>CM025784.1:25984546-26047729 GCA_014636745.2 Centella asiatica | reverse complement strand
CCCCCCCCCCCCCCCCCCCCCCCCCCCCCCCCCCCCCGCTCCCCCCCAACCCTCCCATTTGACCTGGACCAAATATTGGCGTGTAAATGAAGTTTCATGTTTATTACTTCATAATTTTCAGTTATTAAGTCGTTAATTTTAAGTCCAATTTCTTACCTCAACCCAGTCAACCCAAGGCAGGCAGGAGATTAAGATTCACTCCTTACACCTGCTGCTGGCTTTTATACTAATCTGTTGTTCAAAGCTCAAATTTGTAGTTCAAACCTTAATTTCAATTCCAAGTAAGTAGTTGATCATCATCTCTTATTTATTCTCCATTTATACTTGATCTTCTCGTTGTAACTTAATTTATCATACGTAGCTTCTTTTACTTTATATTTTTGTTGTAATGATTTGTAGTTGATTTAGCATTAGTTTCTTTATGGGTTTTGATTTTATGCACTTCTTTCTTTAGTTTGATTATAAGCATAAGATCACCTCATTCCATGTTTCAATTTTGTTTATATTATGAACTGATGATCCATCATCAGTATGTGAAAAGCTAAGCAACCATAGTTGTCTAGCTAGCTTATTGGATCTTGTTTTTGATCGTAGAATTTTGATCTTAAGGGCCTCTTCGGGAACTACTTCTATGACTATTACTTCTTGTCGTTTTTAAATTCTGATTTCTAAAACTACTTAAAGTTCAAAAGTTACAAAATATTGCTCATTAGTCATTTTTTCAAGTAAAAAACTATAAAACCAAACATGTGAACGCCGATGACGTCTTAAGACTAAGGCCCCATAACTTCTTAGGTTGTGATGGATGAAATGAATTGACATGTTAATGAAATTGGTAGATAGAGAAAAAAAATAGAGATGGAAGGCAAGAATCACAAAATTATGTGAGAGTATGGAAATGACCAAATGATGGATTGTGTATAAAATAATGGTTACTAAGGAATTGACAAGTTCCATCTAGGAGGGTGTGTTAAAAATACATGTAATCTTATGGTAATGAATGGTCCTTTTACACATAAATGATCTAGCGAATAGTGTAAAATTCATTTCATTTCATCAAACGAAATGCACCGTTAGTCTCATGTTTAATTCTCAACGGTAACAGTTGAAAGTTCTTCACCCCTCTTTTAGTATGGAGGGTAGTTGATATCATAATCGATTCGTGATATGTAATAATGTAATTCATTTATAATGATATTATTCAAACAAAAGATGAATAATAGAGTGTTAGAAGGGCTAAAAGAGTACTAGTTCCCAAATAGGCCCAATTCTATTCATATTATTAACTTGTGTTTTCTAAATTTTTTAATTAGTTTTTAAGTCCTGATCATATTGGTTTTGTTCTTTTAGCTCCTTTATTTCAGTATCAAAATTGATTCAGCTTGTGATTTAAATGGACTATCATGCTTTAGGCACAAAGTTTTCAGGTTGTCTGGCAAATCAATTCTTCATCTTACTCTGATAAGCTACTTCGTATTTTTCAGTCAGTGATTTGGTTATTGTTTGGACGAGGGGAGTGTATCTAATAAGGTGTACTGGTGGTGTTGGTGAATTGTGGTTGTACCCATATACTCTCATCTAAAATGGGCGATTCTGAATCTATTGCCCCAAACTATGATCCATATGAAGGGGAACAACACGTGATTGATGCTGCTAAGCATGTCGTGAAGGCATTGGTCATGAGTAATAGCGTGAATACTGAGTTGAGAAAAATTCTAGTGGATCTTGATACCCATTTGTCGACAATGACGAAACACACTAAGATCGATGAAAGGGGAAATCATGAGCCTCAAGATCATCTTATATGCTCCAAGGAAAAGGTCATTAATTGGCAATGTGAGGCTGGGAGTAGCTCTGAAGTTGAAGATAAGCTCATATATGCTCAGAAAAAGCTCATTCGTTGGCAATCAAATCAGTCAATGATATGGGATTCTGGGCCCCAGGAAGCTTCTGAATATCTACAAGCAGTTGATGAAGTTCGAAGGTTGGCAGAAAGTTTGGGAAGTTTGTTTTCCAACAGAGACGGGAAAGAAAAGGAACTACTTGACCAAGCTGAAGGTGTTCTGGAGATGGCAATGGAAAGGCTTAAGGAGGAGCTAATCCACATTCTTGTTCAAAATAAACAATCCTTTGAACCTGAATGCTCGCCTTTACATATTTGTGATGAGAATGGTACATTTGAAGAATCATTTGTTTCAACAGAGGACTATTTAGTTGAGGTCAGTTCTTGGAGAATGAGCAGTGCTGCTGAATCAGAGTTATATATTATGGATTTGCTCCATCCAGTTGTTATTTCCGATATCAAGTCAATTGCAAGTGTGATGTTTGCTTCAAATTATAGTCAGGAATTTTGTGAAGCTTTTGTTAGCTTCTGGAGAGATGCACTGCAAGAGTACCTTCTCATTCTTGGTGTTGATATCCTCAGTATTGGAGATGTTCTCAAAATGGACTGGAGTATCTTGAACCTCAGGATCAAGAAATGGTGCAGGGCGATGAAGATTGTTATTCAATCTATCCTTCCCAATGAGAAAAGGCTATTCGACCAAGTCTTGGGAAAATTTCATTCTATCACTTCATCTTGTTTTCTTGATGCTACCAGGACTTCAGTGCTCTGCCTCTTGAATTTTGGTGAAGCAATTGCCCTCGGCTCTCATCAGCCAGAGAGACTTTTTCGCACAATTGATATGTATGAAGTTCTGGCATATCTTCTTCAAGATATAGATGTTTTGTTTGAAGAAGAGGCTGGTTATTTACTTAAGACTGAGTTCCACAAGCTTCTAATGAATCTAGCTGATTCTGTGAGGCAAACAGTCAGGGAATTTGGAAATCAAATTGCATTATGCACATCAACAATTCCGTTCCCTAGAGGTGGAGTTCACCATCTCACAAGGTATGTCATGAATTACATCACAGCTCTTGTTGAATATGGTGATACACTAAGCATGGTTCTTGAGGAGACGAATCATGCTGAGAACTTCTCGTCTGAAGTTCGATGCCCCGTGGCTCGATGCCTACAATCAGTGACATTGATGCTAGAAACTAATCTTCATCATAAATCCCACTTGTATAGAGATAGTTCTTTAAAGCATATATTCATGATGAACAACATCCATTATATGGTCAAAAAAGTCGATGGTTCTAAACTTCGCACATATATAGGTTACGAATGGATCCGAAAGCATATAGGGAAGTTCCGGGATCATGCAACAAGCTACGAGCGAGCCACTTGGAGTCCGGTACTTTCTTTTCTGAGAGATGAGGGAGCTTCACGGAAGACAAACCTTAAGGAGAGATATAGGGGATTCAATATCGCCTTTGAGGAGGTATATAAGTGCCAGACTGCATGGGATGTCCCAGATGGTCAGCTCCGGGAAGATCTAAAGATTAGAACTTTACAAATGGTAATCCCTGCATACCGGGCCTGCAGCGGTGGAACCTCAAAGTTTATGAGCGACAAGTACATTAGGTACACTACTGATGACCTGCAGAACTACATCATGGATTTGTTTGAAGGATCCCCAAAAACATTGAGTAGTTTCTGGAGGAGGTGATGCTTAATATGCTTCTATAGTTTAGGCAATCTTTCCATCAGTTCCATGCTACCTTTTCTTATATTTCATTCATCATCCATTTGATTAAAAAATGTAAAAGTGCTTATCTAATGTACTAATAGTATCAGATTTTTTCTTCTTTTTTTTTTGGTTAAATAATAGTAGCATCAATTTGTCGCTGTAACATTATATAAATGTATCACCTTGTATCATTATTGAAGGATATTGAACTCCATTTATTTGTTATTCATTTGGACTACATTTTTGGGTCTCTAGTCACCTTCTTCCCATTTCATCATGTGAAAAAATTAACTAATTACCGATTGTGGGAATCAGTAATCTCAGCATTTGGAAACTTGACACCATGTGCTACGGCCAGAATGAAAGTAGAGATAGATATGCTCCTCCAGAGCATTTGCAAATATGCACCTACCCATGTTCTTCTTCTCCTTCAACAACTCTAGTTTTGTTAGCCAAGAATACAACGAAGCTGGAGAGACGAGAGGCTGGTTGAAATTGGATTGAATGGGGGCCGGTGGTGTTGGGGTACACAAGTTGGACTTCAAGTTTATGAACGGAAATGAACTTCATTCTGGAGAAACGGGATGATGGAATATTAATTTGTAACCAATTAAGGCCTAGTTTTGTGTAGTTTCCGGCGGTGCGAATGCTGGCGAATTAATGGTGTAGCGGAGAAGCTAGCTTTTCGGGGAAAGGGTCTTAGTTGAATGGAGACAGACAGACATTAATGTGGGTTTGATCGAAGAACGAGGGAAGATAATTTCTTGGAAACCAATACCATGGAGCACGCATCGACACAGCACAGGGATTGGAGATCAGAAACTCCCATCTATCAAAGAGGAAAATTTAAGACAATGTCATCTGGTAATCGAGAGATAGAGCAACAAGAATTTGGATGAAAAGAAGAAAGAAATGACCAAGCTTTGAAATGAAATATGCTAACAAGCTTGTGCAAAGGAAAGCCCTTCACAATAGACAAGTAATGTGGGCATAAGCGTGCTCCTTAAAATGAAATTCAGTAAAAAGTATACAGAGAAGGTAATTAATGAAAAATAATAACAAAATTTTTAGATTACCTCATATTGCATACTTTTTTTTTCTTGTTACACATAATGTCTAAGTTTATTCATGTACCGAATTTGATGTATGTTAGAACGAAATCAAAAATAAAATAAAATAATCATAATTTTGCATGTCTACCAAACAGTGAGCAGCGAAATGCAAAATTTTCCATTAACAGAAAAACTGGTGAAGAGCTACTTTCTGAAACTTATTATTATAGTAGCAAGAAAGAAAGGAGATCAAAATATTAGGTGAAAACAATAGTAGAAAATAGAAATCATTAAATTCTTCTACATGTCATCTAGCTCTCTTGAAAAGTCAATTTGAATTCTCAATTCATAAACATAACCTTATATGCAGATGCTACAACTTCTTCAGAATGATATCATATGCTTCAGTGAACTAGTAATATGTGTCACCATATGCATTCATAGAATCGCGCTACAAATAAATGCCTTGCCTTTATCCCTGAAATCCTTGTCTTGGATCAATGGAGATCCAGCTTCTATAGTTAAGAACCCACACAGATTTTATTGCTCCGATTCCATGTAATTAACCTGCTTGCTTTCTGCTGTTTTCAAGTTCTGTCTCAAGTTCCTTCACCCGTGCTTCTAATCTTGATTCAAGGAGTTCATGCAAACGTAAGGTCAATTCTACCGGGGAGACAGCATAATTAATAGAGTGAAGACTTGAGCTGCCACTTCCATCTCGATCTGAGTATGGTTGGTTACCACCTTGTCCGCCAAACATGTCAGCTCTCAACTCCCTTGGAGCTATATCTGGTACAAATTCCTGATCGTGCTGCAAATAATCAGGCTAACAGTTAAGTTTGAAATACGATTGCAATCTACTCAAGTACAGTACATTAGAGGCCTCATGAGATCTACTGGCTTCATACTTGTATTAATTTCTGCTGGGTGTTATTCAATGTCTAAGGGTTTCATGGTCATGTTATGTTACCTCCTTTGCAGATTCAGGGTTTTCACAGTGGCAAGGATCACAGGATTCACTGTAGAAGTCTGTTCGGCTGTTTTCTATGTTTGGAGAATTAGTATCAATCTACTTTGATATTGAAAACCCAAACTAAGTCTAAGATCCCAAAAAGCTTGTTAAAGAAATAGAATCAGGTTGATTTTGGTCTAAAATTCTTTGAATGTGAATTACACTTTAATATCACCACCTACCAATGTTGCCAAAATATATATAAAATGCTTTACTCCAAATTCTATTTTTAGGACCATTATTGTGGCAATCAATTTATATACAGTATTTCATTTTAAAAATAAAATAAAATTTTAACATGTTAAATTCACAAGCTGCATTAAAGTTGCGAAGTGTAGTGAGATCTACACTTCACTAGTAGCACTATGGCACCGCAGGAAAAACTATTGGTGTTCAAATTTGGTACATTGTTTTTAAAAGCACTGTTGTAGATAAATTTTGATTTTCTTTTTTCAAATTTAAATACCAAGACGTTATCTGGAGAATATGTATTATCTGTGTTCAAGAAAGACAATTTTAGCTCAACTTGATATGAATAGATATTATCTGGAGTAAATAGATTCATGTTCAGCTCGAGCCTGGCAAGTTCAGCTTCAAGCTCTTCTTCTATTTTTCTCATAGATTCCTCTTTTGTCTTCTGATCATATTCTTCTCTGCAATCTTTTCTTGTTGTTTTATCTAAAGCCTGCGTAGAGGAAAATGCAAGTGCTGCTTCTTTGCTGTATGTAGTTTCTTGTGTGTCTTGTGATTTGTTATCCTTAAGAGCTGGCTCTTTAATGGCTAGTGAATCTGTCATCTCAAGTTCCTCTTGTAGATCGTGAACCAAGTCCTCTGTTTGTTTCAGTAGAACATTCAATTTGTCTACCTTCTGTTTATTGGACAAGATAGAGGCCATTATCGCAGAACATATCCCAATACAGAAAAGAAGTGCTCCATGCGATGATCCTGTTCCAGGTAATAACAATAGAGAATAAGGTACAAAACGAACATAATGTTGATTTATGAAATGACCAATCGTGCATATTAATTGATAAAGATCAAGTATTCTGATAATGAGAATAATAGAATATATCACCTTGTAAATTTGAGCATTTCGCATCAGTCCTGTTGCTGGAACTGCTCAATCTTCCACCATGATGCGTTATCTTGGGTTCCCTATTATTATGACGTTTTGGTAATGGAGGAACTCCAACAACAGTTCCCTTTTCTTTTAAGCAGTCTTCTATTTTCTGGGTGCCTTCTCCAGTTCTATTTGCCACATTCAAAGGTAAACCACTTGCTCCATTGCTATCGATTCCACCATCAGTTACAAGCAGTGGCCTCATAGTTGCCTTAGATTGTTCAGAAAAGGGACAAGGCCGCATATGCTCTTCCATTTCAGCATGTCTTGTGCATAACTGAGCCATGAGGCAACTTTCTAACGAATTGTGAGGTTTAACGGTTGGCCCATTAGTGTGTCTACATCCAGGAATCCTTCTATTAAAACAAGATCCCATCTGACAATCAGAAATATCAAGGCAAAAATCGCAAGAACATTCACTAGAATCACCAAGGTTGGCATTGCTCAATAGCCAAGGTGATAAACATGTCTGATCAGACAATGCATTACAATCCTCACAGTTCTCCATTGCCACCAACTTTTCGACATCAAAACCACAAGAACAAGACACTTCTCCAATTGAAGCACATTGACATACAGTTTCTCTTTCGTGGGAAACATCTTTCCCCACGTTTCTGCACCCACTCAACCTGTAAGATTGACATTTTTTGTCATATGGACAAAATTTGCGCATATGAACACAAACACTAGAACTGGCAGAAGATGAGTCTGATAAACTGTGCCCACCATCCACAAGATCCTTCAAGTGCTTAGCTATGTTCTTAGCTCCAGCGACAACCCAATTGTCCATTTTTTATCTCTCTCTTCAGCCAACCAAATTGTAAAATCTAAAGCTTCCTCTTTTTTTCAATTCTCAAAATTACTGAAAAGCCAAGAAATGAATTTCCATCACTATGAATAATAAATACTGGTCTAGAATATATATATATATATATATATATATATATATATATATATATATCCCACGTACAAAAATTCCCCAAAAAATCAGTTGGTAACAATTGATAACATAAATTCCGAACAATATGTTCCTGGCTGAAAGCAGCCCAGAAACTATAAAACCCGTCACTGCAAAAAATGACCCATTTTCACTAAAGAGAAAACTTGACATTAAATTGAAAAGAAAATGCTAATGAGAGAGCGAGGACTGAGAGGGAAAAGAGGAGAGTAGTTGCTCTCTCACCTGCAAAGCCGCTAATGTTCAAGTTTTGGAATGTGCGGCAATTCCAATTGACCCCCCACTTTATATAGAACCATGCTCTAATGGCCTGTCTCTGGCATATATATTATATTATTGCTGGAGTCGATTTCTTTACCATCATTTAGAAAACACTTTATAATGTGGGAATTCTATTTCTCTTCATTTGTTTTTTAATTACTTTCTATTTCTATCCTTAACGTATTAAGTATATAATTTGTAATTTTTACCATATTCATCATATTTTAGCGGAAAGCACAATTTCAGTATTTTTAAATTTGGTAATTTGTTGTATTCAAAGTTTCAAATAAAATAGTATAATTGTTTCACAAAATTACATATTTAGAAAGATTAATTAAAGAAAGCCTACATAAAAATTATGGATTTTCATGTAATCTAAATAAAAAATTTAAAGACATATTTTTTGAAATACCTAAAGTGTCCATAATAACAAATATAATAACATTAAATAAGAGGATAAAATAGTAAAGCACTTTTAGAGTTAAATTTTCTTTTTCTTCTTCTTTTTATCTTAGGAACTCACAAATAATTCAAGTAAAATTTTATTTGGATTTTCATTATTTTCTTTTCTTTTAAAATTAATTTTCATATTCTTTTATTTTCTATTCAAAACTTAAGAGCAAAGCTTAAATAATTAGTAGATTAAGAAAAGGAAAAGGATAAACAAGTTTAAATACAAGTGTACTCAAATATTCTAAAAGAACATTTTGATAAAGTATATATAAAAATTAGGGTGTAAATGAGTTACATTTAAGTAAATATTAGTGTTCTCAAATTATATTCTAAAATATTTTGATATCCAAATATTTAGTTGAATAAAATTTTAATGTTCAGATTATGCTTTAATTGAATTTGAATTGAATACAAATCCCACAAATAAATAAATTTAGTGAAATTTTTTATAGTAAAACAAGTTTTTATTTCTTTAAGTATAAACTTTATAAAGTATATATAAAAATTTATTATATTTACAAATATTATTTTTAGAGTAACTCATACAAAATGTGAAATATTTACATGTAATCGATTGCATATTTCTATAATATACTATGATATTTTAGTATAATAATTTTTTTATGTGTAAATTTTATTTTTTTGCTAATTATTTATGTGTAATTTAAAAATTAAAAGATGATTGATTTGACAAAAAAATATAGTAACCATATGAATGGAGGGAGCAGGATAAAAGACCCAAAAGTATGTGAGTGGAGGGAGCAATTCCATTCTAAGAATTACTGTGCGCCGCTCAAGTATAAGTGTGTGTCTATAAAAAGGCAAATCCCTCCCTCCCTCCCGCTCTCTATCAATTAAATTCCAGATTTCCTTCAAAAACCCTAATCGAAGAAGTGGTGGCGGTGAAGGGTTTCTTATTTTCTTGATTTTCTCTTCCATGGCGGTAGCGGAATCACACTCTCAAGAATCTAAAGCTTCTTCTTCTGTCATTCTATTACCCACAACTAGTTTCACCGACAAACCTCATCAAAATCACTTCATTGGTCAGTTATTTTTCTTCATTTCACTTGTTTATTCCCCTTGATTATTTTTGATTCCCAAATCTTCAGGTATATGTTACTTCCACTGAGCAATACTAGTTACGTTTGTATTTTTCTATGTGAAATCCTCAAATTCCATACTGTGAGGCATTGAGATGAATTTATTGGTTTATAAATATTGATTTTTATGTCTCCGCACGAAATTGCATTGTATTATTGATTTGATTGTGCTGTTGGAGTGTAGTGTGGAGGGAATTTGCATGGGGAGCTATTGCTGGTGCTCTTGGAGAAGGGACGTTGCATCCTATTGATACAATTAAGACACGAATTCAGAGCCAAGCTATTCTTAGTGGGTCACAGGTAGGTAGTGGATGTTGGATTTTCGCTTTTCATCTTTGATTTTGATTTAGGTAGTATCTCATTATACACGAGCAAATGAAGCTTTGATTTACTTGACTCTGAATCTAATATTATCATTATTAGTAGTTTTGAATCCTAACAGTACATCTTATGTGATGTCAGAATCAAAAGAGTATCTTACAGATGATCCGAGCAGTCTGGGCATCTGATGGTCTAAGAGGTACTTCTTCTTTTCACTTGCTTGGCACATGATAGCTATCACTATATGGGTGTTTAAGCATCTGTGATCATGCCATTACATTTACCTTCTGTCAGCTTATTAGGAGGTACTTGTGCTACTCTTCAACTAATCAAATATAAAAGGATATCCTGTTGTCTTAAAGTAGATTTTTATGGCTTCTGATGTAGTGAAAATTGAGTAATGGACACGCACGCGCACATACACACACACTTCATTTCATGTTTTTCTGCTATTTATATTTCCACTGCATTAATCTATAGGCTTTTATAGAGGAATAACACCTGGCATTACTGGATCACTTGCCACTGGAGCTACATATTTTGGAGTAATTGAATCCACAAAGAAGTGGATTGAGGAGTCACATCCTAGACTTGGGGGTCACTGGGCACATTTTATTGCTGGAGCTGTTGGTAAGCTCTTCCAGTTTCTTATCATTTCTTGTGTAGCTGCTCTTTTAGATTCTCTCATTATCCCATCACCATATCTACAAGCTTTTGTAAATGCAAGAAATAAGGAGTGTAATTTTCCTCATACTTGACTTGGTAGAGCTGAATACATCAATGATACTTTTAATTTTTTTTTATTTTTTTTAGACTACATCAATGCTATTTAATTACCCACTTGTCATCCTAGATATTAGATGCAGCTAGTTATATATGCTGAAGGATTCACTTCTGTAAATAATGGTGAGAATAAGTTGTTCTGCTTGTCATGTTTTCTTGGTCACGATGCCAACTATAAATATGTCCATGGTGGGGAAAACCTATGATTCTAATTTCTTTTTGCTAGATCAATTTTTTACTCTACCGGTATCTAGTATCACATTGTTATTGTGATGTACAAAATTGTTCCATGGTATGTGGAAATTGTAGTAAACAATCAAATTTGTCAAAATAAGCAACAAACAATATGCAGTGAAAAACATGCTTTAAAATCAACATGCTTTATGTGGAAATTGTAGTAAACAATCAAATTTGTCAAAATAAGCAACAAACAATATGCAGTGAAAAACATGCTTTAAAATCAACTTTGGATAGCCTTCCACCAGCAGCCAAGCAAATAATAGTCACAATCCACCAGCTTTTTCTGAACAATTTTGCATACTTTGGTGCATTCTGAACAAACTGTCTCCCAGCATATGGTCTCTGTATTAATACTTCTTGACTAATTATTAGCTTTAGGCTGTATGTACTACCATATCTTGATTCTTCTCATAGTCTATAATATACTTCGCATGTCATCATTTGTGGTTTGGTTTATCACAGGAGATACGCTTGGTTCTGTTGTATATGTTCCATGTGAAGTGATTAAACAACGAATGCAGATTCAAGGCACTAGGAGTTACTGGAGTTCTGTTGTCATGAAAGACACTGCCCCTTTAAAACCTAGCATCCGAATGTATGATTACTACTCCGGAATGTTTCAGGCTGGCTGTTCAATATGGAAGGAACAAGGTCCCAGGGGATTATATGCTGGGTAAGTTTTGGCAAAGAACCATTTAACTTCGATTTCTATGGGTGCTGTTAACTTTTGTTTTGCTTAATTTTGTTCATAGGGATGTTGGTCTCCTATGAAGAACAATATCTTCTCTCCTATTTACTTCATGGCATTTCTTGCCTTCTCTTTCATTCTCATATGTAAATTTTCCACTATTTGTTTGCTGATAGGTAGTTGGCCTGGTCAACTAAAACTGAATGATCTAGCTACTACTCTCTCGCTTTATGAATAACTATCATCTAATATGTCAACTAAGTATATTATCTGTTGTCGTACATTATTTTCTTGTGAAAAATCTAATAAGCAGTAGGTAGATTTAGGCTGCGCTGGTCTAGCTTTAGGGAGCACCAAGTGCCTAGATTGCCAAAGTTGTCTTATTTGTAGATCTTTACACAAGATATTTTTTAATAAAATGCAAAGCATATAGTAGATGTAAAGAATCAAGAGGAAAATTTTCCAAAAGTAAGTCTTTTGAGGGTCAACAAATGCATTTCGCCCATAACAGTGTCAAGTGCAGACATACCCTTCTACATGTCTTTGGAAAATTGAATCAAAAGCATCCACTGGATGCAGTAGGTCTCGTATTGTCGGCTTCTATTGTTTCCCAATCATGTATTGGCATTTGAATCATCCTAATGTCTTAGGATATGTCCTGATGTTTTATTTTTTTTTTACTTTTATTGTTGTTCGCAAATTTATTTATTCATTTATTTTTCCTTTGCAGATACTGGTCTACACTAGCTAGGGATGTGCCTTTTGCTGGTCTGATGGTATATAACTACTATATGCCCCTCCATTCCATTTATGCGTTCCTCTTTCTGTTTAGCAATTTTGTATTGAATCTGTTTATCCACAATATTGGGGCCTTTTATTCAATCTGACTGTTATCTTTAGGCCTGTGAAATGGAAGATATAGTTTAACGCTATTCTCATGGTTCTGGATTGCTGTTTCGAATCTGTAAACAATTATTCGAATTTTCAAAATTATACTCCAGGAATTAGTGCAGGAGTGCTGATATTTGAGCGCCCTAAAATTATTCTTGAACACAAAATATAGCAAAGAGGCTTATTAGACTCACATGATAAGAATATAGATTCTAATAAATAGAAAATTTAAACAGTTTATAGTCTCTATGCAATCCTTTTGTGTGCAAAAATAAATCAAGGTAGAGCAAATATCATGACCCTATTTCTTCTACTAGAAGTCAACATAAATGCTATCTGATAATGGGGTTTATCAGTAACATGAAAAGATCATGTAACATTATATGATGAGAGATGTTAACTCTTTTACTGAAAATCTTGGAAGCTAACAAATTGTTTCTTCCCTCACTCTTGATTAGCTAATTGTCATAATTACAAAATGAGAAGCAATCATATACATGTGTGTTGTAAATCTTCCAAACCATAGAGCAGCATGCATATGCTGACTCGTCTTTTTCTTTCTCAACATGTATGAATGCAGGACATCACTATATTTTCAGTTTGTATACATATTGACCTAAACCTTGTCTGCTTCAATATTAAATTAAGTTTTGCTTCTGTTTGTCAAATGGCATTATATTTGTTTATATTCTGTATTTCTATATATAACTAGGATTATATAATAACTACTTAGTGTTGTTATTAGTACTACTGTTATTATCATTATGGTTGTTATTTCATAATCAAGTTTCTTGATCTTGTTCTCTAGTTAATGCCTTTGTAATGGTTTACAGGTTACATTCTATGAGGCATTAAAAGATTTTTCTGATTTTGGGAAGCAAAAATTGTTCCCCAATTCAAATTACCATGTCAATAGTTCTCTTGAGGGGCTGTTATTGGGAGGATTGGCTGGTGGTATGTATCTTGCTGTGCTTTTAATTACCATTGGTACTTGAAATTGCTAAAAATATATTATAAGATATTTCATCGTCTGTCATTCTTAACGGTATTATATGCTAGTTGCTCGTAATAGAACTTCATATTTCTTATTACTTTTGCAGGGTTTGCTGCCTATCTTACCACACCTTTGGATGTCATCAAGACCAGATTGCAAGTACAAGGTGCAACGTTAAGGTATCCTTGACGTCAGATCACTGTTATAGCTTCTAATAATTTACCAAGTTTTACTTTGTTCACCAAATAATCACAAGTAAATATCACACAGATTTTGTGTATTTGACTTCCAAACTCTTCCAAGTGTACCAATCCTTGCACACTAGAAATCTATACTTATTAAAAGTAATGATCCCCTAAGAGCACTTTTTGTATTTTGACATTGATTTATTGTTTATTATATTATTATTATATTTATTTTTTGCATGTCTGTGTGTATTTGCAAGCACTCCATAATACAATTTCCCATCCTGTGAAAGTATTCTTGATTTCTGGTAGACAGAATTATGGTTCTGCCATCATGCTTACTAAGACTAATCATGGTTAGAGATCAAGTTTTGGATGTCTAGCTCAGCATATGTTAACTTTTTTGGTTGCATGTGTAGCATGTGGAATAGGGTCTCACTTACATTTTCACTTGCTCATACTGTGTTTATATTGCCTTCTTAGCATGAGTGAAATGGGGAAGATAACAACTTAAGTGGACAGTGACAGTCCAACCATAGATGGGGAAGAAGAGATAAAATGGTCAGCTACAGTGGAAGGATCGATGAGGAAGAAGAGATATAATGCAAATGATTAAAATAAGTCGGTCGCATTTCAATTGGTTTCAATGATTTTCATTTATGGAAGCAGGTTAAGGGATTACATGTTCTTTTCTTCTTCATAACATCTCCTTTTTCTTACTTCTCTCCTTCAACATCAATTTTTTGCTAATTTTACTATCCTCCGTAATATCTTCCCTATTTTATTCATGCAATCCAAATGTAGCATCACCCTATTACTTTCTCTTGTTCTAGACAGACACAAATGTGGCGCACTCTTCATTTCCTAATGCAAAAGAACTCATAAGAGCAATTTTCTCCCTCACAAATTATCCAAGAGCAACTTCCATATTGCAGTGTGTTTTCTTACATATTTGTTAAAGGCTGAGGTAGTCGCGTGCCTAGGCCCAAGGCGAGGTGAGGCACGTCTCTAGCACTTCCCCTTGACTAAGACGAGGCATAATTATGGTGAAGCTTTTTGGAGTTATATAAAACAACGGTTGGAAGTAATTTTGTTTTTCCCATCTTCCCTCATTTGTCCCTCTTTTCCTCCCTTAATTTTTATCTTCATTTCTTTTCCTCCCCTTTTTCTTTGTCTCTCCTCTTTTCTTCCTCTTTTTACGCTTCAAGGCTTTTCTTCCAAGTCTTTTGTCTTTTCCCTGTTGTTTTTATTCTAATATAATTTTAGTTGCTCTTTTATCCTTCTTTCCTTTCTTGTGACATCCTACTTCTGTTTTTTGGTTTATCTTTCCATCTCTTAAATGTATCCTTACTGTTTCTCAGTTTTCTCGTTTATTTTGTTCTACTATGCATTTATAACATCATTTTATATTATAATAGCTTTGCAGATACAGTTCTAACATTAAAGAACGTGTGTTTGGCCCATCGAGATTGTGCGCTTTACTTTTCAATCACTTACACTGCTGATAGTCCTGTGTACCTTTTGCTTTTGCCAAGTACAGTATCTACATGACGTTAAAAAAACCAAGTATAGCTAGGGTTTAATTGAATTTCTGCTAGATGTCCACCCTGCACCACTTGTAATTGATAGTTGATAGCATTTTATGTTCCAGGTACAAGGGCTGGCTGGATGCCGTCCATAGGATATGGTTGGCCGAAGGTGCTAAAGGAATGTTTAGAGGTAGCATCCCCAGAATCACATGGTATGTTCCGGCCTCTGCTCTGACGTTCATGACAGTGGAATTTCTTCGAGAGAATTTCAGTAAAAGACTAGATAATGATGGTAGTAGCAAAGAAGTTGCGAGCGTATCTGTAGACAACAAGGGATTCCAAGAGACTCCCTGAAGAGTATATATGCTCAAATCAACCAATTTTCCGACCAATTTATTTTATGACATTTTAACGTATTCATAGATAAAATAGTTTGTTGGCTAACACAGTTGTCCTATTGAGGGAAGCCTCGGCAGTAAGGGAACAAAACACCGAACCTTGTGGTTTCTCGAGATGAGAGATGAACAGTTGCACGTATAATGAAGAACATATATAATATTGCAGGGTTGGTTTTTATCTCAGCACCAGTGGCTCTGTTGTGTTTCCAGTCGCATATGTTCTATGAAATTATGTTAAAGTTTGTAATCGAAGCAATAAGATGACTTTTTGGTTTCTTAACATGTCTCGTTGATTTTGACCTTGGCCGTAAAATGGTCGGTAGAAATAGAAAATAGAGTGGGTAAATGGTTAAAACGCTGCCTTCTTCTAACGACTTTCTTCTATTGTTCACATGGCACCCCAATTTTATCCAAAAATATTAACTGATTGTTTTGAAATTGATATATGACATTAACTATTTTCAGACAAATTTATTTTAGGGCAAATCAACGTTATCATATATCTTTCAGACTCGGGCTCTAGTTTCTTCTTTCCCCAATTCCTTATGCACCCATTTTATGTAAATTTAACCATATAGATGGATAGAAATAAATAGGTGGCCGTACCAAGTTTTATGCAATTCAGTTAAAAACATCATATCTGGATCGGTTACAAATTTCAAATTTGAAACATTAAATTGCATGAAGTTTCAATTATAAAGGTATAT
Source organism: Centella asiatica (assembly GCA_014636745.2). Classification (NCBI taxonomy): domain Eukaryota; kingdom Viridiplantae; phylum Streptophyta; class Magnoliopsida; order Apiales; family Apiaceae; genus Centella; species Centella asiatica. The sequence goes on along the minus strand of CM025784.1, from coordinate 26,031,465 downwards.
GGTTCATATTGTCGATTTGTATGAAACTCAGTACACTTTATATTCCTATTTTTAAATCTTCTATCCTAAAGAAGACGATATAAATCAATATAAGCTCTAGTTTGTTGACTATACATATACTAAAGCAATCAAATATTAATCACACTAGAGGGATCAAATACCAATCAAATGATTTGAAATTTCCTATTTCATTTTATGTTCAATCTTGTATCATATTTTCTTTTAGGGTTGTCACATTGAGTTTTAGTTCCATTAGTAGAAAAAATTTAAAAATTTTGCGTATCATTTATAACAAATGACCAGACATAAGATGTAACACCAATTGGAACCGATGATCTTCGCTATAAACAAACATGCTTCGAGTACGATATATTCTCGTTTCGAATGTACCAAAACATTTCAATATATATAGCAAGTATTAAGCGGAAGCACCAGCATGAATTATAGGTCATAGATTACCATCATAATCAAAAGTAGAAGATCAATAAGTACTAGTTCCCTTCAAAATCTTATATATTAGGTCTTTCAAACTACCAAAGTTTAAGCCATCTGTGACGTCGTCCAAATACTTGCTAATTTCTTGCAGTAACCTAGTTTCATACTTATCATGTCTTTAATTTCTGGATTGATCAGGGAAGCTCAACTTTTCCTTCAACAGAACTGCCTCTTTGAGGAGCTTTACATCTATTATATCATCTACCTTACGATATCACGTGAATGTAAAATAAAATTCAAATTTCCCGAAACTATCTATGTTAAACTTTCTGCTGCAAATATGATTACTTCCAAGTCGGACCAGAGATCTTGATTAATCTTCTTCAAAAGAAAAATCTTGAACAGGACTTGGATTCCTTCTCGTGGGGTCAAACTTCATGCTCAAGGGGTTTTCCATTTTCTGGGGAACATTGAAACCTGGAGGAATGTCATGGTACATTTTATCTGATGGAGCACCAAAACCTGGAGGAACATCATGATACACTTTCCTCGAAACATCAAAACCCGGAGGAATGTCATAGTGCACTTCCCCCATGGAAGCACCAAAACCTGGAGGAATTTCACTGCACAATTCTGTTTTTACAGGTAATGAAGGATAGGTTTTGCTGGAAACTGTAGTTAAAATGGGATTAGATGCAGGCAACAAGATTGTAGTAGCTTCCGATCCAGAGATTCCACAACTTCTCTCCATTGATCCTCTTGAAACAACATCAAGTCTTCCAACTGCTTTTCCACCTTCCATGTCAATTTCCATCTCAACCTCCTCTTCATCTATAGCATTACTCTCCCATTCTTCAATATCAATATCCATGTCAACCACCATATTTTCCTCCACTGCACCTTTAACATCGGATCTGCGATGGTGGGTACTCTCGGGCTTCACAAGACAATATACTCCCCACAGGAAGTCAAACTTGGTCCACTCTGTAAGTAGATCACCAATACAATATCAGATGTCAGAAGTACAGAAATAAAACGTGTTTGAGGTGCATGTTATAACACTAAATTGACATTTACAATCTAATGCATACGGATATTTAGTCTAGTACTTGAGTTGGTTTTATAGCACATCACTACAATACAAACTAAAAGCAAATGGACAAAATTTTATAATCTACTTTCCTTCCAGAGCATTACTTAAGATTTACATGCATCGCATTTACCCTTGCCAACAGGTCTAAAAAAAGATGAACCTAGAGAAAAGAAATCGGTCTTCAACAAATCTATCTTCCATCTTTGTTATACCTTCTTTCAAGATACTAAGTTCCAAAATAAATACGTAGTGGTTAATATATATGCACAAAAGTAAGAAACCAGCAAACCAAGTTACTGACTGAAGATCTCGTCCAGAATTGATATCAAGGAAAGCATTGCTCTCTAAAAAATCAATATTCTTTTACACAATATGAGCTCTGGCTTTACCACTAGGCTTTAATTTCACCCATGAACTCTGACACGAGGTAATAATAATTTCCCAAGGTTCTCCACTAAGCAGAATGACCACTATATATTTTCTGCCTAATAAAGTCATAATGAAATGGTCTACATTATGTAATCCTAAAACAAAGTTCATGGTGGATTTAATATATTTATCAGTGGATGTAGGAAAAATCCTCCTAAACATGTAAGAAGAATATAATGTAAAAGAGTCTTTCAGATTTATAATAGATGAGGAAAACTGCAGCTAAAAGGCAGTAGACTACTTACTAGAAGCAACTTCATGCAGGACTTTAGAGGTTAACACAAGCAACTCCACACCATCTATGTAGCTTCTCATGACCAACTCCTGCTCAGACATATGCTCCAGTAGAGACATGTATGATTTAGACCTACAAATTAGGAGACAGTATTACAAATTGAATACGAATTATTTTGAAGAAAACAGATTCTGGAAGGATAAATATACTACACCGAATATACTATTCAAAGTCAAACCTTTTGTTGTTTTGGGGAAAAAAGTAGAGTCCTATATCATCCTTATAGAGAGAATCTCTTCGGAATATATCCATTGACAGTTCTTGGCGTGGTAAGAGCTCAAACTCAAGAACTTCTGGCATTTTCTTAGAGAACTCATAGACCTTACGAAGAACTATTGAAGGAGGATACGCCTGGAATCCATCACTGGTTCTCGCATCTTTAAATTTGAAAATTCCCCTGAAGAATGAGCATTTTGAAGATTACTAACATTTAAAGCTTCTGAAATATGGAGGTAAAGAATGACCTCATGTGCTAGATGCATCTCAGTCGCTAAATGCAAGTCAAATTAAAAGTAGGACGAATATAAAGCATTTTTACATTGACAACAGCTGGGTGCTTTGTAGACTAAACATAAATCTCAGCTGATGCCTGGTAACTATGTGAGGCTGAAAACTAAAGGATTACGTTGTGCTTTGAATCAATCTGAGTTAATTTACTCCATACTCAAAACTGAATTTAATTTGTGATTACTGCCGGGAGCAAATTGGATATTTGTGACTAGTGTCTCCCAAACTCCATTGCTGACAGCATACTGAAACATTAATAATAAAGACCCTTGATACACCTACTTAGGTTGGCTTATCTTCACATTTATCATCTGTTTATAACCAAGACACTATGAACAATTTGTTTTTATTTAAGCGAATGAATTTCCATCTGTTTATAACTAGAAAATAATACGGTTCTTTTATTTCATGATTGTAGTTTACAATAAAAGTAAACTATATAAAAGAGCATCATAAGTATCATCATGTATAAAAAGAGCAATATATAGGAAAAATCAGTAGCCATGAAGAATACAATATCTAATCATAGGGGGTGTAAACGAGTCAGGTATGAGCAAACTTATGTGTTAGATTCTACTCTAACTAATTTTTCAATACTCGAATTCGAACTCGAGTATTTGATTGAACAAATTTGTGATGCTCATATTCTACTCTATCAAATCCGAGTTATTCATGAACTATATTTACTCATTATTTTCACAAAAACTAGATTATATCAAGATAAGTTTTCTTCCTCTTGTTTCAAACGTATGAGCATGTCATAATTAATTTTACACACAACCATCACTTTCAAAGTAAATTATAACATCTATAATAATTAAATGAATTATTAAGACATAACTGACTACGGGAGTTTTATATATGATGTTATTTTAGTATATAACTAGCGTAATCGAACCAAACACGAATCAAATTAAGCGAGTATTGTTGTGCTCGGATTCTACTCTTGTAATTTATTGAACTTTTTAATTGAGTATCAAGTTTGGTTATGTTTATTTTTTATTGAATCCAAGTCAAGCCGGTTATTTTTCTGATTGAGCCCAAATCCCTCCCGAACCCTTTGATTCCATTTACAGCCATATTTAATCATCTCCCTTAGTGAAACTCCAACAAATTTCAACAATATCAAAAACAAAAAAAAAAAAAAAAGCATAAAAAAATAATAATATGAGTAATGACGCAGATTAACCTCTTGGTATCTATAATCATGCTACCTCAATAATAAACTTAAAATATGGAATCATATCCCATATAGAATGGGTCCTTGGAAATTCTAGAGCCTATATAGATATCTAACAAGTCATTTGCGGAACTAGGAATCCCCCTCCTCCCTCAATAATAATCGGCCACAAAAAATTAAAATATCAACATAAAGGGTTCAAATGATCGGCCAATTGCACTTTATCAGAAGATTTCTTGTCCATTTTCCATAAAAATAGTTGGTTAAGATTTCAATCCAATCTAAATACAACACAATCCGCCATCCTAGTCTACCACCAATTAGTCTATTGTGGTAGTCATGGCTCACGGCTCACCGCCAGCCCACTTAAAGACTTAAAGTATATCCGGTTGTAGAGTTTAGCGTGATCGAGCAAAAATATAATTGTAAATAATATAAGAAATTAATTATAAGGAAGAAGGTATAACTTGGTGAATGAGAGGGATAATATCCCTTTTCTCCAGTCATATATTTCTACTATATAGTAGCTACATCAGATGCTATAATCACTGTAATTAACAGCTGTGGTTCATCTGATTCTACCACAATAGAATCCTAACTTATGGACTAACTGATTCCTGATTAACTCGTTAACCCCTAACAGATTCCAACACTATAAATTATATTCAATTATAATCACTATACAACTATACAAATCTTTTATTGATTCAAACAGTAATAATAAGAAACAAGCAACAAGCTGTTTAACGTGATTGGCCGATGTTTACCTACATCCACGTAAGGGAATCAACTTCAATAGATGAAGAACTTGTGGTATAATGCATGATTATGATTTTGTGTTTATCCATCAAAACCCAATCTCATAATCTCACTTACACCCTCTCTCATTTCCCCTTTGATGATTCTTGTCCCCTTCTCTCGCCTAATAGAAATTTCACCTTTTACGGCTACATCATGCCTTGTGCTTCCTATGTTATCAACTAGAATCTCAGTGATCCAATATATAGAACTCATTTGGAGATCCAATTCCACCAATAGAAAGTTATAAAACCTTCATTGATAGGGATCGATTGATCCATGAGACGACGTCATCACTAGTTATTATTTATTTTATTGTTTAGTGATGTTATTTATTTATTTTTTTATTAGTATTGAACTTTTTATTTCTTTTATTTAGAGGCCCACTTGCTATTGGGGTTAGGGTTTCTTTTTTTTCCTATTTATATCATTGTACTAGCTACGTACAACACATTCCACTAGTATTCAATTTTCAGCATATTACGTTAGTTGCGATCAATAGCTTTCTCCCCTTTGTGGCTGGAAAATCCTAGGGCTAGAGATTTTTCTGCGGTTAGATCTCCCTAGATCTTCAACTATTATTTAATTCTCTGCTATTTTACGAATAGTTCTTCAAATTCAGCCTTGTCCTACATCATATTTGGCATCAGAGCCAAAATTCTTGGGAATCTGTCACCATACTGGTACTGTTCATGATGCGTTAGACACGTCATCAGATCATCAGTCCGAAGCCGTCAGTCTGACACCGTTAGTCGTTACACTGTCATCAGGAAGCAGCCTGCTGCTACTCATCGGAAATAACGTCCGCTGCTATTGCCACCACAAACTGCCCACTGTTCCATCTTACCAAAGCTGTCGGAGAAGCCTCTTTGATTGCTGCTGCTCACTGGTCCTTCATCCACAATGCCGTTGTTTTGCTTTTGTACAAGGGAGGTATCCTTGACCCTTCTTGCTATTTGGTGATTTTCCTCTTCACAATACTCAAAGTCCAAATTAGCCTTGCATCAACCCAACAAAACTTAAACAGCCCATAGCCATAAAATTTGATAACAGCCCCGTTGCTAGATTTTCTTTCCATAAACGGTAGCCTCGTTCAATAGTTCCGCTTTTATTAAAAAAAAAAGGAACAAATAAACAAAAAACACGTTGGTCAGCAGGTTTCAATATTTCTACTATTTGTGAATTGTTCCATTCATTAGTACTAAATTTTTAAAAGCTTGTTTTGGATTTTATTCTTTTAAATTGCATAACTATTCCAGTTTAGTTGCATATAACTTTGTTATTCTCGTTAGCTTTGGGTACTGCGATTGCATTAGCGTAGACTATAATTTAATTGCTCTCATTAGATTTCTAAATTATCTCAACTTTGCATCTTGCATTTTTAGTAAACTTGCATCATAACGACTCACTATGGTTCAACTGCGACAGAGGAGACTTTAGCCCAGTTAGTTGCCCAATTAGGCAACATGGACAGAAATACGGAGAGGAATTTCTGTGAAGTTAGAGAGCAAATAATTGTCGTGTCCAATAGAGTCAATACCTTAGAACAACAAGTTAACAATGAAGAGCATGACGACAATTGGGAAGGCCGAAATGGCCCAAGGCCTGAAAATAGAGGCCCTAAGCAACCTAGGCATGGTAGGAATAATAGGGAGATCATGACTATAACTATTACGATTACACTAGAGACGACACTAGGAAAGTTAAAGTAGATGCCCCAGATTTTGGTGGTAATTCTCACCCTAATTTGTTCATTGATTGGCTTTTTGCAATGGAGAGATTCTTTAAGTGGCATGAGATGTCTGACGAGAGTATGGTTTGTTTTGCTAAGATGAAATTGGTAAAACAAGTCGTCGTCATCTAGGCTACTATTGAGAGGGACTCGAGGCGTTTGCGTGAGCCGTCCATACGACATTGGGCTGAAATGAAAGCCCATCTCACAAAATAATTTGTTCCCTTAGGACACATGGATAGTCTAATGGATGATCTAGATGGCCTTACTCAGGGAAACATGTCTGTTGCAGATTATCGCTTAAGTTTCGCGAGTTAGTACATAGGTGTGAGTTAGATGAAAATGATAGGACTCTGTCTCAGTTTAAGAATGGGTTGCGACATGAGATTAGGCGTGAAATTTTGTCTTACCATATGTCCTTAGAAAATGTTTACCAACACGCCCTTGAGCACGAGTTTTGATTGAGGGATGCTCCTTCTAGGAGAAAGTCTTCATACTCAGCCTATTCAGGACAGGTTGGTAGTTGCACCATTGCACCAAATAAGAATTTTTTTTCATCACGGACTTCCAGGGCTAGTAACGCTATCCAAGGTCCCACTAAAGATCCAAGTAAAGGCAAGGAGTCAGCATTTTCTTCCTAGTTTACGAACGCGAAGACGTGTTTCACATGCCATCATGTCGGCCATAAGTCCTTTGAATGTCCCACTAAACGACATTTGGGAGTTTTGGAGGGTGATTATAGAGACGAGTTAGAGCCCATCGAAGAGGGAGAGTATGACTCTCAAGAAGAAGAGGTAGATGAGCACCTTGAGGGGCCTGAGAATCAAGTGGGAGTGATGAGATGTGTTTTAGCAAGTCTGAAGAGAAAAGATGATTGGAGGCAGACCACTATTTTTCAGACTTGCAGCAGAGTAGCTGGAATTTCCTCAAGATTGATGATTGATAGAGGTAGTTGTTTGAATATGGTTGCTGAGTTCGCTTTACCAAGGATGAAACTAAAGGCAGAGCCACACCCCCAGCCTTATAGTGTCGCCTAGGTCAACAAGACATCTATTTCTGTGTCTAGTTATGATCCACCTTTAGAGCTATGAGAAGAATATATGGTGCAATGTCCTTCCTATGGATGTTGCACATATCCTATTAGGGTGACCTTGGTTATATGATCATAAGGTGACTCATTATGGAAGATCTAACACTTTTGTGTTTGAACATAAGGGCCAAAAGATAATTGTTCAACCTATGAGACCCCGAGTGTCTTCCACGAGTCAACCAGTCTTGTAAAACATCCACTGTTTTACATCAGTGGATGTTTGATAAAGTACAATTGTATTATTCACTAATGAGTTGAGAGCTGTTATTTGTGTTTCAACTTCAAGAGTTGGTTTATCTGATGATTGAACTATTAGAGAACCTGAAACCAATTGAATTATGAGATTTCCTTAAGAATAGAAGAAGAAAGAATAAGGGTAGAATTTGAATATTAGTTACTCCTCTTGAATAGAGAAAAGAGAAGCATCAATGTGAAACCATGTGTGTGCATTTAGTGACAGGTTGATCACTGATTAGAACATGTTTCTTCTTCTTCCTCTGATATGTATTTATAGATGTGATCATGATAAACTCAAATAATTGTGTACTTAGAGGTGGACTATTTTCAAAAGATACAGTTTTTTGATAGATTGCACCTAGAGATGAGCTTTTTTCTTTTAGTCTTAATATTCTTTTGAGAGAATACTAAGTAGTCTTTCAAGGGTTCTCATTATTTCTTATTTTTTCCACTAAAATGCTCACCCTCCCCCTCAGCTATTGCTGGATGTGGTTGTTTTATTTTTACAACTTGTATCTTTAGAGATATAGATGTGGTTGTTTTATTTTTACAACCTGTATCTTTTGAGAGATAGATGATGTGACTTTTGTTATAAACTTGTATTTAGAGGGTTTTGCTACTTGGGTAGAAGAAGTTGGACCATTACTAACATCCTTAATTATAGCAGAATTAGAAGAAATAAAGAGGATAATTCAAAAATTAAAAGTTTAATTTTTTACTACCAGTAGGTAATTATCCACTGATGAGTAATTTATCAGGGGATAAATTAACCACTGTTGCTTTTTATCAACTGATAATTTTATAAAAAAAAATTATCTACTATTACATTTTATTAGACTTGCACAAGATTTTCAAGGTTTTATTCATCAAAGTTGAACCATACCTAACTCACTTACCAACCTGTTAAAAGTGACTTCATCCAATGGTTTGGTGAATATATTTGCAAGCTACTTCTGATTCTGAGTTAGTGCTCCTAGCTGCTTCTTCTCTGAAACATAATTTCAGCTACTTCTGAAACTCCCCATAAATCAATAGTTTCTTTGTTTTCTACATTTTTAGCATCTACTGATGGAGGTTTTTTGAGTTTAAGTTTTCTGTTCTCTGATGAGTCAATATCAACATCTTTTGACTCATCAACTACACCTTGTGTTGGCAGGGACTTCTCATCAGACATGTGTCCTGAACATCCACTGTCCAATAACTAGATTTGTTCCTTCATGCCCTGCGCACACAAACTAATTCGATTTTGATACCTAAACATGTTTGGGTTCATTGGCATTAGTAGCATCTATCTTAACTGTAGTCAAAGATTTTTCATATTTTTCAGATTTATCAGTTTTTATCACCCACTTGATGGAGGAAATTACTTTCTCCTTAGTCTTGGGTGCTTCAATTTTTATCTTTGACCTTTTAGGAGATTTCATATAACTGTTTTTAACCATTTTAACATACAATTAGATCTTAACAGTTAATGTCTTCTTATTAGGGGATGGTTGTTTAGTATGCATGTCACTAAAAAAATTCTAACATTTAAAAAAAAGGTGGTTAGAATTCTCACACTTCTAACATTCTTTCCTAAGAGCATTAATGATATGGGAATAATTAGTATACTTGTTAATTTCCTTCTTATCATTTTCATTTTTCAGTTAATTATTCCTATTGTTAATTCCCTCCTTACCATTTTCATTCTTCAGTTCATTATGTCTGATGATTGAATAAACTCTCTGTATGTAAAATGTCATAATAAAAATAAAAACATATTATCCATATAATAAAGTTATATTATATTATTTATGATATTTTTTTGAGAAGAATTGGAGAATTAGAAGGGATATGATGTCCTCATATACTTTTTCCGCTACATATATGTTGTAATGCATGTGTTGTATGGGGCAGTGAGATGGCCGATGAGCGAAAATTAAAGAAGAGAGGACAAGAGGTCCGACGACGATTTAATATTTTAACGTTATTACTGAAATATATATACTCCATTATTCATCAAAACATTTTGGACTAATTGTTTGATATTCATGAGTAAAAAGATTGATTTAATTATTAAATTAGTTTACAATAATTTTTTTTTATAAATTATTTATAAATCTGAAATACGGTAACGGTGTTTTTGTTTAACATTGACTATTTTAGTTCTTTGGCTTTACACACTTACTCATTCCTAAATTTATTATTCCTTTTATTAATTAATTCTGGACTTATTCACTTTTTAATCTTTGATTTTGTATCACTTTGTATTTTCCTATTCTAATTTTGTTAAAGAACAACTTCCAATAAGAGAACAATATTCAAATACTAATTAATAATTATCCAAATAGAAGAATAAAATGTGGTATTACAAACTTAGGCTAATGATGACATTAATTTTAGAATATGTATTTTCAATCTTGACAACAATAAGATAATAATGGTAAGATAAATTCATCAATCAGTACCTATAATATAACAAACTTTTTTTTTTTATCAAATTACACCCTCAGTTGCTAACTAACTTATACTTTTGTGTTTGAACATAAGGGCCAAAAGATAATTGTTCAACCTATGAGACCCCGAGTGTCTTCCACGAGTCAACCTAGAGAGTCTAGTACACCTACTCATCCTATTAAACATCTCCATATCCTTAATATGAAAGAGTTTAAGAGGGGTGTTTTAGAGGCACATGGGGTCTACGCGCTAATCACTAAGGGGGTGAGGGATATTCCTGAGGAGAGCCCTACTGAGATTCCTAATGAAGTGAGGCAAATCCTTGATGAGTTTTTTGATGCTATGCTTAGTGAGTTGCCTAATGGGCTACCACCTCTTAGAGACATTCAACATGTCATAGACCTTGTTCCAGGGTCATCTTTGCCTAACCTGCCTCACTATAGGATGCACCCTACTGAGCAAACAGAGATGAGACGACAAGTAGGTGAGTTGTTGAGAGAAAGGGTTTTTTGAGAGAGAGTCTTAGCCCTTGCGTTGTTCTAGCCTTATTTACCCTAAGGTTGACGGGAGTTTGAGGATGTGTTGTGATAGTCGAGCCATCAATAAGATCACTATCAAGTATAGGTTTTCCATCCCTAGGCTTAATGATATGTTGAATGTGATGACTGGAGCTCGATATTTCACGAAAGTAGACTTACAGAGAGGATACTATCAAATTCGCATCCAAGAGGGTGAGGAGTGGAAAACCGCCTTTAAAATGGGGGATGGACTCTAAGAATGGTTAGTCTTACCTTTTGGATTAACCAATGCACCCAGCACATTTATGAGAGTTACGAATCAAGTGCTACGTCACTTTATAGGTAACTTTGTTGTAGTCTACTTCGCTGACATCCTCATTTATAGTAAAACCCGAGAGGAACACTTATTTCACTTGAGAGAGGTTCTAGTAGTTCTCCTTCGTGAGAAACTTTACATTAACGTGAAGAAGTGTTATTTTGTGCAGGACTTGTTACTTTCCTTGGGTTTGTGATCTCTAGAGATGGGTTTCTGCGGACCCTGAGAAAGTAAAGGCATTTCGTAAGTGGCCAGAGCCTTCTAATATCCACGAAGCTAAGAGCTTTCATGGATTGGCTACATTTCATAGGAGGTTCATCATAGATTTAGTATCATTATGGCTCCCATCACAGTTTGTTTGAAGAAAGGGGAGTTCTATTGATCTAAGTCGGTTGGCAAAAATGCCTTTGTGGAGATTTCCTTTGTGAAAATCAAGGATAGGTCAACACAGGCACTTGTCCTTTCACTACTTGACTTCAGTAAAGTTTTTGAGGTCATTTGTGATGCTTCAGGGGTAGAAATTGGGGGAGTACTTAGTTAGGGAGAGTCATCTCATGGCATTCTTCAGTGAGAAATTGAACGAGGTCTGACAAAGATACTCTACTTATGATAAGGAGTTTTATGCGATTGTCCAAACATTTAAGTATTGGCGTCATTATTTGTTATATAGGGAATTTGTTCTTTATTCGGATCATCAGGCAATCCAATACCTTAACTCCTAAAGAAAACTAAGTCATCGACATGCTAGGTGGGTAGAGTTTATCCAGGAGTATTCTTTTGTTTTTAAGCATTGCAAAGGGACGGAGAATAGGGTCGCTAATGCGCTAAGTAGAGTTTCCATTCTCGTTCACTCTTTGAGGGTGAAAGTTGTGGGATTCGAGTGCATTATGCATGAGTACTCTAATTGTCAAGACTTTAGCGAGATCTATGCTGCCCTAGAGGATCCTAGTCGCCCACCATCAAGTGATTATCATATTCGTGATGGATATCTTTTTAAGGGCACCCGTTTATGTATTCCTAGTACCTCAATGCGTGATTATTTACTGTGGGAGTTACATGCGGGAGGATTAGCTGGACACTTTGGTCGAGATAAGACCATCGTTATTGTTGATGATAAGTTCTTCTGGCCTAAACTTAACAGAGATGTAGCTCGTGTTGTTTCTGAGTGTCATACATGACAAACCACTGAGGTAGGAAACAGAACATAGGTTTATACACTCCGCTTCCAATACCCCATGCACCTTGGGAGGATCTTAGTATTGATTTTGTGTTAGGGTTACCAAGGACCCAAAGGGGTCATGATTAAGTTCTTGTTGTGGTGGATCGTTTCACTAAAATGGCACACTTATTCTCGGGGTCATGATTTAGTTCTTGTTGTGGTGGATCGTTTCACTAAAATAGCACTTCATTCCCTGCAGCAAAACAGATAATGTTTCACAAGTCGCTATGATATTCTTTAGTGAGGTCATGAGATTGCATGGTTTACCATTGTCTATAGTTTTTGACAGATATGTGAAATTGATAAGCTATTTTCGGAAGAAACTTAACACTGCACTTAAGTTTTCTACTACTTATCATCCCCAGACTAATGGTCTGACTGAGGTCGTTAATAGGAATTTAGGAGATTTGATCATTGTCTTGTGGGGATTTGATCATTGTCTTGTGGGTGATCATGTCACTTCTTGGGATAGGGTTTTGCCTATGGTTGAGTTTGCATATACTTGCTCAGTTAATCGAAGGACTGGACTGAGTCCTTTCCAAGCTTACATTGGTTACCAGCTTAGGAAACTTGTTGATCTAGCTCCGCTTTCCACTGCATATAGGTCTAGTGAGTCTGCAAAGTCTTTTGCACGTCCAATTCATGATTTGCATGCTGAGATTAAACAGAAAATTAATTTGAACAATGAAAATTATAAATCTGTAGCAGATGTTCATCGCAGATATCAAGAGTTTAACGAGAGTGATCGGCTGATGTTGCGACACTGTGCTAAGAGATTGACTCCTGACACATAGAACAAAGTGCACGCTAAGAGGATGGGTTTGAAGTTCGAAAGAAGATTAGTGCTAATGCATATGAGTTGGATCTTCCGAGTAATAAAGGTATTGGTCCTGTCTTCAATGTGGAAGACCTTACTCCTTACCGTGGACCTTCTGAGGTCACTTCTTCACTTCTGCTTCACCTTCACCTTCTCTTTCTCATGTCTCACCCACACTAAATGAGCCTATTGATATTCCACCTTTATCTGTTCCACCAGCACCTCCTTTGGCTCCTACACAACAGAGAACATAGGTTATTGAGAATGTTTTGGATGAGCGAGTTGTGTTGACCAAGAGAGGTGGTTACCATCAATTCTTCAAGTGGTGTAATCGGCCCTTTGATGATTGTACCTAGATTACTGTCGAAGAGTTTTGTCAGATTGATCCTGATCTTTTGGAGAGAGATGAGGCTTTCACTTCGCAGGATGCTTCGCTTTTAGAGTTGGGGAGAGATGATAGGGATCGATCCATGAGACGTTGTCATCGCTAGTTATTATTATTTTTATTTAGTGATGCTATTTATTTATTTATTTTATTAGTATTGGACTTTTTATTTGTTTTATTTAGAGGCCCAATTGTTATTGGGTTTAACATTTCGTTCTTTTCCTATTTATATCGTTGTAATAGCTATGTACAATACATTCGACTACTATTCAATTTTCAGCATATTATATTTGTTGCAATCAATAGCTTTCTCCGGTCTGCAGTTGGAAACCCTAGGGGTAGAGATTTTTCTGCGGTTGGATCTCCCTAGATCTTCAACTATTATTTAATTCTCTGTTATTTTACGAATAGTTCTTCGAATTCAGCCTTGTCCTACATCATTCATGATATAGGATCCTGCAAATCCACTATGCATTAGGAAACCTAAACACTTTCTTTACTTGAAAATTCAAACCATTTCATATAAAAAAAAATAAATCCAACTTGAACATGATTCAAGTGATTCCAAACAGGTAGAAGCCTTTCTGTGTTGATGCACATAATATTCTCTAGTGTCATTTAGTGTAACAATAGATCAGTTTAGAGTGGCAGCAAAAGACATAAACCTCACCTCCAACATCTGATTGACCGGCGGACAGTCGATATCCTAAATACTGGAATACTGATATATCAACTGTAAAATTCTATAATGAACACTAAAACTACACCAAAAGATGGAATTTGGATTTGATCGTTCTACAAAGTTCATATCAGACTTAATGCCTCATGTTTGACCACTAGTTCAGACAATATGATAGCAACCATACTTGTTTTATATTGAAAATTTTCTTATATCATTTTGAACTTTAACGTTTAATTAATGAAGACTATTCTTTTGAGAAGTACATGCAGGTTGTTTCTTGTTCATGTTATTGAGCACAGAGTTAAGAAAAGTAAAGATATCAGTTTAATTACCTATTCCATGCAGGAAATATAATGCAAACTCTGGCCATAAACAATATATCTTAACAGAATGAATGAAGGCATTAGATGATTAAGGTAAGGACTTTGTGGTTGCCATACACATAGGCTACTTACTTCCAGGAAGGATTTGGAGCAGGATCGGTTGGAAGATTTTCCACAGCTGTACTATCATAAAAAGTTTCCTCAATTGAAGGCACAACAGTCATTGAAGTCCTATTCTCAGCATCGAAATTCTTCGACTCCACAGATGTGATAAAATTACAACCTACATATATAAACAAATGTTTTCTAATAACTTTTCCAAAGAAATGACTGAAAATAAAGAAACTTAAGAGACATTAATTGTGGTGCTTATTTTCAGCTTTCACCAAGTCAAAAATTAGGATATCAAGGCAACCCCAAACTCACCAACTACTATGGTAATATATAAAAGTTCGTTTCACATTAAGAATATAAATAATATGGAAATACAGTCCCCATCCATTCCATGTAACCTCTTGGTTAAAGGGAGAAAATGACAGAACTTTGGCCTGACATAAGAGGAGTTTGACAATAAATTGTTACAGGCAATGCACATGATACTTTCCCTGTTTCAGCATCTTTAAATTTGTTGTTTCATATCCTCAACAGATGTAAGGGCAACTACTGTCTGCCCCATTTGATTATGTTCCTTTGCAGGGGAATGAATGGCATTATTTTCTGCAGTAAGAACTATAATTATAACTAAATGCACCAGTTATTTAAATTACTAGTAGTAGTTTTAAATCATATATTACCAAACTTAAAAGCTGTCAATTCAAATAAGCATGCCAACAAATATTTGCTTTTACGTGAAGTGATGTGCTATCCACAGATTAACCATAAGAGTATCAACACACATCTATCAATGATGTTAAGCTTATAACATGCAAATGACTGAACAAAGGCCAAACGATTAATCATTAGAGGTAATTCACCTTTTGAATGGTTTAGTATACAAGAAATAAAAAATCTGACAACATCAATGAGAGATTCAAGCTTAAGATTATATATTTTCCATTTAAGTGCTTGTTGAAGGAATAGTGTTCAGAATCTAAAGTTCAAGGTTTGGGCAGGATAGGGAAGTGTTTAAAGATGTTGCACCTCTAAATGGTTTGAAAGAAGGTAAATAAAAGTTTCTAAGATAAAAAAGATGCATATGCATTTAGCAGATTCATTTATGAACCAAACAAGATTCTCAACTGCGCTTAGACGTCAGACAAACCAAGCACAGGTAGATGAAGATGCATAGATGTCTCTTACCCAACAATGTGTCTGAAAGAAAATATGGAATAATGTTAGGTTCTATATTCAATACAGGAGATATATCATAACAGGAGGAAAAGACAAATATTCTACTTATGTTATCCTAGAAAGTGAATTTGATATTTCCTTGTATTTGTATAAAGCCAAAACTTGTAAAAAAGTACTCAGCAGATTTCTTATTGATTTCAAAAAGAAATCTAGTTTTTATAATTGAACTATATTCAAACTCCAATCAAACAACTACAATAGCTTTATTCATTCAGAAATCTCTCATTAATCGTTAACCTTAGTAACTAAATGTGATGTCTGAAGAAGAATAACGAGCAGGTGAAGGAGAGGCAGGACTAGAGGGATTGCATAATGTGTGTGTGTGAGAGAGAGAGAGAGAGAAAGAGAGAAAGAGTCTGTGAGTGGGATTGTATTTGAAATGGTCATGGTCAGATCTGTCCTTGTAGGACATGGCGAAAGGACATTGCTCTACTTTATTTGAGAACGAAATTGGAGGCAAAGTGTCACAATTGTGGTTGTATGCATGCGAGTTTACATACTTTCACTGCTAAAAAGGTACTATGTCTGTATATTAATTTACAAGATCCATTGAAGGACTGAGTCAACCGGAAATAAGTTCATCTGCAAGCTGAGTTATAAACACTCTTTTAAGTAAGCAATAACACTCAAATTAATCATAATAAAATCAATTATTAATCAAATGTACCTGATTAAAATAATTATAATCAGATCAATAAGTACAAAAGATAATGTGATTTATTGTAATTGATAAATGAAAACTAAATCAATTATAATATCGAAAATTAATTAAATCTTTCCTAATTAAGGTAATTAGAATCAAACCAATGATTACAAATGTAAACGTGTTGTGCACGGGTTTTAAAGCCATTGTGCCTGTAATAGAGACTTTGTGGTCCACATCTTTGAAGATCATAGCTTAATATGGTTATTATGCCTACACGTACAAATCATGCTAAAAGTAAAAGTTTTGTACACACGTTATATAGACTTTGAGGCCTGTTTGAAATTATAGTTTAAATGCTGAAAGTTATCGTACTGTATTGACGATTCATAGCATGTAGCTTATTGATAAGGATACATATAGGTTATGGATAACTCAGTTACAGAAACCATCAATGACATTATATATTAAATATACCTCAAACATAAATAACAAAATTCAGAACATAATATAGAAATGCTAATGATATTTCGAAAACGTCATTTAAAAAAGAAAGAAAGAAATCAGTTTTTTTTACTTCTTTTGCTTGAGAAACAACTTGAAGTGATTAAACAGTTCAAGTTATATTTCTGTGAGTACTTAACGAACCATTGACTTTCTGGACCACTTCATATTGTGCATTGCCAGGTCTAGCTCTTCCTGATTGTACTGGAGAAATGGAAGGGCAAAAGGGAGGATTCTTTTGGACCTTATATGAAGAGTTTGTTGGACTAATACTTTTAGCCTCCAAGGTAGATGTGGATTTAAATGGTGTGTGTGGGACCGAGAGAGGACTACACCTCAAGTTTGATTCGCCTTTCTTATCTCCTGAAGGCATCTTGATTACTTCTTGAGTGAAAAGGTATTTTGTTTTCCCTGTTTGTACCTCCTTCTCTCGCCAATTACCACGTGCACCCCTAATAAGCTTGTTCTGACCAGCTGCTTCTTTCGAATCACGTAGCTCCATACCAAATGGGTTTGACACAGAACCCTTGGTAAAATCTTTCTTTACACCAGAGTCTGATGAAAGCAAGCCAGGGCTTTCACATGCTTCACAGCGCCAATCAAGAGGGAAAACATTACATTTTTTTCCTTTTCCCATGCAATAACTAAAAATAATGAAGAATGGAGAAAGTCAGAACACTAAATCAAAAATCGAGAGGCCATGGAGTGACGCACATTTTTAACCACCGATGCCTCATGCTACAAAACAAAATTTTACATATTTTGAAATAAATGCAATACATTTTCTCTAGTAGGGAGCCTTCAGAATCAGAAGAGAAAAATGATGGAAGAAGCCACAAAGCTATAAAACAAAGTCAAGGGCATGCACCAACTTTCCTGTGAGGTATATTACATATGAATCCACTGAAGGGCACCAAAGGGCTAAAAGGTGCACATCAATGTACACATAAATAAAACACTCATGCAGACACCACTAACGGTCAAAAGATAGAGATCATACACATGCTCATGCGCATCTTTGCAGAGCAAGCAAGAGGCTATTGCTTCTGTAACACCGGTGTCACCACATATTTGACATCGTTTATTCTGCAAAATGGGCAACAACTGAAGGAATTTATGCTAACTCACATTAACAATGGCAGTTTGCGTTCTATAAGTAATAGAATAAAAGTGAAGTTCTATCTAATGATGTCATCAAATGGTTTTAAGCACTCAATTTGAATAATAATAAAAATAGCTTGCATAAGTATGAAGCCATAATGTTCTCCAAACAGAGTTGTTTTTTTCTTTTTCTTTTTCTTTTTTAAAATACTTAAGACATTAAAGTGCTGGTCAAAGAGAATAATTGAATCATTCAAAATCTCATAAAACATAACCAAACAAATTAACACTTCTTCAAATACCATATAAACTAACCTAAGTAAATCAGCAATACTTACCAACATTAACATCAACATCAACAAACGTCTTTAACTAGTTTCAGTTGGCAGCCATCAACAAACCCAACAATACTTGTCCATTCAATTAAAAAGATAAATATGGATTATGGCCTACATGAGAAAATCTGTACATAGGAACAGGAACGAGGTATCCTGTTAAATAGTTGCATCTTTCCAATCAAAGAGCATATATATAACTATGGCATGGCATCATTCACCACAAACACAACTACTATAGTCATTAAAAAATAACTGTAACAATTTAAACGTAACTAAGACAAGCCCTAATTATCGGGACCAACTTCTGACATGGAAGGATATGTTATTCATTTATTTATTACCTAAAGTAGAAAATGCTAATTAATTAATTATCAAAGAATTACGGAGTACTTCACATAAGGAACCACATTAATAGAAGCCCAACTTCAAATAAAGAAATAAATTAATGTAAACATAAAAAAATC
Source organism: Centella asiatica (assembly GCA_014636745.2). Classification (NCBI taxonomy): domain Eukaryota; kingdom Viridiplantae; phylum Streptophyta; class Magnoliopsida; order Apiales; family Apiaceae; genus Centella; species Centella asiatica. The sequence goes on along the minus strand of CM025784.1, from coordinate 26,012,573 downwards.
ATTCGCATACAAAGCATCATTAGTTTATATACAAAGTACTCAACAGATAAAGTACAACATTGAGCTGGTTAAAAAACAACAAAATCATGAAAAAGAGCAAAGCAACTCATAAGCACAAAAGCTGAAAAATCAATGGAGGTCGAGGTTTCTTTTTTTAAATAAAATTTTTACCATGTGGGTGACTGCTGAATCAGGCATTTTCTGTAGATTTCTCGAAGAAAGATTTGTGCGGCAATCGACAAATTTAAGACACTGGAAAATGGAGAGAGAGAGAGAGAGAGAGAGAGAGAGAGAGAGAGAGAGAGAGAGTAGGTGACAAGGAGTGAAAATGTAATCAGCGAAGAAACAAATTATTTGGATTGGATTATCTACTTGGCGAACAAATGCGGCGTCTTGCCTTTGCTTGTCCAATCATTTCTTCCAAAAATTATTTGATCGTTTTTTTATAAAAATAATGATCCATCAACAAAATAATAATAATAAGCTCTTATTCCATTTTTAATTCTCATTCTATAAATCTTCATTCATACTAAAGAAATGATATTAATATTATAATTACATAATTAATTTTTAATTATCATTTCAACATAGTAAATGATATAGTGATTAAAAATTTAAAAATTGAACGAGGGTAATAAAAATACACTTCTTCGTTCTTTCTCAATCTTCGCACATACGAAGGTTAGTATGATATTAATACAACAATTACATAAATAAAGTTTAATTATTATTTTAATGTAGTTCATGATATAGTGATTAAAAATTTTAAAATGCATGATAATTTATAAAATACATCTCTTGATTCTCTTTGACTTGTGCGTGTCAATTATATCTCGACTAATAAAAATACCAAATACGATAACTAAAACTGAAATAACCAAAAAATAAATAACATTCAACTTTTAACACCTTTATCTAGAATTGTCTTAGAGTGCATTTGTTTGCCACTTAATGTCTTAAAAATAAGAGTGCATTCATAAAATAATTGGTTCACATAGTCATTCCACTAAGTCTGAATAAAGTAAGAAAATAAGGCCAAAATTTTGGATAAATTAATTATTTAATCACTAAACTATTTAGGTTAAAATTATTTGAATATTGTTAGATTTTTTCTCTACAATTGGTCACTAAACTAATTTTTTTTATAATTTGTTAAGTCCTTTTGTTAATATCTATTACAATTCGTTGATGTGATCGTTAAGTTTTCTGACAGCATCATTGTATTATTCCAAATTCTATATGTTTTTATCGACGAAGAAATTTATGGAATAAATATTTGGGAAATTAAAATTGGACGTGCATAAACATAGACCTTTTCAAAGGCTTGCACAACATGAATAAGACATTTCTCACATTATTTTTCCTCTAAAGAAAACATTAAAACTTTTATAATGGAGATAAAGAGAGAGAAGAAAAGTCTTGTCCAGATGATGGACCTAAAAAGATTCGGAGCAGACACTTGTTACTTTTACATGGAAAAAATTATTAATTATTTAAGAGAAAAAGCTAAAGGCCTTGTTCTTTTCGAACCAAACATGAGAAATAGACGACATATTTTGAGTGGCCTCTTACGGGTACAATGGGTTAGGTGTGGTACACCTGAGGGGCTAGTCTGGGCCTGGGATGGAGCATCAAAGGGTGGGCCCGTTGCAAAGTGAGCCCATAGGCTTCATCCATATTGAGGTTTTCACCGACTTGGCCGTCCGGAAAATCCCAATTAAACGCATGGACCAAAGTTGCGGTAAGCAATTGGACCATTCGTAGCCCAAGGCTCATCCCAGCACAAATTCTTCGGCCCGCCCCAAATGGTATAAGCTGAAAATCATTTCCTTTGACGTCGACGTTGGGCTTTTCTCCGCCCGGTAAAAATCGTTGCGGTTGAAATTTTAATGGATCGGCCCACGTGTTTGGATCACGGGCGATGGCCCAGACATTTACGAGGAGCGTGGAGTTCTTGGGAATATGGTAGCCGTTGATTTTGCAGCTTTGGGCAGCCATCCGAGGGAGGGAGAGTGGAGTTGAAGGGTGGAGCCGGAATGTCTCTTTCACGAGGGCTTGGAGGAAGGGTAATTGAGGGAGGTCTGATTCCGTGACAAGTCGGTCTGGCCCAACAACTAAGTCCAGCTCACTTTGGGCTTGGGCTAATAATTTTGGGTGACGGAGAGTTTCGGCTAGGGCCCATTCTACCGTGCTAGACGATGTATCTGTTCCCGCAGTGAACAAGTTCTACATACATACATACATACAACAAGAAATTAAGAAAAGTTATACAGTAGTACTACATATGTATGTATGTATATATGTCACATTCAATACATGTACATACATCATAAATACATACATCTCAGTCAGTCATAATAACACGAGTAGTATGGAACCAACGCTTTCAACTTTGAATTTAAGTTTGTGCTTTCAACGTCTGCCTACCTATTTATTATGGCTGACTATACTCCATCATATCAATTTATGATCCACTTTGGGTCGATCCCTCTCACCATTATTAGAAGCCAAGTCTTCATAATACTAATGCATTTCCTCCTCCCTTTATAATTTAAGTAATTGGATTTTTAGAAAATAAAGTTTCTTTATACTTGCTAATGAATTTTAGTAGCTAATTTTACATAGGCAGTCAAGCAATATTTACAGAATTCAGATTACGTGACATAGTACTCCTCCTGCACTAAAATAAAAGAAAAAATGGTTTTAAAATATTATAAACACACAAAAAGATTATAATAATAATAATAATATAAAATTGTACATAATAAATATACTATGGCATGGGATTTTTAGAACTTCAAAAATATTAATAGATTTTCTTAATCATAAAATAAATATGAACAGATCTACTTAATTATCAATTTTATAATTGGTAAATTCAAATAGAAGAGTCAAAACGAACGAGACTTACGAGAAGTAAAGCTTTAATCTCAGTGTCCGTCAGCTTTCCACCGACTTCATCATCCACAATATTAATATCTTTAAGTGAAATTAAGGTGGTCAACAAATCAGCACGACGCCCACCATCACCGCCGTTGATCTTATTATGCTCCTTGAGAAACTGATCTAAAAACGAATCGAATCGGGCGTGCAGTTTCTTCATTTTGGAAGCCACGCCTTGCAGATCGAGCCATTCAAGCGCCGGAATAAAGTCTCCAATGTTGAACTCACCGGCCAACGCCATCAGCTCCACCACCATTTCTTTGAACTCATCAGCTTTCGGATCCACGCCATCACTAAACACTCTCCTACCTAGCATCACGCGCGCCAACGCGTTTGTCGTACATACTCCAAGCAACTGCCCCAAATTCACTGCTACTGCCCGCCCACCTCCAGCTAGAGCTTGCACCAGTATTCCAACCTCTTGCTGTAATTTAGGTACATGCACAATCAGTGATGCAGTACTGCATATATCTTCAAATTTTATAATATATATATATATATATATATATATATATATTAATTTTTGATAAATTAATTAATATATATACGACCTAGGATGGTTCAACCCCTGCGGTATATCTATTACTACCGTCTGTAAGACCACCTGCTCTTGGACTCGGACTGACTGACGGAACTACTTAATCTGCTCCGCCTAGCTAAATTTTATGTAATTCATCTTAATTTTTCATTGTTCACGTACAATTAAAATTAAAAATTTTTATTTGGTAAATTCACAAATTTGATTTAATTCCAAGTATGGTGCACAATATATATAAATACACTTCATTCGTTGGTTCTAAAATTAAAGATATATTTCTAAAATAATAGTTTTTAAAGATAATTTTTATATTTCAAATATATTTCATGTTTAATAATAGTGAGAATTACGATAGAGACTACTATGTAATGTAATAAATATAGTAAAATTAATTGAAATAATACAATTGTAAAATAGTATTTAAAAAACTCTATTATTTTTTTATAGTCTTAAAATAAAAATATATATTTAATTTTGAAACATCAAAAAAAATTTATCTATAATTTTGAAACGAATCAAATATATACATATATATATATATATATGGCGGTCGATCCATGACTAACGTTAACTACGGAGACTTTCTAAGCTAACACATTTATAACCGTCGATCGGATGATATAACAGTGAAGATCAAACAAAACAAAAAAAAAACCTTTCCGCCAATCTCACCGGCAAAAGGCTTTAAAAAATAAAAATAAAATAAGTTATTTCAGCCAAACTACAAACTCCATGTCTTCAATCCAATTTTCCTGAACTTGCATTTTTTTAGAAATTTTTAAGAATTATTTCAGAAGAAATTGAGAGCACAAACAATAAAAAATTTGAATTTTCAAGCCTAATGAAAAGAGATCATGTCCATGGTAATCGTTCTTAGATAAAATTTGATTGATTAATAATTATAAATGTGTTAGCTAAGATTTTTTTTTTGACTTTCCAACAATAAGACTGACAGCAAAAAGATTTTTTTTTGTTTAATTTTCATCACCGTTATATCATCCAATTAATAATTATAAATGTATTAATTAAAAAAATTTACTTAACTTAACGTTAATTATGAATTCACCTTTTATATATATATATATATATATATCCAAATCCTACCGATTGATTTGGCAAGCTAGAGATATAACATTTCATGTGCAAAAGGGGACTCGTATTAATTAAATAACCTCGCGCACGTGTCGAAAATCATCAAGAGCCTTCGCAGAGAAAAGATGGACGGCGCATATTTTCCTTAACATGCGCCAACGTGCACCGTAGGGTGCAAACACCAAGTCTTGGTAGTTATAAGCAATGTGCTTAGCCCCCGAGTTGGGGGGGCGGTTGGAGAAGTTGGAATCGTGGGTTTTCAAGAACTGCTCCGCCACGTCAGCGGAGGCGGCCACCACCACGTCTACGAAACCGAGGCGGAGGTGCACGAGGGGGCCATAAGTCCGAGCCAAGGCGGCCAGGGAGTGGTGCGGCATGGTGCCAAGGTGTGGGAGGTTTCCGATTATGGGCCATGGTCTTGGACCCGGTGGGAGTGGGGCGGAGGGGTGACGGTGGTTAGATGAGAAGAGGAGGGTGCGTAGGTTAAGAAAGCAAAAAATGAGAAAGGCAGAAAGGGAAGTGTAGAGTATGATGGCTAGAGTAGTGGTAGTCATGGTACGCTTGATTAAATTGTCTAGGAAACAAGATGGGTTATGTATGGACGTATATATACTCACTTCGTAAGACCCATAAAAATTATAATATTATTCATTTTAAGACATCTTACATTTTTTATAATATTTTTTCTTTTAATAATATTTAAATGGTAAAAAAAATAAATTAATTTTTCTCTCTCTCTCTTTCTTAATTTTATCTTATGATTCACATATATCATTACAATTATTAATTTATATTTTTTATTTTATCATTTAAAATTTTTTCCTCTTAACTATTTTAAATTATATAAGAATAAATTAGACATTTCTACAAAATCAAATATATTACTTAAATCGTAGCAATAAATATGAAACCAAACGAGTAATATACTGACATGGTGGATGGGTAGGAACGGACATGCATGTGTAATCGTGGTGGTTATATATTTCAACAACCTCCTTCGTGTTGATCGGACAGACCGAGAGACGGTGCACTAAATGAACTTAATTGATTAAATTTCCTAAAGAATTTTAATTTTAATTTTCAATTGGTACTCTTTCAGGTTAATAATAATGGAAGTAAGTTTTAGTGAATTTTTTTATATGTTAAATATTTTGTTTAATTTTAAAAATATTAATAATTATAAATATTTTAAATAAGAATTAATATGAATAAAATCTTTAACTAAAATAAAACATTTAACATATAAAAGATATCACTTAAATTTATAAAAAAGTCAAGTAACAGTCATTATGAACTAAAACAATAATAATTGAGAGAAAATTATCAAATGTATAAATTTTATTCAATTGTCAAATGTAACCCTTTTTTTATTTTATGAAACGGTGGAAGAATTATATTGTTTTTCAACAAAACAAAAAAAAAAGAATTATATTGTTCTTTTTCAGAATTTTTCGAATATTTTTATGCTAGAGATTTCAATTTTGGATGTTTCGCGGAGAGTAATTTGGGTAGTTTTTTCGTTCTTCCCTCATATAAAGTTTTTAGGGAAATTTGATGTGATCAGAGATGTAAATGCGTTGAATACAAGTGAATATTAGTGTGTTTAGATTTTACTCTAATTAAATTTTTGTTACTCGAATTCGAACTCAAGTATTAAACCGAATATTATTTTGGTACTCAGATTATACTCTAATCGAATTTAAATTACTCGCGAGTATTTATCTTTGTTAAATTTACAAAATATAAATTATATTTATATAAGTTTTCATATTTTATACCACATTTTATATATGTAATAATTATTTTATTTACAAACATCACTGTCAAAATAAATTATACAACATATATTATACTTAAATAAATTATTAGGACAAAATTGACCCTAAAATTTTTGTATATGTTATAATATTTTAGTATAAAAAGAGTAATCGAACTACTCCAAATATATTCGAGTGAGTGTCTCTATACTCAGATTCTACTTGTTTAATTTATCAAACTTTAAATAAGATATCAAATTTTGTTCGTTTTTATATCGAACTCTAGTCAAACCAATTAATTTTTGAATTGAATTCGAACGAATTCCAAACTATTTGAATTATATTATGGCCCAAGATGCGACTACTCTAACATCGTTGATAACCATGTGCACAAAGTGCTGAAATATGTTCAGATGTATAAATAGTAGCTCGTTTTTTTAAAAATATATAGAAGGAGTTATATTTTTAATTTTTAATTGATGACTGCATTAATAGTTTTGTTGGCTTTCAGCAGTTCTTCAAGTTTAACCATCAATCTGTTAACATTTTTAACAATTTTCTCATGTCTTTATTAGAATTACTCTTTACTCCCCGTAACATTATCATTCTCCCCATTTTTTATATCAACATTTAATGTTGAAGGGTAGAAATGGATAGATTAGATTGACTTAGTAAGAAAAAATGTTTGAGCTCAATTTGAAAACCATTGATCATGAAGTGTTGGAGTTTCATGTTTCTCTTTTCTGTGTTGATCAATGTTTCATAAACATCCTATGAGTACAACTGCACTTGATCCTTGTGTGATTCTACTGCATCATCTAATACTTGTTGTGTTCCTTGCATCCAACTAAACATTCACAATTTATTGTTTAGGTTCATTTTTAGTTTGTGAGATATGATTGTTGTCTTGATAATGTCTTTATTAGACATGTTAGTTAGCAATTGTTGTTCTACATCTCCTAAAATAATTATTTTTTCAATATCTTCTAATGTCTGATTAGAATGATGATCAGAGAATACCTGAGTTTTAAAGTTAGTAGTGTGTGAACAATTTCTCTCTATTCTTTTCTTCAAGGATCTCATCATTGTTCACACCCTCTCCTTTTACCTAACTTTACAAATCAGCCTCTCACACTTACTTTCTTTACATTTTTGTTTTAATATCTTTTTCCTAACATTTTCAGACACGAAATCTGACTCTTATTTTGTATTCCCTCAGGCTCATTAGAAATATTTAAACCTTTTTTTTGTGGATGACCTAGAGTGATGTAGAAAAAATAAGAAGTAAGTGTTTTACATCAGTGGATGTTTGATAAAGTACAATTGTATTATTCACTAATGAGTTGAGAGCTGTTATTTGTGTTTCAACTTCAAGAGTTGGTTTATCTGATGATTGAACTATTAGAGAACCTGAAACCAATTGAATTATGAGATTTCCTTAAGAATAGAAGAAGGAAGAATAAGGGTAGAATTTGAATATTAGTTACTCCTCTTGAATAGAGAAAAGAGAAGAATCAATGTGAAACCATGTGTGTGCATTTAGTGACAGGTTGATCACTAATTAGAACATGTTTCTTCTTCTTCCTCTGATATATATTTATAGATGTGATCATGATAAACTCAAATAATTGTGTACTTAGAGGTGGACTATTTTCAAAAGATACAGTTTTTTGATAGGTAGCACCTAGAGATGAGCTTTTTTCTTTTAGTCTTAATATTCTTTTGAGAGAATATTAAGTAGTCTTTCAAGGGTTCTCATTATTTCTTATTTTTTCCACTAAAATGCTCACCCTCCCCCTCAGCTATTGCTGGATGTGGTTGTTTTATTTTTACAACTTGTATCTTTAGAGATATAGATGTGGTTGTTTTATTTTTACAACCTGTATCTTCTGAGAGATAGATGATGTGACTTTTGTTATAAACTTGTATTTAGAGGGTTTTGCTACTTGGGTAGAAGAAGTTGGACCATTACTAACATCCTTAATTATAGCAGAATTAGAAGAAATAAAGAAGATAATTCAAAAATTAAAAGTTTAATTTTTTACTACCAGTAGGTAATTATCCACTGATGAGTAATTTATCAGGGGATAAATTAACCACTGTTGCTTTTTATCAACTGATAATTTTATAAAAAAAAAATTATCTACTATTACATTTTATCAGACTTGCACAAGATTTTCAAGGTTTTATTCATCAAAGTTGAACCATACCTAACTCACTTACCAACCTGTTAAAAGTGACTTCATCCAATGGTTTGGTGAATATATTTGCAAGCTACTTCTGATTCTGAGTTAGTGCTCCTAGCTGCTTCTTCTCTGAAACATAATTTCAGCTACTTCTGAAACTCCCCATAAATCAATAGTTTTTTTGTTTTCTACATTTTTAGCATCTACTGATGGAGGTTTTTTGAGTTTAAGTTTTCTGTTATTTGATGAGTCAATATCAACGTCTTTTGACTCATCAGCTACACCTTGTGTTGGCAGGGACTTCTCATCAGACACGTGTCCTGAATATCCACTGTCCAATAACTAGATTTGTTCCTTTATGCCCTGCGCACACAAACAACTAATTCGATTTTGATACCTAAACATGTTTGGGTTCATTGGCATTAGTAGCATCTATCTTAACTGTAGTCAAAGATTTTTCATATTTTTCAGATTTATCAGTTTTTATCACCCACTTGATGGAGGAAATTACTTTCTCCTTAGTCTTGGGTGCTTCAATTTTTATCTTTGACCTTTTAGGAGATTTCATATAACTGTTTTTAACCATTTTAACATACAATTAGATCTTAACAGTTAATGTCTTCTTATTAGGGGATGGTTGTTTAGTATGCATGTCACTAAAAAAATTCTAACATTTAAAAAAAAGGTGGTTAGAATTCTCACACTTCTAACATTCTTTCCTAAGAGCATTAATGATATGGGAATAATTAGTATACTTGTTAATTTCCTTCTTATCATTTTCATTTTTCAGTTAATTATTCCTATTGTTAATTCCCTCCTTACCATTTTCATTCTTCAGTTCATTATGTCTGATGATTGAATAAACTCTCTGTATGTAAAATGTCATAATAAAAATAAAAACATATTATCCATATAATAAAGTTATATTATATTATTTATGATATTTTTTTGAGAAGAATTGGAGAATTAGAAGGGATATGATGTCCTCATATACTTTTTCCGCTACATATATGTTGTAATGCATGTGTTGTATGGGGCAGTGAGATGGCCGATGAGCGAAAATTAAAGAAGAGAGGACAAGAGGTCCGACGACGATTTAATATTTTAACGTTATTACTGAAATATATATACTCCATTATTCATCAAAACATTTTGGACTAATTGTTTGATATTCATGAGTAAAAGGATTGATTTAATTATTAAATTAGTTTACAATAATTTTTTTTTATAAATTATTTATAAATCTGAAATACAGTAACGATGTTTTTGTTTAACATTGACTATTTTAGTTCTTTGGCTTTACACACTTACTCATTCCTATTAATTAATTCTGAACTTATTCACTTTTTAATCTTTGATTTTGTATCACTTTGTATTTTCCTATTCTAATTTTGTTAAAGAACAGCTTCCAGTAAGAGAACAAACTTCAAATACTAATTAATAATTATCCAAATAGAAGAATAAAATGGGGTATTACAAACTTAGGCTAATGATGACATTAGTTTTAGAATACGTATTTTCGATCTTGACAACAATAAGATAATAATGGTAAGATAAATTCATCAATCAGTACCTATAATATAACAATTTTTTTTAAAATCAAATTACACCCTCAGTTGCTAACTAACTTATACTATAAGTTTTTATTATTTTATAAATATAAAGATGACAAATTATAATCATAAAAAAGTTCATGTAATTTACCGTAATTGCACAAACAAACATATACTTATTTCATTTTAAGTAAATAACAATTACTCTTTTCATCACATTGAATACATCATTTTGGAGATTTTTCTTTATGGTATCATGTAAATCATTTACACTTTTTTAGAAAAAAATTAATGAAAGTTACTTATTTAATAGATAGAGAAAAAAAATACTTCCTCTTATGCATTAAAATAGTACAAGGTTATTTTGACATTACATACAAATTTATATAGCAATTAGTGATTTCTTAATATTTAAATATAGTAAAATAATGGCTTATTTGATGGGATAAATAGAGTAACTAATTAAGAAACGAAGTTTAGTTATGAAATTTAGGACACCACTAAAAAAAATTGGTTAAACCATCTAATATCCAATAATCATTTAATATTCAACTAATCTCAATTCAAATCGGATTGAACTCTACAAAGAATAAAACTTTTTTGATACTTATTTTTTTCGCTCACAAGTTTCAAATATGAAAATTTTGCTTAAGGGGACAAAACCTCATTACCATTTGCACCTATGAATGTTGGTAGCTAACACTTAATGGAATTGAGCAGTTTATTTATTCAACAATAATGGAATTGAGCAGTTTATTTATTCAACAATAAAATCTTATGCCTTTTGCAAAAAAAATTAAAAAAAAATTCTATATGTTCTAAAATTAAAGATACGTTTTTAAAATGACGATTTTTAAAAATAATGTTTATATTCCAAATATATGTTTATTATCATGTTATTTAATAGTAGTAAGGGTTATAGTAGAGACCACAAAATAGTTAATGTAATGAACTTAATTGAAATAGTAAATTATAAAATGATATTTAAAAAACTTTATTAATTTTTATAGTTTAAAAATAAAAATACATATATAATTTGAAAATAATTAAAATAAATTTTAGAACGAATGAAGTGCGAAAATAAGGTAAGCTGTGTTGAAAGTGTATTTTGGTCCCTGTAATTATTGTTTTTGGACGTAGAGGAAGTGGGCTCAAATGACAGGCAAGGCAACCAGTTCTAGAAAAGTCGGAGGGAGAGTATCGACTAGTACAATTGGGAGAGGTGGGTAGACACTGGTGGGTGGGGAGGCGGGGGGGGGGGGGCGTGTCACATAACATCATTGAATTGTGGCCGTGCAATAGAGGTTAAGGTAGGTAGCAATTACGGTTGTCATCGCTTTCGATCAGCAGTTTGAAATTCTCAATTCTCACTCTACGACGATGCTACCTTAACCACCACTATAATAAACTTGTGATAAAAATAATTAAAACTTAATTACACAAGCGTACACGTATACGCGTGCATGTTACACCAGTAGATATACAACTTTTACTTTGAAACATATGTATTTGCAATTTGATACTTGAAATAGAATGGAGCAGTCAAACTCTTCCCTTCATTCATTTGTTCAAAATATAAAATAGGAATTAGAAAAAAGTAGGAATCAAAATAAGATAAAAAAAAAAGTATTAAGATAAAAATTTACAAGAACGAACTGACAAAATTAGAAGTTGCCTCTTTGTCGGTTGCGGCAATCGTCATCGCCAGCTTTTGTTTCCTGCCATATATTGTGTTATTTAAAAATATCACGATAGTAATATCCGATGTTGGAATTTTGACGGTCACCGATTTCTAATATTTCTTTATTTTCTTCTCATTGTTTCGCAAATATTTGAGCAAAAAAAAAAAAAAAAAAAACCTCCCTTCAGTTCAATATGATAAACTTCTATTGAAATTTTATACTGCTAGTCATTTTCGTACTTTAAGATGAATAATTAAAAAAATTTCAAAGTTAAGTATTGGTAATTTCTAATTTAATTATATTTATTATAGAATAGATCGGTACTTGTTATTTCTATGCAGTAATTATAAACCTTTTTAATATATACGTATACGCAAGTGATTATTATTTTGAATGATGAATAGACTTGTAGACCCACCATTGTTTAGCTGAAATATGTTAGTCACACATTCTGTATCCAGTTTATTACTCCCCTCGTACTTAATTAACTAATATTTACAAAAAGTTATTGGGTCAAAATTAACCCAGCTTTTTACTTAAGTTTTTTTTCTTATTTTATAAATATATAAGTGACAAAATTATAATGACAAAAAAGTTCATACAATTTACAATGAACTCAATTTTTATAATTGTACAAGTAAAAATATATAAATTAATTTTTAAAGTCAAAAATTAAAATATAAGCCCAGTTAATTAAAAACGGAAGGCATGACAGTAGTTGGAATACCAATGTCATAAAGTCAGCAATTTGAATTGGTTATTTTTGTGAATTGTTACAATGAATTATACTATATTACAAGTGCTCCGTATATTATATTCTCTCCCAACTGATGTTCAAAGTTCTAATATCCAAATATAATACATCAATAAAACTAGAATCAGAAACGTAGTAGTTCTTGACAGATTGTAATTGTTTTTTTCGTTGATTATTTCCATTTTTGTTTTTAGAATTGATTATATTAGTATTCTTTTGCATTGGATAGTTTTGTAACTTTTACCTCTCGATTTGAGAAGCTTTCTCCACATATCCACCATATAAAACATTTTATCCACCATGATTTAATCTTTAAAGAAAATAAAAAACCACTACCATTCAAAAAAATTCCATTAGCTTCTTAGCTTCATTAGAGGAATCCAATAAAAAAAGTTCCATTAAAGAATATTATTGTAAATTTGTTCATAAATCTATACCTATATATAAAACGCCCGTGTATATATATATTTACATACAAACATGGTAATTTGAATTTCTGGTACTCGTGGAACAAACTATCGAGTATCAACATACAAAATTGGTAGTTGAACACGCGGTTGAAAAACTGTTGAGCGCCTCTATTACACTTGGAAATAGGTATCAAAGTGCGCCAAACAAAAAAATATATGGGCAGAGCCTGCTTTCTCTTTTAAACCACCCCCACCCCCACCCCCACCACCACCCCCACCCGCCACCCCACCCCACCCCACCCAACACCACCACCACGCCCTGGTATCCTGATAATTAACTTGCATATAACTGAAAGAAATATTCCACCTGAATATATTGTACGAGATAGTTGTATTGTATCTACTACATATAATATTGAAGAGTATAATAAATCAGACTGTACAAAACAGTTAAAGATGTATTACAATATATGTACAGTAATAATTGAGTAAGCAATTAGCGCAATTAGATACTGATGGAGAGACATGGAGTTACTTAAGACTCTTCTTCTAGTCTGAAGACACTAAGACTTAAATTTGCAGTATGAGCACAATCTTATGGAGGATATTCCAGATTTATTACAAAAAAGAAAATGAGTGGCATTTACAGATTTATATATCTTCAGAAAATCTATCCCGTCATTTCGTGTCACAATATTTAAACATAACTCATGTATTATCAAGGGCTTACCTTTAACTTCATAAAATTAAAGAGTGATATTATTAACATTCCACCAAAAGTCCTTTAAAGTCTGAATTCATTGTGATAAAGCTCAGTGCTTTTTACGAGTCTGAGCAAAGTACGATTCATAAAAAGAAATCTTTCGATTTCGTCTAAATTGCAAATTCTTGTGTATAATAACGCCTATGATGATATAGATATGTCAAATTTTGAGAAAAAAACACGAAGGATCTAGAAACTTAACAAACTTGTACGGGAAAAAATATGCAGGAAACTGAAATCATACACAAGTATACAACATCTTGACATTTCACATTTCTAACCATCCCTGTACTGCAATTTCTTGACTTTTCGACCTAGAAGACCTAGAGTATGCACATTAGGATAACACTTTTCCTTTGACAATTATTATTTCTTCCTTTTTTTCACCTGCGCATTCCAAGTTCCCAGAAAACCTAAAGTACATACTTCCTTAAGTTCCAGTAACAAAATTCATGGGTCGTAAAAGAAGAACTACACCATGATCTAATCAAATGGGCTCAAGTTTGTGCGCTACCAACATGTAGATAATGTGCGACAGTGTCTGGTTTACGAAGTCTTGTATCAAAAAACTGAGTCGCTGGTGAAGCTTACTCAAAGCACGCAAATGGAGCAATAGCCGAATATTCAAAGGCTGACATCTTGATCATCCATCTCCTCGAGAATAACATACTTTGCAGAAGCATTAGTTGTCAGAGATCCAGTCATGTCACCTTCAGGTGATTCGCCCTTCTGTAGCTTTTCGTATCTGAAAAAAGTTTTGGGAAAATACAGACATCAACTATTGCTCATCACACTTTATTACTACTAAGAAAGGTCCACAAGTTGACGATATTTTATACCAAGTACTCGTTTGTGAAAATAACTGGTATAATAACAAATACAACCAGTTCAACATCAACTTCTAATCCAAAAAAAGGTAACGATACTGAAGGACAAATTTATACACTAAGAAAATTGCATTTCTCGGCAAAGCTGAGAAATAACTAATATGCAACACAAGACTCTAAAATGGAGCAAAACAATAAAATGACCGATTACTTACTTGTACCAGTTGAATAAACTAACACCAACCAAGATGGTGATGAGACCAAAGCCTTTCAACCATGTAAATTCATCATGGAAATAAAATACAGCAACCTGAACATGCAATACAGATATCAGTCGTTGGCGATGAGAAAACCATTTTAGGGTCTCGGCACACACCAAAATCATAGTTTTTATTGATGCCACCAAACTCCATAGAAATAAGGGAGAGAAGAGAATAGAAACTTAAGAGAGAAACAAGGGTTTTCAATTCATATTCAGATATCTTTTCCATACAAGGGATAACCTTATACAGGCAAAACTACATCATCACATTATCTAATTGATAATAGCCATTCACTCCCAACTAATCTTAGCCCTTCATTTATACTTCTAAGTAATAATATCATAACTATATTATCCCTACCATTATATTGCTACGGGTGCATATATTTCACCATTCTTGCCCATATTGTAAGCAATAGTTCTCTAAATCCTCTTCTATTATAGGAAGAAAGGCTTTCTAGTTTCTTATGGGCTTTTGGGGAACTGACCTCCATTGAGGGCTTTCACATATTTGACTTCCAGGTTAAACTTAAAATGGAAGCTCAACTCATAACATTGGTTTGTCTTTGTTTACTCCCTATTCAATTTCAACTCATAGACCACACAGATTCTATTTTCAGCAATGAGCATAACGATGAAACATAGGATACTGCAACTAGAGCAGATTAATATGGTGAACTTGACAAATACTACAACCAATACAGCTACGCGATATACCATTCTCAAATATAAGCAGCTTAAATATTTGAATGCATGCTTACGATTTAGATTCGATATATTTGGATGCCTAGTTGTACAAGCCACCACAAGTAGAACTCCTAAAACTAGTCACTTAGGCAACTTTTATTTAACTTGTGGATCCTCAAGCCCAGACTTAGAAATAATTACAAGATGTTCAAGATGATTAGTACGTATGCAATAAAAATAATTCATCAGTATTTCATTTATTTAATCAAGTTCACCTACAAAATGATTGCAGGTTTAGGTATCGCAGTTAAAAGTCCATTTTCCTTGTCTTAATATGTTGCAACTATTGGTGTGCCATGAACATGATGAAATCATTCTAAAAGTGGAGAATGAACTGGAAAAACTTATACCACTATAGTGACAGCTTCCTTGACAACTCCTGCTATAGTCACCGTCACTGCACTAGTTACTGAGACAAGAATGTATTCTGTTAATACCTGTGAAAAGAAGAAATTAATGTTCAGCCTTAAAGAAGGGAACATTAAACTCATTAACAAAATGCCAGTAGGATAGCGTCTCTTTCTGTTTCTCATTCTGTCAAAAGTCATACCGAAGGCCACAACATAAGCAGATAATTGGAACAAACTACATCATTACAGAATACGAGAAGATAACTAAAAGAAGATCGACAATTGGAAACTAAATCCCAACATATATTATAATCAAAGAAACCTAGCCCAAATTACTCCCTCCCCCCCCCCCCCACCCCCCCACCCCCTACAACCTCTTGAAAGACATTATTGATATGCAATACATAAATGAACAAGAGAAAAAAAAACTGAATAGATCTGTGATCCTTACCATGAAAAAGGCCAGTGTTCCACCAAAAAGCATCAGCAAGCAACTACGAATTATATGCCATGAGTTATTGAAGTAATCATTCTTTCTGAACTCATCCCATGGGTCCATGATAAGAGAAAGTAAACCAGTTGAAACTGCCATTACTGGAGCAACATAGCTCATCAAGGTCAAGGGATTTTTCAGACCTGAACATGACCAATTAAGGTAACTATGTCAACATTTAGTGTCCCAATAGAATATCACACACATTCATGTTCTAAGACAATGTTAGTTTGACGTATTAGAAGACAACAGAGAAGTTGGAATCACTTAAAAGAACTCCATTTTTGGTCAAACAACAAGGCCATACAATCGGTTGTTATAAGGATGCTGGCACGAAGGTCCTACAATCTGGCTGTTTTGAAAGGATGATTTCATCATCAATAAAAGGTTTGAGAAATTAGAGGTAACGGCTGGTAATGGAGATAGATATCACGACAGATCGGGCTAAGACAACAAAAAGATATCAAAGAAACTGTAAGTCAGTCAATTGATTATTTTATTTCATTTTAGTTTTTGATAAGATCGTTGGTTTATTATCATTATTATAAAACCAATGTAAAGTAAGACCAAAAAACACTCGGTCCACAGAATATTCCACCAAGTTCATAATGGACCACTTCCTTTCACTTAATTCTGATCATCAAATGCACCACCAAAACAAACCTACACTTCCATTTGACTGTTTCTAATGGGACTTGTTAGCGGATGTCATCATAATGCCAACATGAACTGAGAAGAATTGATATATTAAGTGCTGAAAAAGTTGCTATCACATGGAGCTAGTTAATATTTCTTCCGCATAGAATAATCAAAGAGTTCACCCTGTTACAAAAGATTATGAAACAAACAAGTATAGTGGGTCACTGGATCAAAAGTGTGTATTCATAACTCAAGTAGTCAGCTTAGATCCAAGTTTCATTAGACTTGAGCAAAGTTTGGTTGATGTATCAACAATTGTGATGATGATATGAAGTCTGGGTTAAAATATTGTAAACTAATTATGACACTCCGAAGCCCAAGTAAATTTCACTTGCGAAGATATGATGCATAACCAAAAACTTTGATAAATTGAGTTTTGAGTTTATTTGTGCTCCTGGAAACCATAGAAGTTAATTTTGATTAATTCATTGGTATGAAAGTCCAAGCAAACCTGACAAACCCCTACAACAATCTGAGGGAAGGAGGGAGAGGGGATAAGGGAGGGGGGCTAAAAGTTTAAAGTTAATAGCTGAAGTAACTAAATATTTGTTTAGTTATGTTAAGTGTGTCCATGCACGCCAGCCCTACATAACGTGCATCGGTATGTGTTTTGAACTATTATTGTCAATACTATACAATTTGGTGCGAACGTATAGATTAATACACATTTAGCTTTTCTGATCTCTCACTCATTACATGGTGAAAGGACACCTTATGTAAATAGAAGCTACACCTGAGAAATTGTAGAATTGCACAATGAAAGGGTTATAAGAAAAGTACAACACGAATACATTAAGCATGTATTCTATGATACATGTAACTGCATCGTAAGTGAGACAACACAATGACAAGGCGAGATTATTTCCAATATATTTGCTGGATATGAAATTGCATGATGTATAGTATATAGTGAAGTTTGAGTTTTGGCAAAGGTCAAGGAACATCAGAATTTAACTAATTCCAATAATGTCATGCAAGTAAGATTAGAGAATTATCCACTTTAGTCCAAATATCACAGTGGAGCACCTGGGTATACATGTGTGAACTTTCATATCTTAAACTACAAAATTTATTGAGAGTTCAAGAATAGAGCTTACCATATACTTCTTTCTTTATATCGGGTATGGCAACAGCACGCACCAATTATTCCAATCAACATATTGGAGAAAGTGATAAGTCAAAAAAGTATAATATGAAAAGCTTCAGTAGAAAGTAAATCAGACAGCAAGGTAAATACTACATTACTACCTGAAGAAGGATCTGAGTCATTGTCCAACGGAAACCAGACATAACAGCAGCAAGCATAACAAAAATGAAACCCCAAAACTCAAACTCTGTCTCCCTTGCCACTGATTGAGAAGATGATACCAATAAGAACAACAAGGAAAAACAATAACTTAAAATTTCCTACACCCTAAAATGTTCAAAGTTGGTAAATTTGATTCAACAAAACATATGCTAAGTTATTGTCTCATTCTCGAGTTCCCTTCTCACTTAACTTAGACACTAGATTTTTATACACGTTGGAAAGATATTATTGACAGGGGGTAATCTAGAGACTAGCATACTATTCATGCAATAATCCAAACTAGTTAGCATGAAGGATTCCTGATCGTAAAACTCAATAAAAATTTGACTTTCCAAACTGAGAAACAACAAACACATTACAAAGTATTCGAAAATAGTAATACTTCCGTCCCAAAGAAGATGGCTTAGGCACGGTAGCGGCACAAGGTTTTATGTGAAATTTAGTGCATGTTAGTATTTTAGATCATTTTAATTTTTTCATAATTTTAATTTTCATCTATTATGTTTTAATTTTATAAAATTTTTAAATTAAATAATACATCTAATATATACAAAATTATACCTAAAAGTACATGTACAAAGTGAACCAAGTCATCCTTTTTGGGAGAGGATCTGGCTGTTGGTCAAGATGGTCATGACCACCTCTTCATACTGAACGGGTTTGGGATTTGAACATTAACCCTTGCATGTTACATAAAAGTAATGTTGCAAAGTATAGTAAAATGCACGTGTGAGTGAGTGTGTGTTCCTATGTAACCAAAAAAAAAAAGTAAATAATAAATAGCATAAAGTTATAATGCAACTGATGGAGCTACTAACCTGTTAATAGTATTCCAACGGATATAACTAGGATGATTCCTAATAATTTGAAACTTGGAGACTCCAACCTTCCAAAAGAAGTTTAAAGTTACTACGTAGAACAAACGTAAATTACAAAACATCATGTTACAAGTACCCTGTGGAAAATCACGTAACAGGGAAATGAAGAAGACATCACTATCATCAACATATTTTATAAGAACTTTAACAATATAAACAAATGACAATCACAATAACAATAACAATTATCATATGAACACTAAAATAATAATATCAACGATACAATGATAATGATAATAGCAACAAGAAGAGTACGAAATAACAATGATAGTACCATATTACCCACATCGATTATATGGCGACGACCTTGCTCGCTTATCGGCACAGGTCTATCTCTTAACTTGTGAGGCGCCTTTTGAAAGGATAAACCGCAAGGAGAATCCTCCCGCATCGAACAATACCTCACAAGGAGATCCCTAGTTAAGGAAAATTTGGGCACTAACAATATTGACAATAACTACAACAACGAGAAAAAATCTTGGAGTAATGAGAGGATTTTCTTCTTGTAGAGGGTCTTGGTGGCTTGAAAGTTAAGAAGACTTGGTGGGCCAAGAAAAGGCTCTTGGTAGGTCAAACAAGAGATAATTTGAAGAGGGTGTGCTTGTCAATTTGGAGATGATAGAGCTTAGTGTCGATTTGAACATGGAGAACTCATGCTTTAAGGGGGAGATTGTTGGAATAACACGAGATAATAGAATCCAACATCAAACATGAGGTGGAAAATTGAGGACATATATACTTAAATAAAAGCCTTATAGGTTGACATTATTATTGATTCGCAATAGAAAAACAAATTGTTGCTATGTCAAGAGCTTAGTAAAATTAGATATTTAACTTCTTTTTACATGTTTTAGTTGGCATTTAGTCCTTTCTATGCTCCTCTATCATCTAAATATGGAATTCCAAGGTGCTCTTAATGCACAAAGCTTTTTGTTTGGTTTGTCTTTTCAATTGCTTATAATCTTGTAATTATTTGATCCACAGAAAAGAAGAAGCATAAGGTGTTCGCTAGTTATCCTCTAATCTAAGTCTTATTCATATGCAAATGAATACTTTTATACTCCCAATTATATTTTCTCCATTGCCCAGCTGCTAGAAGCTTGTGACATTATATTGTGTGAGATAATTGGTGAGGATTAGGTCTCCCCTGTGCCATTGGACTGCATGCTGCAGAAATCAATGTGGATATGGAGGTCAATGAAAACAAAGAACTTACTCATCGTGAGTGGTTTATGTTTCTACTGTTTCAGAAGGAATTTAGGCAAAGGGTAATGCTAGACTATTTAGTAATAGACACTAATGCAAGAAGGAGTATTTTTAGCTTCGCCTTTACACTTAAGCTCTGAAGAATATTCTAGTTCTGTTTTGTATCTGACCACCAAAGAAATTTTAGCTGCAGTCATCAACAAGAAAACTTATTTTTCCACTTATAGATGTTGAACGGCAACCTGTCCTCCTAGGCATTATTATCTTGAGAGAGTACAAGCTTAATCAATGAAACTAATGCTGAAGATGAGGAGTTTGCTTATGATATAGCAACTATTCTATAGCTGGATCATATCAAGGAAGTAATACAAGTATACAACAAACTATGAACGGAGAAGCTGCATTTGCTTATCATCTAAAAGAGCTCAATCAGTTACAGCTCAAAGACAAAGCAAAGCGCCAAAGGTTAATTCAGGATGTAGCTGTTCATTATTAATGCATAGCAAAAGATATGATGAGAAACATGATGCTACAAAAAGAATTTTAAAAAGAAATAATTACAAAATGAAAAGAATCAATTCAGAGAAACAAAACACACACACAGAGAGAGAGAGAGAGAGAGAGAGAGAGAGAGAAGCTATATCTGAGACTCGTGAACATTGTTTACCTGAATGCAAAAGCAAATAGAAGGAGAAATATAGGAGATGCAGATTTACACTGCCAAAGCAAAGTAAAAATAAAAACATAATCAAGATGAAAGCTTTTAGCATTGAAAAATCATATAAAACACAAAACTTTGCATGTGCTTTTGCATATACAAACATACATACATACTTATATGTGTGCGCACACACATGGATGTATGTATTTATATCAAAGTAAAAGTAAGTGGACATATAGTTCATAAGATATCTTAAACAGAAGCAGATGACTGACCATAGTGGCAAATGTAACGGAGATGAAAACAAGAGATGCATTGCTCAAATTAATATCCAGTGCCGTTCCCAGAGCTGTAGGTACAACTGTGAAAAGCAAAGCCCATCTGTAGCATTAGTTGTAAGAAAAGTTAACAAAAATAGTCATATTCAAATATTTATCTAAAAGTGAGATATAAATGCTCAAAGAGATGGTGTTTAGCATTGGAACCTAGCTATCCGTTCCCCAGAGATAGAAATTAGATATAACGAAAACAATCACACAATATATTTTTGCATTGACTTTAGCACCAAGTAGATTGCAACAATTTAACTTTTAAGTTCTTGGGTATTTTCTTGTCATTTAACTCGAATTAGGGTTTTGATTCCATCAATAATTACTTAGTTTGGAAACATCCATATATTTAGACACACCGATATTGAGATTATTATCATTCTACAGGCATCTTTTTCTGTTGAGAGGTATACACGGTATAATTAGCATTAATAATTCATATTGTGGAAATTTAAACTATTCATGTTATTCCGATTCTCAAATAGTTCAATTTCCATTTTGTCCTACATTTTTCTTTTCTATCTACATACATTGTGTGTCAACCCCAATTAGTCAGGGATAGGGTGGCGTTCGTGTTTTATTTGATCAAGTATTATGTTTTAGACTTTTAAAAAGTAACACTCCATCTAACTCACAAAAAGAGTCTCATTTCACTTTGTTCTTAGTCTCTTCAGAAGTCCTAAAATTCATATGATGGGGTGAATTCGTTAAATTTTCTAAATGACTATTTCTATATTTAGTAATATTTCGAGTTGCTTTAAAATAATTATAATCAATTCAAAACTCGTCATTTTAAATTTTATGGTGCCACATATAAAATAACAAAAACTGAAAAGGAACTCTTAATCTGCAAGGGAGGGATTAAATTCCAAAAACAAACATACTGAATGTATGTGTTTAACCCATAATGAATAAACATACCAAATCTGCGTATTTGATATACCAATAATTCTCAGAGCTGGATTACACATAAATGTAAGGAACAAAAGTTAATAGATTACCTCGCATAAAGTAATCCCTCCAGGACATAGTTACAGTTGGTTGGAACCTATCAGACCAGACCCATGTGATAACCTTTGCTAAAATTGCTTGCATCCCAAAGTGAAACGTATTCATCAACAGGGGAGCAGGAAATTTACCCATATTTTCTCCCAAAAGTGTCTTATTATACCTATTTGAACATTAATTTTGAAAAAGCATATTTATAAAACTAATTTAGTGAACTACTGAATTGAAATAGTTAATGATGGTGATAATGGTGGAGCAAAAGAGGACTTACATAGTTAAGAAAGTACTGAATGTGTACCAAACAAGTATGAAGAACAAGGTCTTGAGTATATCAGCAGCTGAAATGACGGGATGCTTTTTGGAATCTGGGTGAGATGATTTAAAATGGGTATTTGTTGAATTGAAATTTGAGAAAGTTGGATCTCTATGTCTTGAAGATGCATCATCCTTATTATTATTATTATCTTCAATGTCAAAAGCAACATGTTTCTTCTCAATTCCATGACGTGGGGAAACACCTTCCCTGTTTCCACCATTCATGTCTGAGCTGAAAATTTTGAAACTAGAGGTGGGTTTGGATCGAGCAAACCATAGATGGCTAGCTCCAGTCGACGGTGGCCAGCAGGTGGTTGGAGGTGGCGGCCGGCATCGAGGGTTATGAATTGGGATTAATCGCGAAGGGGAAAGAAATGGGGAATAAGGGTGGTTGGGCACGAAAATCGAGGTGTAGTAAAAACTGAGAGAGAGGGATTGGAAGAGGGGATCTGAGTCTGAGGTGGTTGGTGTTTTTGGGTGAAATTTCAAATCTGCTTGAGAAATTGAGATTCAGAAAGAATGAATGTGGAAGAAGGTCGTTGTGGCCCATAAAGTCGTTGGATGAAGTGAATCGTAAGTAATCATTATTTGCTTTCTTTAATTCTACGAATTAGTGTTTTTGGTATACGTATTTTACACTATAAATATATATATTTATATAAAATTGCATAAATTTTTTGCCTAAAATACATTTATATTTTGACAGAGTTGTCATAAAAAGAAAAGGACCTCTTGATAGTTTTTCTATTTTACCAGTTGGATTTTTTTTTTTTCACATTTTCGGAGTTTTTACATTTTTTTACTTTAAGCATCCTATTAAACGAGTTATTTTTTTTATTTGAATATTTTAGACAATGAGATTCAATTTGAATTTTTGATGCAAATATGAGTTTGAATATTTATTATTTCTCACTCCTTTAAATACAGTGGGTTCGGCATAAATTCTCATTGTTTATGTCAGGTTTAAATTTTAAGATTTAAAAACATAGTATGAAAAAAATTAAAATGTATTGAGCAATGTTTTTAATACAAAAAGTATCTTTTTCCTTCTTATAGATAAAATCCAACTGAATTCATGTATAATCCAAAATTTCAGAGTTCGTTCATCCGTTAAAACTTGTCTGCTTAATAACTGCATCAAGTGTACTTGTACAACAATAGTTAACCATGATACGCATCCAATACTGAAATTTTTTAACCATTACAGTCTACAGAATTCATCCATACGCTTCCACTTCCACAATAGTTAACCATGAGACTTCCCACTTCATGCATATAGATATATTTTTAATTTGTTCCATGTGTCTTCATGTAATTTTTTTTTTTAAAAATGCCTGAATTTATCTGTATTAGTTTAAGGACTATATGGAAGTGGGGGACTTTATACACTTCAAATGACTTGAAAATAGGAGGTTAATTATGTAATACGAGTAAATAACAAACTTTATTTATACAAAATCATTCAACTCCCTTTTTCTCGTACTAAAATTTGAACTTCGCAATTTTTAAAACTTTCAAATTTAACACGACTGGTGAGATGGCTTATTATGAAACACGTTCGTTTGTTCTTTCGAGAAATAGTTGCACTAAAACTTATAATGCTGAAGCACTGCACCATTCCCTAAATTCAAAAAGAATTAGAGACATATCCCCAGATTGCTAATTTTTTAACAATTTTTCTGACATCCAATTCTATCTTAAAACAAAAAATGAACATGATGATGACACTTATGGTTTTCTTCCTTTTATTTTCAAATTATCACTGTTTTCATCAGGCACCGTTCCCTGCACAGTTGTCACCAACAATAGTAGATTGTATTCTGTTAGATAACCAAAACTTTCACCAGAATTTCATTTTGTTTCTATGAATTTTTAACCATTCCAAATAGAGATTCACCGTCAAAGTGATTTATAGAGTAGAACTAGCGGATCTGATTTCTGTTTTACAGTACTTTTTTGGGTGTGAATTACCGGCAAAATTGCTTTAGTTTCTCTGACATTTCTATCCACGTTCATGACTGACAGGGTTTTCCGATGATGATCATTTCTTTGAAGTGGCCTATGTCTTCAACAACGAGTTACTTTTGAAATGTATCGGAAAAACTATTAAGCTAAACGAACTCATATTTTGGTTTTGTTGCATAGTAACGAGAGGATAGTATTATGACGAGCACTTTTCGCCACTTCTATTCACAGCACCAATTGCAACAGGACAGTGCCTATACTACTAATTCAAGCAGAGAACATAGTATACCAAATACTATTGTCTTTATAAACTTGTGGCGTGAAAAAAAAAATGCTATCTTGAAAGTTTGAATAAATAAGAAAAGATGACGCTTCATGAATTACGTGTCGCCTGTGTTTCACCCAATCAAGTCAAAAGAAAGAGTGCTATTGATTAAACATAAACTTACTTTAAAACCAAAACAAGAGAAGTTTAATACAAGTAGCAAAATTCATGGATGAAACGATAAAGATCAAAACAACATTCTGCTACATAGAACAAGTCTGTAACAAAAGAAAACAAAGGTACCACTGCATGTTACCAAGTCTATGATCCAATATCTTAACTTTGGGTACCAGGTCGAGGAGGTCCGAAGTAGTTTGTTACAATTCCCATTATAGCAAACCTGGATATTATCAAGGAACAAGAAAATATTAGACAACTACATTACATAATAAATGAATGAAGGAAATACACTATTTAAGCAGTAACACAAGTTTCTAATTTATGGAAACAACTAATACAACTTAATTTACACAGCTCAAATGTTGCTATTAATGGAAAGAGCAATCTACAAAAACTTGAATTTACATGGGAGACCCATTATTTCCATCAAACACAACCAAAGAATAAATGGAATAATGAAAAATGGAATAGTCCAGAAAGTATCATAGAAGACAAATAGACAAGGATCTGAAGCGAGGATCAAATTGTTATTTGATTATTATATCATTATTACATATTATTAGAAATTATTTCCCAGTTACTTGTTTAGCATCTGTGAAGCCAGTTTTATGGATTTATCATTTATCTAGTTGGTCAAAGTGGTGTTATTGATGGTCTTTACATACATTATTGATAAAACAGACAAGTACTGTTGAAATAAAATATATTTTAAGAGTTAAAAGGGTTCAATGAACATGGTTACTGTACTGGGATCGTCTCTTTTTGGTGACTGAAACTAAGTTTCTTACTATTGACCTACTGAACTGTAAATAATATTTCAATTGAAAAATTCCATTGATTGTTGGCTATTAACTCAACACTTGATCCTATGTGGCAAAGGTTTTCCCATATGTACGATGACAAGGACATTTGAGTTCACTTTTTAGATTGAGAAAGCATATCTATCTTTCAACCAAACCAACCACGAACTCACACTGGTAAGACATACAAATATAAAATTCACGAAGCACATTATCAAACATAGATAATAGTGAGTACATAAATTTTGGTCCTTTGGAAAGCCACAGGAAGGGAGAGGATTTAGTAGTTGCCCTTCTTCTATTTCTAAGTTCTTGCAATATTATTCAACAGCTTTGTAAAGTGAGATCCAATTCTTGCTATGGACTTGAAATTTGCAAACACTTGCTTATATACAAGTAAACAGTAAACTTGAAGAAGCCTCGAAGTTTACCAACCCGCAGAGATCCAATGAGCCATCACTGTCTCCAAGATATCAAGACCTTGGATCACCGAGACCCAAGTTACAATGCTGCTTTCAGGCCGTGAAAGAAGGGGTTAGAGAGGGTGGGTTGGAGGGGTTTATGTCAATATGATTAGTATAAGTGACGGTATATGAGTATCTATGGGCTTAGATTTGAATTCTCTATGGTTTCTATTGATCGAGTTGCAATTCTCTATGGTTTCTATGGGCTTAGATTACAGGTACTTTTATCAATAACGTAGACTATAGGGATCATGGATTATTATTAGTTTGAAATTTAAATTTAGTGAATCGAGTTTTAGTTAGATTAATCTAGTAGGTACGTAATTATATGATTGTTATTTGGTCTTGTGAAAGGCAAGCTAATTATTTCATAAGAATTTGATCGTTGAGTTTATAACCATTATGAGTTTATTTGATCTGAGAACTTGAGTTCTCTTTGGAGTAATTTCAAAATATTCGTTTTGAGCACATAATTTGCTATCTCCTTTCATTTCTTCTGATTTAATTTATTCTATATTTTGCAATTTGTCCTGCACCATTTCAGGAGATAAATACTACTTAAAATTATGCTAATAATTGTTAATATCAAGGATATCCTACGTTAACATTATTCTTAAGCAAATACAATCTGTTGCTTCAGTTCCTCTCTCATCATTTGCATATGAGGGGGATTGGTAACATATTCTGCACGACTATAGATAGTTCAATGGACATATCTAGTGGCCGCATCCGTCTCTCAACCCATCACCTATTTCCTTCCATTAATCTCATAGTAAGGCTATAGACCTCCACCAAACCAACACCCCCGCCCCCGCCCCAAACCACCACCACCACCACCACACACAACACTCCAGAAAAGAGAAGGAAAAAAGAAAAAAAGTACTGTTGTGAAGATTACGATAATGATAATGACTCCTATCAGAACCACTTGAAGTATTGTTCTCAAATAGCAAGTACTCTACATCAATGTCAATAAATTAAATTTCACCAAGAACCCTTTCTCAATTCATCTTAGCATCATCAGGGGAAAAAAGGATTATTTATCGATCCTCCTCCAAGAAAGTTACTGTTAGAATGTGGCTTTGGTCAATTTTTACTAGGCTTGTTTTGAGAAAACAGAACACTTTAAGCGACACTCTCAAATATGAAGAAGTTGTTCCCCCTACACCAAACTCTTAACTATTCTCAAACAGAGATATGTGATCAGATTTGAACCAGTTTCCACAACACATAGTAGTGCAATATACAAGTAAGCCAGTTCCAAATGGATGAGAGTATGAAACCAATAAGTGACTAATCAAGAACAAAGTATCCAACTATAGATCTTGAGAACATGTTATTTACCTCCTTCCAAAAGGCAAATCCATTACACCTAGTTTATCAGCAAAATAAAGGACTACTTCATAGGCACTTTAGCCCTTTTCCTTCTCAATCTTATGTTTCCTTGAAGCAGATATGGCATGATGTATCCAAAATGAATCAGCCACCCACATGTTAACGACTATTATGCACAATACTCCATTCCTAATCAGTGTGACCCTCCTTCTATATTAGGATTTAGGATCCACCAAATCAAGTGGCACTCTTCAAG
>CM025784.1:25948989-25984536 GCA_014636745.2 Centella asiatica | reverse complement strand
TCTATATTAGGATTTAGGATCCACCAAATCAAGTGGCACTCTTCAAGTTTGGAGTGTCCCAAACTAAGGGAACATAACCCACACATCAATGATAATAAATGGAAGCAAAAAATAGAAATTTAATGTATTTATATGAACAGATCCATCTTATGTCCTGTTGAAGTATTCATACTGTTAACCATGTGCTTGGTAAAGAAAACACTCCGTTCCATTGAAAGGTATTCAAGTTTTATCATGTTATGTGAAAAACCAATCGGGCAGTGAGACAAGAAATTGGTCAGTGGCAAGGGATCAACTTCCGTTGGCAAAGTGTCTTCAGGTCTCACCCGACCCTCCCCAAATACCCCCAAAATACTGCACCAAACTATCAAAAAAATAAAAGTGTCTTCAGGTCTCACCCGACCCTCCCCAAATACCCCCAAAATACTGCACCAAACTATCAAAAAAATAAAATTAATCAAGTATCTCAATTTGTTACTCAGATAAAAATCGAATGAATCATATTAAAAAGGGTAATATCAAAAGAAACTGTACTATCAAAAGCTACAAAAGACATCTTAAGCCCAATCCTAGACACAAATCTTACATCATAAGAATGTGATTTTCATAAGCATGGCCGAGACTAAGTAAGCAATCAGCTGACTACTAGTAATTTAGCAACAGAAACACAAAAAGATAACAATTTAACAACATACTAGTATAGTTTTCAATATCAGCAAAAGACAATACAAAAAACTTACATAACGGCAGTAGAGATCTGCTTGAGATCAGTCTCAAAATTCCTCATGTTAGCAAGTGAATGAGCACAACATATTAAAGCAAGCCACGAGCCAAGCTTGTACTGCAATTATTAATCATTTAATCGATTAGAAGATGAAAAAGAAGAAAGAGATTAAGAGGGAAATAGAGGAGACACAAACTCGGAACATGACGCCGGCAACACCAAAGACGATAGCGATGAAACCAGCATAATCAATTGGAAGATTTTCCGGTGGAACAATGGGAGCTACGTAGGGCCTTGCCGCCGACGGTTGCCGTGGATCGTTACCAGCCGACGACATCTCTCAACAAACGACGGCCTAGAGTCCAATTGGGCGTTCACCTCGAACCAACTTGAATTATGGAGCCTAGAGTACGCGCTCCGCGTGCGTAAGGGCGTGTTAGGAATCACTTATGATTTTTGGATTAAAAATAAATTTTAACTTAAAAATTATTTTTTAAAAAGCAAGTAAAATTTACTTTGTATTTTTAGATTATAATTTAACATAAAGATTGATGGTGTTTGGAAATAAAAGAAGTTTTTAGATTAAAAGTAATTTTTGAACATTCCCTAAATTTGTTTTCATTGTGTTTTTTTCCCTCAATATTAAAAAGCACTGTTTAAAAATTCACAAATATCGTTATTAGACGGGAGTAATGAGCATGAGACTTGAGTAACTGCTCGATAATAATAATGAAAAAACAAATAAACAAGTTGAGCTTTAAATCTTGCTAGGAGTGTATATGTGATGATGACATGAGCGGATGAGAGCCCGGTGATTCCTCTTTAGTGCATGAGAGTTTTGGGAGGTGACCCTAACTCAGGTTGTACCTTCTGTCTCTCCACCCACTATTCCACCTCATGTTCCTTTCACCTCGCGTCCAAGGTTTAGACACATTGCTAGAAAGTCTGTCCTGACAACCTTTCATACCTTCAGTTTCACTATGCCTGGTCTTTAGCTAGTTTATGTGCCCCTACTTGTACTAGTTCCACCTCCAGCACCAGCACATGTGACACCAACTCCAGCTGTAGATGCACTGAGTATGGAGCAGAGGCTCTGAAATCAGCTTAAATACTATGAGGTTGACTTACATAATAGAGAGGTGATGACTTTTTGCCATACCAGAAAGACTTATGGTTGTAGGCGGATGTCGAAGCGCTGGCGTTTCACTAAGTGTTGTGTTGCAACTCGCTATAGGATGACAATGAATGTTGTCAATCAACAAATGTCTATGATGAGAAGACTTGCGCCAGTTTCTAAGGCATCGATGGAGGCCTTGATGGCCTATTCGAACTACTAGCTAAGGTTAACCTGTGCTTTTGAAGATATTGTTGTAACTTAGGTCTACCCTAGACTTAGTGAAGAAGACCTGATCTGAAGATCATGAAGTAATTCTAAGTCGTCTTTAAGGGATGTCCTGATCATGTATATAAATGTATATCAGTATATGAGTTGGGGATGATATTGACTTTTGGAGTAAAAAGACTTTTGATCAAGATACACGTTTTGTTACAATGAATGATGATATAGTTTTGACTTATAGATAGTAGATTGCTCTTTCTATTATTGTCATACCCTATGGTTGGAGTAGGCCTATGAGCCAGCCCAAGAGAGGGGACTTAGAGCATCTCCGATTTTGAATCATGTTTCACACATAACGGCTTATATATAGTTCGACTTACTATATTGCACATCATGTTATGTTATATATTTTCTTTAAGTTTATCACATAAACTTTATCCCCACATATACACTTATTAACTAAAGAGAAAGTGGAATATATCAGTTGTTATAATTTTGAATCATGTTAACTAGAATTGCGATTTTCAATTTAACGTAAAGTATAAAACACAATTAAGTTTAGGTCAGTTTTGGCAACTAAGAACACCGACAATGACATCGATGGAAAGCCCGAGATCTACATTGCGTGTGCCCTGAAGAAGACTTTAATTGCTTTTGAAACAGTTCATCTGTCTCAACAAGTGCTTCATCTCCTAAACGCTGCAACCATTTTTTATCACACAAAGAGTCAAGTCCTTAAAGTTGCATATCGTGGAAGCACTTACAATAGGGTCGAGGAGTCATCAATCCGGGTTGAATGCACTAGAGCACCAGAAGTAGTATCTGATGTTGCCAGAAGACCAAGAATTTCGGCGACCGATCATGTTGCCGCGAAATTTATCTTAAAAAAATGAACATAATGAATTTTTCATCATTTTGAAAGAAGGTATCTCGATTCCGATGAATTGTCACCATATATTGGAGGTGCACCATTCTTTCTCTATCTGCATCAACGATATCGGATATTTCTATTTGGATTTACCATTCGACGACAAAAGTTGTTCCCTCAGGTCAGTTTTGGCAACTAAAAACATCGATGGCGGCATCGGTGGAATGCCGGAGATCTACAATGCGTGTGCCCTAAAAGAGACTTTAGTTGCTCTTGAAACAGTTCATCTGTCTCAACAAGTGCTTCATCTCCTAAATGTTGCAACCATTTTTTATCACAAAGAGAGTCGAGTCCTCAGAGTGGCATACCGTGGAAGCACTTACAACAGGGCCGAGGAGTCGTCAATCAAGGTTGAATGCACTAAAGCACCAAATTTAGTATCCGATGTTGCCAGAAAACCAAGAATTTTGGCGACTGATCATGTCGTCGTGAAATTTATCTTAGAAAACGAAGAGGATGAATTTTTCAAGATTTTGAAAGAAGGTATCTCAGTTCCAAGGAATTGTCACCATATATTAGAGGTGCGCCATTCTTTCTCCGTCCGCAGCAACGACATCGAATATTTCTATTTGGAGTTATCGTTCGATGGCGAAATATGTTCCCTCAGGTCCGTTTTGGCAACTAGGAACACCAACGGCGACATCGGTGGAATGCTCAAGATCTACATTACGTGTGCCCTGAATGAGAGTTTAGTTGCTCTTGAAACAGTTCACTTATCGCAACAAATGCTTCATCTCCTAAACGCTGCAACCATCTTTTATCACAAAGAGAGTTGAGTCCTAAAAGCGGCATACCGTGGAAGTGCTTACAACAGGGCCAAGGAGTCGTCAATCAGGGTTGAATGCACTAGAGCACCAGAAGTAGTATCCGATGTTGCCAGGAGACCAAGAATTCTAGCAATCGATCATGTCGCCGTGAAATTTATATTAGGAAATGAAGAGGATGAATTTTTCAAGATTTTGAAAGAAGGTATCTCGGTTCTGAGCAATTGTCACCATATATTGGAGGTGCACCATTCTGTCTCCGTCTGCGTCAACGACATTGGATATTTCTGTTTGGAGTTACCGTTCGACGTCGAAATTTGTTTCCTCAGGTTAGTTTTGGCAACTAAGAACACCGACGACAACATCAGTGGAATGCCCGAGATCTATATTGCGTGTGTCTTGAAGGAGAATTTAGTTCTTCTTGAAACAGTTCGTCTATCACAACAAGTGCTTCATCTCCTAAACGATGCAATCATTTTTTATCACACAGAGAGTTGAGTCCTCAAAGTGACATACCATGGAAGCACTTACAATGGGGCCGAGCAGTCGTCAATCAGGATTGAATGCATTAGAGCACCAGAATTAGTATCCGATGTTACCGGAAGACCAAGAATTCTGGCAACCGATCATGTCGCCGTGAAATTTATCTTACAAAAATGAACATGATGAAGTTTTCATGACTTTTAAAGAAGGTAACTCGGTTCCGATGAATTGTCACTATATATTGGAAGTTTACCATTCTTTCTCTGTCCACATCAACGATATTAAATATTTCTATTTGGAGCTACCGTTCGACGACAAAAGTTGTTCCCTCGGGTTAGTTTTGGCAACTAAGAGCACCGACGACAGCATCGGTGGAATGCTCGAGAACTACATTATGTGTGCCCTGAAGGAGACTTTAGTTGCTCTTGAAACAGTTCATCTATTGCAACAAGTGCTTCATCTCCTAAACGCTGCAACCATTTTTTATCACACAAATAGTCAAGTCCTTAAAGTTGCATATCGTGGAAGCACTTACAATAGGGCCGAGGAGTCATCAATCCGGGTTGAATGCACTAGAGCACCAGAAGTAGTATCCGATGTTGCCAAAAGACCAAGAATTTCAGCGACCGATCATGTTGCCGTGAAATTTATCTTAAAAAAACGAACATGATGAATTTTTCATCATTTTGAAAGAAGGTATCTCGATTCCAATGAATTGTCACCATATATTGGAGGTGCACCATTCTTTCTCTATCTGCATCAATGATATCAGATATTTCTATTTGGATTTACCATTCGACAACAAAAGTTGTTCCCTCAGGTCAGTTTTGGCAACTAAAATCATCGATGGCGGCATCGGTGGAATGCCGGAGATCTACATTGCGTGTGCCCTAAACGAGACTTTAGTTGCTCTTGAGACGGTTTATCTGTCTCAACAAGTGTTTCATCTCCTAAATGTTCCCTCAGGTCAGTTTTGGCAACTAAGAACACCAACGGCGACATCGGTGGAATGCTCAAGATCTACATTGCGTGTGCCCTGAATGAGAGTTTAGTTGCTCTTGAAACAGTTCATTTATCGCAACAAGTGCTTCGTCTCCTAAACGCTGCAACCATAGTTGAGTCCTAAAAGTGGCATACCGTGGAAGCGCTTGCAACAGGGCCGATGAGTCGTCAATCAGGGTTGAATGCACTAGAGCACCAGAAGTAGTATCCGATGTTGCCAAAAGACCAAGAATTCTGGCAATCGATCATGTCGCCGTGAAATTTATCTTAGGAAACGAAGAGGATGAATTTTTCAAGATTTTCAAAGAAGGTATCTCGGTTCTAAGCAATTGTCACCATATATTGGATATGCGTCACCAATTGTCACCATTCTGTCTCCGTCTACGTCAACGACATCGGATATTTTTGTTTGGAGTTACCGTTCGACGTCGAAATTTGTTTCCTTAGGTTAGTTTTGGCAACTAAGAACACCGACGACGGCATTAGTGGAATGCCCGAGATCTATATTGCGTGTGTCCTGAAGGAGAATTTAGTTCTTCTTAAAGCAGTTCGTCTGTCTCAACAAGTGCTTCATCTCCTAAACGTTGCAACCATTTTTTATCACAAAGAGAGTCGAGTCCTCAAAGTGGCATACCGTGGAAGCACTTACAATAGGGCCGAGGAGTCGTCAATCAAAGCTGAATGCACTAGAGCACCAAATTTAGTATTCGATGTTGCTAGAAAACCAAGAATTTTGGCGATCAATCATGTCGTCGTGAAATTTATCTTAGAAAACGAAGAGGATGAATTTTTCAAGATTTTGAAAGAAGGTATCTCAGTTCCGACGAATTGTCACCATATATTGGAGGTGCGTCATTCTTTCTCCGTTCGCAGCAACGACATCGAATATTTTTATTTGGAGTTATCGTTCGATGGCGAAATTTGTTCGCTCAAGTCAGTTTTGGCAACTAAGAACACCGATGGCGACATCAGTGGAATGCTCAAGATCTACATTGTGTGTGCCCTGAAGGAGACTTTAGTTGCTCTTGAAACAGTTCATCTATCGCAACAAATGCTTCATCTAGTTTGATTACATCGCGTTCAGTTTTAGCTAGGCGATGAAAAGTTTGATAAACAATAGCACGAACTCTTATTTTTTTACCTTCTTTCATGCGAAAGTTGACCAACTTCTTGATCAATTGTTTTTGCTCACCATCCAAGCCCCCCATATAGCTTAGAATTTTCGAGCAATTGGAAGCCGCTTTCGATGACGAGGCCGAAGAATTTATATTACGCGATCGTGAAACACCATGTGCAGCAGGATGTTGAGGTCCACTTTTTCTAAGAAATGGGGAAGAGGACCGAAACATGCCGATGAAAGACTCTATTGAGACAAAGATGGGCTATCAAGAACGTAGAGGAGGTAGGATGAGCAGTTGGTTAGATCTAGTATGGATCGTACATGGACGGTAGTTGGAGTCAGCGGCTCTCCTAGGGCTCCCTCATCTCTTAAACGCTACAACCATCTTTTATCACAAAGAGAGTTGAGTCCTCAAAGTGGCATACCGTGGAAGCGCTTACAATAGGCCTGATAAGTCGTCAATCAATGGAATTGAATATTTCTATTTGGAGTTACCGTTCGACGACAAAAGTTGTTCCCTCAGGTCAGTTTTGGCAACTAAGAACACCGAGGGCGACGTCGGTGGAATGTCGGAGATCTACATTGCGTGTGCCCTGAAAGAGACTTTAGTTTCTCTTGAAACAGTTCAACTATCGCAACAAGTTCTTCATCTCGTAAACATTGTAACCATCTTTTATCACAAAAAGTTGAGTCCTCAAAGTGGCATACCGTGTAAGTGCTTACAACAGGACCAAAGAGTCACCAATCAGGGTTGAATGCAGTAAAGCACCAGAAGTAGTATCCGATGTTGTTGGAGTAACAGGAATTCTGGCGATTGATTATGTCGCCGTGAAATTTATCTTAGAAAATGAAGAGGATAAATTTTTCATGATTTTGAAAGAAGGTTTCTCAGTTCTGAGCAATTGTCACCATATATTAGAGGTGCACCATTCTTTCTTTGTTTGCATCAACATTGGATATTTCTGTTTGGAGTTACCGTTCGAGGTTGAAATTTGTTCCCTCATGTTAATTTTGGCAACTAAGAACATTGACAGTGACATAGGTGGAATGCCTGGGAACTACATTGCGTGTATCCTGAAGGAGACTTTAGTTACTCTTGAAATAGTTCATCTATCTCAACAAGTGCCTTATCTCCTAAATGTTGCAACCATTTTTTATCACACAAAGAGTCAAGTCCTTAAAGTTGCATATCGTGGAAGCACTTACAATAGGGTCGAGGAGTCATCAATCTGGGTTGAATGCACTAGAGCACCAGAAGTAGTATCTGATGTTGCCAGAAGACCAAGAATTTCGGCGACCGATCATGTTGCCGCGAAATTTATCTTAAAAAATGAACATAATGAATTTTTCATCATTTTGAAAGAAGGTATCTCGATTCCGATGAATTGTCACCATATATTGGAGGTGCGCCATTCTTTCTCCGTCCGCAGCAACGACATCGAATATTTCTATTTGGAGTTACCATTCGATGGCGAAATTTGTTCCCTCAGGTCAGTTTTGGAAACTAAGAACACCGACGGCGGCATTGGTAGAATACTCAAGATCTACATTGCATGTGACCTGAAGGAGAGTTTAGTTGTTGTTAAAACAATTCATCTATCGCAACAAGTGCTTCATCTCCTAAACGCTGCAACCATCTTTTATCACAAAGAGAGTTGAGTCCTAAAAGTGGCATACCGTGGAAGCGTTTACAACAAGGCTGATGAGTCGTCAATCAGGGTTGAATGCATTAGAGCACCAGAAATAGTATCCGATGTTGCCGGAAGACCAAGAATTTCAGCGTCCGATTATGTCGCGATGAAATTTATCTTAAAAAAACGAACAGGATGAATTTTTCATGATTTTGAAAGAAGGTATCTCGCTTCCAACGAATTGTCATCATATATTTGAGGTGCGCCATTCTTTCTCCGTCCGCATCGACGGCATCTGATATTTCTTTTCGGAGTTACTGTTCGATGCAAAATTTGTTCCCTTAGGTTAGTTTTGCCCAATAAGAACATCGACGACGACATCAGTGGAATGCCCGAGATTTACATTGTGTGTGCCCTGAAGAGGACTTTAGTTGCTCTTGAAACAGTTCATCTATCGCAACAAGTGCTTTATCTCGTAAACATTGCAACCATCTTTTATCACAGAGAGAGTTGAGTCCTCAAAGTGGCATACCGTGTAAGTGCTTACAACAGGACCAAAGGAGTCATCAATCAGGGTTGAATGTAGTAAAGCACCAGAAGTAGTAATCGATGTTGCCGAAAGACCAAGAATTCTGGCAATCGATCATGTCGTCGTGAAATTTATCTTAGAAAACGAAGAGGATGAATTTTTCAAGATTTTGAAAGAAGGTGTCTCGGTTTTGAGCAATTGTCACCATATATTTGAGGTGCACCATTTTGTCTCCGTCTGCGTCAACAACATCAGATATTTCTGTTTGGAGTTACCGTTCGACGTCGAAATTTGTTCCCTCAAGTTAGTTTTGGCAACTAAGAACACCGATGACGACATCGGTGGAATGCCTGAGATCTATATTGCGTGTGTCCTGAAGGAGACTTTAGTTACTCTTGAAACAGTTCATCTATCTCAACAGGTGGTTCATCTCCTAAAGGCTGCAACCATCTTTTATCACATAGAGAGTTGAGTCCTTAAAGTGACATATCGTTGAAGCGCTTACAACAGGGTCAAGGAGTCATTAATCAGGGTTGAATGCAGTAGAACACTAGAAGTAGTATCCGATGTTAATGGGGGATCTCTTTACCTAAACAATGAAACCAACCATTCTAATATTTGGCTTCTTGGGGTTGTGGCAATGGAATTGACTTATGGCAAAATTATAGTGTTGGGTCATCAAGAACTGTTACATATACAAGATTACATCCACCATGAGAAAACAATGCCCAAAAATTGGGAATGTGTCCGTAAGAAAGCTTTGAAAGAAAATTTGAGGGATGACTCAATTATTCTAGATGAGCAAATGGTGGATTTTAGCTCTATTTTTAGAAATTTTGTCTGTAAATGTTTGGCTAAGGATGTTGGGGAAAGGCCAACATCATCTTAGGCCCTTCAACACCCTTTCATCTTGCAAGCTAATTCGACAAATGTGGACTCGTTTCATGAGTATTTTGTAGGTGATACTTTGAATTAAATATTTATTTAATAGCTTTTCATTTTGTACTTTAGTAGTAGGTTTAATGCATTAACCAATTACCATATAATCTCTTCTTCTTTTGTTTTTTTTTTTCAATTCAGATACATTCGACCTGTATACAAACAACAAGCCGCAAAGCAAAGAAACTAGTTAGGGTCACGTGCAGAAATTGTGAATGGGTAGCACAGATCAACGTCACCAGAAAAAGGCATTTGGGCACCTTCGATACCCAACAACAGGCTTCTAAAGCTTACCAAAATGCACGGAACGAGCAGTAGAGCTAGATAGTTATATAGCAAGAAGGCTATTTGGTCTTTAATCGTTTTCTTGGAGGCACAAAAAAGTAGTTAGTTACTTTGTTGGTAGTTAAATATGTTTGATAATTGCAATGTTGTTGAAAATTGTAGTAGTTTAGTATTTGGTACTGTGATTAGTACTTCTAGAACTGCAAATCGAGGTAAAATGAAAATTTTGATTTTTTTGTTTTCGGAAAGATTACATTTTTCTTACCATTTGTCCTTTATATTTCTATATTGGCAAGTTATTCTTTATTTTCCATCACATGATTCAGATAGTATTGGACTTTTCACATACTAGTTTCAATGTTAGAAGATTGTGGTTTAAATGGAAGTTTGATTCCTAATCACTGGCCATTGCCTTATGCTCGGTTATCAACTTATTATGGTTTGATTATGTTATGTTGCATTTAGATTGAGTAAATGGAATGAGAGAGGGAATAGATAAAAAAAATTAGAATGAATTTAGTGAAAAGTAGTAGTGGAAGGAGTGATAAGGAGGAATAAGAGATAGAATCATAATAAATAAAAAGGAATAAATCATTCATCCTTCTTACACATGGAATAAAATTACATATGAGAGGAATGATCCATTCTACCACCATCTATCATAGGGACCATAAAATTTTGTGATCTCCTACGGTAATTGCACATGGATTAAATTTATTCTCTATCATATTTCATTCCCTCAATTCAAATGCAACCTTATTGTTTCATACTACCTCTACAAAAAGCATCTGCTTGTCCAATCCAAATATAAATTCCCAACATTATAAAGTAAAAACCGTTAGATATATCTCTTTATTTAAATATTGAAATAATACAAAATCAATTTGTTTTGTTTTGTAATATTTGTGACGTATGAGTGATGCTAGAAAAGAAAAACACAACTGATGTGTTAAATTTTTATTGAAAGTTATTTGAATTTGGGGAATCCATAATATAAAAACTAGTGATTCATAGTACTCCACTTGTTTGTGTACATACATTTGAGTATACGATTTGTGACTTTTAACATTTTCCTACGATTAAAATACTAAATTTGGATTTTGTTCCAACTTAGATGACATGATTGTCGAGGTAGTTACCTTAATTAATAGTAAAAATAGTAACTTAACATAACGCATAAAGTAATATGCATTGCCATAAAATATTTTTTATTAGAAGATAAAAAAATATTGAAAAATCAAAAATTCTACTAATTCAGAGTAAAGTAATAAGTAGGTAATTATCTCTTTAATGGAGACAATTCTAATTCACCCAAATTTTCTAATATGGTTTAGTATAAGAAAAAGATATTTTGTAACAGAAAAGCAAAAATTTGACATGAAAAAGTTGAAGAATAGTCTAATAGTTTTTATTTAAAAAAAATAAAAGGGGAAATATTTGCACTAACAAAACTATGAATTTTATTTTGAGCTATAAGCAATCTAACCAATTAAAGTATAAGACATACTTGTTAGTCTCAGATAAATATTTGTAAAATGGGGTTGAATATAAATATCAAATTTTCTTTGTTTAATGTAAAGATCAAAAGATAATTCAAGAACAATTTGCTGAATTAAAAATAAGATGAATTATCTTTCAAACAATAACATCTTGTTTTATTGATACTAAATTTGAGTTACAATTTGGTAATCAAGAATTGATACTAGCTTCTGAAAAACATTTTCAACGATGAACATGTTAGAACTAAATAAACTCAAGTGTTGTAGAAGGAGGGGTTGAATACAAATACTACAAAATTTTCAGTTTTTAAAACTTAATCAACAAAGACTGGAATAGCGACAAGGATCAGAAAAACTATACTGAAATTAAAATGAATACACAATCATTCAAGTTAAAATAATTGTATTATAATTTGGTGTTATTCTGGAAATCTGTTTAATCACAAAGTGATTAACAGTTACAAATCTGTAATGAATTACAACTTCTTTTTCTTACTTACTAGTTACTAATTTTTCTTTAAATATTTTTCTTAAGATCTATTATAAAGCTTCTCTCTGGTGTGTAAGTCTTATGTTTGTGTGTAACAACTCTTTTTGTATATGTAGAAGATCAGTTATAGAATCCACGTGTTTGACATGCTGCTTTTTCAACATAGCCGCAGCATGTCCCATCATGGTCCTTTTGGAGATACATGTCAGACTGCTTTTGGCTAGTGTTGCTTCTTTTTCATTCTCTGATCTTCATTCATTTAATGCTTGAGAATTGTTATTGGACCACACAAACTTCATGAGATATCTTCCCAGTTATATCCATTGCTTTATAACAAGTATCAGTCATTTGCGTGTAAGTCTTGATGATGAGTGGACTAAGTCATAACCATCCCCTAATAACAAGCCTTGAAATGACTTGGTTAGTGTTTCTGGATCCCCTAATGACAAACCCTGATAAAAACTTGATCAAAACCCTGATAAAGATTTGATCAGTGCTTCTTGATCCTTTGATGTTAAGACTTACATGTTTCCACTGATGCAGTGTTTAGCATTCCCTCTGATGGTTCCCCTAACAAGTTTTTCATCTATGTTATTCCCTGATGTAGTGGTTGAACTTCCCCTAATGGGTTGGTCTTGTTGGTGTCATCCACTGATGTAGTACTTTAGGGTTCCCCTAACATGTGTTTCCACTAATG
The DNA here is from genome assembly GCA_014636745.2 of Centella asiatica. Classification (NCBI taxonomy): domain Eukaryota; kingdom Viridiplantae; phylum Streptophyta; class Magnoliopsida; order Apiales; family Apiaceae; genus Centella; species Centella asiatica. The sequence continues at coordinate 25,972,106 of CM025784.1, read as the reverse complement.
CCATTCTTAAATACTGACATCTTTAATCACTGGTGTTGTGTTGGCTTTTTCTGGAACGCCTGATGTATGGAATACTTGAATTTTTAAGTAATAACAGACATCCCCTAACACTCTCAAGTTCTTTTTGAGTATTCACTGATGACTTGCCGAGTGCAATTAAACCCATTCATTGATGCCTGACTTGTTCATTAGAGAATGAAAAATTTGAGCAAATATATTAAGGTTTATATAATACTTTGAGTATTTACAGATGCAAATTTATTCCTTTAAAAAGAATTATCATCATCAATATTTATATATAACAGAACATCTGCAAAATCTATAATATAATTCTAGCTACTCAAGTTCTAATAACTTACTGCGTAATGAATCTGAATTTTGAATTTCATTGTATCTATCTAATTGGAATCTAAGTTTATATACAAGTTAGACAATCCTAACTAGATTCAAATCAGCTACCCTACCTTGTCAATTCTAATTTAACTTTGTATTGGATTTTCTGATTGGCTTCTTTCCTAATTCAATTCAAATTAGCTTCTGATTCCAGTCGATAATGATCTTTAATATTCTCTAATAAATCTTTATTTGTTGATGGGCTTATCCTCTGATGAGCTTATCTGCCGATGAATAACTTTATCTGCCAATGGTTATTTATCCTTTGATGAAGACTCTATCTTGTGACGATCATTTATCCTCTGATGCAAATTATCCTTCGATGAATAAATTATCCATCAAGGAACAAGTTTATCCTCTGATGCAAATTATCATCCGATGAACAAATTATCTACTAATGAGCATATTTATCATTTGATTGGCTACTTGGATTATGTATCCTCTAATGAACAAATTACATCGTCGGAGGATAAAAATCCACTAGACCTAACTATTATCCATTGATGAACAAATAACACATTGGAGGATAATACTTGAAAAGTTTTAACTTCAAAAACTTATATGTTGATGTTTATGAAACACATCAACATCTACTATACAATTTATAAAGCTATCAATTCTAAGTACAAGCATCAACATCAAATGCAATATGTTTCACACACTGGCTACAATATCTCTCTGAATATTTCTCTCAAGAACTATTACAAAACTTGTCTATAATGTATGAAGATAACAGAGATATTTCTAGGTTAATCGATATCTTGTTTTCTCTCAATATCTCGATCTCTATCAGTGTGAAACAACCTTTGCATATATAGGAAAATAGAAAAGGAACCCATATGCTTGCCATGTTTCTATTTCACTGTAGCCGTAGAATGTCTTGACATTGTCCTTTTAGAGAGACAAATGTCAGACTACAGTAGGCTACGGTTGCTTCTTTTTAGTTCCTTTTCTCAATGTCTTTCTTTTGCAAATGGTTGTTACCGGACCACCAAATTCCAAGGGATATCTTCCCAGATATACCTTTTGCTTCTTCGCCAAGTATTAATGTATTGTAAGTCCTGATAACGAGTAGACTAGGTCATAACTATCCCCTGATGAAAACCCCTGATGTTGACTTGATTAGTGCTTCTTGATCCCCTGATGACAAGCCCTGATGAAGTCTTGATCAGTGTTTCACTATCCACTGATGCTAGTTCCTAATATAGAATTATGATCAGTGGTTCTTGATCCCCTGAAGTTACGACCTACTTCTATCCGCTGATGTCATCCATTAATGCAGCAGTCAAGTTATTCCCTAACGACTTTATCATTTGATGTCATTCTCTGATGCAGTATTTTGGCTATCCCCTGACGGTGTCCCTTGACTGGTTTTTCCTTTGATGCTTTTTTGAATACTAACATCTTTATCCATTGATACTTTGTTGGTTTTTTCTTGAATTTTTGATGTGCGGAATACTTGAACATATAGTACAACCAAACATTCTCTGACAATATCAAGTCCTTTTGGATATCCACTGTTAGCTTGCCTAGTGCAGTTAAGACTTCTCCTAATAGATTGAGTTGTCCATCAATGAATGCTTATTTGTACTAATATACTAAGGTTTATAAAATATCTTAAGTATTTATAAATACACAATTATTAAATATAACACTCAAATCATCATCATCAACATAATACCTAACGACTGAGATGCTTGAGTCTACTGCTATTGATCCTATGTCTGACGTTGAGGATGACCTAGACGAGGATATGTGTTTTTTTGGTAATTATGTGTTGTGTATAACAACTTTCCATTATGTTCCTTTTGTTTTATATAATAATTCACCAGATATTCCCTAATTTATCTTCCAATTTTCATTCTATCAAAATATCTTAAATTTAATCAATTCTTTACATTCTTCATATTAGCTATCTATTTATATTATACGGTGTATATTATTTCAGTGAGCGCAATTTTTGGACAATTAATTAGATATTTAAATTTTGGACAATTCAACTGTTATATGCTAATAAAGAAAAATATATAATCTAAATCAGATTTGGATGTTATACTTGCAATTATATGTAAATTTATCTTTTAGTAAGAAAGATCTAATTAAAATCATATTTATTTATATAATAGATATTACCTAAGAAATTATGATAATCATATCTTTATCTATGATGCTTCCATCATATATAATTAAATAACTACTCAATCAATATGATTTAAATTATCAAATAATTAAAATAGTTTGACCATTATAAAAGTATGAAGTTAATTTATAAAGATTAGCTCCTTTCTAGGCATAAAAATTTCGCACCACTACTTACTATATCTTTTTATGACTTTGAAACTTAAGGGTATTAATATATTTAAAAAATATTTGATCAAAATTATGTAAACAGATCTGGTGCGTAAGAGCATTTGCAGCAGTATCTGTAAAAAACAACTAGGATCAAAATTGTGAATAGTATTTGTCAAATGTGTACAAATAACTAAGAAAGCATATTTTATATTTATGTAGTAAAGATATTGTATTGAAAGTTTATTGTTTTACATTTATTTGAATACTTAAAAAATTAATTAGTTTTATTTTTTTTGTCCAATTTTAAAGTAATATTATACAAAATTAAATTGTATTTGTTTAAATGTCGTACGATGATTAAAATAATATTGATAATGAAAAGTAAAAAGTTTAAAAATATTGTTATTTTATTGCTGTTATTTTATATAATACAAAATAAATAATTAATTAATGTAAATCATAAAAGTTTAAAAAATTATTATTTTAGTTTAATGTACCATAAATTAGAGAACTTGATGTAAACGAGATGAATAGAGATTTTATAAATGTTTAAAAAATTGTGTAGAATTTTGTAAAATAAACATCCTGTTAAGAAAAACGGATATAAAAGACCTAAGCAAGTGCAAGCAATCCAGGTCAATGGTCAATCCGGTAGCATATATTTCACTTTTGACTTTCTGAAATGTGTAAAAGACAAGATAAAGCTATCCAAAATATTAAGAAGTAATATTTGAAATTTAAAATATTAACTTTTAAGATTAATATAAATACAAATATTATCCTAATAAAGTTTATAATACGATAAAATTTACAATAGAATAGTATTATATTAACTTAAATGTCCCATCTCAGTATCTCAAATTTGTCTAAATTTTTTATAAACTTAATCTTTTGTTGAATTAGTCATTGCCTACTTTTTTAAATGATACTCGCCCAATTCATAATAGCTGTCGATTTGACTTTTTGTATATAAATTTAAGTAATTTTTTTTATATATTAAATATTTTATTATAATTCACACAAAGAATATTATACAAATGCAACTATCAAAATATTATTATAATATTTAAAATGTGGACTTCTTAGGTCAGCAGACAAAATAAAATTACTCCACCTGTATGGGAAAAAGTAGAGATTTTAGCAATTTAACATGTCCTCTTTCCCTCAACTCCTATTTTCAGTCTCAATGAATAGCAATAGAGTCTTGCAGAAAATAGATAATACATAAAATTTACCATATCTCTCATATTCTATATTTTTTCTTCTTCCTGGGATGGTTCAAGTAATTTTTATATTCATTTGTATTAATTTAATTATAAGAAATTTTGGACACGTATAGATGTGTGTCCAAATTACACTAGTTAAATTAAATTATGTAATTGTTTTAATTAATATTCACTTATATCATATGATTTTAATATTTATTTATATATATGAAGCTCGTAACAAAATAATTAATTACCGTAGAAAGATTTACAATATACTTTACTTTGTTGATCATCTGAATTTTAGGATTCAATACCAAAAAAATGTCCCGTAAAAGGGATAAAAAAAAGGTACTATGCCTACTTGAGAGAGTGTAGTAAGTAGTGTACTATTTTGGAAAAGGAAGATAAACAGAGATACGGAGTATTAATAAATTAGTAAATAAATAAAAGAAGAAAGAAAGACAGAAAGAAAGAAGATGGGACATGGGGTATGGGACGTGGTAGGATTCTGGTAGTTTCTAGGCCCATATACAAGTTTCCAGACACCTCTCTTTCCTTTACAAAGACACTCTCCCCCTCCACTATTTTCCCTCAACTTCTGCAATCATATTCAGATTACTCACACAAAATCACGCACAAAAATCTCAGATTTGCTCGAGGCGAATAGCCCACCATCGCAGCACAGACGATTCTCTCTGATCAGCGACTCCTCATTCTCTCTCTCATCACAAGGTAATTAAGAGACTCCGACGACGTTCCTATTTTGTCTTTGAGTATCTCTATCTTCTTCACTTATTTTGGCTTAGATTTTCTTCTTGTTGGATTACCGATATGAAATTACACTAGCTTCAATTACCAAGGCATTACCATTTTAATTTAATTTATTATTGAAATAAAGTGATCAGCTACCATAGAAAGGATACTTATGTCAATTTCTCTTGGATTAGGTTACTGATATGGAATCACATTAGCATCAATTACCTTTTTGTTTTATTTAATTTGTATTGAAATAGATTGTGTAATTTGGGTATGTGATCGGAGGGATACTTTTGCAAGTCTATTTTCGGAAAATTTTCTTATTGTTATGTTTGACACTGAAATTATTTTGTTCTCACAGTTTCTGTAGGAAGTAATCCGTGGTGTTGATCATGAATCCTGGAAATTTCACCCACAAGACAAATGAATCCCTCGCGGGGGCCCATGAACTTGCAACGGATGCTGGGCACGCTCAGCTCACTCCGCTTCACGTTGCAGTGTCTTTAATTTCTGATCCTAGCGGCATTTTCCGACAAGCAGTGGCTAATGCCAGTGGTAATGAAGAGGCTGCAAATTCTGTAGAAAGGGTTTTCAATCAGGCAATAAAGAAACTACCCTCTCAAACACCTCCCCCTGATGAAGTTCCAGCAAGTACTTCTTTAGTTAAGGCAATTAGAAGAGCACAGTCTTTGCAGAAGAAACGAGGTGACACCCATTTGGCAATTGATCTCTTGATCTTAGGTCTTTTGGAGGATTCCCAGATCGGGGACCTTCTTAAAGAGGCTGGGGTGAGTGTAGCAAAAGTAAAGTCAGAGGTTGAGAAGCTTCGTGGAAAGGAAGGGAAGAAGGTGGAAAGTGCCTCTGGTGATACGAATTTTCAAGCTCTTAACACATATGGTCGGGACCTTGTGGAACAAGCTGGAAAACTTGACCCAGTCATTGGAAGGGATGAGGAAATACGCAGAGTGATTAGGATCCTCTCGAGAAGAACAAAGAACAATCCGGTTCTCATTGGAGAGCCAGGAGTGGGTAAAACGGCTGTTGTAGAAGGGTTAGCCCAGAGGATTGTCAGAGGAGATGTTCCTAGCAATCTCTCTGATGTCAGGATTATAGCATTAGACATGGGGGCATTAGTTGCAGGAGCAAAATACAGAGGGGAGTTTGAGGAGAGGTTAAAAGCTGTTCTGAAAGAAGTAGAAGAGGCTGATGGTAAAGTGATTCTCTTCATTGATGAAATCCATCTAGTTCTTGGTGCTGGTCGGACTGAAGGGTCGATGGATGCGGCCAACCTCTTCAAACCAATGCTTGCAAGAGGACAGCTGCGTTGCATTGGTGCCACGACTTTAGAGGAATATAGGAAGTATGTGGAAAAGGATGCTGCATTTGAGAGGCGTTTCCAACAGGTGTACGTGGCAGAACCTAGTGTGCCTGACACAATCAGCATTCTTCGAGGGCTAAAGGAGAGGTATGAAGGACATCATGGTGTCCGAATTCAGGATAGGGCTCTTGTTGTTGCAGCTCAATTGTCAAGCCGATACATCACAGGTAAGATTTTTGAGTTAACCTGCGTCAGTCATTTTTATGTTGCTATTCGTAAATGCATACTTGTTGGTATATCTTATAACCTGCTTATTCGAAGACTTAAAATTCTTATTATGCATTCTAGTTGGTATATCTTATAATTGAAAATGTATCACCTGCTTATTTGGAGACTTATAATTCTTAATGCGGCTTGAGAGTTTGTCTATGGGCTTGAATTTGATGGATCGTATGTGCAATTTGGTTGTTGAAAACCTGTTTTCACTTTTAAACAGGTAGACATTTGCCAGATAAGGCAATTGATCTTGTTGATGAAGCTTGCGCAAATGTGAGAGTACAGCTAGATAGTCAGCCTGAAGAAATTGATAACCTTGAGAGGAAGAGGATGCAGTTGGAAATTGAGCTTCATGCCCTTGAGAAGGAGAAAGATAAAGCCAGCAAAGCTCGGCTAGCAGAGGTGAGTATACTTCTATGTTCCATTTATATATACTGTTATTATCGTATAGATTTTCATCTGCTTAAAATTCTATGACATTTGCTACTTCAGGTGAAAAAAGAGCTTGACGATCTTCGTGATAAGCTTCAGCCTCAAATGATGAAGTATAAGAAAGAGAAGGAGAGGATTGATGAGATTCGCCGACTCAAGCAGAAGAGGGAGGAGCTAAATATCGCAGCTCAAGAAGCTGAAAGAAGAGGTAACTTGGCTAGGGTGGCGGATTTGAGATATGGGGCAATCCAGGAAGTGGAGAATGCATTGGCGAGGCTTGAAGGGGATACAGATGAAAATGTCATGCTAACTGAGACTGTTGGGCCAGAGCAAATTGCTGAAGTCGTGAGTCGATGGACTGGTATACCTGTTACAAGGCTTGGCCAAAATGAGAAAGAACGGTTGATTGGTCTTGCTGATAGGCTGCATCAAAGGGTAGTGGGCCAAGATGTAGCTGTTAGTGCTGTTGCTGAAGCTGTTCTGAGGTCGAGAGCAGGATTAGGGAGGGCACAACAGCCAACCGGTTCATTCCTCTTCTTGGGTCCAACTGGTGTTGGGAAGACGGAGCTTGCTAAAGCTCTTGCGGAACAACTATTTGATGATGATAAGCTGTTGATCAGGATTGATATGTCAGAGTATATGGAGCAACACTCGGTTGCTCGGTTGATTGGTGCTCCACCTGGGTAAGTTATTCTTGAAAGTGAACTTTTGTTAACCATTAATCTGATGGTGAATTCTTAGGTTCACGGCTTCATTTCTTTATTTAATTTAATTTTTTTAAATGAGGATGTGAGATGCTGAAGATGGTTCGTACTGTCTTTCTCTAGGTATATTGGGCATGAAGAAGGTGGGCAACTCACGGAAGCCATGAGGAGGCGGCCTTACAGTGTTGTTCTCTTCGATGAAGTTGAAAAAGCACATCCTACTGTGTTCAACACCATGCTTCAAGTTTTAGACGATGGAAGGTTGACAGATGGTCAGGGCCGCACCGTGGACTTCACTAATGCTGTGATCATACTGACTTCGAACCTTGGAGCGGAATACCTCTTATCGGGATTGATGGGCAAATGTACAATGGAGGGTGCTCGTAACATGGTCATGCAAGAAGTGAGTTCCTGTTCCTGTCTTCATTATTAGTATGTTTAGTACATGTTTCATGGTGTATTATTAAATCATATACATGCTTGGACAGGTGAGGAAACACTTCAAACCAGAATTACTGAATCGGCTTGATGAGATTGTGGTTTTTGATCCTCTTTCTCATGAACAACTGAGAAAAGTTGCTAGGCTTCAGATGAAGGATGTAGCCAGCCGCCTGGCAGAGAGGGGTATAGCTCTAGGAGTCTCTGAATCTGCCCTTGATGTTATACTAGCAGAGAGCTATGATCCAGTAAGTATTTTGATTGAACTCATTGAGTGACTTTCTCATCTTTCCCAATGTATATTTGTTCATCTTGTTCGAATGCAACTAAATTGTATTTGTCACCGTGTATAGGTCTATGGTGCTAGACCGATCAGGAGATGGCTGGAAAGAAAGGTGGTGACGGAGTTATCAAGGATGCTCGTCCGGGGGGAAATTGACGAGAACACTACTGTCTACATAGATGCTGATGCGAACGGAAAAGTGTTAACATACAGAGTGGAAAAGAATGGAGGGCTTGTGAATGCTGTCACTGGACAGAAGTCTGACATATTGATTCAAATCCCAAATGGACCTCGAAATGACTTTGCAGCACAGGCGGTGAAGAAGATGAAAATTGAGGAGATAGATGATGATGATGATGCGATGGATGATCATTAAATGTTTTATAACATGCGGGTTCCATCAATGGCTTTTTGATTTGCAATCAAGTGTTTGTTTTTCTACCGTTAAGGTGTGAATAGTGGGGGTTCTACAATCTTTCCCCATCTTTCTGTTTCGTGTAATAAACTAGACTCTAATTTTAAAATGTGATCTTGTTTTTGTTCCTGTAATTTTTCATTACTCATTGATGGTCTATCTCCTCATTCCATTCTTTCTGCGTATCAAAAGAAGATTATTAAAGAAAACTCAAGAGTGAGGCAACTTATAAAGTCGCAAGAAACGCATTTTATTGAAATTGTAGCAAATAGAATCAATGTACATAATAAAATAAATGGTAGCGTACAATGGCCAAATCTAAATAAAATAAAAGGATGAACAATTGGGTAGGAAATGTAATCGCCCATTCTTCATTCTTCTGGCTTTCACGCATGAGGTATCCTCAGTTGGAGTAAATGAGGCATTCTCCATTGGCCTAAACTCAATCCATTTTGTTCAGAAAGACGAAAACAACACAAAATATTGGAGGAAGCTGACAATCCAGAGATGATGGTACTTAAAAGTTTCTTGCCAAAGTTTGGAGAATAGCAGATAAATTCATGTTTTTCTTCACTATGATATGTATGGCATTTCCTTCATGAGATACTAGTCTACTGTGCACGTGCAGTTTTTTTAATTTAGAATTTCAAAATGTGCTTGTTTTTTAATGAACTGAAACTTTTATTATTTGTTAGGAAGTTGAGAATTAGTTTAGTTTGACAGTGAAAGTTATTGCGGGAAGTTTTAGATTTATAGATAAGCGTCATGAAAATTATCTAACTAACCCCAAACTCTTAATAATATAGTAGATATAAATTCCTTCTTGTCCTAACTTTTAGATTTAAGTTGTCACGCTCAGCTGCGCGCAGATTGTCCATGAAATCCAGGACAAGCAACGCATGTTTTGCTTCCTTGCATGGCTGTAACCGGAAATTATTGACCTCAATTATGATCAATATTGGTGTTCAAGCTTTTACCATCCTTATTTACTTATTATCGGTTCTTTTGTTCATTTTAATTGTCATTTTAGAAATCTCGTACATGAATTCATGTTTGAGAAAGAGCTTTTAACATGTAACATACTAAAGTTTACTTAAAACAGAAGAGCTAAACATGTAATTTGATATTATCATAAAATTAATAGAGGTTTTGTTTGACTTTGTATGAACAAAATGTTTTACCTCTTTTTTTCCTTTAAAAAATTATAATAATTTTATTATGGTATAATTAATTTACTTAATAATTCATTTTTGACAATTATATTTACATAAGCTCAAGCGGTAGATAATACTCTCTTATGATCTAGAGATCAAATGATCAAAATTCATGTATTAGGTAAGAATTAAATTTTGTGAGTGAGTATTGATTAAGAATTGAGTTAATAGTTAGATAAAGAAAAATTAAATAAGGAAACATATCAAATACGCACGAACAATTAAAATAGGTATACAAATCTTTCTGATTTTCATAAAAAACAATGAGAAAAAGATACTTTAGTACTTACTCAGACAAACAAATTTAGTCTACTCAAAGTCAAACAAGTATTTTTCACTTTCATATTAGTATTTTTGATAATAACTAATTTTAGCACTTATGTAGTACTTTTAATATTTTTAATATTAATTTTAGTATTTTTAATAGTTTTAATAGTTTTAATACTAAAATGGAATCTACTAAAATTTCATTTATTAATCTAATACTTTGTATGTTAATAAAATGGTTCACCCAGAAACAATCCAAGTACACTACTAGTACTCGCTAAATTTATTTATAGATGCGGAGTACATTAATATGGGTAGTTGGCGGGGAACGTTGGTCAGGCAGGCGTATATATCAAGTCACTCGCGCCACGTCAACGGTTCCTCATTTTATATCAATCTTATTAGTAGAAAATTACACTAGAAGAAGAATTAGAATACAGAAAGATTGGAGGTTCTGCGTACAAATACAACAATGGCGACCCAAAACCCTAATTCTACCAGAACCGCAATGTATCCCCGAGTCCTCCATGATCCTCCTACTAACAATTCATCTTCATCTTCATCTTCATCTTCATCTTCATCTTCATCTTCATCTTCATCTTCGCTCTATCCTAGCCTCGACATGAAAGATCTCGTCGAGAATCTCTTCCCCGACAATCCAGATACTCATTCTCCTTCTGCTCCACCCGAATCTCTTGAGGAAACTCTCATCACTGTTCCCGGTGCTATTCTCCACTTGATTGACAAGCAGTACAGCGTCGAGCTCGCTTCCGGCGACTTCTCCGTCGTCCGTCTCCGTCAAGACGATAATTTGGTCGCTGTTCTCGCCAGAGTCTCCGATGAGATTCAGTGGCCTCTCACCAAAGACGAATCCTCCGTCAAGCTTGACCACTCGCATTACTTCTTTTCCTTTCGTGCACCTGCCGAAAGTGGAGACAATGATTCTGATGCTTTGTTGAGTTACGGTTTGACATTTGCCTCCAAAGGCCAGGACAGTTTGTTGAAGAGTTTGGATGAAGTTTTGGAGAGTTATAGTAGTTTTTCGGTGCAGAGGGTGGAGAAGAAGGTGAAGGAAGTGTTGGATGATTCAGAGTATTCCCCGGCTGATTTGAAGTCTGAGAATAAAAAGAAAGTGATGGAGAGCAGATGTCAAGCTTATTGGACGACATTGGCACCAAATGTGGAGGATTATAGTAGCACTGCAGCAAAATTGATTGCCTCTGGGTCAGGACAGCTCATTAAAGGGATTTTGTGGTGTGGTGATGTGACTATGGACAGGTTGAAGTGGGCGGATGAAATCATGAAGAAAAAGATGGCTCCTGGATCCAATGCAGATATCACTCCCGAAGCCTTGAAGAGGATTAAGAGGTGTCTGTGCTTTTACTATTGTTACTGTTAATTTCTTTTAGATTTTATGTTGGTTGTAGAAATCCCAAATTGTTCATTTAATCTTTTCCTTTAGCTTTTTGGGTGGTTTTAGTTGGTTTGGTACTATCAGAGATGAAGATTTCAATTCTAGAATGGATTAATGGAACCCCTATGGTTCTTTATATTTATATATTTACATGTCTGCGATTGTTTTGTTTTTCTTCTTACCTTTTCTCTTTGAAGAAAGCCAATATTTATAGATTTTATTCTGAAAATGATTTTTCTCTGATTTGCTGACATTCTTCTGAGAACTTGGTACTGTTCTGTAGTTTCAAACTTCGCATAGCTATGGTCTCATGGTTACTGATTCTTGTAGAGTAAAGAGAGTGTCAAAGATGACAGAAAAAGTAGCAGTTGGAGTCCTCTCTGGAGCAGTAAAGGTATCTGGATTCTTCACAAGTCCAATAGCAAACTCTAAAGTGGGAAAGAAGTTCTTTGAACTCTTGCCAGGGGAAATGGTCCTTGCTTCCTTAGATGGATTTAGTATGTCAACGTATACTCTCTCTTTCATGCAATTGCACATAAGAATGTAACAATACATAGACACATATTAGTAATTTCACTAAAAGCTTGCATATCTTAAGTCTGAAATGATGCTAGAAATAGAAAAATTATATGGAGTATGTAACAAGGAAGAGGGAAAGAGAGTGAGGGAGCACCTTGTTGGAAATCCTGCCGTTCATCTCCAATTATTCACCCCATAATATAGTGAAACATGAATATTTCAGAAGAACAATTGCATTCTACTACCTCTCTTAAAATTTAAATTTGAACCTATTCCAAACAAACCTGCAACACATGTGCAGTCAGCCTAAATTATCCCATTAATCAAATCAAATTGTATATATTTGCCATAGCACACCTTTATAAGAAATGGACCTTTGTTTTCTATTTCTCCACTATTCCATGTTGGACCTTCCTTCTTCATGCCAACTTGACGTGTTTCAGTAGTAGTACCGCTTGCAACTGTTGCACAAGTTACGAATAAACTTAAATATCTAAGTGGTTTCTCATCAACTGAAACTTCTCAAGCGGGCTCACCTTGGAATCTCCAAATTTTGATTGCCTCCTAGCTGTCACCGACAATTCTTAACCTCGCAATTCACTTGTCTACAATCATCAAATTGTTCAACCGTTCCAAATTTTGATTGTAAAGATCTCTTTGATACCTTGGATGGCATATTTCAAAACGAATGTCCATAGATCTCAGCTAAAATGTCATGAGTACTATATACTAGCAGTGTTGTTCAACATTGATTAGCTAAAGAGTACATATATACTATATGCCTCATAGGGTCAACTCTCCCATTGCCTATTTGGCGAAGGAAATTGATCTTATTATATGCTAGCTTTGGTCCTATACAATAATCTGATGTAATCTTAGATAAATATGATATTGAGGATATCTTTGGAATGCAAAAATTGTTTTTGAAAGCCTTTTTTTTTTAAAATTATGTCTTGGAATGGAGGGAGTATGTTTTAGCAAAGAGATTATTATATTTCTTTATAATTATGACAATGAAACTAGTTATTATTCCTATACTGTCATGCTGAAATAACTTTTTCACAAAGTACATTAATGTTTCCCCCCCGCGCGCACACACACACACACCCCAAACTAATGTGGCTGTGCGGCTTTCCATCTCTGTTTTATTGTTTCATTTTTTTAACACTTTAAACATTTATAAACTGATTTAAGAATTTTTTTGATTTCTACAGATAAGGTATGTGATGCCATTGAACTAGCTGGAAAGAATGTAATGTCTACCTCATCGACTGTTACCACAGGACTGGTATCCCACAAGTAAGTAAATCTTCTGTGTTTCTTTAAGCTCATGTATTTAAGCAGCAAAACATTAATGGCAAAGAAAAAATAGCCAGTGCACACGAAGCAGTAACAGTAGAAAGAACATTGAATGGAAACTTTTAGAAAAGCGACGCTACATGGTTGGACATCTAATCTGGGACTGCAGTATCACCTGCTTGATTTTTTAATTTAAAACACCTTCACCAGATTGTTGGCATAACGGTGTTACATTGTTTCGCAGTATGCGAGTATTTGAGGTTTCAACTAATTTTCCCACTGCTGTTGGTTTATGCACAGTAGAACATATGCATTATGGCACTTTGTAGTCATGAGCTTAGAGGATCGGGTTTGTCCTTGTGCAGGTATGGGGAAGAAGCAGCCAAGGCAACACACGAGGGCCTTGATGCTGCAGGCCATGCAATAGGAACTGCATGGGCTGTTTTCAAAATTAGAAAGGCACTTAACCCAAAAAGTGTCCTAAAGCCTTCTTCCCTGGCTAAATCTGCTGCTAAAAAGGCGGCTGCTGAGATGAAGGCTAAGAGTTCCAAGTGATGGTTGCTGGTGGGATATTAGCTGTACTATTGTCTTTTTTGTCTTGTATAGCAATGTATCTTATCACCTGACGCATGTTATTTAATAATGTTATTTTTCCTTTTCTATTTGTTGTGATATTTCGGTTTTAGATCTACTGCAGACTACTAATGTAGTTAGGAGGGTGGGTTGCAGCAAAGAAATTATGGTTCTTGTAGACAAATGAATGTGTTTTTTGTTGTTAATTATGTAAACAGATGTCAGCTTTTACGCTTATATGATTATAAAAAATTAAATTTATACAGATTTCTTGTGAATATAGTTTTGTTACATATATACATCAAAAATTTCAAGTCCAAACGTAATCAACTTGATCAGAAAAATCGAATAGTCAATCAATAAGTAGCGAAGGGAGTAAATAATAAGCTGTATAACCTGTTCGATGCATCAATAATCACTTCTAAATTAATTAGGTCTCTCAAACGTTTTAAACAGTTTGTAACTTAATTAAAAATTTATAATAGTACATGGTTACATCTTATGTGCCAAATATTGCTATATTTATCGGCGATAACTCATAACTTATTTAAAACGCACAAGCTTCTTTAAAATAAATAATAAGCTGGGACAACTTATTCAATGCATCGATAAGTACTCAGTAAGTAGGGGCTTTAAAACTTTTTAAAGCAGTTTGCAGCTTATTGTGTTAGACATCGATCGAATCAGGTATATGATAAACTCTTAATTGTTAACATACTTCCCATATGTAATTTCATTATATGCGTAAAGAGAGGGAATAATTATTTTATTTTTTTTCATTGTAATTTTTTTTTTCTCATTTCTCTTCTCATTTTATTCATTCAATCCAAACGCAAGCCAAGATTGTTGCTCGATGAATGGGTAAAAAAGTGGTAACTACGATTCTCCTCATTTCAGTACCGGTGATGATATGTTTTTGCAATTTTCAAAACTAAAGAGGTGATGGTTTCAGAACCCATTAACCCACTTGGTCAGGAGATTAATCAAAATTCCCACTCATTCATAATAATTTATTGGGCGTCCGCTAATCTGAAAAATCCGTTCCAAATCTGAATTCAGAAGATTTTACTTTTAGGGGGTAGTGCATGTCTCCAGTTGAGCTTCATCTCAAGCAACTTTATTCCAGCAGCAGCCACTCCTTATATTTATTACCTTAACTTATTATAAGTGCGAATTTGGAAAAGTAGTTTCTATCACTCAAAACTAGAAAATGATGTTTTTAATTTTCAACTCTGACCAACCATAAAATGATCCGATTTATTTCATTTTAAATTTTAAAAATTCTACGTTGTGATTTACATTATAAGAATATATAATCTTTAAAATTAAAGCCGAATAAATGAAACCAAATATGAAATTGTTAAATATTTGATTTGGTGATGTCAGGACTTTGATTGTTTTAATTAGCACATGGTATTAAATATTGTAAGTGGAACTTAGTAATGTTACTCAAAAGTGACCAGCCCATAAACAATGAATTTGATCCTGATCAGAGTCCTTATCGTCAAGATTTTTTTAGATCACAAAGCCATATTAATTTCTTATATACTTACTACAAATCATGCCATATATAAACACTTTATTCTTTTGCTTTCCGTGGCAGGCATATATGAATGAGTCGAGTCGAGAATCACAATCTTGTTGTAATAAATCCATGCGCTCGGCACGTTCGTTATCTAGTTGAAAGATCGTCAACAATCTTATTTTAGGATTTGTTATTATGACTTTAGATTCGATTCACAAAGATTGGTACGTATTTTTCAAAGTTTTAACTGTCAAAAGTCGCATATGCCCATCAACCAAAAGTAGGTGGCTCTTTACTCAGCAATACACTTAGCTCCCCTCCCCCAAAAGCTCTTTCAGTCCTTAAGTTGCACTAGACATGGGCTCTTCGGCCATGTTAAATGGATGGTAGTTTAGTAATTTCTTGGCAGCATATGTTATCTTTTTAGAAAAAGTTAATGTCAAATTTAGGACAGATCGTGTTAAGAATTGAACTGAGAATAAGTGCATAACAACGTACTCCCTCCACTTCACTATCAAATATGTACCTTCAAATAGTGGACACCAAGATTTAAGTGTTTAAGTGCATGCTGATTCTTACATAATCTCCCAGAAGAACCAAATGGCAGAGATATCCAGTAGAACTAGAAGCCCATGTTCAAGTACTGAATCTTCAGCAGCACCAACAAGGCCAATGAAATCTTTGGTAAAGAGGGCCATTAAAACAATTCCTTGGTTTCCCAGTTCTTGGGGAAATGGTAATCATTCTCAGCGAAGCAGAACAACTTTCTGTAGAGATGATGTTGAACAACAAGAGTTTCAGTGTGCAAGTGCTCATTGTCTCTCTTCATGCTACAGTGTTTTTGTCGCTCGCCTAGCCATCATGGTATGTAAATTTGTTCTTTTGTACATATGTCAAGAGATTCTAGTTAAATTACACAACTCATGATCACCCTGCTAAAATTGAAAAGTCCGTCAGAGGAAATTAAAAAGAAATCAGTAGCAAAGAATTTACTCTGTTAGTCCACCTTTGTTAATAATTATCTGAAGTGAATAGTGACCAGCAAAATTTGACATATGATCGATCCGTCTTGCAAAAAATGTAACATCTCCCTTTTATGTTTCTTCATATACTTACAGTGGCGTAAGCACTTAGCTTGCAGCATTTTGGAAAATGGTAATGTTTGGCTTCATGTAACGGCGTTTTGCAGGTCATGCTTGCATTTCTAATAGGGCTTTTGACTTTACTGACTTGGCATTTTACAAGGGTCTACACGAAGAAATCACTAGACACTTTAGCGTATGGCCTTCGCTATGAACTTTTACAGCGCCCCATTTTAAGAATGTGGAACATCTTTAACTCCACTGTTGAAATTACAACAGCTCAAGTTAAGCTGTCAGAGTATGTGATCAGAAAATACAGCAAACCTGTCAACCAAGCTGAGCAAGTTGAGGTTGTTTTCTACACATTTCTTTTCTTTCCCTCCACAAAATTTTTGATGCATGTAAGATATTCAAAGAATAGTTTTTTATTTAAAAAAAAAATATCTGATCAATAACATTTAGGCTTTTGACTCCCAGCTGTACCAAGTGATGAAGGATGTAACATGGGCACTGTTTGCAAGTCGAAGAGCTCTCAATTCCATAACCATAAATTACAAAAATGGTTTTGTTCAGGCTTTTCATCGAGATCATAAAAGCAAAAATACATTCTACATATACTCTGATCTAGTCAACTACTCCATCAGTGGATCTTATGATGTCAACATGCTTTCATCTCATCAAGGGTGGAATGATCAATCTGTACACAATAATATCTCAGCAGTTTGGTATCGAGAACCACTAGATCCTCTCACAGGTCAAAAGATAGGAAAATCAATGCCAATCCCACCAGATGGTCTAATAAACATTGCAGGGATTTCACAAGTACCTGATGGTGCAGCTTCGTGGCATGTTGCAGTAAGCAAGTATACGGATTCACCATTGCTTTCTGCAGCATTGCCAGTTTTAGATTCATCCAGGGAAAGCATAGTGGCTGTTGTAGGTGTTACTACGGCACTTTACAGTGTAGGTCGGTTGATGAAAGAACTTGTTGAGTTCCACAGTGGTCACATATATTTGACCTCTCAAGAGGGCTGGTTACTCTCCACTTCCACAAATACTCCTCTTCTGACAAATTCACCTACGGGGCCAAAACTTATGATGGCTGTCGATTCTGAGGATCAAGTAATACGCGCAGGGGCCGAGTTGTTACAGAAAACCTATGGCAATAAAACTCCCATAAATAACAAAGTCCATATACAGAATGCCAGACTTGGCCACGAGCTCTACTACATTGACTCGTTTTTCCTGAACTTAAAGAGGCTTCCCATGGTAAGTTTATACTCCCTCATTTCCACAATTGGAAATCAGTGTGTTCCAGAACTAGAGACAAGTTTCTAATTTCATACCATAAAATAGCTTGAATATACAATGTACCATAACCTTCAAATTCAAGTAGTTTACCCTCTTATTCCAAATCTATAGATACGTTATGACTTTTCAAAATGGAAAACCAACTTAGGGTCATCTAATTCTAGTTTATAAAGGTACAAAGTTCCAAAATTAATTCCCATCTACATTATCACAGGTGGGGGTTATTATCATCCCAAGGAAATACATAATGGGGAAGGTGGATGGAAGAGCCATCAAGACATTGGTAATATTGATATCTGCTTCTCTAAGTATACTTGTCATCGGATGCATTTGTATATTCATATTGACAAATGGAGTGTCAAAGGAGATGAAATTACGAGCAGAACTGATAAGCCATTTAGATGCAAGAAGGAAGGCAGAGGCGTCAAATAACTACAAAAGCCAGTTTCTAGCAAACATGAGGTAGGTAGAAACTTCAACCCTAAAGAAAGGGAAGATTAACTCCTTGTTTTTCATACTCGATCATGAAGAAAAGTAAAGGAAAATAAATTAATGAGAAAACTTCATCTCTTAGCTCAAACCTACATGCTTGAGGCTGATATGTTCTACTTCATTTCTGCAACCAGAAGATATGCCATAAAATTTGACCTTCCCGTTCAAGAAAAATAACAACCAAGTATCTAGTTACTTATATTGTACATTCATTAGCTGCTATGGCAATGCAATACACATCACACAGTCTTGGTACGATGCTTTCATATTGGTTAGCTCCTGTCATACCAACAAAGAAAAGAACATTTTTCACATAGAACTTCTTTAGATATTCTGCTGTTTCCTAGTTTAGGAAGTTGGCCAAAAGGTAATTTGTTTGCATTCATGATCTGTTTTCATTTTGAAATTGAATCATTATCTTTTTGTGCAACAGTCATGAACTACGAACACCTATGGCCGCAGTGATTGGATTGCTGGACATCCTCATGTGTGATGATTGTCTCACTAGTGAGCAGTTATCAAATGTTACACAGATCCGTAGATGTTCGACTGCTTTGTTAAGGCTTCTTAACAACATTTTGGATCTCAGTAAGGTGCCACATATTAACATATAAGTGCTTTATTCGTGACTTAGTAGAAGAAATATCAACTTTTTAGAATCAGCTGTTCTCTTAAACAGTCATTGCTTGTTAAAATTGCTGAAAAGATTACAACAAAAATCAACTGTTGCTACATTACCACGTCACAAGTCATTTGAACACAAGGAAAAAAAGTGAAGGCATATATACACCAGTGCACCAAAACCTACCAGGTCAGGCTTTGGGGTCAAGATATCCTTCCAAAGGAGTTTCAAGTTTGTATGAGCCTGCTGATTCCTCTCGTCAATAGCACACATTTGTATAAATGTTGACCCGAAGTTCAATTAATCACCTTAAAGCTCAAACTCAATCTATGTTTTACATATTTATTAGGGAAGCCAAATTTATATCATCATAAAAAATTATATACAGGTCGAATCTGGAAAGCTGGTGCTAGAAGTAGCTGAGTTTGACTTGGGGAGAGAACTCGAAGGACTTGTTGATATGTTCTCTGTACAGTGCCTTAACCACAATATAGAGACTGTCCTAGATCTTTCTGGTAAGTCCATAATATTTGTCTTTGTGAAGTTTTATGAAAAAGAACTAACCTGATTAGAGGTAGTTGGTTAAGCCTATCTAATGGACATTCTCTGCTCTATTTTCCCCATGCAGATGATATTCCAAAATTAGTTTCAGGTGACTCTGGTAGAGTTGTTCAGATTTTTGCAAACCTCATCAGCAATTCTATCAAGTTTACAACATGTAAGTGAAACTTGCCAGCTGTTATTTAAAGAGCATTTTATTTCATTTTATTATTGAACACTTAAACTTCTCCATGGCATACAGCGGGCTATATTGTTCTGCGAGGATGGTGTGAGAGTCCAAACAGCTTTAGTAACAGCAGGAAGTCTTCTCTTGGACAGAGGGGTCTGTTATCTTCAGCTAATACAAATTTTAGGCAACAAGGAATTCATGACGGAAGATTATGCTTGAATGAGAACAATATGATTCTTTGTTTCGAAGTTGAGGACACTGGCTGTGGTATGAACATTAATAAATACTTGAAATTATCTTTTACATCTATTTTCTCATTTCATTCACTACATAATCCTAGGAATTGATCCAAGCAAGTGGGAGTCTGTGTTTGAAAGCTTTGAACAAGCTGATGCTTCAACAACTCGACTGTAAGCTGCCTATAAAAACTTGACTACCATTCTTGGATCCTAAGCATTATCTAAACAATGCAGTTACATATATTGGCTATATGTGTTATCTTCAAACAAAATACTCAATGTTTCAGAGATTCGAGATAGTTGTCATGAAACTTCTGTGTTCTGCAGGCACGGTGGAACTGGACTTGGTTTATGCATCGTACGAACCTTGGTGAGCAACAGCTAGATGAGTAAATTTTCAATTTTGCTGTTCTCGTTGCCAAAACTGAACACGATACCGAAAGATAGTAGCTAGCTTCCGTATCAAATTCTTTGCATGCTCTCACAGAGAGAATGATGCTTACAGGTGAATCAGATGGGTGGAGAAATCAAAATTATTAATAAAAGTGGACCTGGGACTCTCATGCAACTATATTTGGTTCTCAGCAACCCTGTAGATCATGGGAGAAGAGAACAATGCAGTTTAAACTTTCTAGAACACAACCTCACAGTAAGTATAACTATTCTTTTTCAACTTGATGGGATTTTGTTCCAACTCTGATATAACTTCTTTGCTAGTTCAAGAAGTCTGTTTAAATATTTGTCTTTGTGCATTCAGTGATAGATAGATAAGTGAAAGCTAACTAGAAAGCTAAGTGACTAGAGCAGCTATTTCAGTTTCGAGGAAAGAGAGGTGTAGTTTCTAATCATATTTGATGCCACAGTGTAACGCTCCATGGTTATGCTATCATATCTTTCTGTTTTGTCAGAACGTGGGTTTGAAGTTGACTATCCAAGTAAACTAACGCTACCTTACCTAATTGAAGAAATAGACTTAGTGATGGGATCAACACATCTCCACCCTATTTTTTGCCCTCCTCCTTTTTCACATCAAAAGATTATATTGTGCACGCTAAAGGAAAGTCTACATTTGCTTATGCTATTTCTCAGTTGTGCATCAACTTAGCTGCCTGAAACTCCATTTTTCCAATTTAACTAACCAACTAAAATTTAGAGTACCATTGTCTCTTCATTCCCTCCACCTCTCCTCTGGGTAGAAACAAACAGAATAAAGTGTAGGACATTCTATTCATTTTAAGTCATATGATTCTTGTTTGGATGTCATAACCAAGCACTAACAATTAAGATGTAGTTTCAGAGAGGTATATATTGATAAGTTTATGAGACTTGAATGCAGATATTGCTTGCACTCAGTGGAAGAATGAGTAGATCAATTATGTCAAGGTGGCTAGAAAGAAATGGAACATACACTTACGAAGCATCCGAGTGGAATGAAGTAATACAGATTCTCCACGAACATTTCCATGGTGGGATTTATGCAAAAAATTCAGCAGATAATAGTTCAAAAGGTGAAAAATCGAACACAGAAGACACTAGGACCCCAATTTTGATAGTGGTTATAGATATAGTGTTCCTTGACCTAACCAGAGACATATGGAAGGAACAGATCAGTATCTTGGACGAATATATCGGTAGAGCAAAGTTTACATGGATACTGAACCATGACACCTCCAATAACATGAAGATGGAGCTCCGTAGAAAAGGGCATGTATTAATGCTTAACCGACCACTGTACAGAAGCAAAATGATCCAAATAATTGAAACTGCTATAAGAGAGAGCAATCTTGAATTGCAAAGGAAAATGAGTTCTCTGGTGTCTACTGCAGTTGTTGAGGATCAGATGCATGAATTTTTTGAAATGGATCGTATTCACTTGGATACTGAAAACTCCAACTATTCTTCTGATAATTCAGAAATTGGAAGTTATAGCTGTAATAATGCATTTCAATTGGGAGAAAGGCAGCAAGAACATTCTGATAAACCTTGTTTTCCAAGATATGAAGCAGTTCATAATTGCTGCAGTGAGTTGACTGAGGTCCAGTACTTGGAAGAAGATGAGTTGAGCAAATATAAGCAGAATCCAACTGACACTTGTTATGTCAGTAGTCAGAGTGGTGTGAATTCCCATAGGGGTAAAGATGGGAAGCATTCTCTTGAAGGTTTGCGCATCCTCCTAGCGGAAGATACACCAGTACTCCAGAGGGTTGCAACACTAATGCTTGAAAATTTGGGTGCCAAAGTTGTAGCCGTGGGAGATGGACTTCAGGCAGTGGATGCTCTAAGTAGTATACTTACTCCAGATAAGTATCAAGAAGAATCTTTCCAGACAGGTCATGACAAAGCTAAAGCAACTAAATGTGATTTGTTAACTTTCGACTTGATCCTCATGGATTGCCAGGTAACTTAGGTGTAGTATACATTATTATTATTCTTCATAGTAATTTAATTATAACTCGATCATTTACTACAAGAAGAATTTTTTAAACTGAAACGTACTATCATGTTTGTTTTAGCTTCTGATTAGTCTTGGATCTTTATTACGTCCAAAACAGATGCCAAAGATGGATGGCTATGACGCAACAAAAGCCATAAGAAGATCAGAACTGGGGACTGGTTTGCACATACCTATTGTGGCGCTGACAGCCCATGCCATGCCGTCTGATGAAGCTGAATGCTTAAAAGTTGGCATGGATGCTTACCTAACAAAACCAATCGACAGGAAGTTGATGGTTTCTACCATTCTTTCATTGACTAGGAGACCTACTTAATCCTTTTATATGGCAATATAAAATATGGGATTATTTTGGACGGACTAATAGAGCTCAATATATAGCTTAGGCTGATTCTGAATGTACTGCAAATAATACAGTAGCATGAAGCAATGGAACATATTTATAACAAAAGTGACACCGTTACACTTTCATTCCTTAAGGGATGATGTCTGTCTGTTGACTGTTGGTATTGGTGATATAGCTTCACTCACACCGTTACGAAGCATGAAATTATTTATGGCTTATTAATTTCTGCTTTCACATGCATACGTATACTAATGATTTTTGATAAATCAATCTCTTACCATGTTCTTCCAAAAACTCAAATGAAAGACTTGTCCGTTTAAGTTTCCAGTGTATTTTTATGAACGTACTTGATTTAGATTACAATATATATTTGATGAATAACATATACAAATAATAGATGACGGGTAACATCTATATATATATATTCCACACATGCATGCAATTGAGTCCCATTTATTTTTGACATGTGCATATATATATATATATATATATATATATATATATATATATATATATA
>CM025784.1:25906681-25940392 GCA_014636745.2 Centella asiatica | reverse complement strand
TATATATATATATATATATATATATATATATATATATATATATATATAAAAGAGGTTATAGCTATCTAATGATCATTTTGGATCGGTATTTATTAAGAAAAAAAATTACTTGAAGGTCTTCACCCACATTTTCTGCAACAAGTAACCACATTCAGACTACACTCTCCCACTCATGTTTCCTTCTATCAAGCTGGATTTGATGGTCCACAAAGAAAACGTTCTTAATATGCCAGCGGATTACGATGCAACGGAAAAATAGTTCGCTACAGGTTCATCAAATTTTAGTTCTAAGAGTGACTTTTATCATTCATAAAATATTTAAGCATTTCTTTATTTATACATATATGTATATAACTGATTCCTAAACATTATATATTAATAATTAATCATTAATATTTATAATAATATATTATTATAGATGATAATATGATAATTGGAAAGGAACTTGCATATGCATAGGTATGTGTAGATTAAACTAGTACTCCATATATTAAGAGAATCTCTTAATAACTGCTCGTAGTAATTTTGGGACAGCATTAAAAACAAATGCAAACAAAATTGTCAATAAAATTGGAAGGAAAAAATGTAACTGGATCTTTGTGTCACCGTCGACATACAAAAAAAACTGTCACATAAGCCATATTTATCTCAATTTATCTTCTTGCAATTGGCGCAACGTTCTTCTCCTTCTCCTACATATCATACTTCATCTCCACTTGCACTGCAACTATTTCCATTTGTGAGATTTACTGTTTACATTTATAAAGTTTGTGACTTACACTTATTTTTAGTTTATTCTTATTTGGTAGTTTTATTGTTGGGTTGATTTTAATTTTCAAAATTATGGTATGCTTAAATATTATATTGTTATTCATGAGCTTTTATATAATCCATGGAAAAATGACAAAGTGTTGAGTTTATGCGTGAAAAATGTGTCGTTAAATTTGTTTTCTATCGATACTTGTGGTGGGCATTAGTTGGGAACCTCAACAAGAGTTGTGGTGACTTTGGTGTTGAATGAAATGTTGAAACCTTAAGACAAAGCACAGTTGCAGATGCATCATGGGATGGTTTCTCAGTCGTAGGGGATAGTTTCTCGGCGTCAGAGAATGTTTCCTCGATATCAGAGGATCACGTTCATGGTCGTCAGGAGATGTTTCTCGGTGTTAGGGGATGTTCCTCGTCAAGGACTAACTAACGTGTCGGAGACTAAAAGTTTGTCAGAGGATAATTTGTACTATCGGAGACTAACCCTAATTGACGTAACAGAAACTATTTTTGTCAGATGGACTGCAACATATTAAACTGTTTTTATTTGTTTTCCTAATTGTAGTAGGTTTGTTTTTTTTTTCTTTCCTTGTTAGATTAGATTTCTTTATATTGTAGATTTCTTTATATTGTAGATTTCTTTCCATAGTTGTAATTTTGTAACAGAAGCAAACTTTGATATATACAATTCGTGAGTTTTAACTTACAATTATCTTAAGAGTTGGTGGTTAATTTTTTTAAATTTTCACAACATGGTTTGATTTAGCTTGCGGTGATTAAATTCTTTAACCAATTAAATAAATCGATCATTTAGTGTTGATTCTTGATGATTGATTTTTTTATAGAATCAATTTAAAGTTATTGCTTCCGCAACTGTGTTTGGTCTCCTATATCAAATACATCAGATAATATTGTATATTTATATATACTTTCTTAAATTTGTTGGAAATTACGATTTGATTTTTTAGAAAACGGATGATTAAGAGATTTTAAAGCATAGAATAATTGATTAAATATAATTTATAATTAAAATGTTAATTGCACATGCGTATGCGTGTATCCGTTACCCTAGTTATAATTTATATATATATATATATATATATATATATATATATATACACACACATGGTGTGTCTTTTTTGTTTGTGCCCTCACTTATACAATTGTTTTTTTCTTCTTTTAGGTTCTTTTTCAGCTCTACCCGAGAACCAAAGATATAAGCATATGAAAAGCAGAAGCAAAATAGAACCAGATATGTTAGGTCACTGTGCACAAAGAGATCTTCAATGGATTCGGCCTGAGAAGAGGAGCAGCAATGGCATTTAGAGTCCAAGTGAATTTGGACAAATTGGGGTTGAATCTTGTATGGATTAAAAGAATTGAGATATAACACATTTTCCATATTTTATCCACTAGTTTTATATCTATTAATTCACAATCTTTTTAAAAAATTCAACCATGCGTATTGAAAGAGAATAGAAAAATATAGGAATATATAATTTTTTTTCATCTTTTTGTGGCGCATAATATGATTCAAATTAGTACATTTTCAAGATATATTAATTATAAAAAATATTTAAATGAGTTAAAAAAATCATATGTTATATTGGTTTGACATATGTTTTTCAATTCGTAAAATTAAAAAAATTTCAAATATTTTAAAACCAAAATATAATACGAATAAGATAGAATTATAAAAATGAATTATACTTTTTTTTCCCTATATGTGTATATGGTACTAGTCGATTGAATTAAAAAATGAACAATAATCCTATTTTATATATACATATAGGGGGACCATTTGGTTAAAACCGAACCGAATTTTCATATTTGATTAAAACCAAAATATCCATAATATTGAAAACCGTATATCAATCGAAAATTTTAAATAACCAAAAACCGCAATAACCGTAATATTTATTATTTGGTTATTACGGTTAAAATCAAAATTTTTAAATAATAATTTTTTTAAGGAAATTAATATTTAATTGAGGATCCTAGGCATGAAATTAGTAAATTCCCCCTTCTTTAATCTTCCAATGAATGTCAGTACATTTAATGCTAAACATAATATTATTAATGCATAATTACTATTGCCATAAGTTCAATAACAAATTAAGTCTATAAAATTTGGAAAAAAATGAAATCTAAAAATCTAATACAATTAAAATCATCTCATGTTTCAATATAACACCACAACAACGAGGACAATAGTTTTCTAACTTAACAACATTAAAAAAACTTAACGGACACAAATTGAATTTGGTAACAACTAGTAAAAAATGTTAGTTTATTTATATAATAATAAAATTTTGGTTATTTGGTTAACTAAATTAGAAATTTTCAATAATCAAATATTAAAACGAAAACTATAAAAAAATATCAATTTTAACAAAAAAAAACTAAATTACAGAAAAATTTTGATTTTTTGGTTAAAAAATTTTGGTTCGATTCATTTTTTGGTTTTAACATGTTAGGCCCAAAAGAAAATATTAGAAAATGGGTTGAATAGGATTTTCAAAATTTTACTTTTCTTAAAATTTTTCTTATTGAAAATGTCTTCCTTGCTTAAGTAAGGTTTAAGAAAAGTTTACTTAGAAAATTTTGAAGATAGCGGAATAGGAAATTCCCTTTTTAAGTATTAGAGACTAAGCAAGTAATATTAAAGCAGGACAACGATATAAGTAAGGAATGAAAATAAGCAAGAGATAAACAAAAAATTTATATTGGTTTAACAACGTTTACATCCACTCTTCTTCTCTTCTTACTTAAAGAAAACACTCACTAAATAAATTCACGCAAAACTAGTTGCTACCGGGATTCTTAGTCTAAATACAATTGGTCACTTAGACTTTTTTTAAGTCACATATACTTTCTAAAAGATGTATACGTCTTGTTTGTTAGCTTTAAACATGACTCCTTTTTAAGTAAATAGCCAATAGTCTTTTCAAGTTTGTAAACGTTTGTGTTTTGTTGAAAGATTAGAATATCAGATTGTCAAAACAATTTATTGGTTGTTCACTAGTCATAAATGCAATTTATGACTGATATTAATAGTTTCTCTAAAAATATAATCGTTGCTAATTTGAAAAAGAGTTGTTGGAGAGTTATACTTACTAGTCGTTATTTTGTTTTGTAGTGATCTTTTAGAAGATAAAAGTTGTCTTAAGCAGAAGTACAAATATCATTGTCATTTGAAGTGTAACCATCTTCAACAAGGCTATTCCTAAGCCTTACTTAAAGAGTGTTACCTTACTTAAAAGAATAAGGTTTCTAGGTAACACATTAAACAAGTCAAAATGGAACATTACTTAACAATGTATTTTGCTGAAACTCATTGGCTTTTGAAGTCCGCTAAAACAAGGTGAATTTGTGAGGATTTTTACTTGATTGAACCCTTACTTAAATCGTCCGTAGGTAGACATACTCAATAGAGTATAAGT
This sequence comes from Centella asiatica, assembly GCA_014636745.2. Classification (NCBI taxonomy): domain Eukaryota; kingdom Viridiplantae; phylum Streptophyta; class Magnoliopsida; order Apiales; family Apiaceae; genus Centella; species Centella asiatica. The sequence continues at coordinate 25,936,181 of CM025784.1, read as the reverse complement.
CTTGCATAAAGTATTTAGTCATTTTTTTGAGTCTTAAGCATCCTTAGCTTGTTGATGATCAACTTTTCTTAAAGATATCTTACTTAATCTAGTCTTACTTAAAGCTATTGTGCTAAAATCCATCTAGCAAGTTGGATTTTATTAAAAGTCATTTTACAATATTTTGAAAAAAGATTATATTACATCATCAATTTCAAATAGCAGTGAAGTATAAATATTTTAAGCGATGTAAGTACACATGGATTGACTTAACATAACCATTTTCTGCTCAGCTCTATACACACAAAAAATTACAATGCCTTGTGTTTATGGCAGAGTATGAACTAAATTGTGACATAAAATTACTATAACTTCAAAATTTATAATGTTAACGACTTAACGTAAACCCCTTCCCTCCTTATAAATATTAATAAATTGGACACACTCAGTTGTGTGTGCAAATTTTTTTCTTTAAACAAATTTATAAAAGTTCTAAACTTTTGTAAAAGCAACAACCAAATAAGACTGAAGATGAATATTGCAAATCAATCGATAAAAAGGATGAGTAAAAATTGAGTTGTCGTTGAAACTGAAAAAATAAGCCAAAAATTGAGTTGTCCTTAGAACTAAGAAGAGAATGTAAGGAATTGGAGAGAACTTGACAGACGTCAGCTTCCACGTTCAATTTACAAAAGATAACCATATAAAGCCCTGGAGGATTTATAATATAGATTCCAGTTAATGTCATGGCTCTTATCCAATAGTAATTGAAACGTTCTTTTTAAAATTTTAATTATTTATTTATTTGGTTAAGTTAGTATTCCATCCTGTTCGAAATTTAATTTTGAATTATCAAAGTACACATATTAAGTAATATTTCGGGTTATTTATTGACAACCTTTAGTAAAAAAATACATAATTATTTAAGAGAGAAAAAGTGAACTCATACCGTAACAAATATCGCAATAGAATATTTTTATCATTAATTAATTTAAAATTTACAATATTCGAATCTCAAAATAAATTTGATGATAAAAATCTAATATTACAATATATGTTACGATATAAAACAATTTTGTCATATAAATATAAAGGGAAGTTAAATAATTAATGCGTGTATCATAGTTAATTAGATCAAAAGTATTCTTTGGAAATTATAAAGTGATTATTGACTAACAAATTAAAATTTGACATAAGTTCTACAAAGTCTATCGATCTGAACCCACAGAGAATAATATTGTGATGTTGGTAGTAGGCAAGCACACACCTAGTTATCCCTCCCCGGCCCCTTCTCTCTTCCAATTTATCAACTACGGAAATATTACTACGGATCTAATTCGAAATCTCCTACCATATGACACGTCTCATAAATAAATAAATAAAAATAAAATAAAATATTAAATATTACATAAAATTTAAACTGAAGAATAAATCTTTACATACAAAGAAAATTACAATAAAATTTATAAAAGTGCATAAAAACAAAGAAAAATGATGGAATCATTAAGTAAAAGACAAAAATAATAAAATTATCCCCATGTCAAATTCTCATTGTTATTTAAATTTTTCTTGTACCTTTATTTGTATACACAGGTATGTTCTAAACTAAACCGACCTTCGCAATATTTACAAATTATACTCTATAAATGGGTACTATTAAGAAATTCTAATATTTATTACAATGAAAGAGTAGATTTTAAAATTAATCTCTTGACAAAAAATATAAATTTTTATTATTGAAAACAAATACTCAAGCTCTAAATTACACTATTAATTAATAATTCAAATTCACTTAAAGGGGAAAAATGGGGCAGTCATGCGGGTTGAAATTCGCAGTTACTCCTGCAAAAGCTATCCACAAAACCAACGACACTTTTTCCGTACAAATATTTAGCAGCCCCACTTCCTCCGGTTCCCTAAAATATGGGCGTGTATGGTGCGTTTTGATGATTCGTTTATGGCTTGTAATTACACTAAATTATAAGGTATGATTTTTAATAGTTTAATAACAGTAATCGTGGTTAATTGTATTATTCAGTTAAGAGTGGTTTCGGTTAATAAACTGCAATTTTAATTTTTATTTCAGTTTTACGCATAGATAATAAAATATCATGAGCAACAACATTTTATTGAAAGTTTGATATAATTATATGATAAATTATCGCGACAATTAACAAAGACCCGAATTAATACACGTTCTACCATAATAATTATAAAATTTCATAATTTTTTTACGGACAAATTAATAATAATTTACATATAAATATATAAAACTCTATTAGTTAACCATAAACACAAAACTTAAAATCAATGAATACAAAAATAGTATTATATTATTGTAAATAGATTTATTTATATATATGATACTTTATTACTTGATTACGATATTAACAAAATAAGTTTATGAATATAAGATTTATCATATGTAAGTAATGAATATTTGATTATATGATTCTGTAATTTATAAATTTCGATTTCGATTTTTTTCGATTTGGTTATTAGTATTAACCGAATATTGTAACCCAATTGTGTGGTTCAGTTTATATCAGTTCGATTTTTTGATTTTTCAAAACAGTTTGATTTTTTTCAGTAAGATTTTTCTATTTTTTCAGTATAATTTGATTTTTGCACACCCTTATCGTAAAATTCTTTCATTTAAATACACGAATATCATTAGTATATCTATTTTAGAATTAAAATATATTTTAATTTTTACAGGATATAATAATAATAATAATATTTTTATACAAAATATTTCATATTTAGAGCTTTCACATATGAAATCTCGTATTAGTTTTAAACTTTTATAAAAATGATATATATTTCAATTCGATGTGTTTTGATTGATACATGAACGAACACAAGGTCTCTTATGACATTTTAAAATTCACATTACTCGTAATTAAACCGTCCTCAGAAGCAAGTGTAGTTTATCGGCTCCACCAAACGCTCCCATAGAATATGCAACGTTACATTTCATACCCGGGTTAGATGTTTAAACTTTAAACGACAAATGGTGAAACGCAAATCGAGTTACAATTTACCCATAAAATCCACGAAAAGCAAGACTAATTGTTGACCAGACGTCCAGACTTCATTGTTTCAGACGTGTACTCCAGCGGAGTATTTACCTCGGTTTGAATCGCCTAATATTTATTGGTTTAAATGATAACTTTTATATAAATTTTGAATTTTTAAATGTTGAGGAGAAAGATAAAAAAACGTAATAATATGAGGAGAGTTTGTTTTGTTATAAAATTCAACTTAATTTAAATTATTATTAATCAGAGTTCAAGTAGATCATCGAAATTCTTTAAAAAAAAAAAAAAAAAACTCAAAACTCGTGGTAGATTAGTACTAAATACGGTAAAATACAGAAATTTCATGGGGGATATACTGATCAGTAAAATCCAAATTTAAAAGAAAAGGTAGGGATGGCACGCTGTCCAACGCCATTTGCAGCAGCTGCACTTCACTGTACATCTGTATACTCTTGTCTTTCCCTCTTCTTCCACCTCCTCCTCCACTATACCCTCTCTCTCTGTCTCTCTCTCTCTCTCTCTATTATTTATACTACACACTAGCCACTGCAACACATTCTCGTTAGAGAGAGGAAAAAACACATTTTCCATCTTCATCAAAGAAGAATAACAAGTATGAATTAATTGGGTCATGGATTTTCTCTAATGAATTTCTAGTGACCAAGTTCCTGTCCCAAAAACAGTGTCACCTTTTCTTTTTCTTCCAAAGTGGAATAGACAAAGGAGTACAACTCTTTGTTTGGGGAAGCACTGATGCAGTGCAGGTCTCATAAAAATACCCAAATGTGAACTTGGTTGAAACATTAATCCAGTGGATCAAGTTTGAATTTTTTTTTTATTTGTTTCTAGAGAGAGAGAGATGGGTTGCTGTTATTCAAGATTAGAGAGAGAAGAAATGATGTCAAGATGCAGGGCAAAAAAGAGATACATGAAACAGTTGGTCAAAGCCAGACAATCTTTCTCAGCTTCTCACACCATGTATCTCCGATCCCTCCGTATCACCGGATCCGCCCTCCTCCAGTTTGCCACCGCCGAAACCACCCTCCACCACCACCTTACGATGCCCCTCCCCCCTTCACCCCAACCTCAACCACCCCCACCTCCCATGAGCCCCACCTCCTGGACAACCTCCACAACCGTTTCCTCCTCCGCCATCAGGCCTCCACCGCCGCCGCCGCCTCAGTCGAGCTGGGATTTCTGGGATCCGTTCATGCCGCCAACGTCGTCGAGGTCGGTGACGGAGGATGAATGGGAGGAGACAACGGCCACAATGTCGTCAGAAACCGTTGTGGCCGTAAGGGAGGCGCCGCCGCCATCCACCGTCACGGGGACGACGGAGCTGGCAGTGGTGGTGTCAACAAAGAGTAAAGAGCTGGTGGAGATAATTAAGGAGCTTGATGAGTACTTTATGAAAGCTGCGGACTCCGGTGGCCAACTGTCAGTTCAGTTGGAAGTCCCCACTTCTTCATTTTCCGACCAAACATCAACAGGTACTACAATAATAATAATATCAAATAAGGCCTCTTCCAAATATGTCCTTAAATGAATGTCCCATTTTACTTCCACCAACGTTTAGATTTATGGTATCTGCAAGTAAGCACGTGCGTGACGTGTTTTGTTGGTTCTTCTAGCTGTACTTGTGTCTTTTCAAATGCATGTGTCCTGGTGGTTCATTCCTCATCTGACTATCTCTTTTAAAAAATTAAGAAAGTCACGCAATTAAAATTTTGAAAAAATTGCATGCGTCCCGATTTCGGAGTTCCATTATCACACAAGTAAAATTTCGATTATAATTTTGTGATTCCATTGGAAAATACCACCAGTATTAAGTTTTATTTCTAATTTTGTTTTAAATAATATTAAGAAAATAAATTACAGAAATTTCAGTAGTTTTCCCAATAGTGGACCCGCATAAGTAGTTTTGGCTCGTGCATGTCGTGTCCGCGTGTACTTCATTCTTCAGGCATTTTTTGGTGGCCATTTTATTGGTAGGCAACAGACATTCTTACGGGAGCAGAAGGGAGTAGGGAGTGGTAAAAATGAAGCAACTTAAAAAAATAATAGTAATAATAATAAAAAAAAACAAGTACATGCCGGAATACATATAGAATTTGAGTCCACTGTGGTAACAGTAGCATCTTTATATACATACCTCAGTTATGTTTTATTTATTAATGTAAAAGATTATCACGTACTCAAGTGCAAGTTATATGAACTCAGCTATGTGTGTGCCTTACTTCTTTCAATATTTGACACTAAAATCATGTGTCATGTCTACACCCTTGACCGAAGTGTTCGGGTGTCAAACACGAATAGTTGAAACAATATGAAAACATGGCGACACAGATTAAGTGCATGTTTGTTGTCTATCATATGTAGATGCACGATCGCTAATAAAGAAACCTCCCTGTGTTCTACGATGACGTTCCCAACTCAACTATTTTTCGGAATTTTGAAATCATAGTCCTATTGAATTTAATACAAGAAACGAAAAACTTTCAAAGTCTGAATATTTAGAGACAAAGAATAATTTAATAGAATTTAAAATACTAGCTGCAGTTTGAAGCACAAAATGTGTCATGTATATGCATATTATTAATGTAGTTTTGCATATTCTTCTATTGCAGGAAAAATTTATGATTACAGGAAGAGTTTGAGTCCATTGTTATGGACATGGGGGGGTTCTACTTCGAAGATGGATGGGTTTGGTAAGTTTGGCAAAGAAGTTCTTAAGAGTAACGTAAGTGGTAGTCACTGTTCTACTGTTGAGAGGCTCTATGCTTGGGAGAAGAAATTATACTTGGAGGTTAAGGTATTAATGATGCTCTTCCAGTAACACAAGTGTTCTTTTTTTATTTTGTTCATTGCACGTTATCTTCTGGGATTTCCTTGAGCCATGTTCCACATTTGAGGACTCAACCGATCGAGGTAGTAAGATCAAAATTAGTCCCTGTAACCATGCACATGGGCAGTCTTGTCCTTGTGCCTAGTGCCAACTTCTCATCTGCTTGCTCACCAGTGCACTATTCAATATGTTCCTGCTTCCTGAAATTGGACTTCTTGTATTATAAGACAATGGGTTGAATAACTTAACTGTATATACCACTATCTCAGTTATTAACTTGAACTGAGGTTTCATAGTTAATTGTACTGGTTGATTTCTTGTATTACCTCATGTTCGACCTGAATTATAATTGAAATTAATCTCAATTATATTCTTGTTTTATTAGAATGCGGAGACTCTGAAAATGGAACATGAGAAGAGGATAAAGCAGCTGAGGCGGCTAGAGATGAAGCGATCAGATTATATAAAGACTGAGAAAACCAAGAAAGAGGTTGAAAAATTGGAGTCAAGGATTATGGTGGCTTCACAGGGTATCGAAACTACCTCTGCGGAGATTATCAAGTTGAGGGAATCAGAGCTCTACCCACAACTTGTTGAGCTTGTAAAAGGGTTAGTGCTTTCTTCTCATTAGCTACCTTTTGCTACTGGATTATTGCTTCAACTTGATAAAACTCAGCACAAGAACATTCAAAAAGTGTTCTCCTATCCTGGTTACCGGTGAATTAACCTATCCAAATACAACTGAACACTCACTCACAATCAAATCTATCCACAAATACATCACAATTGATGCAAATGCTGAGAAAATATATTACTCCTCTATCTAACATTGCCTTGTACGAAAAAAAGAAAAAAACATTAGAAGGTAAAAATGCCCAAAAAATAGGTAACAATATATATATATATATATATATATATATATATGGGGCTAATCTACAATTAACGTTAGCTACCGAGACTTTCGTAGCTAACACATTTCAAACCATTGATTGAATGATCTAACAGTGTAGATCAAATAACAAAAATATATATATACGGGCTTTGATTAATCTCAAAGGAAGTCGTATATGGTAGTGGGCGGAAGTTGTATATGATGTTAGATGAAAGAAGAGAAATAAAATAGGACAGCGGGGGCAGAAGTTATATATGATGTTAGATAGTAGAAGAGAAATAAAATAGGGCAGCGTGGCGGAACAAAGAAAGATAGAAAGAGAAAAAAAGAAGAAATATGGAATATTTTAAATTTTAACCGCTTACCCATATTTCGCCCTTACACAGCTTCCGCTAGTGTCGTTGGTGGAAAGCCCATATATATATTGTTTTTATTGTTTGATCTCACTCGTTGGATTATTCGATTAACAATTTGAAATGTGTTAGTTACGAAAGTTTCGATAATATATATATATATATATATATATAGATATACTGTAAGGTCGTATTATTTATTTGTTTTAAACAATGGTTTTGGAATGTAGAACACACGTCTTTGACATATTTGTATGTTATGTTATAAACTATATTAAAATAAAACATATGCAGCGTCTGATTTTTTCATCACGCCTTCATGTGTTAAATCTCTGTTACACATACTTAGGGAAAGAGGAGACTAGCTTTTGAAGGATTGCCAGTATTGTTTAGTTTCTCTTGACAGATGTAGATAATTTTAAGAAATCAAAAATAGTAGGACCTCTACATGGCTTGATATATTATGCATAAGAATTTGAAGTATAATGCTATACTGATCCAAGAGTGATTAATGGTTCTCTAATGATATTACTGCTTTTGTCAAGCTAGTCATCGATTACCTCTTCTTCTCTTCATGCAAAGGTCTGGTTTCAAATCTTGCAGCCTGCAAGGTAGTTGTTGATAGTTGTGTAAGCGTAAGTTTTTAGGCTGTGACCTCCTATATAGGCCCAAAAAAAAAACCTTTTGCAAAGCATGTAATTATGTGCAATCTATTGGTAAACCCTTGGTTTATTAGCCTACAAAAGAAAATTTTACAATTCAATTTCTTGACTTTGTTTGCTTTATATACAGATTAATGTGCATGTGGAGAAGCATGTATGAGTGCCACCAGGTCCAAATGCATATCGTTCAGCAACTCAAATACCTTAACACCACACCATCTACGAATCCCACCTCTGAAATTCACCGGCAATCAACTCTCCAGCTTGAGCTTGAGGTGCAGCAGTGGCACCACTCCTTTTGCAACCTATTAAAGGCTCAACGTGACTACATACAGTCACTCACAGGATGGCTTCGGCTTAGCCTTTTCCAGTTCAATAACAACTCGGTTTCAAAAACCAAACAAGATTCCGCTATCTACTCCCTTTGTGAAGAATGGCACCTTGCAGTTGACCATGCTCCAGATAAAGTTGCATCAGAGGGAATTAATAGCTTGTTAACAGTGATCCATGGTATTGTCGTGCAACAAGCAGAAGAGCAGAAGCAAAAGAAAAGGTCGGAATCTGCATTCAAAGATCTAGAGAAGAAAGTGGGTGAGCTTCGAGCAATAGAAAGCAAGTATGGTCCATTTTCGATGCCTGATTCATCTGGCACTAAGAATCCAGTTGGAGATAAGCGTGCAAAAGTGGACATTTTAAAGGCAAAGGCAGAAGATGAGAGAGCTAAATATGAGAAGGCAGTCAGCGTAACAAGGGCGATGACTCTGAACAATCTACAGATGGGATTGCCACATGTTTTCCAGGCGGTCACTGGCTTCGCCAATGTATGGACACATGCATTTGAGTCTGTGTACAACCAGGGGAAAAGTACTGATGATTTGCACAATGTGAAGATGATATTACCTTAGTGAAGACTGCTTAATAGTTAATATACAGTAACAACAGTAGCTTGAGCTAGAGTGAATAGTTTGATTTGCCATGTACAGTGTGTTTCTGTTTGTTTCCCAACAGGAGCTCTTCAGCTGCAGCGGAGCACAAATTCACATCCGGTGACTCGGTAGAGATGCACAATTTGAGGTACCAAGTGCAAGAAGGTTATTGGGTTTTCAATAGATCCTGGGAGATTTTGATTAGGAGTTTCGAGTTTTAATTTATAGATGCTTTAAGTTAGATCGTAGGAGACTGACTTTTTCCAGATTTCTGTTTATCGTATTCGAAGAATTTTTAGCCGTTGAAGAGATTATTGTATGCATTGCTAGTGGCATGTTTGGTCCAAGGAATGAATGTGCAACGGAATCTCAATTAGAATATCAAAGTTAACCCATCTCTGCAAAGAAATTGCATTTTAGGCAGGGGCCCTTGGACCGATTTTGTAGACGACAATTTGATGGAAAAGATATAGTTAAGAATAAATTTTTGCATTCCTATTAATTCTCAACTTTATCCCTAAAATAACTATAAATGGTATGATATAATTAAAAGAAGAAAAAAATGATTCACATAAAAGAGTTAAATTATACCATTTATGATTATTTTTGAGATGAGGTTGAGAATTTGTAGGAGTGTCAGCTTTACTCAATAATTAATTGTTCCGCATATCCGCATCATACTGATACGGTTAGTTGTCAGGTGTCTAAATTTAAGATGATGCCTATCTTATTCGTAACGTATTAATATTATATTATATACGCACACAAGATATTTAACAAATAAAAAAAATTCAAATCGTAAAAGGACTAAAACAAACTAATGTTTGAACAGCCGCATACTCCAGTAAAATACAGATGTAAGTATATAATGTGTCCGAAAAGGGCTACGACCACCTTGTTCTATCTTATTGGAAAATCGGGGGACCACAAAGAGGGACCTTTAACAATGAAATTCATGTTAACGGGGTAAGTATTATTTTTGAAACCCAAGGTTTTCCAAATGAAAATCAATCTCAAGAAACCTAAATAGGGTAAATCGCAGTAATAGTATAACTCGACTGAAGCTTAATAATAAACAAAAATAAATCATCAACCACGAAACTCATCTCGTAATCAAGAATAGAGTGTTCACACTAGTATCTATTATGTATGATGTATTTACCCGTAAAAGATATAAATAAGCCTATGCAACTCTTTATGTTTTGCCACTCCAGGAAGTCTCGAGTTCTTCATTTGAACCCTGATATCATCCTACCACAACTAGGAACCTGAACCTCCGATAAGATAAAACTAAAAAAATGTAAAAAGTATAGTTTTAACCAAAAAGTAAAATTAAAATTAGAGTCGACCATTTACCATTAATTTCTTACGTTAGCCTGACCTGGTTAGTAGTAACTCAACTCGGATGGCGTCATCTATAATAAGCCAGCCTATAAACAACACCCCGAGTGTACGCAACACTTCCCACGCAACCAAATTATCCTCTTGTCAGGTTTGAGAGATAAAAATATCTCCCTTGCATTGCGACTGTTAAAGAGATCCAGAGCAGCATAATAAATTTCTTCATCAACTCCTTCAATTTCATCAAGAGCTTTAACACAATCAGTAATAGAGAACTTCTCGCTATGTTGCCTGATTGCATTCGCCCTCAGCTTTGAGGCAGCAGCCATTTCTGATATGGCATTTGCAATAACATCATCAATCCCTCTGCGACCTCTCTTGCGTGTACTATCTTTAGAGGCAGTATTTGTTTTTACTTTATCTAGGTCATCAGCCACGTCTATCATCTCCTCAGATTCCGATGACGAATCCTTTGCCTGGAACATGCTCAACGGCCGAGGACAAGAATCTGGACCATCAAGTTCTTCCTTGTTAGAACCATTTTCTGAGAATATTGTACATAACTGCTTGTAAAGTGAGCAGCCAGTAATTCTGACAATCTCGGCATCTGGATGTTCCTGATAACATTTCCAACAGCCTAGATTAATGTTTGATAAACATATGTTATATATTCTGTAACAATCCCAATTCCATGCAAAAAGAGTATATTTACTAAAAGTTTGAAATACAAAATTGTGGGATCCTTCTAACTTTAAATATTATTACAAGTTTATGACAAGATTTCATGGGGCAAGTATATGTATTATGAAACTATGATTCCACTAAAGTGCAGATAATGATGTGGCAGAGAAAGTTGTGCTACTCCAGAGCTAGGAACCGGAGTTCAGGAGCCATGTCAAAGTGTGGTGGATCTTCAAACTATGGCAGATGGAGATTATTCATAATTAACAATATTGCGATAACAGTGGGTATAACATACCATGATGTACTTGTTCCATGCTTCATTTGTACCCACAATGGCACCTGTGGGCTCATCCCATTTGAAATCAGGTTCATCAAGGAGGGACTTTGTCACGACATATTGCTTCCTTAAGACAGCATATCGATTCTTCAGTTGTTCCTTGTCCCAACAAAGACCTGTATTCTTTTGAAATTCCTCACAGATACACTTCCATGCTTTCTTCCCAAAGAAATTGTTTTGCTTATTCCCCTTGTTGACCTGGTCAACCATCAGGTCCGCAAGAATGTTGGTAAGACTTGCTGTCCACTTGGCCCTTGACTGTAGTTCTGGTTGCTGCTTGGGTGTTGTGGGTCTCCTTGACCTAGTAGATTGACTAGCCATCTACTAGTACATAATATTAATATATCAATAAGGAAAGACAAATTAATATCATAACTATCACAACAGCAACAAACTGGAAGGACCCGTTTTAAGAACTAGATCAATCATGTTATCACGAAAACAATTATAAATTCCTAGTCACTATAATTGTTGAATAATACTAAAGCACATGCAACATTGGAAAAGAAACATAATGATTACATCAAGTGAAATAGTCAAACGTGAAAAACCACGAAAACAACTCCTCTAACTCTATGAAAACCTTGAAATGGTAAGACATGTGAAAAACCACAAAAACAACTACTCTAACCCTACAACCTATCAGCTTCTCCCCTAACATAGTGGTGGAGCCAGAAATTTAGAATTGGGGGGAAACTTTTTCTAATGGAATTTTCAAATAAATATTTAAAAAGTGGGACAATAGTTTTTACTATTTTTCGAAAGTCAGGCACTCACAAATAATTTTGTATATTTAGAAATTTCATTATAAAATTGGGATTCCATACTAAAATTTAGCAAAGAAAAGTACTACTTCAAAAGATTTTGGGGGACAATGGTTTTCCTCTCCCTAATGTAGCTCTGCCCTAGCAGGATCTACTTTACTATTTATGAGACTAAATGCAGAATATCTTACCTGAAATCTCAATGACATAGTTTCTTTTTTTGCAAACAAATCATGCATCAGGACTCCATGAATGATTGCATTTTTCCACTAGTTGCAAAATGACAGATTACAGATTCAGGGTTGAAAGTTAACCTTATTGAAATTAATATAAACGCTCTTTATTTATCAGTATAAAACAAAAGAAAGGGTGATTTCTACAGATGAAACTCAGAGTAATAGTGCATTCTAGGTAGCACTCCCAAAAAAAAACATTTGGAACCTTGATTTGTCTGTTAATATATAAATATAAGTGTGTGTGTAAAGGGAAATGAGTTGTAGCTCATTTTTCAAATCTTATTCACTAGTTTTATATTTATGAATCTACAATTTATTTGGAAAATTTAACTGTATGGATCGAAAGAGTACCAAAAGATAAAAGGGTATGCAAAATTTCTCACCTTTTCATGACCATGTAAAATTAATAATTTTTAAGGACTAAGATATATTGATTCTACATAATTATAAAAACTATGTAAATGAGCTTGAAAATTGAAACAAATCACATATTGTACCCTTTCTGTATGTTTTTTCAATCTGTATGGTTACTCATTTCCTTTTTCCCAATATATATTATATGGGGCATTCAAGCTCAAAGTCTCCTTAAAAAATTGAATTTCTCTAGGTACCTACCATTGTCTTCTTTGTATATTCTTACTACATATATTTTTCCAATATGTACTATAAACAAGGAGGATACTACTTTTCCTTCTTCCTAGAAAAAAAATGTTGATATCACACAAGTTAAATGTTCCATTTATAGGATGTATTTGTTTCGCTTCCTATAGTGTAGCAAAACTTATATAGGATGAAAATGAATCCCAGAACCAACAATTTATAACTACAGATAAAGATTCGAACAACCTATATGCAAATACTTTCATACATATACTCAAACATGAGCAGAACATGTATCACCATATTGTCTCAATCATTCTTGCTCAACCATCACACATTTTCAGAAACATCACATTTTAGTGTTAGAGGCTGTTAACTTTTAAGAAGTACCAAAATATGGGTGAAATGGTTTCCGAGAAAGAAACTTCCATATTTGGAGTCAAATATAATGTATAATAGTCAGATACTAAATGGAAATAGATTTCTGGTCTTCCTCTCGATGAGATCAGTGAAAACATGAGTCCCTTAGCAGTCAGCAAGTGGCAAAACAAACTTAGAATTGGCTATAGATTTCTTGCTTGACATGGGAATCAGCGATAGAGTCTCTCAGTGGACATAAGTAAAGAGTTAATAAAGCTTGATCTATTTATGAGGTTGTATTCTCTCATATTAATTGTATAGTTAACAAGGTTGCTCATGAATTAGTTATATCAGCTTTGCTTGATAATCTTTTCTACCTTGTTTCTGGACCAAAGGTTTCCCTCCTAGCCTTTGGCAGATCCTTCTTCATGATATGACTGATCAATAAAGTCCTATTCTGTTTTTTTTTTTTTTTTTTTTTTTTTGAAAAAGAGTAAACTCTAACACTACAGAAATCAGAAAAGGAAAAGAAACCCCTAGTGATCTTCTATTGACTAAATTATGTACAAATGTTATCTACCACGACCAAGTTAAACTGATTAGAAATTTGCATCTGTTACTTGCACCAATCCAGCAATCCGGGTATGGGAATTGGATGAGTAATTTATTCATCAGGAAAATCAGTTAAAGATTTTCACTTTTCCTTGACATGAAACTACGTCATTGTACATCTTCAGTTGACTTATAGCAGCTACAAACAGAAAGTGAGAAGTGTTCACCTCTTTCTCCAATAAAAAACTTCCCCTCAAACTTAAACTTCTATGACAAACTACTTTATCATAAATTTAGAAGCTTTTATAGAATGGAAATATTCGAGAGGTTATGAGTTCGCTCAAATGTTAAGAGCACTCTCTTTCAACCAATAGGTCAGGGGATCAAATCTCATAGTTGAGAATTAGGTAAGGCTTGGATTAATGGCAGGAGGGATTTCGCTGATCAAAAAAAAGGAAAGGAAATATTCTAAAATATGTAACATGTAATTAAATCCTTCAAAAATGCATTCAAGAAAATTCGATGCAAATAACCAGAGCAAAGCATGATATCACACAAAAGCGTAGCACTCTCTTCAAGTTTCAGCCTTTTTTTAACAAAATATTCAGAAAGGAATGGCTGTGTTACTAAAGTTTCTTTTAAACCAGAATATATAGACCAGAGCGGCAACAGCCCTAAGCTTCCCATCCCCTTCTCCCCTGTCCACTTCCTTTTCATAATTCTCTTTGTATCAATCAATTGAGGGCAATGAACCCTCAAAGAAACAAAAAACCAGAAATGATGCATTGGAATGGGAAAGAATTTTGTAGTCATAGAACTCTTTTGCTACAATACTAGTGCAATGTAGTATGTCAATTTTGAGTCTTGAGATAGACTTGCTTTAGTTTGAAATTTTCGCTTCAAGTAACATGTGCCCTTGCTGCCGCCCAACGCCGAACCCCAGTTCTGCCCCTATTCAAATTGTTCTTTATTTTGAAGATAAAGTGTAGGAATCATGCATACAAATTTCTCATGGAAGAAGGAAAAAAGATCACAATTTAACTAATATCAAAAGACTTGCTGCCACCAGGAAGTATCACATGCATTAGTCCATAAGAACTGCTGATGATACGAAGCTTTAACACAGTCATAATAACAAACAATTAAAGTTTAATATGTAGATATAGCCAGCCATTTGAATCTCAAACTAAACCAGATTTTTCAATCACAAATTTTAACAAATTAATAAAAATAACCAAAAAAAATCACAACGCAATTGAGAAACATGAAAATCCTAATATATAAAGCTAGTCAAGTCATCAAAATTAAGTTAAACGAAAACCTCCGTTAAAGCTATGTTTGGAAGATATAAAAAGTAGAGAAAGAGAGAAAGAGCGATAAACCTCCGTTAAAACCCTAATTTCCACGTACTGAATGAACTGACGAAGCAAATCGAAATTGATTTTGGCTGTTCAATCGATTACAATCAATTAACAGATACCGAAAAACCCTGCATTTCGAACAAATCAAGTTTCTGAATGCTCTTCACTTTCTCAACTATCCAAACAGGGTTTTACGTCTCCTCAAAAGTTTTATAACCCTTTATCCAAATTTCTTCCTCAAAATTTTCGAGTTTTTTCTTCTTTCGGTTTTAATACGAAATAGAAAGAAAATTATGGAAAAGTTTTCTATTTTTGTGTGTTACTAAATTATAGATAAGTTAGGCACTTTATTCTTGCCTAAATTTGTTTGCTAAAAAATAATAAGGAATTGATTGAAAATTTATTAACAGTACATATAATAACAATACTCTTAATTTATAATAAAATATAATATTAAAAATAAGTTTACAAATATTTTTTGTTTATCAAATTGAAAATGTACATGATAGTTTTCCATTGTCCCCTGCAAATTCAGTAGAGTGACTTTTAAACTATTAATATTTTTAAAAATTTCATTAGTTCTTTGGCCAACCTAATTAAATGGATTTAAATTTTGGGTTAACTCAAATTATAAGAATACTTATTTATGACGTGAAGGTTTAAGATATGGGAAGTAAGTTAGTAGTAAGATCATTAGTAACAACTTCTCTATTTTATTCTCTATCTCTAAATTAAGAGAATATTAATATTTTTTATCTATATTCTTATTTCTTGTCTCATTATCTATCTAGCCTCACATTCCCTGATATTGAAAAATCAAAATTAGCAATCTCCAAATAAATCATTCTATTTTAAAACCACATAAAATGGACAAATAGTAATATAAATTAATATATAAAGAAATAAAATGGACACACCACCATCGCTTCGCTGCAATCGTCACAATCACCCACCGCCATCATCACCATCTCGACGCTGCTGCAACCACAATTACCTCACTGTCATCGTCACCACCATCGCCTTCATCAACGATGCCACCACCGCTATGTTGCCATCACCGCTCTATTGTCACCATCACCAGTCACCACCACCGCCACTGTCACACCACTGCCATCCTGTCACCACAACCACCATCACCACCTCCACAATCGTCACCATACCACCACCACTTCATTGCCGCCACCATCATTATCACACGCCACTCCCAACTCTGAACCGTAGTCTGAATATTTTTTTTAAATAATATATATATATATATATGATGTTTTTAAAATATCTATTTACTTTCTAATAATTCTTTATTTGAAATGTACATTCACCAATTTTATTCTATGTTTATGCAAATATAAATATGATAAGTCACATATAGATTACATAGAACGGTAAATCGTTAAACCAAATATTCAAACAAATCCAATAATTTAAGTTTAAAACGAAATATACTTGGGTGAAGTTTCTACGTATTTTTAAATATGAGAACCCTGAAATAGTCATATACCTAAAGAATAAATATATAGTATATATTTTGAATCAAACTAATTCTAATAAATTTTAATAAGCAAGAAAACTGATCCAATAGACTAAAAATTTTACGCGACGCAGATAATACATGAATAATTTAAGGACTAGAACCAAGAAAGTTCATTGTGCGGCCAACACAATTTCTCCCCCTTTAAGAGATATGATAACACATCGGTCGGGAGGGGAACAAAAAAATAAATCACTCTACTAATTGAATAGATTTTCACCCATTGCAGAAACAACGCTGATTTCCTCCTGTTCTTTCATTTTTGACAATTGACAATTTAACTTAAATAATTCATATAAGACAGACGTCTTCTAATTAATTCCAACACGCATATTCATTCTAACATGTATAAACTAATTATAATCAAACGCAACCAACCAGTTTGCGACATACAAAACCTGCTTTATATTATACACATGTTTCATTTAGATATATTACAATTCGCGTACTTAACAGAAGCTGTAATCTTTTTTAATGACACGAACATTTCATGAAGTCAAATTCAAAGGACAAAAAGAAGTACGACATCGAGAGAACAGTTTTAGGATGTTTAATCATGCGATGGAGTTCTTGATAGAAATAATTACTTTTAGACTTTCATCAAATTCTGAATTCATGTTATGCAAAAAAAGCCTAGTAGATTTCTTCGATGACATAGCATATGTTCAAACAGACATTTAAAAAGACTAGCATGTGTGTTTTTTTTAAGAGATTTGAAAAATCATATATCGATTACAACAGTGAATTTGCTGATAAATTTTCAAATAAATGATTTTCCATTTGTATATTTCGAGTTTCAGTATGCGATTACACTAAACAGTTGGAAGTACAGTAGAAAAATATACTACACACCCGAACTACATCTTAACACATGGAAGCAAACGTGAACACAAGACTGAAATGAGAAGTGGAATTTCATAGATGGTGATTCAATTGAGAATATCCATATTCGTATTTGACGTATCAAATATTGATAAAACCAAATGTTGGGAGTTTTGACCAATCAAAAGACTCAGCTACGAACGAAGAGTGCTGTTTAATCCTGTTCAACCAATTCAACAAACAGCCGAACTAGTTTGAAAAAACTCTCCAACAACAGAATCAGTGGGTGAACCTCACCTTTCCGAACACTAATCACAATAATATTTTTTAAAGAGTTAATTGCAAAAGTGTCCCCAAAATATAACCCGTGTTACAAAACCGACCTTAATGTATAAAAATTAAGGGTAAACACCACATTATGGTTTATATGACCAAAAGAACCTAACAAAATGGCTAACGTTTCCATATCAAATAACCCACTGGAAAGCAGCCGAGAATTCAAAAATGGCAAATGCATAAAGAATGCCTCTGAAAATATCAAGAAGAGAGCAATTGAATAAATTAGAATATACACAATTTACAGTTAAGGTATCTGAGTAAAATAGGTAGGCCTGGTAAGCCAGTTCACTACATTTCACCAATCCTCTATATCATCAGAACTTGTCTCATTACTTTGGTCATCAATACTCATGGGATCATGGTTGACCCCTACCATATTCTCATTCATCGACACATGGTGGGCAGCTTCTAGATCTTCATATGCTCTAAAGTTAAGCCATTTAAGGATCGGTCTCCACTCTGTTGCTATTATTGACAAGTCACCTAAGTTCAAGCCATTACAAGTGATGGCCCTCTGGTTCACCATCTCACACTGCAAAAATTAAATTTGTACCAGAAGCATGTCAGGAGATGAAGCAGTATGACCAAGTAATACTGGTAATGCTCGTAAGCAGAAAGGTTATTATTTGTGTGATACACCGTATTGGCGTATATCATGACAATTCATTCAAAACTAACAAAAAATCAAATTCTGGCCAACAACCCTGAGTTCGCTCTTGTTCTTAACAAATGCATTCTATGCCCTTGTTTGTAACTCCACAAAAACCAATGGACGAATATTTAGTTTAGGGAACGGAGATTTTCTTTAATGAGTAACTCAGCAATAAGCTGTTTATCTTTTATTTTAGGGACTACCAAAGGTCAGCAGACGAGAAGATGTCTATCCAGTCAACTAGAATAGACCTTTTTATACCTTGAAACTTCATTAACCTCCACCTTCAACCAGTCATATTTCTTCAACTTATACTGCCTTGTATCATAACTACAGTTAACTTTTCTACAATCATGAGGCCCAAGATTCAAATTCACCCCCACTGCAATTACCACGGGTATCATTTAATAATGACACCCAAATCTGTATAATTCTTACATAACAATGGAAATTAAATTGATCTATGTTATCGGTGACGACTGTAAAGCAGTAAAACTCGTCAGAGGATTCAATAGAATGTGGAGGATGAAATAATATGCGACTGCTGATAGGATTGCACAAGCAGTCAAGCATATCCCTTTTTCAGTTTTTTTAATCTTATTTCATTTCATTTTTGTGAGTGCATGTCACGCATGTGTTGGGGTTAAGATGGGAAAGCAAATTAACGAAAAGGACAACATATTAAGCTGTTTTAACTACGGTAGATGGTTATGAATAAGTTAGAGGTGGAATAAAGACCATAAATAATTAGAAATTAGTTCCACAAAGATGTCAAGAAAGCCCATGCAAGGTATTGGCACATGAACCACCACCATACCTTAAAAAACAATTCTCAATAGGCTCACTGGAATTTAACTTACCCCATGTAACATTTAAACTGCAACCTTAAGACACATTCAATTGTGCTATCTCTAAATGATCAAAAATTGTCTTTATATGTGTTCCCCAAACACAAAAAAGTTAAAAGATAGATTGTAGAAGAATAAGCTCACAACTAACAAACCTTGTTGTGCCACAGTGATTGCTCAACCTGCCAGATCTTAGGCCGGCGAACGGCATGCCACCTGAATGATTTATTAAAATACATGAAACTTATCAACTGAGCAACGGCAACAATCAAAAGAATCCAAGAATAAAAATCAACCTTGATGACAAAGGATGAATATTCCCAAACAGCACCCCACGTGCAGCAATTGAAGCAGCAGCAGATTGTAGGACATTAGCAGCTTCATAGTTTCGGATTCTCTGTCCACTAAGTGAAGCAAGAAGTGTATCAGCATCACTTAAGTAGGATGACACAGCCCATGCATCGTCTATTGCTTCCTCACTGATAAAATCCAGGACTGCAATAAAATATACACGCAGGCATGCAATTTGTCACGACATTTTACATATCTAGCAACAAAAGTTATGTTATTTGCAACTCACACATAACCTTAATGGATAGATTAACATAGACACAATTCTTTTCTTTCCATGTAAAAGTGGAACTTATTCTCTTTTTCCAAGTCAGAGGATAACGCTCTAGGTGAGAGTCATATTCTAGTGGAGAGTCATGTTAATAGTTCTAAAGGTCAGATAAAGGCACATATAACCTATAACAATCTTCATTTACCTTCTTTATATCAAGACAGTTGTAACAGCACAAAAGTGTGACCATAGTTCAGAAAGAAACAGTTGTAACATTATTTAAGGTAATCATACACCTCGTGGTTCCATAATACTTGTAAAGACAGAAAATAGCGGTGACCACATCTCAAAACCATGTTGAATAAATAAAACTAGCGAGATTACATTCCTGATAATATGGTTGTGATCATTTCAAAATAAGTATGCACTTGCTAGATCCAAGAAAAAGTAAGCTTAAGTAGATCGGGTAGAATCCTGCCAAATCCTGTATACCATTTAAAAATCAAATCCAATAACTATCGTTTGTAAGATAACCTTAACTTGAAGGTGACATGATTAATCTAAAATTGCCAATATCAACTTACTTTCCAGATGTATTTAAATTTTCTATAAACCAAATATACCTATTTTAAGTTGTACAAGTTCTATTTGAAACCTACATGGAAGAGCAACTATCAACCCAGTTATCATGCTAGAAAGAACATGTTCTGTGGAACTTTAACAAAGTCACCTATAAATCAGTTGAAGAAGAATGGGCGTTATTTTGAAACCCTGCAGTCAAGCTGTACATCTGACATCTTTGATACAGTATGACATAAGATGCATGCCCCAGCAATCATAGCAAGACAAATAAGAGCATTTGAAAAACAAATATTACCATTTTCATGTAGAAAATCAGCAACAGTGTCTGCTTGGCCATGTGCTTGACTAAGAACCTTTTCAGCTGTATCCATTTTTAATGATGGTCTTATGAATTGCTCCTTCAGACAAATTGTCTCATTGTTTGCTATGAGCTCAAAAATAATCATAACAACATAGTTAGAAATTAAATAGGAAAAGAGAACTTATCAGGTGCATTCATGTCAGCAACAAATTTCCGTGCCTATATATACAACTGAAGAAAAGTTCATAGAAGAGGGTATAGAAGGATAAAATCAGCGAATTTCATAAATATCAGCTTTAGTATACCTCCATATTACAACACCTAAAAAGAATGGATTCAGGTGACATTTGAAAATTTGGAATTTGAGCACGACAGGGATAAGTCACATATTTTATTCTAACAATATTATATTGTATATTCTTTCAAATATGGACATGATATTTACATGTATTCTATATGTATTACGCTTTACGCACATAGGATTATTGGCAAATTACATTGACAGAGTTACTTAATTTCACAAATTTGAAAATCTTTTTTTGCTGTAAGAAAAAGTAATTTAGCCAACATTTTGTGAGTCAAGTACAATAACCAAAACATCAATAACCAAATCTGGGGGATTAAAATATCTATAGTTTATCATCTCTAAGTAGATTATGTAGTACCCATCATTGTTGTTAGTGTAGCTGTTGTTCACAAAAATATTTTCTACAACAGAATATGAGGTCTTGTGACTAATAGCAGCATCAGTGCACAACTTATAAGTTCCAATTTCCAAAAGCAAAAACTTAAAATAAATAAATAACATCGTTTTAATCCTACCCTTGTATTTCAACAGTTCCACCCTGGTAAAGACAATGACCAATTTGTTTTAAACTATTGTGACTTTCATCTTTGTAGTCTAAGATTAGGCCAGTCTCGTTTGAGAATTTATCTAGAGAAGGGAATGTGATGCAAATATATATATATATATATATATATATATATGTGAACTGGGATAGAATAAGAAAGCAGAAAGGTGAGCAGAGAGAAATTTTAACTTCAAACGTCATATCCCTTTTCATTTTGTTGCACCTAGCATTATGAGCATATTTTAGCTATTATTTTATCAAGGGAGAGAGGAAAGATGACTGAACATGCCATACCAAAGTTCAAATAATCCAAACATTTAGTTTCACATACCTGACACAATGCTATTTTGAGTCTCTCTTTTATTGTGAAGAAATTTTCCCAAAGCATGAAATAGAGAGAGAGTTTCATCTCTGCCAAATGGTAATGACATTCTATTATCTGTGCATGTGCTATCTTCTGGACAGATCGGAGCACCATTGGAGATGGATAAAGAAAGCATTGGGTTTGGTTTCAGACAAAAGTACTGTAAAGATGCAATTGCGTGTCTAATATCACCTCCACTAGCTTTTGCTATTAAATCGTTCTGTTCAGCTGTCACTGTGCAATGTTCCTCTCTACAAATTCTGGACAGTGTTTTCTTGATCGAATTAACTGTAATTGGATTAAAAGCTACCTAATTTCCAAATACAGTTTGGCGTGAGCATACAGGAAATAATTGTTTAGTGAACCTCAAAAAGTGTTTGCGCAGCAAATAAATAATAAAAGCAACCTTAGAAGCACCAGCACGCTGTAAAGACAGCTGAAGTTCTTCCCAGCAGCGCATGTTGTAATCTGCAGAGTCAGCTTGCCCATAATCAGTGATAATTATCGCTGTTGGAATGCGAATTGATTGCACAAGAAGATGCAAGCAGCTTTGAAGTCTTTCATGAGCAACTTTTCCATTTATCACAGGAAGGTCATCGATCAAGAGAAAGAAATTCTTATGAGATCCTTCATTAACGGAAGAGGGAATTAGTCCATACTTCCTAATCCTCTCCACAAAGATTTCAAATTCATCCAACTTTGATGTGTAACGAAACCCTGCTATATTAACAGTAATAGTTAAACATCTTTCAGGAGACCAGCTTCAGAAATACTTTTTGCTTCATGAAAGCACTGAACTTGAGGTTAGACAAGGTGAGAGAAAACAATGCAACACACGGGAAAATGCTCAAATATGTAAATTACCAATACACCCAGTTTCAGTTTTAGAATCACATTTTAGTATTTAACTAGCTAACAATACATAGGCTTCACTGCAAACATTTAAAGAAGCTCATGATAAGTGAGAAAAGTGCGTTCACCATCCACAGGGTAAGCAATCTCTGAGTTATGCACAAGCAATTAATTTTTGGAAAATCAAGCATTTGAATTCAAGTTATTGTTTACAGAACCTGATAGTCTTAGGGTTAAGGGAATGCAAACACTAAACCAAATGATTTGGAGTACTATGTCAGGATTCGATTAGTGAATCCTGACCTAGATTAGCTGTAATGGAGAATTATTGAAGTATTGGAGAAGAAGAGAGAGAGTCAGCAGTAGAGAGAGAGAGAGATCACCAAAGTGAATATTTCATTCATTCATTCATTGCTTAACAGCTTATTACAACCATACAACTATCTATAGTAGTCAAACACAAAGCATACTAAACATACAGACCATAAGCAATGCACAAGGTATCAACACATACCATTAGTACATTCCAACACACAGAGTAACATATCACAGTAACTAATTGTAACTAACCCACACATGACACTCCTGACATTCCCTCCCCCTTAAAATGGGTTTTGTCCTCATGACCCAATAGTGAAATCTGGAAAAGTGGTCACCAACAGATCTGCATCCTCCCAGGTAGCTTCATCTACACTACACCCTTTCCACTGAACCAAGCATTGATACACCTCTCTGTAGCCCCTCAATATCTTCCTTTGGTCAAGCACCCTCAGGGGTCCTAAATCCAAGTCTCCAGCAGAAGTAGTCTGAGGCAACTGAGTCTGAGCTTTAACCTCTCCAATATGATGTCTCAACTGAGAAACATGAAGTACTGGATGTATTCTAGAGCTGTCTGGTAATTCCAACTTATAGGCCACATAACCAATCCTTTCTAGAACAAAAACCTATGAGACAGCTTCATGTTTTTCCTTGATGCCACTGTCCCTTGCCTGTATGGCTGCAACTTCAAAAAAACATAATCCCCAACAGAAAATTGCCTCTCTGTCCTCTTCTGATCAGCAAATCCTTTCATTCTCCTTTGAGCTTTCTCCAGCTGGTTTTTAAGAACCATCATTTGCTTCTGTTTTTCAGATAACATATAATTTAAATACCCAAATTAGTCTGCCCACCAGAAGGGATCATCAAATGCCTGGGTAAAGTACCACACGCAACCTGATAAGGTTTAGTGTTAAGAGAAGTATGGTAGGTAGTATTAAACCACCAATCAGCTGAATGTAACCAAGTACTCCAATGTTTAGGGACCCGACCACACATACACCTCAAATATTGTTCAAGGCACTGGTTCACCTTCTCAGTGCTTCCATCAGACTGAGGATGATAAGCAGTACCTAGAAGCAATCTAGTGCCCACCAGCTTGAATAAGGCCTGCCAAAATTCACTGAGGAACAAAGAAACTATGCCACTTACCATAGAATTGGGGAGCCCATGCAACCTATAAATCTGCTCAAAAAACAAAGCCAACCCTTTAGCAGTGACAGGATGAGTCAAAGCCACAAAATGGTTGTACCTACTAAATCTGTCAGTGATCCATAGCAATATCTCTCCGAGGCTCATCAGGTATGGGTAAGGGTTGCAACTTTCCTGGCACATGTATATGCTCAAATTTTGCTGCTTGGCAGGCCTCGCATTCAACTACCCACTTGATCGCATCTTTGTTTAAGTGTTTCCAGAAAAGATATTGCCCTATTCTCTTCATGGCAGCTCTCACACCAGAGTGACCTCCCCCACTCTTTCTCACAAAGCTCCTCAAATACCTGCCTTCTAAGCTCACCATTAACTCCAATGAGCCACTTTCACCTATACTTAAGCAGGCCCTGCTCCAATTCATATTCTTTTGGCCCCATCTTGTCGAGCACCACCTCAGCTAAAATCTGCACTACTTCTTCATCTCCCTCATAACTAAGCAACAATTGCTCCATCCATAATGGTTTAACCACAGACAACTGGTTTACCAGAACCATGCTTGAGCTCTCTTGTAAATATACCATATTCCATTATGAGCAAAACCAAGTGATCCTGTTGCATAGTTAATTTGCAATTCCCCTAACAATTTAAGCCAATCAGTTCCTAGTACAAGATCCCAGCCCTTGATATTCAACGGCCACACAGAAGTGGAGAACCTTGGCCCTTCATCTCCCATTCATATTTTGGACGCCACTGACTACTCTCAACCTGCTCACCAGTGGCTAGAGTAATGGTGATAGGGGAGGCATTCTGAACTTTAACACCCAACCTTCCAGCACATTGAACATCTAAGATACTTAATGTACTTCCTCCATCAATTAAAATCATTAATGTGTGTAGTCCCACAAGCCCTTCAGCCTGCAGTAGTTTCTCTCTATCCTCAATTGACGGACAACTCATAGTAGCAAAAATTACCTCAGAGCTGTCAGATGCATCTTTCACTTTTGTCTCCTCTTCATTTATAGAAAATGACTCAATACCTTCTCTTTCCTGCAGATTTCCTCCAATAATCATGAAATTCTAAGGTTTTTTGCACTCATGGCGTGCTGTGAACATCTCATCGCAGTAAGCAAAGGCCTTTCTTCCTTCTTTCATCCCTTTGTGCTGCAGTCAAGGGCTTAGGTTTAGAAGAAAAAGTGATTGTTGGCCTAGGGTAAGTCAACAGTGGTTTCTTCTCAGTCAGAGAAGAAACAGAGGCATTATTCAAAGTTCTTTCCACACTAAAACCTCCTGAGTTGCCATTTGGAATAAAGGAATTAGAAGAATAGGTAGCAGCTGACTTGGAAGACCTGTTGACAGAAGAATCCAAAGATTTTGCTATCTTAAATGCTTGTAGGCTCTAACACCTTCACCAACCTCCGAGTTTCTTCCTTCAAACTAGCCACAAAGTTTTCTACAAAAAAAATCTTCATCCAATGTGGGCAGCCTATTCATGAGAAATCCCCTACTTATCTCAAATTCATCATAATAGGACACCACATCATGATTTTGTCTAAGCATCTTAAAGTGTTCATAGGCATACTCAGTTTCACCACTTCCAAACCTAATTAGAAAAGCTTATGTGAACTTCCTCCAAGATACATATTCCCTTCCAGCCATAAATAGCCATAAATGCCTTATACCATGACCTAGGTACTCCATTTAAGTGCATGGTTGCAACAGGAGCTCTCCTCACATTATGAACTCCACAGATTGAAAAGTATTCGGCAGTCATTAATTCCACTCCCTTGCATCAGCTCCTTCAATGTAGCTAGGGAACACTAACTTCAAATGTTTTAAATCTTTATCATATGACTCAACATTCCTATAAAAAACAGACTCTTCATCACTAGAGTCATTATCCTTCCATTGTGGCTTCTTGAAAGAGATTCCAGAATTCCTCTTCATCTTAGCATCATGAGGATCTTTGAACATGCCTTTCCCAGGCTTCTCCTTAGATCCTGTAGGTCTCTTTTCTGATCTCTTGAAAGGATCAACAAAGTCCACATTATCATCTCCAACCTTATCCCTTGCAAGCTTATTTACACAGTCCATCATTGTTTCCAACTTCTCATCTATCTTCTGAAATTTCTCCTTTGTGAACTCTCTAAAGCTCAAAACATCTTGTTGTAAGAGCTGAACAGAGCTTCCACTTGGTGAACCTGGCCTCTCTCCCATTCGGATCCCAGAGATAGGAATGAATTTCAACTTATGAAGCAAACAAATTCAGAACTCAGAAATTTTATAGTCAATAATGGTTGCACTATTGGTTTCAAGAGTAATTGAGCTATTGAATGAAAGCTAGGGCAGCAAAAACTAGAAACAGGACAGATCTCACAATTTTCAGAGAAGAAATTGTGTTTCAGGACTTTGCTCAAACTATTAGAGTGCAAGACAATCTGGAAATTGAAGAAACTGAGATGAAATCTATAATCCTAAGCTCAAATGACAGAATAAGATGAAAATGATGATGAAATGACAACAGAATTGAAGTGCAGTCTTTTGGAAATTTCATCTTATTAGCATCAACAGTTCTCGGTAATTCCAGAAAATGCAAATTACAACTTAATTCTAGTGATTGCTGCTTGGAAACAAGAATTAAAGCTGAAACTTACTCCAAACAGGGATTTCGAGCCTTCTAGAATCAACACTTATTGAAATCTATGAAGCTTTGGTCGAATTTCACTAAATTACAGTGAATTCCAGAAAAAACAGAGCATGAGAGGAGTTTTCTAGATCTGATGTGTTCAATCCTGTTTTTGTTTGTGTTTATGGAAGAAACATGATCGGAATTGATAGAACATATGAAGCTAAGCAGCAAATTGATGGAAAAACAAGTTTGAATCAGATTTTTGATGGATCAAAGGTCTGACAGTCGCGATATCAGAACTCTGTCAGAACTTGTCAGAGTTGCAACTTTGAAGATGTGGCTGGATCGAATTTGATGCTCTGATACCAATTCGTCAGTATTCGATTAGTGAATCCTGACCTAGATTAGCTGTAATGGAGAACTATTGAAGAATTGGAGAAGAAAAATGTTTATTTATTGAGTGTAATAGTGGAAGGGGAATAAATAACAATGCTCAAATCTGATGCAAAAATTATATAAAGTTCATTTATTGTCGTGGACTGAAGTACTTCAATACCTGAGCCCGAGTTGTGCACATGCTCTTGCCAAATTGTTGGGGTAGGCGTGTTCCACTCACATACTACAGCTCCAAGATGAGATGCAATAACCTGGACAGTTTCCTAAAACATGATAAAGCATTAGAGAACATTTCAGGAACCCTAAGCACCCAAAAATCCAATGATTTTTTTCAAGAAATGTACTGCTTCATTGGCAGTGAAACGAAATCTATTAGCTCACTTTGTCATTTACTAACAAAGAGCATAATTATACGGAACTGATGAAAGAGCACATACAGATTTTCCAACTCCAGTTGGCCCAGTGATGAGAAGTACATATTTACAATTTTCTACCTGAAATTGATATAATAAAAAAATTAAAGAAAAAAAGTTTTAGTTTCTAGAAAGAAACAGGGAATAGCAATAGATTACACAAATAGATAAACATAATCACTCTTTCAATTTGAATAACACACATTTCAGCACCTTAACTTCACACCATTTATCTGATGCCAGATAGACACGACATGAGACAAATACAGCAGTAAAACTGTAAAAGTATAACCATTCTCTATGTAAACTAATCAGTATAAAACATTACTTCCAATAAGTACAACCACCATATGATGGTAAACAATTAGCATCGTGTTGATTATGAACCAATTTATGAAGTCATGTTGTATCAATATATGAATACCAGATTAATGGGTACTATTCCGAGAAAATGCAAGTCAGACACACACACACACACACATAAGAGTACCTTTGATCTTCTTAACCTTTTCTCGAACCATGTCCTCACCTCTTCAACCTGTAAACCAAGAATAAATCCATCACTGAGTAGTTAGAACATTAGTTTTAAGCAAAATAGTTGACCTTCTTCTTGTGAACAGCAAGCTCCTCAAAAGATTGAGGCTTATATTTATCAACCCATAAGTCCTTGTTGCTGCTCCTTTGACTACCTGATGCACATTTATAGATTAAGAAGTGAATAGACCAAGAAAATAATAGAAAGCAAAAGACATGTTGCTACAGTTATGAAAATGTAATCAAGCGACAAGAAACATGAATATATCAAATATCATTAACTGATGATACAACAGATCCAAGAGCATTCAGAGGAAAGCATGTAATATCATAATGCATCAGCAAAAACAAAAGAGTCTTCAACTTTAGCATGATGGCAATCCATTTTACAGAACTTGTTTGCAAATTGGAGACAAATTCTCCTTCCCGAAACAATTTCCAGGTTCATATTACCATCAGATAATTGCTTTTAGAACAAAAATTATAAAATTTACTCCACAATCTCAGAAAAGTACCATATATCTTTCACTGAGATACGAATAAGAACAGAAAGCATATTTGGTCCACATCACCATATTAGAGCCTAGAATTATTGATGTTAGGAGAAAAGAAAAGGATTTACATCTCTTGTATTAAAATAAAGAGAATGCCCATATGTATAGGCTTGGGTGTTGTACCACTAGGGAGCCACCATTCAAACCTTGCACAGAAAGGAGGCGCTAAGTTCCTTAGGGCAATGTATTTTTACACGCCTCACCATTAACAGGCAAATTCTAAAGCTTAACTATTTTATTTAGTTTGAATTATATTCATTGTTAATTAATTTTGTAATTTATATTGTTGCTGCATGTTAGCTATGTTGGATTCTTCTCCAATTCATGTTGTTAATAATAATTCATGAATTTCTGATGTTATCAATTTCTTTAACTAGGTACTCAAGTTTGTGCTATTAATTTTGCATTCTGTTATCTATTACACCCACATATATTTGTTTGTTTGGAAATTAAATATCGTTGTCATAGTCAATACATTAATAATAAATTGTACAACAAACCTAAGACTATTATTCTATTTATAGTCCATTTCTGTTGAATTGAATTTTACTAGTCCAACCAAGGGAGTTCTCAAATTTTTACTAGAATTGCAATATAACTAGCATATTCATTTGATTTAATAAAATTAAATCGATCAAATTTTGAAAACAGAATAGAGGTCAACAACCTAAGTTCAGGGTCTGGATATGAAAGATCTTGCGAGTCTTATTTACTATCTGGTCCTCTATCACAAAGAAAGATTTGGAACCCTGTAGAGAATGAAAAGGCTCCCCTGAATAAGCAAGGCCCCGTTCGAGCAAGGATTGAAGCCTGAAAAATTGGCCTTACCTTAGCTCTAACAGGCAATGGACAGGGGGGGGGGGGGGGGCGCGGGAG
>CM025784.1:25842103-25906581 GCA_014636745.2 Centella asiatica | reverse complement strand
GGGGTTAGCTCCGTAAATGTGTAGTCACTCAAAGCTCATGTAGAGGTACATACAGTAGGATCTGTCATCTTAGAAGGAATTCTTTTAAAAATGGGAATCCACAGGCTTTCAAGATTTTCAATACCATGTTTCCTGAAGCGACGCTTTATTCCACTTCTTTCACCTATACTCCTAGCACGATTGTTGTGTTAGAGGAATCCCTGAAAATCTACGTATCACTTACTACCAGCACCATATGAAGCAACTCTAGCTCTAGTTGCTAATGTGTTGTTACGCTCAACCAAGGAGTTACATCTAATCCTAAACAAGCCCAAGCTAAGTTGGCCTCCGTCAAACAGCATTAGAGATGAGCCAAGATACAACTAGAGAGGAACTTGAATGGGGAAAACAGGTTACACCTGATCCTAACAAGCCCAAGCCAAGTTGGCATCCGATAAGTGGGCATTAGAGACGGACCAAAATGTAGCTAGAGAGGAACTTGAATGGGAAAAACGGGTTCAAGGTGAAGCAACATCCTCCGGTCCATGGTGCCGAGGTGATGCAAGAATTTGAAAACACATTCAAGCATGCAAAGACACTTAAATTTCTAATCAGTAGACTACAGTCATAGGACCGCATGCAACATCAAAAATGTCGAATTACCCCGAATCACCGAATGAGTGATTCTCCTTTGTACGGATCAATCTCTATTAAGTCATCTCTCACCGCAAGCTACCTTGATCTTTCTTTGTCTCAAACGTCATACCCATATAATAATGGTAGAGTAAAGGGTTTCCCCAAAGTGAAATTGACCGGCGGTGGTTGGACAAAGTTCCGGTAGGTAGACACTCCCTTCAGAATAGTACATGAGACTTCTGCATCATACGGCTCTATCCTGTGCTTCCATCGTCGTCCTTGTCATCACTATATATGCATGTTTTTTCAACATGGACCCTCCTTTGAAAAGGAGACTTGGAAGTGGAAGCATTTTCCAAAAGCAAGAAAGACGAGGTCCCTCCCAGCGAAAGATGCAAAAGATCCTAGAGCCTACCACTTAGGCGTAGGCCCACTTCCTAGAATCCGGCTAGAACGTTTCGGTAGGCTCGGCAAGAAATATTTAAAATACTCTATAAAATACTCTATAATTAGATATCATATCATTTAACTATTTAAGTGATATTTTACTTCGGTAACAACAAAGTTTCAAACAAAAAGGTTTAGTACACAAAATATGATTTTTCTTTTGAGCATACAAACTTTTTTATCATGTTACCAATTAAAAAACAAATAAATAATCATCAAGTGTATTGGTTATTGGATGAATCAAACCATATCATGGCTGATACTTGCGATATGGGACTCTTACTAATACACCCTATGATACGTATTGAATTGCCTTTGTATCATGTCATATAGTATGATTATTAATGCCATATCATATGATACAACCTATGATTATTAATGCCATATCACACAATTTTAATAACAATGAGTTGTTGGCCTGTACCGAGCCAAGATGGAATGGGAAAAATGCACTAGGCATAGCAAGAAGTTTTTAGAAAACTATTTACTTTGAAATGAGCTTATATGAATTTTTGTTAGAGATGAGGGTTCTTCGTGATGTTAACGTTGAATGCACCATGTGTCTCCAAAAAGTTCTACATTGCCACGCAAGACATCATTCTTGAACATTTAAAGAGAAAAACCTAGAGACTAATCGGGCAAGGGAGAGAAGCAAATAGTGAATAAAGAGTGTTCCAATATCATATGCAAAGGCATGGCATACCATCAAATACCTTGAACCGAGAGAAACCATCATCAAAACCCCCACAAAATAGTTTGACCTGCATTGAGTTACAAATTTACATGGCCTTAGCAATCAACTAGTACAATAAAGAAACAATAGACCAAAAAACCTATTTGTCTAAAAAGAAGGTTGGAAATTACTACATACAATTAACAAACAGTAATTGTAGAGCCAAGATGCAGCAAAACAGTTGCAATAGTCAGCCTACAAAAGCTCATCACTACATTGGCAGTGATATCTAGGAGAAATAACTTATTTATACACTTCATTCAAACACCCAAAAGTTAAGAAAACCTCAGCCTTGAAACAACTTAAACAAACTAAACCATCAAAATACTCAAAAAATATTCCAGTCTGTGGTCATTAGAAGTTTTAATTCGGTAAAATGTAGTATTGAATAAAGAAAATACTCCCTCCATTTCAAATTTTAGAGATACATTTTATTTCACACAAAATAGATTTGTGAAATTCTACAATTCAATGTTGAAGTGAAATATGGTTAGTTTTAATAATGTTGAAATGAAATATCATTAAAAACATAAAAAACATAAAGACTACTCGGCTTTTATACTTGTTTATTTTTACAAATTAATATGATTTGAAAATGGTAATACACTAAAAGAGAAATTATTAGAGTTAATACAGTCAATCAAGTCCAAAACCAAAATGCAAATTCAAGTGATCAGTTGCAATTGAGAAGTAACGTGACAAGATGCTTGTGCTAAACAGCTCCAGCTGTCAATGATGGTATAGCAGCTTAATGTGCAGCCTTTTGTATTGTAGTCTAGCTATTACAGTACTTGGCTAATTAGAGGTGTAGGATACGAGTGTAGGTTAAGTGAAGTTGAGTATTGTGGATGAAGGTTAATGGGCGTAGTATAAGGGAGGTATAAATACCAAAAATGTAATGAGATTGGTTAAGTCAATAATAGTGAAAAGTTTCTCTGTTTTTCTTCGTTCTCTCTCTTGCTTTCTTTGTTGATGCAACTACTGATATTCATAATCCAATAGAAACAGAGGGTGAATAATTATATGGTTCAGCCACTTTCCAAATAAAACATTATAACCAACAATTACACTCAATTATTCAGTTTTAACAGAAACATATACATATAGGGAACAGGCTAAACTGAAATAAACAGATTCAAGGGAATATTAACAATAAGTAGAAGTGAAAAATGATATTAAACAAGAAGATGGAAGTAATACCTCATCAAATGGATTGGATTCAATAAGTGAGCGAGGGCAGGAATTGGTAAGGCGAGGGGCTTTTTTCAGCCTTCTAGGGTTAGATCGAGGCGGAAGTGAAGATGGTGATGTCAGCTTGGAGTACTTACACCTTGCACTATAAACTTTGTCTCCATCGTCATCTGATGATGAAGAAACAACAATGGTGGTGCGTTTTCCCATCACTAATCAGTACTGATTTTTTTACGCATTCCTAAATTCTAATGGCTCCCTGCCTGCATTGCAAAATCTCCACTAGGGTTTTGCTTTGTTTCGTTGGCTTTTTTGTTTGTGCTGCATAAAAAAACCGTGGGTGTTTTTGATTTTTGGGAAATTGAGTTCAGCTTACATAACAAGTTTGTTGTTGCGGGATTTGTTACCCTCAAAGTGGACTCCGCTCCATTATTACATTCCTCGACCTCACTTTATAATTCTAAATATATTTAATTTATATTATACTCCCACCGTTTTACGAAAATAGTAACATTTAGATTTTTGATAATTATTAATTTTATATTTTTAATTAAGAATTAAAAGTATAAATAATAAATTTTTTCATGAAATTTATTATAAATCTTTAAATAATGACGAGATCTATAAGTTTGAAATTAAAAGTTTTTAATTTATAGCAAAATAACGATTTTGGTGTAACTATTTTTTAGAATAAATTTTCAGATATACATTTTAATTTTTTGAAGTCAACCGATGACAAATTAAATTTTAAATAAATATCAATTTGATTGATATTGGTTAATATAATTATTATAATCTTGCATTTTATGACAAAAAAATTTCATTAAAACATAATTTGCATTTACAATTTTCATAGATTATATTAATTTTAAAATTAAATATGTCATTGTTTGATTTTAAAATTTATTTCTAATTTTGAAACAAATGAAGTAATATCCAAAAATAAAAGAGTTTAATACTTTGTAACTTTCATACAATTTAATGTGTGATATCTAATCGTTTAATTATCAAAATCAAATAATTTATATCATTAAATTGTATCAGAATTGGTAAATCCCTATTTCTTTATATGCTTTCAATCTGTACAATAAAATTGAAAAGAATAAATTATATTTAAAAAATTGTGAAGCATATAGAGGAAAACTGAAGAAATGAGGAGGAGCCAAGCTCATCAAAACGCTCATAAACTACATTTTTTTTAAATTAAAATAAACAATTTGATTTTTTAAATCAAATTATAGTGCATTGATTTTAAAATTAATATAATATATTAAAATTTCAAGTATAAATTTTATTGTGATAAAATGATTTTGCCACAAATTATAAATTTATAATATTTGTTTCAACTAAAATTAAATAAATTTTATTCAAAGTTTAATTGTCGTCATTTGAATTAAAATATTAAAACATATATTATAGAATAGATGGTGGCATTTACTTTATAACAGGCAAAAATAGCAATTTGACCATTTAACTTGGTCACTTTTACCATTTGAGTCATTAAACTTTAAAATATGCAATTACATTATTATGTTGGGTTTTAGTTTCCATATATGAGGAATTAAAAAAAAAACTCAATTAGTTAGCTCTTGTTTTGGCCCACAAGGAGATAAAAATAAAGGTAACCCTAATCTTATATTTATGAGGTTTTAAGAGAGACATAGGAGAGAAATCAACCACCAAAAAAAAGAAGAAAAGGAAAATTCGTTGAAAATTTTCTACACAGGTTAGCCGCCTTGTTTTTGCGAATTTCGAAGTTTCAGCTATTAGATCACCTTGATTTTTGGATAGCATCTTCTTGACGTCTTTCTCTACATTCTGAATGGTGAAGATCAGATTTGGAAGTCTAGAAGTCTTGGTTTTAGAGGATTGAATAGACTGCTCTGTTTGGTGATATTTTCTAATCTTGTCTTTCATTGTTTGCTTTGTTTCATACATCTTGATGACCAATTCTAAGAGTATGATGATGATTGTATACCTCTAATTTTATCTAGAGAGCACTTTGTGTATTTTTCCATTTATTTGTGATAGTGAAATATTTGGGTGGACTACGGTCACGTGCTTTTTTTATACTCCTCATATTTTCTACGTATAATTTTTGGTGTCTTGTCTTTTATATATTGATGTTATTTATCTTTTAGTTGTTACACATATTGTTTGGGTATTACTCTATTTGATTGTTTCATCAAAGGTTCATATAAGTCGGAAAAAATATTGTCCAACGAAGTTTAATTCCGCATTTTTTGTTATTGTCGTTGTGGTCATTTTTCATCAGATTGGTATCAGAGCTTGGTTATTATTAATTGTTATTGGACTTGTTTAAACAATGAAAATGAATACAAGTAGAATGATTAATCTGAATGACTCTAATTATCATGTTTGGAAGGGGAAGATGGAGGATCTTCTTTATGTCAAAGATTATTATCTACCAGTGTTTGCTACAGAGAAGCCTGCAGATAAAACAAAGTCGCAGTGGACTATTTTGCATCGACATGTTTGTGAGTATATATGACAATGGGTGGATGATAATGTTTTGAACCATATTAGTGGAAAGACACATGCATACATTTTATGGAACAAGCAACTATATGCTCGAAAGATAGAAAATAATAAGTTGTATCTAATTAAACAGTTGATGTCTCTAAAGTACCAGGATGGCACTCTTATCATAGATCACTTAAATGCATTCGAAAGAATTATGAATCAGCTTGCTGGAATGGGTATCAATTTTGAAGACGATGAGCAGGGATAATATCTATTGGGTACTCTACCAAACTCTTGGGAGACATTCAGGATGTGACGGTCCCAAAAATCCTTTATCGGACTTCGGGCATCGTCAATAATTAACAAAAGAAAAATAACATC
Source organism: Centella asiatica (assembly GCA_014636745.2). NCBI lineage: Eukaryota > Viridiplantae > Streptophyta > Magnoliopsida > Apiales > Apiaceae > Centella > Centella asiatica. The sequence continues at coordinate 25,900,730 of CM025784.1, read as the reverse complement.
ATTCAAACATGCATAATAATAAATAAGAGAGAATAATAGTAATCTCTATTACATTTAACCCAAAATTAATATTCTAACAGCGGAAGTCTATGAGAGGCCACATAGGCCTTACGATCTAAACATTTCAATAATCGTCTCGCACTTCACTCTTCCCCTGAATGCCATTGTTTGTCCCACAAGAAGGTTTGTAGAAGGGGGGTTGAATACAAACCACAAAATTCTTTTGAATTTTTGTGAGTTTAGTGAATATACTATATTAAAAAGTTACGGAATTGAAAAAATACAATATATCACAAGTGTTTTTGAACTTTTATAAATTAATGAAATATTACAAAAGCTCACTAGTGTGAATGACCAGCTTTTAACAACTTTGTTAAAAATAACAGTTGCACTCAGAATATGATTTCTAACTTCTCTCAAGTTCTAAAAACTTGTTTTTCTCTCTCTGTAAGTTTATTACAACTGCGATATGATCTGAGATAATATGTATACTAGTATTTTTATGTATCTCAGTGATAACTTGTTATATCTCTCAAGTATATTATCTCAGCTACTCCATGTCTCTATTTATAGACATAGCTTTCTTGTCCTCCAAGCTTCCATAGTGGGTTGCCTCTAAAAATATCTCTGATATTCTTTGGTAATTGCAACTCTGTCACATAACTTCTTTTTTTTGCATGACATTCCTTGCACGCCAACCTGTTATGTAACATCTCTGGTATATCAACAGACCAGCTCCCTCTTTTCCTCTTGGAGTTCCCATGATAAGTTATCTTTGCAGTGAATAACTTATCTCTATGAGCTTCCTAGTTTTTTATTGGACCAACTTCCAAATTTTCCTCCTTCAAGTTTCTATAAGTTATCTCTACAGTTTTCACACGAACAGCTATATACGCATGCTAGTGTATAAGTATGACTTATCTTCATATTTTACTTTATCAGTGTTCACACCTGTAGTGTGTAACTTATCTCATTAAAGCTTCTTTGGTAGCCAATCTCTCCTTATTGGACCACCATCTATATTTTAATTCCACCGCCTTTAATCTTGAGTTAGTGAATTTGTGAACTCAGCCATGTGTCATCCCATATGTCATTTTTAGTCTTTAATTATTTTATCCCCTCATGGATAGTCTCTGTTCATCAGTTGATATTTATCCCTTGATGAGCTGTTTTGTTCATCAGTGGATATTCATCCTCTAATGAGTTATTTAGTTTATCAGTGGATATTTATCCTTTGATGCTCGAGCACTTGTTCTTCAGTGATAAATTTTTTTTTCGGTGACTTTGGTGATAGTTATTTTGAGTTTGCCGTTGTTGTTTGATTTATCCGACGACTTTGGCGATAGGCAAATGACTTTGGCGACAGTTAAAATGACTTTGGCGTTGAGTAATGTTGAGTTTGGCGTTAGCCAAATAATTTTGGCGACGATCAAATCTTCTCAAGGATACTTTAATGTATTGAAGTGCCTTTGCCTTAGTATCTGGTAGCTTCAATATTAGTCTCCGATGAGCAAATATTTAGCCTCTAAAAGACTTAGTCTCCGACGAACAAAAACTTAGTCTCCGATGAACTAATTTTGCTCGACCAATTTTGACTTTTGTTGAACTCTCCAAATGTAGTCTTTGTAGTCTCTGATAGAACATTATTGTGGGTTCTTGTATAATTACAAAATCTAACAATTCTAAGTATTTATACATCATCATCAAATACTATAATTCCTAACAATCTCCCTTATTTATGTTTATCATTGATAGGCATGAATCAAGGTTTGATGATGATGTCAAAACACAATCTTATAACACCATTTCTTAGAATTGAATTTGCAACATGTAAAAACATAATTGTATATGAACATAATAGTGATGGTTTTGTTGTTTTCAGTTCCTCAATGCCCAACCATCATTCTGTTAGCCTTTTTAACAATTCTCCCTTCTCCCTATGTCTTTATCATAATTATTTTGTTTCCCCTACCTTGATCATTCTCCCCCTTTTTGACATCAGCATCTTAATGTTATAGGATAAAAAATCATCAGTAGAGTTTGACTAGAAGGAAGGAATTGTTTGAGTTCTGTTTGAAAGCCATTGATTATGAAGTGTTAGAGTTTCGTGTTGTACTTTCTTTGATCAATGCTTCAAAAACATTTTGTGAGTACAACTGCACTTGACCTATGTGAGATCAAATATTCTGATATGAAATGTATTGTTGCATCATCCAATGATCTTGTGTTGCTTGCTTCCAACCAAACATACACAAGTTCTTCTCTTAGTATTCTATGTAGTTTCATCAGAAATGGTAATCAAAGAATACATGAGCTGCAAAGTTGGTGTGTGACATAATTTCTCTCTATTCTTTTCTTTAAGGATATCATCCTTGCTCACACTCTCTCTTTTTGTCTGACTTTTACAAGTCAGCCTCTCAAATTTACCTTTAAAAAAAATTGTTTTAATTTATTATTCCTCACCTTTTTTCAGACACAAGGTCGACTCTCATTTTGAATTCTCTCAGGCTCACTAAATATAAAATCTTCTTGAGTGGTTTAAAAAATAAGAAGTAAGTGTTTTGTTTCAGTGGATGTTTGATAAAATACAATTGTATTATCCACTGATGAGTTGAGAGCTGTTATTTGTTTCAGCTTTAAGAATTGACTTCTTTGATGATTGAAATATCAAAGAATTTGAAACCAAAGGAATTAAGAAATTTTCCATTGTTACTAAAGAAATATCAAAGAGAGAAGAAGAACTAATAAGGATAAAATTTTGAAATATTGTTTGCTCCTCTTGAATAGAGAAAAGAGAAAAATCAATGTGAGACTCTGTGTGTGCATTAAGCGACAGGTTGATCATTGATCAGAGCTTGTTTCTTCTTCTTCTGAAAGGTATTTATAGATGTGATCATTATCGACTCAAATACCTGTGTCCTTGGATGTGGACTATATTTAATAGATACATCCTTTTGAGTGGTTACACCTAAATATGTGTTTTTTCCTTTTAGAACTTAATATCCTTTTGAGAGTATATTAAGCAGTCTCGAAGGGTTCTCATGTTCCTTATTTCTTATTCATAACTTCCTCTAGATGCTTACCCTCCCCCTCACCTATTGCTGGTTGTGGTTGTTTTCTTTTTACAACCATTAACTTTTGAGAGATAGAGGAGGTGAATTTTGATATAAACTTGTTTTTAGAGGATTTTGCTACTTGGGTAGAAGTAGTTGGATCATTACTAACATCCTTTATTGTAGCAGAATTAGAAGAATTAAAAAATAATGTAGTAGAGAGTTAAGATAGTATCTGAATCAGCTATGACAAGATCCTTAAATAGATGAAAAATATTAAACCTAGGAAATCCTGCATAATATATTAGTTTCTCTACTATTTATAATCAGTAGTTAATTATCTACTGACAGTTAAACTGTGGTAGGATAATTAGCTACTGCTGCATTATCATTAGTTAATAATTATCCTTGAAGAGAAATTATTAACTAATGCTTCTCAATTTGATTATCTGTTGATCAATAAATTTTGTCAAAAGATAACTTCTACCAGATCATTCAGCTATTAATTAGTCTCTGGTAATTAAGTTATCAGAAAATATTTAACTACTGATGCAATTCAAACTTGCACAATGATAGTGTGAAATTTATGTATAGATTTACATTGCATTTGCATTCATTTTGTGTGTGTTTTATTTATTGATGAGGTGTTTTCAAGTTACTTTTGTGAGAATAGGTGAAAAAGGTGGAGATGATGAAATCAAAGAATTATGGACTGAAAAGGGCAAGGAAAATCAAGGAAGGGAATTGAAGTATGAATGATAACCAATACGACATGGGCATGTCATATCCTGTACGGGGACTGCATAAACTAAAGCAGCAGTTTATTCAAAACATACGGATTGGGCCCACACAGCAGAGTCAGAAACACGTGGATAGGAGAAGATAAGCCTAGAGAAAGAGATTAAAGCAGTTACCAAATTGGAAAATGGTTTTCTAGGAAACCAATTACAATTAGAATTCTTTGTAGGGCAACAAAGAGAGTTTACATAAATAGATTAGGGCTGCAGCAGTTTGATCCATCTCTCTTTTTACACATAGCTGCAGTCACCTCTCTTTTCTCTTCTTTTAGTTCAGCAGATTTTTTATACAGTTTATTTTTATTCTAGTATTATGTCTTCAAAAGTTATGAACAACTAAATCCTTCTAGTCGAGGTACTTTGATTTCTAGCCAAGAATACATCATGAGACTTTTGTTTTAATTAGTTTTATTCAAGTTCAAGTATTTATTTGATTTCTGCGCTATAAACGGTTTATGTTGTTATTTAATTTATTATGCAATGTGTACAGTTGTGTGATTTATTGAATGGTATCTTGCTGATTAGAATATGAAGGCCGTTTGACACTGTTCTAACAAAGTAGCAAATTGATCTTAACTGATAAAGGCTCCGGGTAAGATTGGTGGAATCAAATAATCTAGTTTAAATAATATACGAGTGTCCGATTTTATTAACTAGGATAGGGGTCTTTTTCATTCATAAAGCTGCCATTAGATGAGATCCTATCAGGGTGTCCGGGGGTTACCGATAAAGTAAGAAAAGATTGGTTAAGTAGAGCGTTTGCCCTTAGCTATAACTCTATTTATTTGAATGAATAAAATTTATCTTTCGTGTCAATGATCGAAATATTTGGCTAGATTGAAAAGTATCTTGGCTAGACTTGTCTCCATTAGATTTCTCATATTTTATTATTCTGCAATCTTTATTATTTATAAATTTCATTTTGATTGTTATTTTTAATATCTTTCATAATTAATTTCAAAACCCTCTTTTCTGAGCAAATAATTAACTGCATTAATCCCTGTGGAATCGACCCTATTCACCATTATATTGCGTAAGTGTAAGAGGATATAAATAATTATTTTTGGTGGGTTGACACCCTATCAAATTTTTGGCACCGCTGCCGGGGATTTTTGTGTAAGGTTTATTATTTGCAATCTAACCGTTTCTTTAGTATTTGTATGTTGCGGCGATCTTCTTCTACAGGTGAGCTTTTGTTTGACACTGAGATTGAGAAAACTGCAAGGCAAAACACTAAGGCGACAAAACTGCATAAATAACAAGCGAAAGCTGCTGTGCAGAAATTGACTGTAGATTTTGAGAGATTGTCCACTTCCGAATTTTGTTCAAACGAAGAAGAAGAGGAGATTTTCGAGATGGCCAATCCACCTCCTGCAACTTTGCGGGATATGCTCGCACCACCTGTGAATCAGCAGTCATTGTGCATTCAATACCAAAATGTTGAAGAAGGTTTCGAACTGAAACCCGGCTTGATTCACCTTATGCCGAAATTCCATGGGATGCAAAGTGAAGACCCAAATCGGCATTTGAAGGAATTTCATGTGGCGTGTTCTGGATTCCATCCGCGCGGAGTAACTAAAGAACAGATCAAATTGCGCGCTTTTCCTTTTTCACTGGAGGACAACGCCAAAGAATGGTTGTTCTACCTCCCTTCAGGTTCAATCAACACATGGCCTGAAATGGCGAGACTATTCTTGGAGTGATTTTTCCCTGTATCTCGAGTTGCCAATCTGCGCCGAGAAATCTGCAGCATCCGACAAAAAGATGTTGAATCACTCTATGAGTATTTGGAGCGGTTCAAGAAACTTTGTGCTAGCTGCCCTCAACATGGCATAACAGATCAATTATTGATTCAATATTTTTACGAAGGGTTGCTGCCAATTGAAAGGAGAGTAATAGATGCTGCTAGCAGTGGAGCTTTGGTGAGTAAAACACCTCAAGAAGCACGAGATCTTATTTCTACCATGGCTGCCAATTCTCAATAATTTAGTGGTCGATCCGATGCACCAACAAGAGGCATACATGAGGTGAAATCATGCAATCTTGAATCTAAACTTGATAGAATTGCCGAATTATTAGAGAAAAATATTGTTAGAAATACAAGTGCTGTAAATCGGGTTCAACAAGTCCCAGTTTGTGGTATTTGCTGTTATCAAGGACACAACACCAATGCATGCCCAACTTTGCAGGATGATTCCAACAATGAAGCTTTCAATACATTGGGTAATTATAATGCACAACCTCCAAGGAAATATGACCCCTTTTCAAATTCATATAATCCAGGTTGGAGAGATCATTCGAATTTGCGCTATGGCAACAACCCGCAGCCACCACAGCAGGCCCCAGGAATGAATTATGCTGAAGAAATCACCAACATAAAAGATACGATGGCCAATATGATGGCCAAGTTCTTGGCAAGCCAAGAAAAACGTGATGAGCAGCTTGGGGAATTAAAGAATCAGTTTAGTCAAATGATGACAACATTAAACAAGGTGGAGAATCGTGGAAAGTTGCCCTCTCAGCCAGATGTAAACCCAGGGCACAATGTTAGCGCCATTACACTTCGCAGTGGCAAAGAACTAGAAGCTGCAGCACCTAAAGAACCAGTACGACATGGGCATGTCGTACCTGAAGAAACAGAAAAATCAGTTTCAGGAGATGAAATTATACAAGCCAATCCTGAGAAACCGCCATTCCCACATAGATTGGTGAAGAAAAAGAAGGCCACCGATGACACTGAAGTTTTTGAAACTCTCAAAAATGTGAAAATCAATATCCCACTTCTCACTGCCATCGAACATGTTCCAAGGTACTGCAAATTCTTGAAAGAACTTTGTACTGGCATGAATAAAATGCGTGTGAATGAGAGAGTTCACATTGGAGAAAACGTATCGACTGTTTTGAGAGGAAAGTTGCCCACAAAAGAAAGAGACCCAGGTATGTTTACTATCCCATGCAAAATAGGTAATATAGGCATAGAGAGAGCAATGAGTGATTTGGGAGCATCAATTAATTTAATGCCTTTATCTATCTATTCAGCTTTAAATGTGGGTCCTTTGAAACAAAATGGGGTAGTTTTGACTTTGGCAGATAGATCTAGTATTTTTCCCGAGGGAGTATTGGAAGTTGTTCTAGTTAAGTAAATGATCTAGTGTTTCCTGCAGATTTTTATGTTTTGAATATGGAAAATGGAACATCAACCAATGGTGAGATGATATTATTAGGTCGTCCCTTTCTGAAAACAACACGCACAAAAATAGATGTTCATGAAGGAACTCTCACAATGGAATTTGACGGTGCTTTGATTAAATTTAATATCAACAAAACAATGAAACACTAAATTGATTATGCGTCTGCATTTTTTGTTAAACATTCTGACCCAAATACCCAACAGTATTTGGAGTTTTGTGGCTGTGATTCCTTGTAAGTGGCATTAACCGAGGACCTTACCCCTTCAAAATTGTCAAAGTGGGAGCAGGAATGACAACTACCAGAAGATCTGGTCCAAATAACTCAAGATCTTAACGCACTGGAGTCACCCGAAGCAATACAACATGGCCATGTCTTAACGCCCAGACACAAAATTTCACTTTCCATTGAGAAACCACCTGAACTGGAATTGAAGTCACTACCTTCACACCTCAAATATGCCTTTCTGGGAAATGATGAGACATTGTCAGTGATAATTTCAAATGAATTAAGTGAGGCAGAGGAAGAAAGATTGGTCCAAGTTCTCAAAGAAAATAAAGAGGCAATGGGATGGACCATTGCGGACATCAAAGGCATTAGTCCAACGATTTGCATGCATAGAATACTGCTGGAAGATGATTTTAAGCCCAGTAGGCAGCCACAAAGAAGGCTCAATCCTCTGATGATGGAAGTGGTGAAGAAAGAGATTTTAAAGTTGTTGGATGCTGACATGATCTATGCCATTTAGGATAGCAAATGGGTGAGCCCAACACAAGTAGTACCGAAAAAGATTGGGATTACAGTAGTGGAGAACGAAAAAGGTGAACTAGTTCCAACAAGAGTTCAGAATGGATGGCGTGTGTGTATTGACTATCGAAAACTTAATGCAGCCACACGAAAAGATCACTTTCCATTGCCCTTTATCGACCAGATGTTAGAAAGACTAGCTGGCCGAACTCATTATTGCTGTTTGGATGGATATTCAGGTTTCCACCAAATTTCAGTCGCTCCAGAAGATCAAGAAAAGATGACTTTTACATGCCCCTTTGGCACTTTTGCATACAAACGCATGTCTTTCGGGTTGTGTAATGCACCAGCTAACTTCCAATGATGTATGGTGATTATCTTTTCTGATTATGTAGAGTACAGCATTGAGGTATTTATGGATGATTTTACTGTTTATGGTGATTCCTTTACATCTTGTTTGGAAAATTTGCGAAAAGTTTTAAAAAGATGCATAGAAACTAACCTTGTATTGAATTATGAAAAATGTCATTTCATGGTTAGTCATGGTTTGATTTTGGGACATATAGTTTCGGCTAGGGGCATTGAAGTGGATAAAGCTAAAATTGACATTATTAGTTCATTGCCTTACCCCGCAAATGTGTGGGAAGTTCGATCTTTTCTTGGGCATGCAGGTTTTTATCGCAGGTTTATTAAAGACTTTGCCAAGATAACTCTTCCAATGAGCTGTCTACTTCATAAAGAGGCTGCCTTCGAATTTGGTGATGAGTGCAAGAAGGCGTTTGACAATTTAAATGAGAAATTAGTGATTGCTCCGATTATCAAACCACCAAACTGGGAGCTACCCTTCGAAATAATGTGTGACGCAAGCAACTTTGCGGCTGGAGCAGTCCTTGGCCAAAGAATGGGGCGTGATTCGCATGTCATCTACTATGCATCCAAAACATTAGAAGAAGCCCAACGAAATTACACCACCATAGAGAAAGAATTATTTGTTGTGGTGTTTGCGCTGGAAAAGTTCAGATCATATCTCTTGGGTACCAAAGTAATTGTTTATTTGGATCATGCTGCCTTGAAATACTTGTGAAACTTTCGGCCGAACAAGAACGCACGAAATATTTGACCATTTTTCAAATTGTTTTGAGGCAAAATGAAGCTCTCAACAGCAGAAACAAAGTGGTTTAATCTATTCGAACAACCATCCATGAATCACGCCGGAAAATCGATCGGAACAAGCTAGGATTCTTGAGTTTTTAATTTTGTTCTTGAATTTTTATTTATTTTTTGATTAAACTTTAAAAATCAATAACTCACAATTTACAAATGTTATGCACACATGTGATACATGAAAATGATACTGAAAAAAATATTCTACACAATGGTAAAAATAGAAATGACAATAAATGCAAAAATAAGAGAGCAACGAGGTACCTCTTTAAAGCTTTTATGGATAAAATGCCAAAAATTTAATAAATTTTCTTAAATGAAAATTCAGATTTTTGTGAAATATTTGCTTAAGAAAAATGATCTGAAGTGGAGGCTAGGGTTTGGTTATAATGGTATTTTTATATAACTCTCAATTTATTTTTGACAATTGGATTAGTTTTTTAAAAAAATTACTAAGATTGGTAAAAAAAATTCCCTTGTTTTTGTCATTTAGGGATATACTGAAAATTTGAATTTAAATAGTGTTTAACTTAATTTGTTTAGCCACTAATTGAATGTTTATGCATTGATTTAATGCATAAGCCAAAAAGTTTACCCACACCGACGAGGTAAAGAAAATGCACTTATACGATTAATGTCTTATAATTTTTATAACATTATGTTCGTTATAATATGTTGTTAGTGGACGTGTGCATGTTGATTTACGTGGAATGCACGTATAACTATTTGTAAAATCTATCGATCGTTGAACGCAACGTAAATTTCATAACAAAATAAATTTAATTGAAATACATTTTATTTGAATTTTCGGTTTCTCACACAGGATGTCATTATCTAACTCCGCTCTAGATGGTATTGTGAGTATGGAACCAGATAAGAGCAGCATTTTGAATGAATAGATGGGAAGAAAGTCACAAGGTTCCTCTTCGCAGTCAGAGGTCTTAGTCATGGAAATGAGGGGAAGAAGTCAAAGTAGAGGTCCGAGTAACAAAATGAATCAATGGAGCAGTGCTAGAGGTAAGTATGTTAATGTTGAGTGCTACCATTATGGCAAAAAGGGGCATACAAGGAATTTTTGCAGAAAACTCAAGAGAGAAAACAAAAATGGTATAGACAACATTCAGAAGAAAGATGACAGTGGTAATGATAATGTTGTGGTGATTGCTACTACTGATCAATTCATGTTTTGTTGTGAGGAAGATGTTGTTAACCTTGCACATGATGATTCGAATTGGATGATCAACAGTGGTGCTTTTTGTCATGTTACATCACGAAGAGATTTCTTTTCATCTTACACTCCAGGTGATTTTGGAGATATTAAGATAGGTAACAATGATTTGTTTAAAGTTGTTGGCATTGTTTGTGTGAAGTTTGACACTGGCATGAAGTTAGTTCTACATAATGTGAAGCATGTTCCAGATGTGAGACTCAATTTGATTTCTACTAGCCTTCTTGATGATTAAGGATATGTCAACAGTTTTGGTAATGGTCAATGGAAGCTTACTCCTGGTTCTTTAGTTGTGGCAAGAGGAAAGAGGTGGCCGAAACTGTACATGGCGCACCTAAAGATCTCCGGGAGTATTGTTAATGCAGTGGGGAATTTTGATGCGATTGATTTGTGGCATAAGAGGCTTGCACACATGAGTGAAAAGGTAATGAATTTGCTAACAAAGAAGAAGGTACTTTTTAGTGCACATGATATACACTTGGAAAGGTGTTCTCACTATTTGGCAGGTAAACAAAACAGAGTTTCTTTTAAGAGTCGTCCTCTTTCTTGGAGAGAGCATATACTTGATTTGATACATTCCAATGTTTGTGGTCCTATGAAAGCTAGGACACTTGGTGGTTCACTGTATTTTGTTACATTCATCGATAATCATTCAAGAAAGTTGTGGGTTTACACTTTGAGGACAAAGGAACAAATATTATATGTGTTCAAGCAGTTTCATGCCTTAGTTGAGAGAGAGAAAGGAAAAATGCTCAAGTGTATCCGAACTGACAATAGAGGTGAATATAGAGGACCTTTTGATGTTTATTGTAAAGAGTAGGGTATCTAGCACCAGTTCACTCCTCTAAAGACACCGCAGTTGAATGGTTTAGAAGAGCGGATGAACATCACTTTGGTTCATGTACTAAATCTTACATCTTGTGTTTCTTTGCACTTTGCTATTCCTAACAGGGTCTGGAGTAGCAAAGATGTTTCCTATGATCATTTGCACATTTTTGGATGTAAGACTTTTGTGCATATTCGTAAAGATGAAAGGTCTAAGCTTGATGTGAGACTATATAATGTATATTCCTTGGTTATGGCCAAGATGAGTTTGGCTACAGGTTGTATTAAGTCGAGATGTTGTGTTTGTTGAATATCAGACTTTAAATGATATTGAGAAGATAGAGACAGTCCCTCCATACATTGATGATCTTATAGACTTGGATCCAGTTCCTCCTAAATATGTGGAGCCACAAGTTGGAGATGATGTTCATGATGATGGCCATATGGTACAAATGATGTTGATACTAGAGCATACTGAGATGGATGATGATGTTCATGAAGAGTTGTCAGTACCAGATGTTCCACCATTTGTTCCATTCAAACGGTCTACCTGAGATCATCATCCTTCTTCCAAGTATTCAGTTGATTAGTATGTTTTTGATTAATAGTGGAGGACCTAAATTTTATGTAGAAGCCATTGAAGACGAGCACAAGAAGAAATGGGTTGATGCCATGCATGATGAGATGAAGTCCTTGCATGAAAATAACACTTTTGAGTTGGTGAAGTTGCCTAAGGGCAAGAGAGCTTTGAAAAACAGGTGGGTCTATAGAGTGAAGTACAAGGAGCATACTTCACAACCACGTTACAAAGCTAGGTTGGTGGTCAAGGGATTTAGTCAAAGAAAAGGTATTGATTTTGATGAAATATTTTCTCCAATTGTAAAAATGACATCTATTCATGTTGTGCTTGGTTTTACTGCCAACCTAGAATTGGAAGTTGAGCAGATGGATGTCAAGACGGTTTTTCTCCATGGTGACATGGATAAAAAAATCTATATGGAGCAGCTTGAAGGTTTTTAGGTAAAAGCTAAAGAGATTATGTTTGTAGTCTTCATAAGAGCCTGTATGGTTTGAAACAAGTACTGAGACACTGGTACAAGAAGTTTGAGTAAGTTATGGGGAGGTAAGGCTACCAGAAAACTACTTGTGACTAGTGTGTTTTTGTCTAGAGATTTTCTGATGATGATATCATTATATTGTTGCTTTATGTTGATGGCATGCTTATTGTTGGCAAGAATGCTAGAAGAATTGCCAAGTTGAAGCAACAATTGAGTAAGTCCTTTGCTATGAAGGACTTAGGGCCAACAAAACTGATCATTGGCATTCGTATTCATTAAGATAGAGCTGCCAAAAAGTTACATATGTCACATGAGCAATATGTAAAAAAAGTACTTCAAACATTCAACATGGATAAAGCTAAAGTTGTAAGTTCTCCTCTTACTACAAACTTTAAGTTAATAGATAAAAAGTGCCATTCTACGAAGGAAGAAAATGAAGATATGGATCAGATTACATATGCCTTACCCGTAGGTAGTTTGATGTATGTCATGGTGTGTACGAGGCCTGATATAGTTCATGCAGTTGGTATTGTTAGTCGTTTTCTATCAAATCTAGGTAAGAAGCATTGTGAAGCAGTTAAGTTGATATTAAGATCTCTTCGAGATACTTCCAGATTGAGTCTTACATTTGGAAACTGGAAACTAGTGCTAATTGGTTATAGTGATTCTGATATGGCAGGAAACAAAGATTCTTTGAAATCTACTTCTGGATATTTGATGACTTTTACAGGGAGAGCGGTCTCATGGTAATCAATATTGTAAAAGTGTGTTGCACTTTTTACAACGGAGGCAGAGTACATTACAACAATGGAAGCATGTATAGAGTTGTGGTTGAAAAGGTTTGTGCAGGAGCTTGGTTTCTAGCAACAACGCTATATTGTTCTTTGTGATAATCAAAACGCTATTCATCTTGCAAGAAATTCTACTTTCCATGCAAGATCAAAACATATTGATGTGATGTATCATTGGATTAGAGATGCTCTAGAAGAAAGGTTGTTTGAGCTTGATAAGTTGCATACTGATGATAATGGTTTCGAAATGTTGACAAAGGCTTGAGCTAGTATGTTGTTCTATCATCGGGATGGCGAACTCTTTCTCAGAGTTAGAAAAGGGGAGATTTGTTGGGTTTTAGTTTCTATCTATGAGAAATTTAAAATAAAAATAAAAAACCTAATTAGATAGCCCTTGTTTTGGCACACAAGGAGATAAAAATAAAGGCAACCCTAATATAATATTTAGGAGGTTTTAAGAGAGACATAAGAGAGAAATCAGCCACCAAAAAGGAGAAGAAAAAGAAATTCACTGAAAATTTTATGCACAGGACAACAACCTTGTTTTTGAGATTCCTAGAGTTTCAGCCGTTGGATTGTCCTAATTTTTGGACAACATCTTCCTGACATCTTTTTCTACATTTTGAATGGTGGAGATCGGATTTGAAGGTCCAGAAGTCTTGGTTTTAGGGGACTGAACAAACCGTTCTATTTGGTGATATTTTATAATTTTGTTTTTCATTGTTTACTTTGTTTCATACATCTTGATGACCCGTTCCAAGAGTATGCCTTTAGTTTTATCTAGATAAGACTTTGTTTATTTTTCATTTATTTGTGATAGTGAAATATTTGGGTGTACTATGGTCTCGTGATTTTTTTTTTTTACTCCTTACATATAATTCTTGGTGTCTTGTGTTTTATATATTGCTATTATTTATCTTCTAGTTGCTACACATATTATTGGGGTATTACTGTATTTGGTTGTTTCATCAAAGGTTCATATGAGTTGGGAAAAATATAATCCAATGAGATTTAATTCTGCATTTTTTGTTATTACCATTGTTGTCATTTTACATCAGACATTGTACTTTATATTAATGTGAATTTGAACAATTTCATCAGAATTTAACTAAACTATTAAATTTCTGCTGACATGACAAACAAAAAATTGAAAAATATAACATTATCACACAAGACATTCCTTACGTGCTTAAAGGATTAAAAAATATAACTTCTTTCTTCTTTTTTTTCCTTTTTTCTCTCTCAACTCCCTCAAACCACTGTCATTACTATGTACATGCTTGTTTCAGTTTAAAATTATGAAATTGTAAATTCTGACAATGTAATTTATACTGTCAGAATTTACAATCTCATAATTTTAATTTGAAACAAACAGAATCTATGTCCAACAATGACAAAGCACAAAAGGGGGACTCTCATAGTCTTTTCTGGTCACCTTCTGTTGGGAAAATTAAACAATTATTCCCAAGATCAAATTTTTCCTAGTTAAACAATTCAATGAAAGTAACCAACAAGTGCATGAAATTTATGGAGGATAAACAAGTAACCAAGAGACACTAATTTAACTTAGAAAACCCCCGATGTGAGGGAAAACCCACAAACCAAAAACTTCCACTATCGAATTAATAATGAGAATACAATTATCTCACTTCTCTAGTCAATTAGAGGCTGCCCAAATCATCAAGAGTCAATCTCGATACTCAATAACAAAAGCATCATCTCATAAAGATGGAGTTACAAGAAAAATAGAGGAAAAACACTCATGGACGCAACATTGTTCATAGACAGAATCACCTAACCTAGAGAGCTCTGAATCCGATCTTCACCGTTCAGATTTTAACCCTTGATGTTGTAAATGTCCCCTTTAAATTTTAGCTCGATCCAACGGTTAATGAAATTGCAACTGAATTTTTAATAGAACAGTTATGTATAGAATTTTTTCTTCCTAAAATCTCTTATTCTCCTTTGTTTTTTCTAAAAAATAAGCGACTAATTATTTTTTTTCTTCTAAAACCTTATGACTAAATTTATTAAGCCCAATAGGTTATGTTATTGGGCCATCCAAAATAACGAGGAATAGCTCAACACCTTCTTCACAGTTTCGTCACAAAGATGAAATTTGGATAGTTCAAAGGCCATAAATCCTTGATGCCGCAGGTTAAATTGGTCAATTTCAGCATCTTAATTCTGTCTTCTTCGACGAATTGCCGGAAAGCAATGAACGGCGACGAGGTGGGCTGCCAAGCTTGATTCTTCCTCAATTCCTAACTATTTTGATTGATAAATATATGTGGACGAAGCTCCTAAGGTGCACAAGATAGTTTCAAGCATTAGTTTTAGTTTCAACAAAGTATATATCATGAATTTATGATTCAAACTTCTCAAGTTTATGTAGTTCGTCCAAGACTACAAATCGGGCAAATCTAAACTAAATTTGATGTTACATATGCCAAATTGAAGCTATTGTATGCAGAAATCGAATCATTAACTTAATTCGGGCCAACAAATAACAAATTAAACTATTTTGATTTTAAAAAGAACTAGGGTTCAGCATGTTCATGAACTTGGACCCGAGTCTTAAATTCTTAAATTACTCCAAGATCATGGCATGTTACAACATGATACTTTAGGCAAATTAAAGCTAAAAGTTGCATAATCATAATCATGCTTTTAGTTTAATAATTCAATTTCAAATGGAATCTCAAAATCACCTTGATTGGAAAGGGTTAATACATAGATTTCCATTTAAATTTCAGTCAATATTTTATTAATAAATATAGAATTTGCTGTCAACTTAGTTGCCACATATTTATTGTCAAATTTTGTTTTTATTTTTTTTACGCATCAACGTCACGTCAATGTTAAGTTGACGGTTTCGTTAAATTTTGACAAAATGATTTAATTGCATATTAATATAAATATAATAGTGTAATTACATTGTTTTAAAAGTTTAGCGACTTAAAGGGTAAAACTAGCCAACTTGAATGGTCAAATTACTATTTTTTCCCTTTCTAACACTTCAACTCTTGACTTTTAATCTATTTTATACATAAAGTCTTTAATATGTCGTAAATAGATCAAAGCTACTCAATTTTAACACAAGTTTTTTCATTTTTTTTGGGTTCAATTTTAATAAGTCCAACTTTAAATTGTTGAAAGAAACAAGCGATCCAAATAAATATTTATTGCCGCTCACTAAATTATGTAATTAATGATATTTCATAAATTGATGGTTCCTGTCTAGAAGAGAAGAATCAATAAAATAGTTGATAGCATCCAAGTATAAATGAAAATTTAATATGCCATTGTAATTAGGGTGTCATGTCCTCCAAAATAGCAATTAAAATAAACTTACGACGACTCCTAAGGTTTTAAGTAATAATAATTAGAATTTTAATTAAAATTAGTTCTATTTGACACATTTATAGTAAATTCAAATTAAATTATACTAAAATGTAAAAAAGTGAATAGTTTAAAACAAAATTCGATCATTAGGCCGAACTACAAAAAATTGTTCGATTATGCTACTTATCTTACAAAAATCACTTAAAAAACAACTTTTTTGATATATTAAATGTAAATAAACTCAACAAAATTTTTTATTAGATTGAGAGTTTGAATTTTATTAGTCATCATTAGGTTGAGAGTTCGAATTTTATTAGTTATCTTTCTTGATAGATAATCTGTAAATACCATCTTAAACATTCGAAAACACCGGTAACATGCCTTAATCCTAGATTAGACCGGGAGAGTTTTCACTCAACTAAACTTTTATGTAACAAAAAAAAAGTAATTAAAAAAAATAAAACAATTTTGATTGGACTTATTTTGAGTATTATGTCGAGTCGGTTTGTGTATTCTCTATTTGAAATTTTATGTAAATTTAATCTCAATGCATGCATTTAAAAAACATAGAACGTAATCTTTTGATATTTGAAAATCATACTGCAAGATTATATCCACCGTAACACTATTACTACTATACCACATCGTATATATATTTTTTGTCGATTACCTTCTTGTTATAGTTTTACATGTTCTACACGCATCTAATATTACTAGTTTTGAAATATGCGTACAACACACAACACAAGTTGTATTATTAAATATTTTTATTTTTATTTTAAATTTATTTTTTTTAGAAAAAATAAAAATAATTAAAAATTATATATAATATTTTTTGGTTAGTTATATACAAAATATTTTATTATCTATTTTTTCAATTTGAATTTCATTCAAATTCTTAAATGTAATAATTGTATATATAATTTTTTAAATAATTTTCTGGAGTAATTCTTGTCTAATTTTTTTTTATTATGGTGTATGTAACTTTTTTTATTAGTTGTTAATGTTATTACATCTTTTTTAATATATGTATCAAGCTCATAGTATTTTTTATTTTAATATATATATATATATATATTATTTAGTGTTTTTATCTTGTTTTTGTTTTTGATTGGAAATTGATTGTGTGATTTTTTAATAACGAATTCAAACATAATGTTTATTTCTTTAGTTTTTATATGCCTTTATGACTTTTTTAAGTATATAAATAATATATTTTAGAGCGGAAGATATTGTATCAATTACATATATGTTTGTATTTTTCTAGTTAATTAAAATTTGAAATTAAATTAATAAAGTTGAATATAAATATCATAAAAGAATATAATTTGATTATAAATATGTGTATTTTATTAAATCATACATTAATTATTTGAATAAATTAGTTGGTTAAAATTATTATAGGACAAAATCAATATATTATTCACTCTATTATAAAATTAGAGTTTTTTTGGAACTATATTATAAAATTTATTAAGATATGAGATTTTGTTATAGGTATATATTATTAAAATATATAAAACCTTGGGATATTTTTTTTTCCACATAGAAAACCTTAGACTAATTTTAATTGAAATTGAACTGATATTGATTCTATTAAATAAAATTTTATTGTACATTATAAATTGAGTCCGTTGAACATAAATTTGTAATCTATTTACAATGACATTCAAAGAACATAAATTATTTAAATACGAGACATATAAGCCAGTGCGTATACAGTGGCTTCTGTGGATTGGCAGATGAAGGAGCAATTTAGAAGAGAGAGAGAGAGAGTAGAGAGAGAGGGAGAGTGGTTTGTTAGATCGGTCATCAAAGCGAACGTTTCAACGGCATTGTTTCCAGGCTAAATAAAGGTATTTCACTCTCTTCTCTCCCTTCCTCTCTCACTCTAGATCTGGGATCCCCAAATAATCTTTTCATTCATTCATGCAGTGTTTGCTCATTACATTTTGGTTGGCGAATTGTTCTCTGACTTTCCTTATTCATTCTCGAATTGTTAGGGCTTCAATCAAGGTTTCGGTCAAAACTACTCACAATTCACGGCTATGTTCAATTGAATGCAAATTTGACAAACAAAACGAGGAAGAAATTCGTACGCCTCTCTGCGTGTCATGATCATCAATCAGGTCTTCTGAACAAGATAGAAGATCTGAGCGCTTGTACAGTTACCCTACACTTTAGTTATATATATTTAAAGATGAGCGCTTCGAGATTCATAAAGTGCGTGACGGTCGGCGATGGTGCCGTAGGCAAGACCTGTTTATTAATTTCTTACACCAGCAACACCTTCCCCACGGTCAGTCTCTCCCCCTCTTTACTTTTTCCTTTACCCTAGCATTTGTCTTCAAATCAATGAAAAATGTATGCATTCATAACTTTATTTTATGCATTTGCAGGTTATTTGAAAGAATCTTGCTATTTTTATTTTCTTTTATTCCCATCTCATCTCATGGAATTACTAGGTGATTGTCATTCATCATATGTTTTGGTATCACCTCACGGCAAGATTTGGATATGCACGCTTTAATTATTTCTTGGTCTTAATTACTGTATAAGCTTTAGTCAATGATATGGAAGTCCCTGCCCACGTCTGATTTTGTCTTTGGCTGGATTCTAGGCATTGCTATTCTGCTTAACTTTTAGGTGCCTAGGTTTCTGCGTAGGTAATAATCCATGCCTAAATCCAATTAAATCCCTGCTTAACTGCTAGGTTCTCCCTTCGATGCCTTGGTCCACCTAGTTATTTTGAGACACTGGCTTGAATTATACTCTGTAATTTATTTATGTAGAATTATTTGATATTGATTGCTAAGTGCTACATATATTGGTCTCTATGGACTTCTTGACTGTGGCATGTTAATTGTTAAGGTTGCTTGCCCCATATTACTTCCTTGTTACTTGGACTCACTTTAGGATACAATTAGAAATTTTCCATTACTTTCTTACTTACAATTTTGAGCTTATCAGTTGTTCAAAAGGAAAAATTGCAAGAGTTAATAGGGTTCTTTTGTTAATGTTTTCTATATCTCTGGTATACACATTAATATGCACATCAAAAGCTTATGGAAATATTTTAACTTGCACCTTGTTGCCATTTGTGACCTTCTCTCTTGGCACTATAACTCTGTGAGATTACATGCAGGATTACGTGCCAACTGTATTTGACAATTTCAGTGCAAATGTGGTCGTCAATGGAGCCACTGTCAACTTAGGCTTGTGGGATACTGCTGGTATTGTTTTTTATAAATGTCTTTGCATTCTGGGTGTGATATGGATATAACTAAATATACATTATTGTGGTTTATTGGGCTTGAAATATTCATTTTTTGAAACAGGACAGGAAGATTATAACAGGTTAAGACCATTGAGTTATCGTGGGGCAGATGTTTTCATTTTGGCATTCTCTCTCATTAGCAAGGCGAGCTATGAAAATGTTTCCAAGAAGGTGAGATTTAATGATTCTGTATTAAACATGACCACTATTTCGGTTGTTTTTGTGTTGGGCACTTGACTCAAGTATTTTTTATTCGACAAGTGACTCTTTCTCTCTCGTTTCTGGTGCCATTTTCAGTGGATTCCTGAGTTGAAGCATTATGCTCCTGGTGTCCCAATAGTCCTTGTTGGAACAAAGCTTGGTGAGTATCCGCATCCCATTCAGATCCTTGGGTCAATGGCATTACTTCGTGCTATCTAGTCAATATATTATCACACCCATGTTTTAGATGGGGTTAGGAATGAAAATAGGGTGATAAACATGCTTTTCTATTTAAACAATGTGGATCAACTTTCGCTCTTTTTGTAAAAAATTATTATTATCAGTATCTTTTCTTATATTTGCTTATTGTATCTATTTAAAAACTAGGAGGCGGATCTCAGTAGTGAAAGGGAACCTTTCCAGGCCCAGTCACTGTATATCCTTCCTTTCCACTTCTTTTACTTGCTATACACAAAAGAGTATATCAATGACTTATTAACTAAAAAATACCATAAACAAGCTTCTCAAAGTTTTTATTAAATTGTCCAGCGCGATGTCCAGCCAGATCGAGGAGATAGATTATTGTGTTGCTTAGGCCTAGGGGGTTTTGAATGCCGTGATCAACTTTCAGTCTTTCTTTCTTA
This sequence comes from Centella asiatica, assembly GCA_014636745.2. Classification (NCBI taxonomy): domain Eukaryota; kingdom Viridiplantae; phylum Streptophyta; class Magnoliopsida; order Apiales; family Apiaceae; genus Centella; species Centella asiatica. The sequence continues at coordinate 25,880,411 of CM025784.1, read as the reverse complement.
ATTATTATTATCTTTTTTCAAATGTGCTTATTGAATCTATTTAAAAACCAATAGGCGGATCTCAAATAGTGGAAGGGGTACCTTTCCTGGCCCAATCATAGTAGTTATCAATTATCTTTCTTTTTCACTTCTTTTACCTGCTACATAGAAAAGAATATATCAATGACTTATTAACTAAAAGAAAAAACCATAAACAAGCTTCTCAAAGTTTTTATTAAATTGTCTAGCTCAAAGTGTCCATCTGCCTAAGTCTGGGCCTAGACCCTCAGCCAGACCAAGGAGATAGAATAGTGTGTTGCTTACGCTTAGGGAGTTTTGAATTGGCACCTTCACAACCTAGTCGTCTTAGTTGTCAATTATCTCTGTATTGCATGTTTTTGTACATGCTATATGCAACTTAACATATCAATGACTTTTAACTAAAAGTTACTGGAAACTAGCTTCTCAAATTTATTTTTCTATTCAAATTGTCAAGCTCAAAGAGCTGTTCTGCCTGAGTTTGGGCCTAGACAACCCTTACAGATTGAGGGGAGGAATAGTGTGCTATGCTATGGCATTAGGGGATCTTAAATTGGGTATAGACTAGTTTTCATGCTCGTGCATAACACGTGTATTTTGAGGTTATATTAAGAGGATTATAATTTTTTAGATTTTTTTTATTTAATTATATGTATAAGGCAACATTTTTTTAACTATTAACCCATTTAAAGTCAAATTAAATAGTATTTGTTCTAAACATGAAAGTAAAAAACTCATTTAAAGTCAAACTAAATAGTATTTGAATATGAGTCATTTGAAATTACTTTTAGCTACAATAGGAAAAGGAAATAGGGACCAAATTGACTGAGTCAATAATTGACTATGTAAAGTTGACTCTATCCCCGCAACATGGTTTTTCAATTAATATACAGTAACAAATGTTTCGTGGGACTTGGAATTTAACTATTGTATAGATTGTATGGTTCCCTAAATATCATTGTGACTATTGCTAGCAATTCTTTTGCCCTTTGGCAACTATGAATACCCTGTGATTCGAAGCAAATTATTAAATTGCAAATATTAATTATTTTGTTTTTTTGTTTAGAAATGAATGTAATTGTAATCTATTAGGAATATTCTTGTATAAAATCTACTACCTCCGTCCTATAAAGGATGGTTTAAGTACAACAAAATTTTGTTCAAAATGATGATTTGAGTACATCAAAAAGTTACATAAAGACTACTTCACCCTTTAAAGGGACTCACCTCCTTCTTTAAAAGTATAATAAGTACAAATTTTATATTTAAAAAATGTTAGGTAGACTCACCCCCAAGTATATAATGGAAAGTTTACTTCTAAAAAGTAATCTCCTTAAATTGTGTGCAAATTGTATTTCAGCCATTCTTTTTGGGACGGAGGGAGTAGGTATTAATTAATAGGTATATTTAGAGATTTTACTTGGTGAGTAAGTCATAGGAGTACTATTTAAATGGTTGTCACCTCTCGTAATTTTATTATGCCTTGAATTATGAGTTAATATCATTGTGCTTTTGTGGGTTGTTACCTTCATTTATCTCCTTTCATCTCTTTGATTCTTTTTTCCTGTATTATGTCATCTTTTTATAAAGAATACCCATTTTTGTAATAAGACCACTCATGCTATATGTCGGTCTCAAAATATATGAGAAAAATCTAACCGCATACACAGAAAGAGAATGTAATATGTGAATTGTTCGAGCTCCTTTACATAGGTCTTATAATCATATAACAATCAATGTATCTTAACCCTTCAAAATATTAATTTTACATGGTTATGGAAAGTATTCTATACACCACAGAAAAGTGAGAAATTTATACATCCCTTTATTTTTTTGATGTTCTTCCGATCTGTGCAGCTTGATTTTTTCGAAAGGATTGTAGATTTAGAGATATAAAACTAGTGGGGGTTTAATTACAAAAATGAGTTATTGCTCATTTCCCTTATTATTATATTAAACAAACCAAAGAAACAATTTCAGATGCATGAATTTTCAAAAATTTTGGTTGCTTCCATCCTTTTAGGACACTAATGGAGACATCTTTTAAGACATTCCTTCGTTTTTTTATAATTATTTTTAACTTCTTTCTGCATTGGTATCATAATCTGAGAATAGCATAGCATCATGTTTCATAATCATTCATTTTCTTAATTTCTTTTTCAGCTCAAGTTTGGTTAGTTTGGTTGTTGCTTAAGAGAAACAAGTTGGTTCATTCTTCTATCCTTTGGACGTTATGAAGGTTTTTGCAATGCACTTTATAGTTTTCTGCATATCTAAAGTTGTTTCACAAATCACAAATTAAAACTCAGTTTTTCGTCGAAATTCAAGGACATTATAGGTGATTAACTAAAGGTCAACAAACTCCCTTGGTAGTCAATTAAATAAACATACCTACTTTTATTTTGTATGGAATGGAGTTGGTATATATTTTAGTATTATTTTGTGATTGTTCTATTTAATAATCAAAATGTGCTTATCCTAAAAAAAAATCATGAACCGCTCTGTAATATTCATATCTCAGCAAAGGACAATTTAAGAAACATGGCAAAAGATTAGGAGGAGCAAGCATTTAGCTAAATGTGAATGTAATAACATACACATCGGGAGATATAATACATTGCTTTCAAATTCATCTAAACTGTTAAGTTGGCAAAGAGAGCATGCAAATGTACAATGTGTTTTTGTTGGACATGTGAACATCAAAATCTTGTGGTTTTCGAACCTGTAAAGCTATGTATGAGTACCGGGTGATGCAATGAATTTATCACATGGCACCTTAAGAACTTATCTCCTTGTTAGTTATTTTCTTTTTGTTGCTATTTTTTGTAGGTAGACTTTATCATATGATTTGCCCATATAATTGGTTTTAGTTACTATGTAAATATAGTAGAACAGTAATCAGATGCTAAATTATTGTAGTATTAAGTTTCTCCTATTTGATTACGATGTATATATCATGAGCAAATCTAATCTCGGGAAAAATCTATATCTTGCTTGATTGCTGATTTTGGTTCCAAGTATTGGCATTTGAAATCTAGGTTAAATCCTTATAAATCATACGACAATCAAATCATATGTTGATAATATTTCTATAGCAAGTTGATGCTGCCAAGGAATGTGCTTATATCGTTGTGGAGAGTTTGAAACTTTTGTTCTTGTTTTATACCATGAACATGGTCTCCAAATCCTTAAAGGTAATGTATATTTATTTGTTTATCAAGTGTTAACATCACACACACACACACACATGTATATGAATGTATCCGTTATTGCTATTATTGTTATGCAGCAAATTAGTTTATCACCTTTAGTTTTTGATGGTTTTTATGCTTCAAATAGCCTGTAATATTTGTTTTATTTCTTTGATGCAACTTACCTATGCTATCATAGTAAATTGGAAAGCAGGAGATTTGCTGGTCATCATATCTGAGATATACTACTACCTGTCATGATTGTCCTTTTTAAACATTATATTTTGCGAGTTTATTACTATTTATCATTTGGGACTAATTGTTCCATCAATTCTAATGGTAATGGATTCAGATCTTCGGGACGATAAGCAATTCTTTGTAGATCATCCTGGTGCTGTCCCCATAACTACTGCTCAGGTACAGATTCTCACCGAATTTAATCCAGCAACCGATTGGCTTGTAATTTGATGATCTCATTTCTAAATGCCTAATATTTTGATTTCAAAGGGAGAGGAGCTAAGGAAGATGATAGGAGCACCTGCTTACATTGAGTGTAGCTCAAAAACACAGGAGGTCTGCATAGATAAAATACTTTGTATATGTGCTTTTGTTCATTGTTTCTCCACTTGCATGAAATTGATTCATCATGTACGGATGGTTTATACCAAGGTATTTATTTATAACTCACTGCAGAATGTAAAGGGAGTTTTTGATGCTGCCATTAAAGTTGTGCTCCAGCCTCCTAAGACGAAGAAAAAGAAGGGAAAGGGTCAAAAGGCTTGCTCTATATTGTGATTGCGGATAGGTCTGAAAAGATAGCTTATAAGTCCAGTCCATCTCAAAGGAAGTAAGAATGGTCATGATATGATATTTCTCTGCTTTGAAGTGCCAGCTTATCTCTGTGAAGAATGATGTGGCTTTCATGAGTGTGTATTGTTCGATTTCTAATGTTTTCCTAATTAGCACTATCGTGTAGGCCACCACAATCCCCCCTCCTGGCATTAATTTGTTTAGAAGCATTAATTCACTGGAAATTGGCTTAGGAATTAAATTTCTTATCCATGCATTTAGTATTAATTTGTTATTATGTCAATCTGAAAAATTGGGCATGGCTTTAATGCCCTTTTCTTTAAATGTGTTGCTGCAATTGCGACGGTGATGGTCTGTCTTGCAGTTTTCTATTCTCAGATTAAAAGGAAGATATAGGCTGTCTTAGGCTAACATGTAGCGAATAAATGTAACTTTAGCAGAATCATTTGTACATGGTATTACCGAATAGCTACTACTATCCTGTACTCTCCCTGTAAATGAAGCATAACAGCTTCAGCTTTAATTTATCACGCCAACTCTTCCATTTTTAGTCTTTAATTTTGCCGTGATGGTGATGATTAATAATGTCGTAAGTATTCAATGTGATAAGCTATGAAATGTTGCATAAATGGATGAGCATATATATGATAAATGTTGCATAAATATGATGCAAATCATTCTCTTCGATAATGTTAAGTCATTCACTAACCTCAATATTAACCAGCTTGATCATCTGTGATTATGTTATTTATCATATGGGTAATTTGTACCTAATGACCAATATAGGTGAGACTTGTAAACTAGATGTATATACACAACCATCATCTGAGATGAGAACAGGGCAAAGAGAAACGAACTATTTACTTGGGTGATGAACTATCATTACGTCGTTGCAATTGAAATGCATAGAGAGCCGTTAATGTTTAAAGCTGATAAGAGTATGCTGAGTTGGTGTAAATATGTGGTTGTCTGTATTCTGGAATAAATAAATGTTTTCGTCTCACGAGTTTTGTTCCTCCAATGTTTTTGTCACGAGTTTTGCTCCCCCGAATTTAGGCTCCCAGCTCTTAGGGCGGGGATTCTCGAATTCGAAATTTCTTGACAAAATTTACACCGGCGTGATGGTATATCATGACTACATATGATCATATCAACTAACCTACCACCACACGAGAACGACGTGCTGCTGCTCAGACTTCGTGGAAAAGTAACAATCCAATCCATAAAATAACATCAAAATTCAGAATTCATTCAATCTACTACATGCACCATTTAATCAACACCCAACTAAAAGTTAGCTCCTCTCGTTCTCACCGTCAATATTTCATAATACCCTATTATGGGACGACAGTAACCTGCTTTGCTTTGAACTTCTCTGAATATGCTTCGACATCATTATTACCATCCAAGCTTATAATACCTGTACGCGCTGGTAACCGTTTCACTTTGAACTTGTGTGGAAATGCTTCACTGTCGCATCCAGTCATGCAGCTTTGGTTAATACAATAAACCTATCCACAAAGTAGTAGTGATTGAAAATTTTATTCTTAAATTTTTTTTCAGATGAATGTCATGTATAATAATTTCGTAGTATATGATGAGTTAAAATATGCAATAACTTTATCCTCCAGCATCTGGGTCATGTCACAAGAAATTATAAAAATATTGAAACACTTTATGAGTGATGGCAAGTTATACTTATCGGCCATACGACAACATCAGAGGCCGACGACGTGGCGGTACAAAGGCCTTCACAAATGCAGCAACAAATAACAAAACAAGCCACGCGTATCATACACAGTGCTGCCTTTACAAATCAAGGAAAACAAACACTTCACATATGTACTCTACTGCATTTTAATATAGAGTACAATACACATGCATACCGAAACAAAAATTACTATATATGGATAGATTACTATACAAAATTCAGTTTAAATAATATTATTCCCATACTATATATCCAAGCCTTCCTACTCCTTTAACTAAGCATCCATTTTTTTGTAATCCTAAAGCACATCATAAACTCATCATCCAAAAATTCCCCTCTAGAATTAGAAAACTTCAGACTGTCTTAATCTAACTACTACCGGGCCAAAACCCGACTATATACATAGAGGAACAGGCGAATAAAACAAGTAACCACCACACCAATCAACGAAGTTTATTTTGAGCAACAGCTTGGCACAGCTCATCCTCATAGAAAAGAACTCTATTGGAGGCCAATGATTTGCACAAGGATTTTGGTAAAACAGATTTCCCAATGCACCTTGTAGAGAACGTTGGCTCCTGGAAGAGTACAGCTGCAATTTGTGGCACCTCACTAAACTTGATACGAGAAGGTGGCCGAGGACCATGCCTGGGTGCTTTAGGTGTTTTTGGACTTGGTAGACAATTTCCCTTTTCTTCTCCCTTGCTGCAACAGAGTTTCAACATATATATTATTGAGTTTCAAAACAAACAACACGCCAGTGATAAAGGGCCAAAGGAGTCACCTAACAAACGGCCAGTGTTCTGTTGGGAGTGGAGTTGTTGTTCTCAACATTTCTTGTCGAGACCGATCTGGGGTGGTGAAATTAAAATGAAACTGCCTAGCAATCAAAACCTGCTCAGAGGGCAGTTAGATACCATAAAATCATGCAAACAAAAACACAAACAAAAGGAATTAGAAAAGTAAAAGACAGCACTCACAGCTTTTCTGATTCTCTGGGAAACATGGAAAACTGCTCTAAGTTGGTCATGGTGCAGGTGACACAGTATTTTGACCTCAAAACACAGTGAAAATAATTCAGTTTTACCAAGACTAAACAAAGGGGTTATTTTTAAATAGATGCTTTTAACTGAAAAGACATTTTGAGTTACTTTAGACATAGAAGCAAATGAGGACGTACAAGATGAGTGGCAAGATTGTTAACTCAAATGGGGGAATAACATCTGGAGAGTCACATCCAATACAACTGTGCTATATAATTGTAACTAGATGGATGACAATCTATTCAAGCAAGAACTCTTTTAATGAGTAGCTAATGTGCTTAACAGAACAAAAGCTACAAATAAATCAACAATGGAGACACCAAAAAGCCATAATATATAAACCAAATCATATTACTCCGTATTAGATTAAATTTCAATAGATGGCTGATCGATAAACTTAGTAGGTGTTATGTGTTCTCCATTCCTCCTTTATTCCCTACCTGTTTCTCTCCTCCCCTTTCTTCTTGTATCATTAGGAAACATGATCAGTGATGTTACAGATATTAACAACATAACTTTGCTTGTAAGTTTATGCACTCGTCAAACTTCAGTATATAATTTATTGTTCAGAATCTTAGTAAGAATTATACAGTTATGCATATCTTCAGAATCTTGGTAGAATTACCGTCACAAATTTTATTAATTCAACCACTGCCACAGCCAGAGATTCTTACCACTTGACTACATATATAAACGGGGAAAAATTTATGGAGTTGATAGCAAGATGATTATAACCTGATATTCGGTTTGTCAAATCATTTTATCATAATTAAAAGGAGAAACATATATGTCAAATACCAGCAAGTCCATGGGGAGGGACTCAAGCCTGGAGTAGGAGTCACGTTCCTCAGCTGAAGGGGTCATCGGGGTTCTCTGTAAATTATTATTCTGCTTGATTATGTCAAACGGCCCAACAGCAGGACCAAATCCAAACCTCACGGGAGATAGAAACATAGGGCTTTCATCATCTATGTCCTTATTACTTTGAACATCAACACCATCAGTATCAGTATCCACCTTGTCAGCATCCATTGCACCCACCCTTTTCTTTCCAAGATCTGTGCATGATTTGGTGGCTGATGCCTTGTTATATCGAATCTGAGAAAGTGCACCAGGCCTCAGATACTTGTTGCTTGAACTCCGTAGCCGCCTTTTCTGCTTAGAAATCTTGGATTCCCTATTTTTGGGCGAAACCTTACCCATCCCCTATTTCCTTTCCCAAATAAATTAAAAACACTTAACCTTTCAATCCTTCATGAACCTCGACTATTGGGAAAAAAAACTTGAAATGTATCACCTTCACGTATATCTGCTGTCTACATAAAACCTTGAGAAATACGAAACGAACAAAATTCCATTAGAAGTCGGGGAAGAAAAATCAACACTTTACCAGATAACCAAACACGAATGACCCAGAAGGACTATTAACTACCATTAAAACAAAATTCATTTAGCATCGAAACTAGCCGGTCGAACAAATCAGTCAAAAGCCCTAAATTTAAAATGTTGACAAGTAGTCGATAAAACCAAGATCGATGATCAGGAATGGTAATGAAACAAAAGCAAATCAATCGTATTGAGATCAAAGAAAGAAAGCAGTAAAACGAGCAAGTGAGTTATAAATCGAAATCGCAAAGAAAAGGGAGAACAATCTGAGAAAATAAATGAAGAGCAAAGTACGAACCTGGTGGAACAGAAACCCTTCACGCAAAGAGCTGCCTGCCGCATTGGATAGGGAGAGAGAGAGAGAGAGAGGTGGGGGAGATGGGGAAAAGATGGGGCCGAGAGATTAGGGTTTATGCGGGGATTTTGGGGGTTTTGAATTTCTTTTGAATGCCCGCCAAAATCTTTTTCACCAAAAAACTCGCATTCAGTCCTGATTGGCTGGATGATGACGTGGCACGTTTGCTATTGGACGGATGATATGATAAGCCACGAGTTCGTGGGGAATCCTAAGCTAAGCAAAGCTGTGCTGGACAGTGACATCGTGTATATCATCATTCCATGTCGCAAATTACGGCACCCACATTGTTTTTATTTTTACATATATATCTGCCCTTTTAAAATTAGATCCCAAATCACGTTAAAACCCATCAAATCATATATATCAAATTATATTATTGATTTCGACAAATGTCATGAATTTAATGGACTGAAAAATCGTAACATACGAGCCGGTTGCGATTTAAAAAAAAAATCGCCTCAAAATTGAACAATTGGTTAATTTTTGTAAATTTCATAATTTCAAATAGTTTAATATTTGTAAAGTAAATATCTCTTGTTATGAATAATATGTATGTCCCTTCATTTTCAAGTTTCAAAAACTTTTAACATATTCTTCCATTAATGTATAAAATTTTTGATTTCTCAAATACCTATCATATTTATTGTATATCATGTATCTCATAACCTATAAATAAGCATATATATAAGTTGAAAATATAGATCAAGTGATAATAATTTTCTTCTCTACTTTTCTCTCTTCTCATCTTAAGCGTACGACAAGGTTTGTTAATTGTCATTTTGATGAAATAATTTTTTCAAAATTGGGGGGAGAAAATAAGATATTCCCAGGATCAAGGGGAGAGAATAAACAGTTAGAAAATGAAATTATATGAAATGTATCATCATTAAATATATTTGATCCTAGTTCAGAAAATAATTCATTTACAAGGCATTGCAAATCAATTGCCTGATGCATTCAATGATATTGATAAAGTGACTAGATCACATATATCAGTTGAAAATGCTTCTGTAAAAATTGATGTGTCTGAAGGACATATTACTAATGCAAATGAGTCAAAACCTCGCTTGAAACGTGGTAGACCAATTGGTCCCAAAGACAAAAATCCTCGAAAAAGAAAAGGAGCAAATAATATAGATGCCCAAATAAAGGAAACAGAATCTCCAGAAGAGACCTGTGATATGATGGATAAAAACTTGAAAAAAGTTAAGATACCTGAAAGTATTGAAAGAGCAGAGATCTCAATAAATTATGTTGTCACAAGAAAAAGATGGAACCAAAACGATATTATTTTCAACGAACTTTTTGCATATAATATAGCGCTTGATGTAATGATAGAAAATGAGGATCTTGAAACAAAATCTGTTGATGAATGTCAAGTAAAGATGATTGGCCAAAATGAAAAAAAAAGCAATACAAGAAGAATTGAACTCACTTGATAAACACAAAGGTTTTGGACCTGTAGTCCAGACCCCTAAAGGGGCAAAACCCATTGGTTATAAATGAGTATTTGTGCTTAAAAAAAATGATAAAAATAAAATTACAAGATATAAAGCCCGTCTTGTTGCTCAAGGATTTTCGCAAAGATCGGACATTGATTATGAAGAGACATATTTTCCTATAATAGATGCTATAACATTTCGTTATCTTGTTAGCTTAACAGTAATTGAGAAATTGGAAATACGTTTGATGGATGTTGTTAGTACAAAATAAGCTCAAGTGTTTGTAGAAGGGGGGGTTGAATACAAACACTACAAACTTTTTGTTCTTTTAAAACTTGTTTTGCATGGGCTGGAATAACTACAACAACCAGAAAAACTTTAACAAAGTTAAGATGAATACACAAGCATTCAAGTTAAAATAGTTGTATTAAAACTTGATGTGTTTTTTTTTTCTGGAAATCTGTTGAATCACAATCGTGATTAACAACTACAAATCCTATAATAAATTACAGTTTCTCTGTAATAAAATTACAGCTTCTTTTTCACTGGCTCACTTGCTACGTTTTTCTTTGAATATATCTCTCAAGATCTATTACAAAACTTCCTTCTAGTGTTTGAGTGTTTGTGGCTTTCTTGTTTAGTTTTCTGTGTAACAACTCTTTCAATATGTATAGCAGATTAGTTGGTGAAACTATGTGTTGGACATGCTTCAAGTTTCAACATAGCCGCAATATGTCACGTTAAGGTCCTTTCGGAGTGGTGTGTCAGACTGCTGTTTGCTTTTGTTGCTTCTTTTTCATCCCCTGATCTGTATGTATTTAATGCTCGAAAGTTGTTATTGGTTAACCAAACTTCAAGGAATATCTTTCTAGTTATACCCCTTATTTCCGTGCCAAATATCAATGATTTGCATGTCAGTCCTGATGACGTGTGGATTAGGTCATAACGAACCACTGAAGACAAGCCCTGATGTCGACTTGATCAGTGCTTCTGGATCCGCTGATGACAAGTTACTGATAGCAACTTGATCAGTGCTTATTTGTCTATCGATGTCAAGCCCTGATGGAGACTTGATCAGTGCTTCATTTATCCACTGATGTCAAGCCCTGATGGAGACTTGATCAGTTCTTCATTTATCCATTGATGTTATGACCTGCTTGTTATCCACCGAAAGGTTCCACTGACGAGTTGATCTTTTGTCGTCGCCAAACTTGTCGGGCAATCTAAGTCATCGCCAAACTCGTCGGGCAAGTTAAGTCATCGCTAAACTCGTCGACAGTGGATAAAACTGACTATCGCCAAAGTCAGTGTTAGCCATCGCCAAACTCGTCATCGGTGGATAAAAATGACTATCGTCAAAGTCACTTTTTACCCATCACAAAACTCGTCACGAGATAAACTATCGCCAAAGTCATGTTTAGCCATCGCCAAACTCATCGGGAGGTATGTTGTCGCCAAAGTCTGGACACAAGAGTGTTTCCCCTGACGAGATCATCCCCTGAAGGCTTCCCCTGACTAGGTCATTCCCTGATGAGGTCATCGCCTGACGGGTTCTTTTGATGGCTTCCCCTGACGGGTTACCTTGATGGCTTCCCTGATGGTGTCATCGCGTGAGACAGTATTTTTAGGCTTCCTCTGATGGGTTCTTCTTACTGATGCCCTTGAAAATACTTGTCCTTTTGATCATCGATACTTTATTGGCTTTGCCTAGAATGTCTGTTGTGCAGAATATTTATCTTCTTTTAAGTAACAACAATAATTCCTTGACACTGTCGAGTCCGTTCAAGTTAACACTGATGACTCGCCCAGTGCAGTGAAGTTCATCCCCTGATGACTAAGTCGTCCATCAGTGGATGCAAAACTTGTGCAAATATACTAAGGTTTATAGAATACCTTGAGTATTTACAGATACACATCTATTCTCTAAACATCATCATCATCATTTATATCTAACAATCTTCCCCTATTTATGTTTATCAGTTTGATAACCATAAATCTAACTAATGTACTGATAATGATGTCAAAACCCAAAAATTACAAAATTAAAGACATTAAAGAATAAATGTATTTGTATAGTTACAAATTTGTATAGTTACAAAGAATAATTATGTACAAGTATTTTACTTTCTGTACAAATAAGGTTCTGTTCTTCTTGTTGTTCCTCCTCCATTGCCTTCTCCTTTTGAAGTTGCTTCCCATCTACTGATCCTTGGCCTTTTGAAGCAGGATCAGTAGTCACATCGTCTGAAGGTTGATTTGCAGATGTCTCAACAACAACCCTTGATAATGACTTTGAAGATTTCTCCCCTTTTGAAGATTTCTACCCCTTTGTGGGATTTCTTCCCCTTTTTGGTAGCATCATCAGTGGAAGTTGAGAATTGGAATGTAACTTGAGGAATTTATTCTCTATATTCTTTATTTACAAGGATCTCATCCTTATTTCCCACAACCTCTCCTTTTTCTATGCCTTTTAAGGCATCACTCTTTTCCTCTCCTTTTTCATTGCCTTCTAAGACAGTATTCTCATTCTCTCCTTATGTCAAGGTCCTCTCAATAGGTTGACCTTGCCTCTTTTCACTAAGTATTCTCTTAGCCTCACTCAAAGATGTCCTAATTGGGCTCCTATGGGCTGTGTCATTAACAACTGTGGACAAAGTAAGTAATGTATCTGCTATCATTGTGTCCACAGAAGTGATTTGAGCAGAAGTGGAGTGGAGAAGATATGTGTATGTACACTAGGAAAAGTATAGATATCTATTGAATTAGGATTTATGCCACTAAGTATTGGCTCCTCTAAAAAGTGAAAATTTGGAGTATCTGATGTTATAACACTTAAAATTTGTGTCATAACATTTGAAGAATGTTGAGATAAAGAAAAAAAGTATAGAGGTATAAAAGGGAGTTTTGGCTGAATCACTGAGTAAGGAGGTGATTTATCAAGTGAAGTTGTGTATGCACTCACTGCGTAAGATATTTACAAGTGGCTCTCAGAGACCCTGATGTTGGTTTCATCAGAGGCTATGGTTAGTGTATGTGCCTCACTCAACTGTGTCCCTGGTTGGGGACTTTATTCAATAATTTGATCCATTTGGGAGGAAACAATTAGTGATGAGTGTATTTCCTTATTAGGGACAGTATCCTTTTGGGAGGATACTGCCTGGATTGGTTTAGGCTTAACACTCATGACTGTCCTCTTCTTTTCCTTTCTCTTCAAGCCAATCACTCTCTCACTTTGCTCCCCCTCAATAAATGAGGTTACTACAGAGAGTTTTCTTTTAGTACCCTTAGTCTTTTGGAAAACTGAAGGTTGGGTTATTGAGAGTGGTTGTGTGGAAGTTGATAATACTACTTGGGTAGGCAGAGAAGTGGTTATTGTCTCTGCCATAGTAGTTAAAATGGAAGAAATAAGAGATTAAAAAATGTGTAAGTGATACCTGTTTCATATGAAATTTTGATGCTTATGTACCACCTTTAATACACATCCTGTCAAATATATATATATATATATATATATATATATGTATCAGTAACATTATCAGGAAATTATGAGATGAGTTAGAAATACCAGTACTTTAGCAATTGACAGATTGAACTCTCCAACAATTTTTTTGGCATGACTTCAACAAGATGATCAAGCTTTATCTTGTATAATTCACCATTCTCAGCTCTCCCATTAGATTGACAAAAGTGGCTTCATCAAGAGCTTTGGTGAATATGTCTGCCAGCTACTTGTTTGTTGGTACAAAGTGTAGTTCAATGTTTCCATTCATGACATGTTCCCTGATAAAGTGATACCTTATCTCTATATGTTTAGTTTTGGAATGTTGCACAGGGTTTTCAGCAATTGCAATGACACTTGTATTATCACACAAAATGGGAATTTTGTTGAAATTTAGGCCATAGTCCAATAACTGATTTTTCATCCATAGGATTTGTGCACAGCAACTTCCAGCTGCAATGTATTCAGCTTCAGCGGTAGATGTTGATATTGAGTGTTGCTTTTTGTTGAACCATGATACAAGTCTTCTTCTTAGAAATTGACAGCTTCTTGTTGTACTCTTTATGTTAATTCTGCATCCTCTAAAGTCAGCATCAGAATACCCCAGTAATTCAAATCTAGACTCCTTTGGATACCAAAGTCCCGACTCTATAGTGCCCTTGATGTACCTCAAGTTTCTTTTCACTACAATAAGATGAGACTTCCTTGGATCAGCTTGATACCTTACACAAAGACATGTTACAAACATAATGTCAGGCGTACTTGCTGTCAGATACAACAGAGAACCAATTATTCCCCTATAAGTCTTTAGATCAACTTTCTTTCCATTTTTATCAGGGTCAATCTTGGTTCCTGTGGCCATAGGTGTCTTTGCTACCTTTGAGTCCTCCATGTCAAATTTCTTGAAAAGTTCTTTGGCATATTTTGTCTAATGTATATAAATCCCATCAATGTCTTGTTTGATCTGTAGCCCCAAGAAATAAGACAATTCACCTATCAAACTCATTTCATACTTGCTTTGCATGAGCTTAGAGAACTTTTCACACAGTTTAGTGTCAGTGGATCCAAAGATGATATCATCAACATATATTTGAGCCAGGAACAGATGACCTTGGTGTTGTCTAAAGAACAATGTCTTGTCAATGATACCTCTTGTGAACTTGTTATTCACTAGAAACTTTGACAGTGAGTCATACCAAGCTCTAGGAGCTTGCTTCAGTCCATAAAGTGCTTTCTCTAGTTTGTAGACATGATTTGGGAATCTTGAGCTTTCAAACCCTGGTGGTTGTTGGACATACACCTCCTGTTCCAATTTCCCATTGAGAAAGACACTTTTCACATCCATTTGAAAAACTTTAAAGTTTAAATGTGCTGTATAGGCTAAGAAAATTCTTATAGCCTCAAGTCTGGCTACTAGTGCAAAAGTCTCATCAAAGTAAATCCTTTCCTCTTGAAGATATCCCTTTGCCACCAGTCTTGCTTTGTTACTTATAACAATGCCAACTTCATCCATCTTGTTTCTAAATACCCACTTGGTACCTAATATAATTTTGTCTTTGGGTTTAGGCACCAGCTTCCATACTTGATTTCTTTCAAATTGATTCAGCTCTACTTGCATAGCCATGATCCATTCTACATCTTGAATGGCTTCTTCAAATTTCCTTGTCTTAATTTGTGAAAGAAAGCAAGCATATAGGCATTCACTAGATGTAGTTTTTCTAGTTTGCACTTTCTGGTTTGGATCACCAATGATTAAATCTGTTGTGTGAATCCTAGACCATTTGGGCTTAGAAATGTATCTTGATGAGCTTGCATGATCATCATCTCCTCCCCCTAAGTCTGTGCTACCAGCTTCTGAGAGAACTCCCTCTGAATTTATGCTTAAATCAGGGTTAAAGTTATCCCCTGATGGATTATCCCCTGATGGAGTATTCCCTGACCTGTTGTCCAGGATGTTAACTCCATCCACTGAAGGGGCTTCTTGGTTGTTTGGATTGACATCAGGGATGGTTAAATTTTCCATTTGTCTGCACTCATCAGCTTCATTCTCTTAATAATCAGAATCATCTTCATTTTCAAATCTGTGCTCTTCATGAAAACCAGGGTCTTTAAGTCCAGAAATCTCTTGATCATCAAAAGCTACATGTATAGACTCCATCATCACCTGGAGTCTCTTGTTATAAACCTTGTAGGCCTTAGATGTTAGGGAGTAACCTAGGAAAATTGCTTCATCAGCCTTTAAGTCAAATTTTCCTAAGTTCTCACCAAAGTTCTTTAATACAAAGCATTTGCATCCAAAAACATGTAGGAACTTGATTTTTGGTTTCCTCCCTGTCATTAGCTCATATGGTGTCTTATTGTGAGCCTTGTTGATCAAAGACCTATTTTGAGTGAAACAAATTGTGAAAATTGCCTCAGCCCAAATGTAGATAGGAATTTTAGCCTCTGCTAACATTGTCCTAGCAGATTTTATCAGGATTCTATTCTTCCTTTCTACTACACCATTCTGTTGACGAGTATGTCACGTTAAGGTCCTTTCGGAGTGGTGTGTCAGACTGCTGTTTGTTTTTGTTGCTTCTTTTTCATCCCCTAATCTGCATGTATTTAATGCTCGAGAGTTGTTATTGGTTAACCAAACTTCAAGGAATATCTTTCCATTTATACCCCTTACTTCCGTGCCAAGTATCAATGATTTGCATGTCAGTCCTGATGACGTGTGGATTAGGTCATAACGAACCACTGAAGACAAGCCCTGATGTCGACTTGATCAGTGCTTCTGGATCCGTTGATGACAAGTTATTGATAGCAACTTGATCAGTGCTTCTTTGGCCACCGATGTCAAGCCTTGATGGAGACTTGATCAGTTCTTCATTTATCCATTGATGTTATGACCTGCTTGTTATCCAACGAAGGGTTCCACTGATGAGTTGATCTTTTGTGGTCGCCAAACTTGTCGGGCAATCTAAGTACCATATCTTAGCGTTATTGGTGCATTAATGTATCTTGTTAATAATACACGGCCTGATATAGCATTTTCTGTAAATCTATTAGTAAGATATAGTTCTACCCCCACACGAAGACACTGGAATGGTGTTAAGCATGTGTTTCGTTATCTTCGAGGAACAACTGATATGAGATTATTTTATTCTAATAAATCAAAAGTTGTATTAACTAGTTATGCAGATGCAGGTTCTTTATTTGACCCACATAAAGCTCAATCGCAAACAGGTTATTTGTTTACTTATGGAGATACAATCATATCATGGCTCTCTGTAAAACAATCTTTGGTTACTACCTCTTCTAATCATGCAGAAATACTTGCGATTCATGAAGCCAATTAAGAATGTGTTTGGTTGAGGTCAATTTGTAAGCATATCCGGGAAACATGTGGCATGAACTACGACAAGACAGTCCCAATAGTATTATTTGAAGATAATATATCATGCATAGCACAACTGAAAGAAGGTTTTATCAAAGGAGATAGAACAAAGCATATATCCCCAAAATTCTTTTTCACTCGTGAGCTTGAAAAGAAAGGTGAAATTGATGTTGAACAGATTTGTTGAAGCGATAATTTTACGGACTTGTTTATGAAGGCACTACGCATTATAATTTTTGAAAAATTGGTACATAAGATTGAGATGCGTCGACTTAAAGATTTGATATGATGCTATATAGATTCCTTTTCAGAGGTTGTGTACTCTTTTTCCTTTACTAGGATTTTTTCTCACTAAGTTTTTTCTTAGAAAGGTTTTAATGAGACACAATTTCTTGAAAATGGACATCCAAGGGAGAGTGTTATGAATAATATGGATGTCTCTTCATTTTCAAGTTCCAAAAGCTTCTAGCATATTCTTGTAGCATATTTTTTCACTAATGTATAAAAATTTTGGCTTCTCAAATACCTATCACATTCATTGTATATCATGTATCTCCTAGCCTATAAATTGGCATGTATATGAGTTGAAAATATAGATCAAGTAATAACAATTATCTACTCTACTTTTTTCTCTTCTCATCTTAAGATTATATTATATTATATTGTTAGTGTTTTTATAATATATCTTTCATTATTTATGAATTGAGCTATTAATAATTGTAATGATATTTCCGTTCAATTTTCAAACTAATATCACATCTATTACAAATTGTATCAAAACAAAGCCATTGGCATGTGGTTTTGAAATTTTGATAATTTGAAATTTTGGTAATTTGAGTGGTTGTCTACTTATTAATAGATTTATAAGCAACAAATAATAATAATAATAATAAGCTAAGTGTTTCTTGCTTATAACTTTGCTACTTATAAGCAATATAAATATAAGTAATTTTGACTAAATGTTTTATAAATATACCCTCTATTTTTTATACCTTCTAATAATTTATGTCTTTCTTGGTAATTTAACATTTAAATTGTTACTTATAAGTTAATATTACCCAAACACTTTTCTTATCATTTTAACTTATAAAACAAATTTATGTCAAACATGTTTACTTATAACACTTTAAATCATTTAAATTATATTTGTAATACTACTTATAAGTAAGCTAAATATAAATAGTTGTCAAACAATCTTTTAACGTAGTAGAAAGTTAGGGCTTAATGGTTTGGAGAAGACCACACACCTTGTTTGATTTTATTTTTAGGTTTTCTTTTGATCTCTTTGGGCTTTGGATCCATGACTTTTCTTCCTTTTCTGGTTGCAAGCTTTATATAATATTATATTTTTATAATTATTACAAACAAATAAGATAACTTAAATTATTACTTTTATTTAAATTTATAAAAAGATAATATTTTTTTGTTACAAAAAATATAAAATATTTAAGTTAATTGATTATTTTGAGTTAATTAACTTTTTAAAGCATATATGTTTCGTAAATAATAGGCAATTTAGGAATAAGTTAATTTTACTTAAAATATAATACCAACATATAGATATAATGCTCATAATTTTATTTTAATTATTAATACTATTTTTATTTTTTAAAGTTCATGTATATAGATATTAATCTAATATAAGCTAATATCTTAATAATGTAGAGATATATAATAAAGATACTAAGTGTTAGATATAAATGTTGTTGATGATGATTTAGATGCTAGTAAATAAATGTGCATTTGTACATAGTAAAGGTATTCTATAAACCTTAGTATACTTGCAGAAATAAGCATTCACTGATGGATAACTTAGTCTGTCAGGGGATGACTTTAACTGCACTATGCAAGTCATCAGTGGATACTTAAAAAAAAAGACTTGAGTGTTAGGGGATGTCTATTGTTACTTAAAAACCCTTGGAGACAGCTTAATATACTCTCAAAAGGATATTAAGTTCTAAAAGGAAAAAACACATCTCTAGGTGCAACCTCTCAAAAGGATGTATCTATTGAAAATAGTCCACGTCCAAGGACACATGTATTTAAGTCTACAATGATCACATCTTTAACTACCTTTCAGAGGAAGAAGAAGAAGAAACAGGCTCTGATCAATGATCAACCTGTCACTTAATGCACACACAGGGTCTCACGTTGATGTTTCTCTTTTCTCTATTCAAGAGGAGTAACCAATATTCAAATTCTACCCTTATTATTTCTTCTTCCCTCTTTGATATTTCTTAAGAAACAGTGGAAAATTTCTTAATTCCATTGGTTTCAGATTCTTTGATAGTTCAATCATCAAAGAAGCCAATTCTTGAAGCTGAAACACAAAGAGCAGCTCTCAACTCATCAATGGATACTACAATAGTACTTATCAAACATCCACTGATGGAAAACACTTTCTTCCTATATTTTCTACACCACTCCAGGTCACGCACAACAGGAAGATTTTATATTTTGTGAGCCTGTGAGAATTCAAAATGAAAGTCAGACCTTGTGTCTGGAAAAAGGTGAGGAAAAAAAAATTAAAAGGAAAATATTTTTTGAAAAATAAGTGTGAGAGACTGACTTGTAAAAGTCAGGTAAAAGGAAAAGGTGTGAGTAAGGATGAGATATTTGAAGAAAAGAATAGGGAGAAATTGTTTCACTCACTACCTTTGCAACTAATTTATTCTCTGATCCTCAATTCTGATCAAATATCAGAGGATACTGAGAGAAGAACTTGTGATTGTTTGGTTGGATACAAGCAACACAATATTGTTGGATGATGAAGCAGCACACTTAATATAAGAATATTTGATCACACAAAGATCAAGTGCAGCTGTACTCACAAAATATTTTTGAAGCATTGATAAAAGAAAGTACAACATGAAGCTCCAACACTTCATAATCAACAATCTTTAAACAAAGCTCAAAAATTCCTTCCTTCTGGTCAATCTCTACTGGTGATTTCTACCTTCCAACATTAAGATGCTGATGTCAAAAAGGGGGAGAATGATCAAGGCAGGGGAAACAAAGTGATTTTGATAAAGACAGGGGGAGACTTGTTAAAAAGGCTAACAGAATGATGGTTGGGCATTGAGGAACTAAAAACAACAACCATCACTGTTCATGTACAATTATGTTTTTACATGCTTAAATTCAATTCTAAGTAACAGAGTTATAAGGTTGGTGTTTTAACATCATCATCAAACCTTGATTTATGTTTATCTTTGATAAATCATAAATAGGGGGAGATTGTTAGGAATTATAACATTTGATGATGATGTATAAACTTAGAATTGTTAGATTTTGTAATTGTACATGTACCTGCAGTAGTGCACTATGAGAAACTACTATCAGAAACTACAAAGACTGCATTTAGAGAGTTTAACAAAAGTCAAAGTTGGTTAAGCAAAATTAGCCTATCGGAGACTAATTTTTCGTTCATCAGAGACTAAGCCTTCGTTCATTAGAGACTACGTTTTTATTCATCGGAAACTAAGTTTTTGGTTATTGGAGACTAAGTTTTTGTTCATCAGAGACTAAGTTTTTGGTCATTGGAGACTAAGTTGTTGTTCATCGGAGACTAAGTTTTTGGTCATCAGAGACTAAGTTTTTGTTCATCGGAGACTAAATTTTTGTTCATCAGAGTTTAAGTTTTTGTTCATCGGAGACTAAGTTTTTGTTAATCGGAGACTAAGTTTTTGTTCATCGGAGACTAAGTTTTTCAAAGACTAATGTTGAAGCTACCAGAGACTAAGGCAAAGACACTCCAAAGTAGCCCTGAGAAGATTTGACCGTCTCCAAACTCAAAATGACTATCGCCAAAGTCGTCGGGCAAATCAACAACATCGCTAAACTCAAAATTACTTATCGCCAAAGTCTTTGGGTAATTTACATTAACGCCAAAGTGCTCGGGCATCAGTGGATAAAATGTAAAGCACCAAAGTGCTCGGGCGTCAGGGGATAAATCTCTCGGCATCAGGGGATGAGTTTCTCGACATCAGTGGATGAGATTCTCGGAATCAGTGGATGAGTGTCTCAGTATCAGGGGATAGTTTTCTCGTCGTCAGGGGATAAATATCCACCGATAAACAGACTGTTTATCAGGGGATAAAATAATCAGAGACTAAACATGACATATGGGATATCACATGTCTGAGTTCACAAATTCACTAACTCAAGTTTAAAGGCGATGAAATTAAAATATAGATGGTGGTCCAATAAGGAGAGATTGACTACCAAAGAAGCTTCAAGGAGATAAGTTATACACTGCAGGTGTGAACACTAATATGGAGAAAAGTCATACTTATACACTAGCATGCGTATATAGCTGCTGGAGTGAAAACTCCAGAGATAACTTATAGAAACTTGAAGGAGGAAAATATGGAAGCTGGTCCAATCAAAAACCAGGAAGCTCATAGAGATAAGTTGTTCACTGCAGAGATAACTTATCATGGGAACTCTAAGAGAAAAATAAGGGAGCTGGTGTGTTGATACACCAGAGATGTTACATAATAGGTTGGCGTGTAAGGAATGTCATGCAAAAAGAAGAAGTTATGTGACAGAGCTGCAATTACCAAAAAATATCAAAGATATTTTTGGAGGCAACTCACTAAAGAAGCTTGGAGAACAAGGAAGCTATGTCTATAAATAGAGACATAGAGCAACTGAGATAATGCAGATCAAGATAACAACAAGTATATATCTTATCTCAGATCATATCGCAACTGTAATAAACTTACAGAGAAAGAGAAGCAAGTTTTCATAACTTGAGAGAAGCTAGAATTCATATTCCAAAGTGCAGCTGTTATTTTCAATAGAGTTGTTAGAAGCTGGTCATTCACACTAGTGAGCTTTTGTAATTTCTCATTGATTTATCAAAGTTCAGAAACACTTGTGATATATTCTATTCTTTCAATTATGCAACTTTTAATACAGTATATTCACTAAACTCACAAAGTTCGAAAGAATTTTGTGGTTTGCATTCAATCCACTCTTATACGAACCATCTTGTGGGACAAACAACTTAGTATTTGAGAAGGCATCAGT
The DNA here is from genome assembly GCA_014636745.2 of Centella asiatica. NCBI lineage: Eukaryota > Viridiplantae > Streptophyta > Magnoliopsida > Apiales > Apiaceae > Centella > Centella asiatica. The sequence continues at coordinate 25,858,540 of CM025784.1, read as the reverse complement.
GGAAAAACCTTTCAGGGGAAGCCTAAAATACTGCTTCAGGGGATGACACCGTCAGGGAAATCAATCAGGGGAACCCGTCAGGGGAATCCGTCAGGGGAAGCCTAAACTCGGCATTAGGGGACAACCCATCAAAGGAAGCCGTCAGGGGAAGGCTAAACTTGGCATCAGGGGAACAACCTGTCAGGGGAACCCATTAAGGGAAGTTCGAACACTGCACCAGGGGATAACATAGATGGAAAAACCCATTAGGGGAACCATAAGGGGGAATGCTAAACACTACATCAGTGAATGTCATCAACACTGATCAAATTTCTATCAGGGCTTGTCATCAGGGGATCCAGAAGTACCGATCAAGTCAACATCAGGGTTTCTTATCAGGGGAGAGTTATAACCAAGTTCACTCATCATCAGGACTTACATGCAAATCATTGATACTTGGCAAAGAAGCAAGGGGTATAATTGTGAAGATATTACTTGAAATATGGTGGTCTAATAACAACCTTTACACCAGAAACGCATGGAGAACAAGGATATAAACAGAAGCAACAATAGCCAATAGCGGTGTAACATGTGTATCTCCGAAAGGACAATGACAGGACATACTGCAATTACGTTGAAAAAGCAGAACGTTTAGCACGTGGGTTCTACAACTGTTCTCCTATATATATAGAAAGAGTTGTTACATGAAACTATCAGGAAGTTGAGAGAGATACAAACAAGAATCAGAAAAACTAAGATTAATCTTTTTCAACATTTATACACCAAAGAGAAGTTTTTTAATAGCTCTTGAGAGAAATATTCAAAGAGAAATATGTAGCTAGTATGTGAGAAAAGAATCTGTAAGTCTATATAGAATTGTAGCTGTTTTATCACTTTGTGATTATAACAGATTCCCAGAAAAACCTAAGTTATAATACAACTATTTTAACTTGAATCTGTGTGTTTTCATATCAAATATCCTTTATGTTTTTCTGGTTATTGTAACTATTCTAGTGTGTGTTTTTCAAGCTTTAACAATTCGAAAAAGTTGTGATGTTAATGACCTGAAAATGTATGGGAAGACAGATGCCAACAAAGATGTGAATAGAAAATTCATGAGGGCACTTCCCATATCATGGGATCCAAAGACTACAGTCATCAGGGAATCCAAGGACATAAATCTCCTAAACTTGGATAGACTTTATAGTACCCTAAAGACATATGAATTGGAGGTTCAACAAAGATAAAAAATGTCTGGAGATACCAAAAAGCTTAAATATGTAGCCCTGGTGGCTAGTAGGAAAAACAAAACAGAAGTAGGACCAAGTGTCTAGATGAAGCAACAGTTAGGAGATGCTGAGGAAAGTGAAGAAGAAAGTGAAAGGGAAGAAGCTAGCTTTAAGGGGACTGAGTACACCCCAGAAGAGTTAGAAGAGATGGATGAAACAATGACCTTCCTTGCAAGAAGGTTTTCCAAGCTGAAATTCCAAAAATCAAATGGAACAAAGAAATTTTCAGCAAGGAAACCTAGTAGCACAAGTAACTTTATTGACAAATTAAGAATAAAGTGCTACAAATGCAACGAGTTGGTCCACTTTGCAAATGAGTGTCGCAAAGCCAAAAATGAAGGTGAGTCCAAAAAGAAGGATGTTATGGTGGACTGCATGAAAAAAATACTTTGACCTTTTTAATGTTAACAAAAAGGGCAAAGCTTACATTGTTGAGGGAAAGGACTGGGCTGACTCAGACGAAGAAGAAACTGAGGAATATATAAACCTAGCCCTAATGGCCTCATCCACTAATAGCAACAACTCACAAGTAAGTCTCGAAATTTCTCATAACATGTCTAAAACTGATTGTTTTAAAACTATTAAGGAAATGACTTGTGAGATTAGAGACCTTTATGGTAAGCTAGGAGTGAACAAAGTTAGTAACTATACTCTTATTCATAAAGCCCCTAGAAAAGTGTGTTGGAACTGTGAAAATGTTATAATACAACTATTTTAACTTGAATCTGTGTCTTTTCATATCAAATATTCTTTATGTTTTTCTGGTTATTATAACTATTCCAAAGTGTGCTTTTTAAGCTTTAACAGTTCGAAGAAGTTGTGGTGTTTGTATTCAACCCCCCTTCTACAAACACTTTAGCTTATTCTGTTTTAACACTAAGGTAACTGCTAAAAAATAAAAAGTCTATAAACTATTGAAAATGTATATTTGAGTAGGTAAAATACAGAATCTATATTACTAGTAATTATTAAAAATATATTACAAATAAATTATTAAAAATGTGTATTTAGGTCATCCACATTACTTTTTTTAACAAATTCTCTATTTTAAAGGATCAATTATAACTCTTATAAATATATAGGCTCTCTTTTATCTCATCTACACTAAATTCCCTAATACATAATATACCATAATAGAATAACAATGTTTAAATTTTTTATTATTTACATTTATTAATTCTTGAATTAACAGGTATTATGTTATATAATAATATATTATATGTATAATATATATATATATATATATATATATATATATATATATATATATAAATCACGTTTATGTATATATAATAATTATAATATAACATTAAAATATCAATACATATAAATAATATATTTAAATAATTTAAATCACATTTTAATATATTATAACATATAATATTAGTATATATATAATATTAACTTAATATTTATATATTATGTATTGGTTTTTATATTGTAATATATTATATATGAAATAATATATAATAATTATAATATAATATAACATTTATGTTAGGCTTATATCATTTGATGATGATATAAATACTTAGAATAGTTAGATTTTGAAATGTACAATAGCTGTTGTGTAGTATAAACATCAGCATATAAATTTTTGAAGCTGATTTTTCTAAGTAATATCCTCCGATGCGTTATTCGTTCATTAATGGATAATAGTTAAGTCTAGTGGATATTTATTCTTTGACGATATAATTTGTTCATCAAAGGATAAATAATCCAAGCAACCAATTAAAGGATAAATTTATTCCTCGGTGGATAATTTGTTTATCGGAAGATAATCTGCATCAGAGGATAAATGACCATCGATAGATAGACTCATCGGTGGATAAGCTCATCAGCAGATAAAGATTTATCAGAGGATATTGAAGAACACATTCAACTGGAAGATGGAATCCAAATCATAGTAGGATTTGGAGTTGCAAAAAAGAAGCCGATTAGAAGATCTAATATAAAGTTGAATTAAGATTGACAAGGTCGGGGATCTGATTTGAATCTAGTCAGAACTTGTATATAAACTTAGATTCAGATTAGATAAAAAATATGTAATTTACAATAACGATATGAGATAGATTATTTAGATTCATTCATTATAATTATGCAACAAGTTCTTAGAATTTGAGTAGTTAGAATTATCTTCTAGAATTTGCAGCTATTCTTCGTGAACAGGTTTCAGCAGCTGGTACTTTGTTTACAAAATTGTAATTCAGATTTAAAATCAATAAAAAATAATTTTTTATTGATTTGTATAATTTTTTTGATTATAATTTCGCGTTAGATTTCAAATTATATTTGTGATTTTTACAAAGTTTAAAGAAAAATTTGATATTTGAATTCAACCCCTCTTCTACAAATATTCATCGAGGAACAACAATGGTATCAGAGCTTTCTAATAAACATAAATACAAGACGATCAAGAGCTTTTTAGTAAAGATCCCCTTATTGGTAAGGGATGGGTATTTTCTATGAAAGAGGATGATGTAAATGCATATGAAATTAACAGATCTCTCTTACATAACTATTCTAGAAAAAGGACCTCCCAAGTCAATGAACCTTGTTTTAGTGGCAACAATAAATGATCAAATTATCCCCGAGCATCTAATTCCCAAACTCCCAAGTGATCTAACAAATAAAGAAAAAGAAGACTCCATGAAAGATGCTAAGATCACAACCATTATCTATAATGGTTTGGATAATGACATGTTCAATACTGTCATAAATTGTGAGTCTGCCAAGGAGATTTGGAAAACAATTCAAGTGTTATGTGATGTTTGTCCCTTGGAGTAATTGTAGAAGAGGGGGTTGAATACAATTACTAACTTTTCTTTGAATTAAACTGTTTAATACAATTTAAAACTTAAGAATAGTTAAAGCAACTTTACTGAAAAGATATAACATATGAAACAGTAAAGCAAATTGCAAGATATGAATATTAATTTACAATATGTATATTTATTGTAAATCAATTTAAATATTTACAATTCTTTCTGGTAGTGATTACTAGCTGCAGACATTTTCTGTTTAAAATAACAACTGCACTCTAGAAAAATGATTTCTAACTTCTCTCAAGTTTATGAAAACTTGCTACACTTTCTGTAATATAATTACAGTTGCTATATAAACTGAGATAATTTGTATATACTTGTGTTCTCATGTATCTTAGTGTTATCTTAATATATCTCTCATATATATTTTATCTTAGATGATTCATGTCTCTATTTATAGACATAGCTCCCTTGTTCTCCAAGCTTCTTCAGTGAGTTGCCTCCAAAAATATCTCTGATATTCTTTGATAATTGCAGTTCTGTCACATAACTTCTTCTTTTTGTATGAACTTCCTTCCACGCCAATGTGTTATGTAACATCTCTGGTGTATCAGTATACTAGCTCCCTTATTTTCCTCTTAGAGTTCCCATGATAAGTTATCTTTGTAGTGAATAACTTATCTGTGACGACCCCAAAATCCCTTACTGGATCAGGGCTTCGTCAAAAGAAAGAAAGACAACTTCACATCTATTCATAGCATAAATATTAATAAAAAGGAATTAGCAAAGAGTTATTACAACCCAAAATATTACATTCTCAGCGGAAGCTATTCTATCTCTATATTATAATACAAATCATCACTCTTCAGAACATCTTCCTTTCTTCCTTCCTTATCGGCACTCAAAATGGTTAGCCAAACTTAGTAGCTGATCATCTTTGCCTTCCCCTTATCAGAGGGTTTAGCTTTTGTACCCTGCCCTGCAAGATATTAAAATTCAACAAGAATGAGTGATTTACGCCCAGCAAGTATATAAACAATTTGGGGAAGCAAAAACTGGAATGTTACTAGGGATTCAATTATGTTGAGAGGCTCAGTGGAACAATACTAATGCCTAGGAAATCTTGAAAGAATCTTTAGGATCACTGATGATAAACAATGTGTAATCGTCCTTGAAGAAAGGCAGGTATTCACCTGTGTACAACTTTCTCAAAATATCCATCGGGGGCTAAACTCATTGGATCTGCTAACCATACGGTATACAGTTGGCCTAACTGTGACCGCATGATCCCTGCTTATGTGAACATACGTAGTCACTTATAATTCCTCTAGGTCAGGTGAAGAACAAATCAACACATTTCCTTTCCTTTAGCCAACCAACCATGTGGCGTAACCCATTTAAGGGACATATCATTCTCATTTGTTGCATGGATATAGCATTAAAAAATAATTTATACATTAAAGTTTAGCTATATCCATGCACTTTCATTCATATCATGCTAGCGAAATTTATAGCATAACATCTCATCATAAAAGCAATTGAAACATAAAAATCAAACCTTGCACGCATATCTAATCAAATGATACTGCGTTAAATTGAAATAAGCATCAGATTGAATGTATATACTTGCCTCAGTCCTTTGCACACAATCAAATTCAATTTACTCGTGGGTGTAAGATTCTGTAAAACATGCATATAACATGATAAATTTAATACCTTAATAAGAATTATGAAAGAAAATGCATATGTGATGTTCTTAAACTTTTAATGTTTCAAAACTGGCATAAGAACCGTTGAGGTTAAAGGAGAAAAAACATCATCAAATAATTTAAGAAAATAATGTTTTATAGCTTTGAAGACAGACTGTGCATCAGGGGAAAATCTTCCATGTCAGGGGATCCTTTGTCATCAGGGGATAACTAGTCGTCAGGGGATGACTGGACATCAGTGGGTAAACTACCCGTCAGGGGATGTCTCTCGACCATCAGGGGATAATTGTTCTCCTCCAAACTCGTCGGTGGCTAGTTGTACAACGCCAAACTCCATAAGTCATCACTGAACTTCGTCAGTGGATAATTTGTTTAGCGCCAAACTCAGTTGGCTATCACCAAACTCCTCGGGGACTAATATCTTTAGCCATCAGGGACTAAGGAATTTGTTCATTGGAGGCTACGGATGACATCATCAGAGACTAAACTTAGTCTGTCGGAGACTAAGGATGACGTTATCAGAGACTAATTTAAACTTCCTTCATCAGAGACTAATTTAAACTTCCTTCATTAGAGACTAAGGATTTCCTCGTCAGAGACTAGCAAATTTTCCTTCATCAGAGAATAATATTATATCTCATCAAAGACTAACATAGAATCTCCCAGGGGCTATTTTATTGGGTCAAAGACTAACTCCACTCCGTCGGAGACTAAGTGAGGACTTGTATCAAATACAGTGCTGTCTTCCTCACTCCTCCACGGGTGGTGTTCTCAACCATAACCATACATAGGTCAACTCCCATCATCCTCTCGGTGATACATAACATTTCCTATGGTTTGCAAGCCCTCCTAGACATAGTTTAGGGTTCAAAACTCGGGTTGGAGAATACTCAAGCATGGTATTGTAACTACTGTCAAAAAGAATTGTTTGGTAATTAAAGGTTTGTCTACCAGGGGGTTGTCAACATTCTTACACTCATTTTGGGTAGCTTTTTGAAATAAATGACATTAACTTCAGGTGTTAAAGCATGCATTAAAATCGTGCTTTTGGAAATGAATGAACAAGGTATTTAAACATGGCATGCATAATAGAACAAAAGTGTAAGAAATGGAGCAGGACTTTAATGTAATGTTTTTACCTCTTTGGCTGCAAGAAGAAGTTAAAAGCCTTGGGTTGCTCTTCGAAAAAGATAGTTGCTCTGAAAGTGATCCTGGATTTGGTGGTATATTGTAAAGAAAATTTATGAGAGTGGGGCTAGGGTTGTACCCAAACGATATATATATATCTCTCTTGTTGAACAACAAGAGCTGTTGGATTGTTTGAGATTTGATTTCAGCCGTTGGTTGGAAAAAGGCAGCAATGAGCTTTAGAAAGAAGTGATTGGTGAGAAAGGGTGGATGCAACGACTGCTAACGTCAGTCGGTCATCTATCATAGCCCACTCTAGTGTACTGTTGGAGATGATATGCATTAATTGCCTCTTGTCTCACAACAGTCTTTGGTTCAAAAACGGGTACTGTAGCATAAACCCGTTCACACCTGTGTGTTTTCATCCACGTGAAAACAACACATACACTTGAATAATAATAAAAAAAAATCTTTTAAAATACTTGAGCTTAAAATACATTTAAAACCTTTTTGGACATCACATTGCCATTGAAATTTTATTTAAAATATGAATTCATCATTCATACCAAAAAGAGAAATTAAATATTCATGCATAAAATAATTAAATCACAAAATATATTAATTATATAGCAAAACCCATTTAAAATTTTCGGCTCCTCACATTATCTCTATGAGCTTCCTGGTTTTTGATTGGACTAGCTTCCATGTTTTCCTCCTTTAAGTTTTTATAAGTTATCTCTACAGCTTTCACATCAACAGCTATATACGCATGCTAGTGTATAAGTATGACTTATCTCCATATTTTACTTTATTAGTGTTCACACCTGCAATGTATAACTTATCTCTTTGAAGTTTCTTTGGTAGCCAATCTCTCTTTATTGGACAACCATCCTTATCTTATTTCCACCACCTTAATTTTTTCAGCCATATGCCATCCCTTATGTCATCTTTAGTCTCTAATCATCCATCCCTTTATGGCCTGTTTTGTTTATAAGTGGATATTTATCCCTTGACGGTCTGGTTTGTTCATCAGTGGATGTTTATCCTTTGACGGTCTGGTTTGTTTATTAGTGGATATTTATCAACTAATGCCTGAACACTTTGGCGCTAATGTAAATTACCGGACGACTTTGGCGATGAGTAATTTTGGGCTTCACTTGACTTCTGTTAGGTTTTAGAACATTTGATGATGATTGTCTTTAGATTACTTAGAATACAAATGTATAGAAAATGTTAATTAGTAACACTGAAGTTTTGTAGCCAGTAGTTATCTCTTTGTTTGTAATTCATTCATTCTTTGTAAAGAGATACAATTATTATTTATTTGTAAGTAACTGCTGAAATGGAGTATCAAAGCTTCAACAAGTCAAAGTGTGTATTTGATCCGTTGGAGTTTACAAAAAGGCTTGTCGGAGACTAGGAAAACTTGACAGAGATTAAGGATTTTATCTATTAGAGACTAGTTTTGCCTATCGGAGACTAAGGCTTACGTCATCAGAGACTAAGTCTAAAAAAGTCAGAGACTAAAGCTTACGTCATCGGAGACTAAGTTTAAAAGCATCAGAGACTAAGCTGACGTCATCAGAGACTGGGCCTTAAAGCATCGGAGACTAAATAACTCTATCAGAGACTACACAATCTGACATCATCAGGGACTAAAAGCACCAGAGACTAGTGATGACATCACCAGAGACTAAAGATGAAGCGTCAGGGACTAATCGTGATTTATTTCCTGAGAGATACAGAGTTCGAATTGAATAAGGATTGTCTTCCACGTAAATCAAGATATTATTGAAGACGTAGCTGGTAAGGAAACAAGCCAGAAATCTGTTCCTAGTCAAAAAGGAAAGATTGTATTTAATTCGAATAAGGAAGCTGAATCATTATTGATTTAGAATAGAAACTGAGTATTCAGTTTTTAATATAGAAGCTGTAATTAGGTTTACAAAATTATAATTCGAAGCTGTATAGAATTCATAGTTTTGTATCTTTACTATACAGAATAGAAAAGAAGCTGACGATCATATTATTGTGATTGTTAGAATTTGTATTTAGTTGTTAAAATCAATAGAAGCAATTGTTTATAAATTGATTCGTGTTCTTGTTCTTTATTTCTGCAAGTAATTATTAATTTCTTGAAGAACAAGTAATCGAAAAGAATTCAAAGAGCTTGTATTCAACCCCCCTTCTACAAGTTCTCGGCTATCTCACTGGGAAAAAAACTTCAGCGATGGAGAATTCCCGATGACTTTGGCGATATTCTTTTTGAGTTTGACGCTGTTGTTGATTTGCCCGACGACTTTGACGATAGGAAAATGACTTTAGCGATAGTCAAAATGACTTTGGCATTGAGTAAAGTTGAGTTTGGCGTTAGCCAAATAACTTTGGCGACAGTCAAAATCTTCTCAAGGCTCCTTTAATGCATTGGAGTGTCTTTGCCTTAGTCACTGGTAGTTTCAACATTAGTCTTCGATGAACAAACACTTAGTCTCTAAAAGACTTAGTCTCCGATGAACAAAAACTTGGTCTCTGATGAACAAAAACTTAGTCTCCAATGAACAAAAACTTAGTCTCCGATAAGCTAATTTTTTCTTGACCAACTTTGATTTTTGTTGACCTCTCCGAATGCATTCCTTGTAGTTTTTGATTCTTTTATGTAGTTTCTGATGATAGTCCTTGATACAACTCTACTGCAGAGACTTGTACAATTACAAATCTAACAATTCTAAGTTTGTACATAATCATCAAATGCTATAATTCCTAACATGTGAAGGGACTGAAGAAGTTAGGGAAAAAAATAGTCCTTGTTGATCCAACAATATGAGTTTCTCACAAGCAAACCTGGTGAATCACTAACTAGTCTATTTAATAGATTCAACATGTTGATTAATGACTTGAGGATCTTTGGCAAAACATATGCCAACAAGGATGTGAATCTGAAGTTCATGAGGGCATTGCTAAATAGCTGGGATGCCAAAACTATAGCCATAAGAGAAGCCAATGATATGAGCTCTATGTCCTTGGAGAAGCTATATGGAAACCTCAAGACTTATGAACTAGAGGTTCAACAAAGAGAGAATCTATGTCAGAAACACATAAAAGAAAAATATACAGCACTTATGGCTGAAATTAAGTGCAAGAAGTTTCATGAGAAGACAGTTCTCATAGAAGAAAGTGAAGTTGGGAGTGTAAATGATAAAGATGATGAGATCTATATTCTAGAGGAACTAGAAGTTGTTGATGAAGCCATGACCTTCTTGGAAAGAATATTCAAAATGTTAAGGTTCATAAGAACAAAGGTTCAAAAAGACAACACCAACAAAGAAGCCTATCCAATCTAGTACTATTGACAAATCAAAGATTATATGCTTCAACTGTCAGGAAATTAGACACTTTACTAATGAATGCAAGAAACAGAAGTCTACCAGACAGACTAAGGAAGTGAAAAAAGATAATGACTACTACAAGAAGAATAATTTGAAGTCACCTGTAAGAAGAACAAAACATTCATTGCATAGGGAAAGGACTGGGCTGATTTAGACCAATCAGATGATGAAGAATTTATCAATCTTGCACTCATCACAATATCATTGGATGAAACCAAAGCTGGATCAAACAGCCAGCCTCAGGGCACTCGGGTAAAGCTTAATCTCTCTAACATGTCTCTGTCAGATTATAAAGAAACCATACAAGAGATGTCCACTGAAATTTACAATCTATATGCAACCTTAAGGTTTTCGGTAAGAGAGAATGAATTAATTCAAAATGTTAATGACCTATTAGTTGCTAGGAATGCCTTACTAGAGACTGAATTAGTTAAAGGTAGAAGAGGCTAGAGAGGAGTGCAGAAAAACCAATGAGAGTTTTGTTAATGCTTTAAAAATAAAAGAATGACTTAAGGCCAAACTAAAAGAAGAGCAAGATCTCATAAAGGAATGGACCAATTCCTTAAAAATTGTGAGGGAAAAAATTGAGAAATATAGTACTAATCAGACTGAAGGATTAGACTATAACAAGGTCGAAGAAAAGAAGACAGTGATTGAGGAATTGCCAATCCCTAGAACTAATGAAGCTAGCTCAAGAAAAAGTACTCAAGTAGCTACTTCCCCTACTTTTAAAAAGATAAAATTTGTCAAACCAGTGGCTATTGAGGAAAAAACTGATAAAGTGCTAGAACACAAGGTTATTGAATCAAAAGTTAAAAACTTGAATCAAAAGAAAATTGACACACCAGACGATAAAAAGCTAGAAAAAAAAACATGAATGTTGAAGGAGTGGATAAAAAAATTTACTAACTATTCTCCTATCATAAATGTTCCTAGGAAATAGTATTGGAAGTGTAGAAATCTCAACCACCTTACTTTTAAATGTCAGAATGCTCCTAAGAACATGCATGTTAGAGATTTATCCTTTGATAGAAAGGAAAACATAATTGTTAAGAATCAATCACAGTTAAAAAGGTTAAAAATAGTTATGAGAAATCTCCTCAGAAATTAAAAGCAAAAACTGAAGTACCCAAAGCTAAGAAGAAAGTAATTTCTTCTATGACGTGGGTGGTAAAAACTTGTAAATCTGATAGCCTTTACCTCCTGCTATGTTAACAGCTACTAATGCCAATGGACCCAAACTAGTTTGGGTACCAAAATCAACTTAGTTGTTTGTTGTGTGCAGGGCATGAAGAAACAAATCTAGTTCTTGGACAGTGAATGTTTAAGATAAATGACTGGTGATATGACCTTGCTAACACAATATGAGGAGAGAGTTGACCCAAAAGTTTCCTTTCGAGATGACAACAAAGGGTATACATTGGGAAATAACAAAGTAACAAATGGAAATGTCATCTTGGACTATGTAGCACTAGTTGATGGTCTAAAGAATAACTTGCTTAGTATCGGCCAACTATGTGATAGAGGTTACAATGTTATTTTGAAGGATGAATTGCGCTAGATAAGTAACAAAAAAGATGGAAAAATAGCTCTAGTTGGAGTTAGGAAAGGTAACATTTACATAGCTGACTTTGGTTCAACAAGTGAAGATCAATCTACATGATTTTATATTAAAGCATCAATAGATGAAAGTTGGCTATGACACAAGAAGTTTCCTCACATGAACCTTAAGACAATCAATACCTTGGTGAAGAAAGACTTATTGACAAGACTTCCATAACTAGAATACACACAAGATGGTTTGTGTGGAGCCTATCAAAAAGAGAAGCTGAAGAGTCTTTTTTCAAAAGCAAAAAGACATCATCAATTACAACTTCAGTACAATTATTACATATAGATCTGTTTAGACTTGTAAACATCATGTCTGTCTCAAAGAAAAGGTATGCCCTGGTGATAGTTGATGATTTCACCAGATACACATGGGTAAAATTTGAGCATGCCAAAGATGATACCATTCAGTTGGTGATTGATCACATCAAGTAAGTAGAAACAGAATCTAGATTTTCTGTTAGAGTTCTTAGGATATAATGGAACATAATTACAGAATTCATAAGTTGAAAGTTTTTGCATTGACAAAGGAATATCTCACACATATTCTGCTCCAAGAACCCCTCAACATAATGGAGTAGTTGAGAGGAAAAATAGAATTCTAGTTAAAGTTGCCATAACGATACTTGAAGAAGCAAAACTGCCTACCTACTTTTGGGCTAAAGCAATAACAACTTCATGTTTCACTCAAAATAGGAATTTGATCAACAAAACTCACAACAAAACTCCATATGAGTTGATGACAAGCAGAAAACCGACAGTCAAATTTTATGTATTTGGTGGCAGATGTTTTGTGCTGAGGAATCAAGGTTTTTAGGTTTTGTAATTTTTGATGATGATTGTATTTAGAATACTTAGAAATACAAATGTACATTTAGTGCTAGTTTATAGCAATTGGATACATGGAAAGACCCATCAGAGACTGATGAACAACACCTAGATAACTATGTCCCTTCAATAGGTGAGGGGGAGTTAACGGTTATACATGAAGTACCAATGACTAATACTTCATCAGAGACTAGAGTATTAGCAACTAATGAATCACAAGAGACTGGTAACACAAGTGCACAATCAGATACTAATGAAACACCAAAGACTACTAAAATTAACAGTCAAGAAGAGACTAATAGCTCATGGGGAGCTAACAATGAAGAAGTCACTGATTTAGGGAGACCAGTTTTTGAGCCATCAACTAGAATGGATAATGTTCACCTAGACATTGAAGCCTATCTTTAAGATTGAATCTGCTACCTGCAAGACCAAGGTTGAGAGACCATACACCAAATTTGATAATTGGAGATTTAGAGGAAGGAGTCAAGAAGAGAAGTGCAACACAAAATGAGTGTTTTTATCCCAGTTTTCTTTGAAAAATTGAGCCAAAGAAAATTAAAGAAGCATTTCAAGATTCTGACTGGGTAATAGCCACACAAGAAGAACTAAACCAATTCACAAGGAATAAAGTCTGGAGACTGGTGCCCAAACCCAGGAATAAATCAAAAGTTGGTGTCAAGTGGGACTTTAGAAACAAATTAGATGAAGCTGGTACAATCACAAGGAACAAAGCAAGACTGGTAGCAAAGGGTTATTCTCAAGAAGTGAGAATTGATTATGATGAAACCTTTGCACTAGTTGCAAGACTTGAAGCTATAAGAAATTTCTGGTATATGCAGCTTATAAAAACTTCAACGTGTACCAAATGGATGTCAAAAGTTTCTTAACTGGAAAGTTGGAAGAAGAGGTCTATGTTGAACAACCACCTAATTTCATAGATCCCAAGTTTTCAAACCATGTCTACAGGTTAGATAAAACACTTTCACATTATATATATATATTTTTTTTATAAAATGTACATGATTAAATGAACTATATTTTAACATAAAATTATTAAGTCATAGAAAGTAAATAAATTATTAAAGAAAACTACAAATTCATAAAAATTTTAAACAAAATATCTCTAACATTAATAAATCAATTAACGTAATAAGAGTTTTATTTGAAGTGAAAAACAGTGCTTCATATTTGTAATAAAAATTTACTTTGTTTTATAGGTAGTGTAAAAAGATAGATTCAAATAATAGAAAATATTTGGCATAAAAAACAGATAGTATAAAAAAAGATATATTACATTACATTTTACACATGTTTCACTTGAGTAGTTATAAATGTAAAACTTAAGTAGCTATATGAAAATAATAACTATAATTTAAAATGTATTTATTGAGTTTATTTAAATTAAAGAAGTGACGTTATTATTTAAAATTTTACGTATTATAAAGTATAAAAATATGTAATTTTGACATGCAACACGTTATTTTGTACCATTTACTAATTACAAATATTTCATTATAAGAATACCTATTTTATTATTGAATTTATATTGATAACATAACAAATCTATAATAATATAAATACAACATAATAACATATTAGTTTCAAAACTCGTGCACAACACGGATAATTTATTATTATTGATTTAATTATAATTATTTTGTTTGAATAAATTAATTTAATTAATAATTTATATTATAATTAATTTAGATAACATTGATTAATTATGGTAAATTACATTATTATTTGTTATTATTAATTTAATCATAACTATTTTAATCACAAACATTTGATTGATATTTAATTTTATTATTGTTATGATTAATGTTATTTGTAATTTAGTCTGTAAATATGTTCACTTCAATTAATCAATCTAATTTGTAAAAGTCTATTTTTAATTAATATATTAATATAAATAGATAGATAGATATATGTAAATGAGCCTATTCTTGATCGGTCTGATTCGTAATGAAAAATTAAATATATAACTATTATGGACATAATCAACCTAATATATTTAGTTAAATTAATATTGCTAAATACATAAATAAAATTAAAATTCTATTGAACGTGTTTTCTTCTTGTGAATTAGTTGATTAGTATATGAGCAGATAATAGTATCTGCTTCTTTTGTCAGATGATAATTATTCATTGATGAACATCTTGTGATAATTATCTACTACTGCATTTTAACTTATACAAAATTTTCGAGTATTTATTAACCATAACTGAGTATTCCTAACTTACTTACCAACCTTATGAAGATGGTTTCATCCAATGGTTTGGTGAATATATTTGCAAGTTACTTTTCTAGTTGGAACAAAATATAGTTCTAGTGTACCATTCATCACATGTTCTCTGATGAAGTGATACCTTATATATGAAGTGCCAGACTTTTGTAAATATTAATCTAATATTGTTAGGATTAATTAATGATGATGATGTTTAGGAAATAAATTGTGCAACTGTAAATACTTAAGGTATATTATAAACCTTAAGATCAACACAAGTTTTGCATCCACTGATGATAATCTTATTCATCAGGGGATGGTCAATCACTTCACAAGACAAGTCAAAAAATAGAACATCTAAAGGACTTGACAAAGTGAAGAAAAATGTCTGACGCTACTTAATAACAGTCAAAGTATTCTGCACATCAGATATTCTAAACAAAGTTTCGTTGATTACGAACCCTCAGGAGAACCAATGAGGGGGAACCCATCAGGGGAAACTCATCAAGGGGAACCCATCAGTGGATGACTAAGACCGACCAACCCGTCAGGGGAACACGTTAGGGTATGGCTGTGACACGTCAAGCTCATCAGGGGAACGTGTCAGGGCATGATCAAGACATGTCACTTGTCAAGGTAAGGCATCAGGGAATGACAGTGTTAGGGCAACCCGTCAGGGGGAAAGCTCAGCACTGCATCAGTGGAAACCGTCGGTGTATGTCATAGATCATAACATCAGTGGATCAAAGAAGCACTGAGTAAAACTCAAGTGAAGGTTGAAGCCCTGATCCAGTCTTGAACAAAGACTAGTCATCAGGGGATCCAAGAAGCACTGATCAAGTTCATCAGGGCTTGTTATCAGTGGATAGTTATGACCGCATGCACCAGTCATCAGGACTTGCACTCAAATCAACGAAGCTTGTTAAAGAAGCAAGAGATGTTAACTGGAAAGATATTTCTTGAAGTTTGTTTGGTCCAATGAGAACACTCGAACATTAAATGCACGCAGATCAGGGGAAGAAAAAGAAGCAATAAAAAGCAGCAGTCTGTCACAAAGGACATCGATGTGACATATATGCGGCTGAGTTGGAAAGAGTAGCACGTCTCAGCATGAGGGTTCAACCACTGATCTTCTACTTATGCAAAGCAGTTCTCAATATATAAAGATATCAATCCAACAGATCAAAAGAAGAGAAGCACACAAATCACTAGAGAGAAGTTTTGTAATAGATCTCGAGAGAAATATTTCAAAGAAAGTTTAGAAGCTAGTGAGTGTGAAATAGAAGCTATAATTTCATTACAGAACTTGTAGCTGTTTAATCACATTTGTGATTATACAGATTTCCAGAAAAACATCAAGTTTTAATATAACTATTTTAACTTGAATCTGTGTGTTCATATTTTATTTTGTTTTTCTGTTCATAGTAGCTGTTTCCAATTAGTGCCAACTAAAGTTTAAAAAGAGCGAAAAGATTGTAGTGTTTGCATTCATCCCCCCCCCCCCCCCCCCCCCC
>CM025784.1:25770899-25842003 GCA_014636745.2 Centella asiatica | reverse complement strand
CCCCCCCCTACAAACACTTGAGCCTATTTTGTTCTAACAATTGGTATTAGAGCCTCTTAGCAGATTACACTTGCTAACAAAGATCAACATCTGTGGCCAACAAAGCTGGAAACAGTAAAGTCCCCATGTTGGAAAGGGGAAAATACTTCTTCTGGAGACAACGCATGACAGTTCATCTTAGAGCAATCGATGATGAATATTTATAGATTCTGGAAGAAGGCCCTCTTGTTCCCAAGAAGCTCATTCCTCAAGAAGTTGTCAATGGAGTCACTATTCCTGAAAAATTAGTCCCAAAGACTACTGACGAAATGACACTTGAGGAAAGAGAGAAAGTGAAAAAAGATCTCAAAGTCACAGGGATCCTGTATAATGGTTTAGACGATGATATGCTGAATAGTATCATGAATCTTACAATGTCTAAATCCATATGGGATACCATACAAATCCTTTGTGATGGAATAGAGGAAGTGAGGGAAAATAAACTGCAACTGTTGACACAACAGTATGAGTGGTTCATAATGAAAAGTGGTGAAACACTCACTGAAATGTTCGACATATTTAATAGGTTGGTAAATGACCTGAGATTATATGGGAAGACATATGCAAATAAAGATGTGAACAGAAGTTCATGAGAGCCCTTCCCATATCATGGGATCCTAAGACAACAACCATCAGGGAATCCAAGGACATGAATCTCCTAGACTTGGATATGCTTTATGGCACCCTAAAGACATATGAACTTGAGGTTCAACAAAGATCTGAAATGTCAGGGGATGCTAGGAAGCTTAAATCTGTAGCCCTGATGGTTGCCAAAAAGGACATGGAAGAAACAAGACTGAGTGTCTTGATGAAGCAGCAACTGGGAGATGCTGAAATGGAAGGGGACAACGAAGCTGACTCCAAGGAAGAAGAATATACTCCGGAAGAGTTAGAGGAGCTGGATGAAACCATGACCTTTCTTGCAAAAAGGTTTTCCAAGCTGTAATTCCAAAAGGCTGCGGGATCCAAAAGATTTTCAGCAAGGAAGCCTAGTAGCACTAAAAACTTTATTGACAAATCTAGAATAAAGTGCTACAAGTGCAATGAAATGGGCCACTTTGCAAATAAGTGCTGCAAGGCCACAAAAGAAGGTGAATCCAGAAACAAGGAAGCTGAAGTGGACTACAAGAAGAAATACTTTGACCTTTTTAATGCAAACAAGAAGGGAAAAACATATATTGGAGATGGAAAGGACTGGGCTGACTCAGATGATGAAGATGCTGAAGAATATGTCAACCTAGCCCTGATGGCCTCATCCACTGACAGTAGCAGCTTACAAGGAATAGTTAAAAGCAGTCATATCTAGTTTCTAGACAGTGGCTGCTCAAGGCACATGACAAGAAACAAAGCCCTGCTCACAGAATTTTAAGAGAAGGATGGTCCAGTAATTTCTTTTGGTGATAACAGCAAAGGACTGACTCTTGGTTATGGCAACAAATGGGAATGTCTCGTTTGAAAATGTAGCACTAGTTGATGGGCTTAAGCACAATTTATTAAGCATAAGTCAACTATGTGACAAAGGATACATCATTTCCTTTAAAGGGGATCAGTGCTTGATCTCAAATGAGGATGATGGGAAGTTGGTTTTATTAAGCATAAGAAAAGGAGATCTCTATGTTGCTGATTTCAATTCAGTAAGTGGAGAATCATGTTTTTACAGCAAGGCAACTCCTGATGAAAGCAGGCTATGGCACAAGAATCTCTCTCACCTGAACTTCAAGACAATCAATGATTTAGTGAAGAGAGAGTTGGTAACTGGGCTACCCCAAATGGAGTTTATTCAAGAAGGGTTATGCCCAGCCTGTCAACAAGGGAAACAAAGGAAATCATCCTTTGTCAGCAAGGAAGCCACAATGATTAAAGATCCAATTCAATTGCTACATATGGATCTCTTTGGCCCTGTCAATATTATGTCAGTGTCAAAGAAAAGATTTGCAATGGTCATTGTGGATGACTACACCAGATACACTTGGGTAAAGTTTTAGCATGCTAAATCAGAAGTGCGTCTCATTGACCACATCAAGAAAGTGGAAACTGAGTTAGGATCAGTGGTTAGGATGTTGAGAACAGATAATGGAACTGAATTCAAGAATGCAGCTGTTGATGGATTTTGTGTGGAGAAAGGCATCAATCATACACTTTCTGCCCCAAGGACTCCTCAACAGAATGGTGTAGTGGAAAGGAAGAACAGAACCCTGATAGAAGCTGCTAGATCAATGCTAGCAAAGGCAAAGATTCCTACCTATTTTTGGGATGAAGCAATTTCCACTGCTTGCTTTACTCAAAATAGGTCATTAATCAACAAGGCTCACAACAAGACTCCATATGAGCTAATGACAAGGAGAAAACCAAACATCAAGTTCCAACATGTTTTTGGATGCAAATGCTTTATCTTAAGGAACTTTGGTGAGAACTTGGGAAAATTTGATCCTAAGGCTGATGAAGCAATTTTCTTAGGTTACTCCCTGACATCTAAGGCCTACAGGGTTTACAACAAGAGACTTCAGGTGGTGATGGAGTCTATAAATGTAGATTTTGATGATCAAGAGATTTCTGGACTTGAAGACCCTGGTTTTCATGAAGAGCTTAGGTTTGAAAATGAAGATGAAACTAATTATCAAGAGGTTGAATCTGATGAGTGCAGACAAATGGAGAATTTATCCATTTCTGATGTCAATCCAAAGTCTATAGAAGCTCCTTCCAATGATAGAGTCAATTTCCTGGACAACAGATCAGGGGATACTCCATCAGGGGATCATTCATCAGGGCATGCACCATCAGGGGATAACTTGAACCTTGAATTAAGCACTAATTCAGGGGGAGGGTTTTCAGAAGCTGGGTGCACAGTCTTAGGGGGAGGAGATGTCAATCAAGCAAGCTCATCAAGATACATCTCTAATCCTAAATAGGCCAGAAGTCATTCACAAGACTTGATTATTGGTGACCCAAACAAGAAAGTGCAAACCAGAAAAGCAACATCTAATAAATGCCTATACGCTTGCTTTCTTTCACAAATGGAGCCAAAGAAATTTGAAGAAGCCATTCTAGATGCAGATTGGATAATGGCTATGCAAGAAGAGCTAAATCAGTTTGAAAGAAATCGAGTTTGGAAACTAGTACCTAATCCCAAGAACATAATTATAATAGGTACTAAATGGGTATTTAGGAACAAGATGGATGAAGCTGGCATTGTTGTAAGAAGCAAAGCAAGACTGGTTGCAAAAGGATATCTTCAAGAAAAAGAGATTGACTTTGATAAGACCTTTGCACCAGTAACCAGACTTGAGGCTATAAGAATTTTCTTAGTCTATGCAGCACATTCGAATTTCAAGGTTTATCAAATGGATGTGAAAAGTGCTTTTCTAAATGGGAAATTGGAACAGGAGGTGTATGTCCAACAACCTCCAGGATTTGAGAGTTCAAAATTTCCAAATCCTGTGTTCAAGTTAGAAAAGACACTTTATGGACTGAAGCAAGCTCCTAGAGCTTGGTATGACACATTGTCAAAGTTTTTAGTGGATAACAAATTCACAAGAGGTATCATTGATAAAACATTGTTCTTTAGACAACACCAAGGTCATCTAATTTTGGTTCAAATTTATGTTGATGATATTATCTTTGGATCCACTGACACTAGACTGTGTGAAAAGTTCTCCAAACTCATGCAAAGCAAGTATGAAATGAGCTTGATGGGTGAGTTATCATATTTCTTGGGATTACAAGTTAAACAAGTCACTAATGGAATTTACATTCATCAAACAAAATATGCCAAAGAACTTCTCAAGAAATTTGATATGGAGAACTCCAAAGTAGCAAAGACACCAATGGTCACTGCCACCAAGATTGACCCTGATAAGGATAGAAAGACAGTTGATTTGAAGACTTACAGGGGAATGATTGGATCCTTGCTGTATCTAACAGCTAGCAGGCCTAATATAATGTTTGCAACATGTCTTTGTGCAAGATATCAAGCTGACCCAAAGGAATCTCATCTCATTGCAGTGAAAAGAATCTTAAGATATATAAAAGGCACTGCAGAGTTGGGACTTTGGTATCCAAAGGAATCTGGATTTGAATTGATAGGATATTCTGATGCTGACTTTGGAGGATGCAAAATTGACAGAAAAAGTACAACAGGAAGCTGTCAGTTTCTAGGAGGAAGACTTGTATCTTGGTTCAGCAAAAAGCAGCACTCAATTTCAACATCAACTGCTGAAGCTGAATATATTACAGCTAGAAGCTGTTGTGCACAAATTCTGTGGATGAAAAATCAGTTAATGTATTATGGCTTGAACTTCAACAAAATTCCAATCAGGTGTGACAACACTAGCGCCATAGCCATTGCTGAAAATCCTGTGCAACATTCCAGAACCAAGCATATAGAAATCAGATATCATTTCATCAGGGAACATGTTATGAATGGAACCATTGAACTACAATTTGTACCATCAAATCAGCAGCTGGTAGACATTTTTACCAAAGCTCTTAATGAAGCCACGTTTTTCAAACTTGTGGGAAAGCTGTGAATGGTGAATTATGCGTCAGGGTCAGGGTCAAATGCCTAAGTTCTGGTATTCCTAACTCATGTCATAAGTTCTTAATGAAATTAATTGATATATGATAATATATGCTATTACTGTAAATATGTATAAGTATACTTGTATATTCTGTATTTTTGCTTGGTTGTGTTTGTCTTTAACTGATGCATCAAGGTTAGGATCTCCATTAAGGCGCATCAGGGTTAGGGTATTAGACTTGTGCATCAGGGTCAGGGTATCTTGCTTTGAAATCAGTGTCAGGACATCCGACTTATGTATCAGTATCAGGGTATGTATATACAAAGAGCATCAGGGTAAGGTAAAATGTTTTTAACTGCATCAGGGGATTATGGTCAGTAAAGTGATGACAACTTATCAGGGTGTTTTTCTCTCACTGATGACGTGTCATCACAGAAACTGAAATGATTCCTGATTGCGTGCTTTTAGGAGCAGTTTTCAAACGTCAACAGGCAGGTATTAATACTGTATCTCTCCTACTTTTTAAAACTCCCTAAAACATTTAATCTTTTTCTGATATTTGCTTGAGTTTTCTTTCTTTTTCTCTCTCATTTTCATAGAAACCCTAGAACTTCAAACCTTCAAAGCGTCAATGGCACGCCAACAAATTCCAAGGAACCTGATAGTTCCATCCACAAACTATGTGGGTTTCTCAGACATTAATAAGGTGAGTGATTGCTTCAAGCCTATAATGAACTATTTACTCACCTCCGAGTATAGTCAAGCAATCTTCACCGATGAAGAAATGTCGGGGGAAGCACTGTCTCAACTTTGGACCAGTGCAAAGTTCATGTACTCCGCTACAAGGCCTGATGTGGTGAAGGGAATCTCATTCAAGATTTCTTCTAAGAAAAGGAAAATAACCCCTTCCAGAATTAATTCTGCTTTGGGGCTACCTATTCAAGACCTGGTGGAAGTACCTGGTGATGCTGAACTGCTCGACTTTTTGAGGGAACTGGGCTTCAACACTGCTCCCAACGCAGTGTTAAAGTTCAAGGATCTCAAGAGGGTGAACGTGAAGCAGGAGATTTCTTATCTCTTTGACACCATCACCAAGGTGTTCTCAGGTAAGTGTTCTAACTTTGAGGTAATAACCTCTTTAACTTTGAAAATAGCATACGCCATGATTAATAATGTAAATATAAATATAGGTAAAATAATTTTTGATGACCTTGTAAATAAATTAGGTAATATTAATAATAGGAAATCTGAAGTATATTATGTTAGATTCTTGTTTATGATTATTAAGGATCAAATTACTAATTTTTCTTTTGAGAATGATATACCTGTACAGACATACAAGCAAACAAAGAAATTGTTTACAGAAATAATGAAGAAATCGTATACAGCCGAACCATATGCACTTCCGCAGCATATGGTACAGGTAGTAAATTCTTCACCTTTTACTTCCCAACCTGTAAATTCTTCACCTTCATCCACGATGGCAAAGAAAACAACCACCTCTCTGCCTACCCAAGTAGAACAACCAATTTCCACTCAACCACTCTCAATAGCCCAACCCATAGTCTCCCAAAAGACTTTTGGGATTGAAAGAAAATCCAGTGAAGTTACCACATCAACTGAGGGAGAGCAAGGAGAGAGAGTGATTAGCTATAGGAGGAGATTAAAGAAGAAGAAGGGAGCCACGAGTGTTATCCAACAGCCTGACCAGGGTGTATCCTCTCAAAAGGATACTACCTTTGATAAGGAATTAAACATATTTCTAACTAGTTCCTCTCAAAAGGATTTAGTTATTGAAAATAGTCCTCGACCAGGGACACAGTTGAGTGAGACACATACACTGACCATGGACTCTGATGAAACTAACATCAGGGTCTCTGAGAGCCATTTGCAGAAATTAGACACAGTGAGTGCACACACTACTCAAGATGTTGTAGCTCAGAAGCTTCTCAATAAGATCAACATGAGTCATAAGCATTCTTCTACAACATCTTTTGATGAATCACCTCCTCGTTCAGTGATTCAGCCAACACTCCCATCTACACCATTTCCTTCCTTCTCTGTTCCTCAAATTTCTTCAGATATTATGACACAAACACTGAGTGTCATAAGATCAGATTCTCCACTTTTTCAATTCGTGGAGGAGCCAACACTTCCTGACACAGTGATTGAAAGTCACCACTCTCAAATGGTTGACTCATTTTTCCTTGAAACAATCACTGATGATCAGACATGGGACATAAATTCCAATGTATATACCACAACAATAAGTCTTTATGTACCCCCAATTGTAAATACTTCTTCTATACAGACATACACTTATCCAATTATACATACACACATTACTACTACTCCTTCTCCTATCACTACTGTTGAACCAGAACCTGTACATACTTACTTGAACTGGCCACAGTTGCTGATCTCCAAGCCCATAGGAGCCCTACTAGGACAATTTTGAGTGAGGCTGAGAAAATATTTAGTGCAGAGAGGCAAAGTCAATCCCCTGAGAGGACTTTGGCAAAAGGAGAGGAAGAGAGTACTGCCTTAGTAGGCAAATAAAAAGGAGAGAATTCGAGTGATGCCTTAGAATGCAAAGAAAAAGGAGAGAATGAGCAAGATAAGGATGAGATCCTTGTAAATAAAGAACAGAGAGAAAACATAGTTACTATAAATACCACTTCAAGCTCTGAAAGTGATGAAGATGATGCTCCACAAGATGATTTTTCCCAGTTCATCGGAGTTGATTTGTACTTTCAGCAGAATCAAATGTCGGATACTGTACAGTTACTAAAACAAGAACTAGCAAGGACCACTGATCCAATCTTGATCAAAGTGTTAAAATCACAGATCATGATTGGTCAGTCTATAGATATTGAAAATAAAAAACTATACACACATTTCACAGAAAAGATCAACAATGTACAACAAGTTGTGAACTCCCTGGTCACCAGCCAGACCCTGCTCTGGATGAAGAAGCAAGCTGACAATGTAGACAAAAATCTTGCTGATCTCACTACTCAATTGACTAGCATGGAAACTCTGCAACAATCTATGGTTGACACTCTGAAGCACGTTCTTCAAGTCAAATTCCGACTCTCAACTCCCACTAATGATGTTGTCAAAAAGGGGGAGAAATCTACCAAGCATTCGTCAGGGGATGTTGCTGAGAAATCTACAAGTCAACCATCAGGGGATGTGACTGCTCTTGTTCCTGCTCCTAAACCCAAGGACAAAGGTAAAGGCATCCTGATTGAGGAACCAAAGAAGAAATCCAACACTCAATCAGGACCTAAGCTACTTGGAGATGCCATGAAGACAACCCACTTTCCAAACACCTGTCGAAGCTGTAATTGATGGGAAAGTGGAGCTGGTCTACCCTCAGGACAAAAAGCTCGTGGAAGCTGATGCAATCTATGCACAACAACTTCAAGAAGAAGAAGAGAGGGAAATGACAAAGGAATAGGAGGAAGCAAAGAAGAAGAAGAGTGTCAAGCCCAGGACCTCTAGGAATCTTCAGCAAAGAAGAGCTCAAAATCCGAAAGGTGCATCAGCGGATAAAAGTCAAGACAAAACCAAAGACCCTGATGCCACCAAACCTAAGTCATCTGAAGCCAAGGAACAAGCATCTTCTCCCATTACCACAGCATATGGCCCACCCACTTTAGCTGAATCCCTCAAAGAAGAAAGGCGCAAAAACCTAATATTTATGTTCTCCATAAAAAGCATAGATGTCAGGTTCAACAATAGTAGGGATCAACTGATAACAGTATAACTCAAGAGTGGGTCACGATTCAATGTAACAATGGACTGGTTTAGGAGAATGGATGCTGAACAGTTGGGATTAGTTCTGAATCTAATCTCCAAATCTTCAAAGGCTAACAAAGACTTAAGGGGGATGATTGACAAGTTGAGGAGAGCCATCAACGATGAAAGGAGCCTGCCCACAGCCCTAGAAAGACCACTGAAATTATTCTATAAATCCACTGATGGGCAGGAGAAAAACATAAGGATCAAAGACGTTGATGGCCTCGACCTGGAGGAAGCGATGCATGTTCTAAGCCAAATAGCTTATCACAAAAATGAACATGTCATCAAGTTCAGAATTCTACTGATTCAGAAGGTAGTGAAGGAGATTGAAGAAACCAAAGCTGATGATGGGAACACTGCAGTAAGGGATGTGCCACCAGTAAAGGGATTTAAAGAATATCCAAAAATGATCACAAGCTCTATGTGTGTTCAATTCAAAAATAAAAAGGGGGAGATCATTACCTTCTACTGGTCACAACTTATTGCAGCCAATATTCAAGAAATAAAATATGTCCTTGAAGCTTTGGAATCCAGTAGCAATGTCAACATTGTCAACTTCAGAAAACTTCTTTAAAGGGAGCTGGAGCAATTGGAGGGGAAGACAACAGACTCTGGATTCCTGATCAAAATCCAGATCAAAGGAGACAAGGCCTTGGAAGTGACTCTCAACCGATTGAATCAAGTCATCCATTGCCCTTTGTCTCAGCGAAAAAGATAAAGGATCCTGATGTCTAAAACTATATATTTTTGTTGTAATAGATATAGGAAATACTTGTACAAAAATTCTTTTATTAGTTCATTCAAAATTCATTCTTGTATTTAGTATTGGTTTTGACATCATCATTAGTGCATCTAAGAATTTATGGTTATCAAAATGATAAACATAAATAGGGGGAGATTGTTAGAATTAATTAATGATGATGATGTTTAGGAAATAAATTATGCAACTGTAAATACTTAAGGTATATTATACACCTTAAGATCAGCACAAGTTTTGCATCCACTGATGATAATCTTATTCATCAGGGGATGGTCAATCACTTCACAAGACAAGTCAAAAAATGGAACATCTAAAGGACTTGACAAAGTGAAGAAGAATGTCTGATGCTACTTAATAACAGTCAAAGTATTCCGCAGATCAGATATTCTAAACAAAGTTTCGTTGATTAAGAACCCTCAGGGAAACCAATGAGGGGGAACCCATCAGGGGAAACTCATCAAGGGGAACCCATTAGTGGATGACTAAGACCGACCAACCCGTCAGGGGAACACGTTAGGGTATGGCTGTGACACGTCAAGCTCATCAGGGGAACGTATCAGGGCATGATCAAGACATATCACTTGTCAGGGTAAGGCATCAAGGAATGACAGTGTCAGGGCAACCCGTCAGGGGGAAAGCTCAGCATTGCATCAGTGGAAACCGTCGGTGTATGTCACAGATCATAACATCAGTGGATCAAAGAAGCACTGAGTAAAACTCAAGTGAAGGTTGAAGCCCTGATCCAGTCTTGAACAAAGACTAGTCATCAGGGGATCCAAGAAACACTGATCAAGTTCATCAGGGCTTGTTATCAGTGGATAGTTATGACCGCATGCACCAGTCATCAGGACTTACACTCAAATCAACAAAGCTTGTGAAAGAAGCAAGAGATGTTAACTGGAAAGATATTTCTTGAAGTTTTTTTGGTCCAATGAGAACACTCGAACATTAAATGCATGCAGATCAGGGGAAGAAAAAGAAGCAACAAAAAGCAGCAGTCTGTCACAAAGGACATCGATGTGACATATATGCGGCTGAGTTGAAAAGAGTAGCACGTCTCAGTACGTGGGTTCAACCACTAATCTTCTACTTATGCAAAGCAGTTCTCAATATATAAAGATATCAATCCAACAGATCAAAAGAAGAGAAGCACACAAATCATTAGAGAGAAGCTTTGTAATAGATCTCGAGAGAAATATTTCAAAGAAAGTTTAGAAGCTAGTGAGTGTGAAATAGAAGCTGTAATTTCATTACAGAACTTGTAGCTGTTTAATCACATTTGTGATTATACAGATTTCCAGAAAAACATCAAGTTTTAATATAACTATTTTAACTTGAATCTGTGTGTTCATATTTTATTGTTTTTCTGTTCATAGTAGCCGTTTCCAATTAGTGCCAACTAAAGTTTAAAAAGAGCGAAAAGATTGTAGTGTTTGCATTCATTCCCCCTTCTATAAACACTTGAGCCTATTTTGTTCTAACAAATATTAAAGTATTAATAAATAAATTTTAGATATGAGTACATATTTGCAATTGTGTACAAATATTCTTCCATGAATGTTGAAAAATCTAAGTTTCAGTTTAAGATATTATTATTACCACTATTATAGATAGTAATGGTATATGTGGTAGTAGAATTAGTATGATTTGTTATGTTACTATTACAAAAGAAACGGGGGTTAATTAGCATTTTTGTCCGATTAGCTCCCACTGATGAGTAAGTAATTTTTGCTGATACATTAGCACTACAAATTACTATTGTAAGATATTTTTAAAAAATACACACATATATGTAAATGGGTTGATCAAGTAATTGTTTATTATATTTAATGAGTTGATGATTTAGTTAATTACACGTCTTATGCGAATTAGAGGTGTGAAACACCCCACACCTGACATACGTCTTCACAGGTTTTCCTATATAAAGAAGACCCTTGTATTACCACTTTTCTTTTCCTAAACACTCCTAAAATCTAAATAATATTCACGTAGGAAGTGTTGCAAATTGAAAGTTTTGTAAGATAATTTTAAAACTCTAATTAGTTATTTAATTTCATTGAGAAACATAAAAAATAAAGTCTGTATTTGTCTAATCGTTTAATTAGAGTAGGAACCATGTTAAATACATTGGTTAATTAAAACGTATTTTCTTCACTGTAATCTCCCCATAGTGATAAAGTACATGGACAACCTATGTTTCTTTCAAAATACTTAAGAGCTTTTCTTTGTATTCAATATGAATATATCGTACTCTATTATGCTTTACTTTATACAGCTTCTATCAACCAAATTGGTGGATATACAATATTACAATTAAGAAAGGAATTTAATGTCTAACCAATTCTAACCACTGTTGTAAATTGAATCCTTCGTTCCTTCTGAAACTATATCATATCGGAAAACTTCAGGTTCAATTATAGTCTTCGATAGCATAATGTTTAGTCCTCGATAGGCTAATTCTTACTCTCCTATAGACTAATTATTAATCTCCGATAGGCTAATCCCTACTCTCAAATAGACTAATTATTAGTCTCCGATAGACTTGACTAATTTCAACTTATTTTCAGTCTCTGATAGTTAGTCTCTAATAGACTAAACATAACCACTGATTTTGTTAAACTCTCAAATGCAGTCTTGGTAGTCTTTTATAATTCATTTTAACTTACTCTCTTACAATGATATTTTACAACAATCAGATAGTAAACTACCAACTACAAAAAACTTATCTGCTAATGTTTATACTACATATCAGTAGCTACTGTACATTTGAAAATCTAAATGTTCTAAGTATATTCATAATCATCAAATGTTATAAACCTAACAGTTAATTAAAACATATTTTCTATCCTCTTTCTCATTCACTGTAATCACCCAATAGTTATCAACTGATAAAATTGTCTGATGATGAACAAATTAACTGTTGATGACCATTTACCCTTTAAAGTCAATTATTTGCTGATGAGAAAATTAACTGATGATGACCATTTACCCTCTAAAGTTATTGATCTACTGATGAACAAATTAACTATCAATGACTAACTTATCATCTGAGTGTAATTTATCATTTAATGCACAGTAACTACTGATGTATAATTTATCCTCTGATGTGTAATGTATCATCTAATGTACAGTAACTACTGATGCACATATTATCCTCTGATAAACATTTTATCCTCTAATGCACAGTAACTACTGATTCATAATTTATCCTCTAATGTGTAATCTATCCTCTAATGCACAATAACTACTGATGCACATATTATCCCTTGATGCACATTTTTTACCCTTTGATGTGCAATTTATTCTTTGATGCAGATTATCTGTGGATGAACAAAACATTCATTGAACCTAACCATTATCCACTGATGAACAAATAACTCATTAGATGATAATATTTGAAGAAAATTTAGTTTAAAAAAAAAAACTATTCTACTGATGTTATGAAACACACCAGTAACTACTATACAATAACAAAACTAACAATTTCAAGTATATGCATCACCATCAGATGCATTAAAGAGAGAAAGTTATGAACTAAAAGTTTAATTTACCTCAAATAAGTAATTCTGCAGTAACTGTTGGCATTTACAGCCACTACACACCAGTTGATAAACAGTGAACATCTTGATGCCCTATGTTGAACAACTTGAGTTCAGTCATCCCTCAATATAGGAATGCATAACAATTGAAATGAAACACCTTAATAAATTATATGATACACAATCTGATAGACATTACATAAAGAGTCATACTGTTTTAGAGATAGTTATAATTTTAACTTTTGCTCATTTATGGATCAAAAACAGATCTCGCAGGAACACTTGAGTCCAATATAGACTACCACCCAGATCAAGGCAAGTAATATATTTATTATTTTTTCAACATATAGCACAGTTGTTTTGTTATATGTGGTTTTGCAAATATATATGAAATCTGATGCTTATTGCAATTAAACGCATGATCAATTAATTCGATCTGTGTAATGGCATGTTATGATATGATATGCAAGGGCTTAAACTTTTCTTCTTACTTATACATAATTGTTTCATATATGTACTGATAGAGGATAAAAGTTATTTATTCAACTTAAGTTAAGATTTTATTGTTAAATGTTTGACTACTTGTATAAAGTTTGTAAACATCCTGTCTGTTTCATGTCAATACATGATATATTGAATTAGTTGATTTAGTTTAACTCTTTTAATATTATACTTTTGCATTCTTATGAAATCATTTATGTTTCTACCCAACAACCCTCATTGAGATATTAGGATTAATCAACTATATAAGCTTAAGGGGAACACCCCGGAGTTGAGAATAGTTATCCTATTTTGTCAGGCCCTGTAGATGAAATTATATCTACCTTAAGTGTCATAAGTATGTACATTGCAGACCATGTTGAGATAACTTGACCTGCTATTGTCAAATGTTAAGAAATACTCTTAGTAAGTCCTAGTACTGAACGAGTTAAGGTGATCTAGTAAGTCATGGACTAAAAGACATCGGATGCTTATGTGAAATTTCATTTAAAGGAATTAATTTCCAATTTCTCCTCAACTGAAACATGGATTCACCTTATCTGCGTCGGGAATCCACTTACTTGAACTTTTTATGTTATTCATAATTTTTAACCTTGCCTTGAGATGGATTATCTGAACTTGCTGCAGAACTTTTATTCTTCTCACTTTCCTTATAGAATATTAATTATTGAGCATTTGTTGCTCATACTTGCTTTGATTATCTTTCAGTTAAATGCGAGAAATGTGAAAGTTCCAAGGGTAAGGAAAAGATGTACCAGTAGAACTGGCTGTTAAGGGTTCAAAAGTACGAATCTGGTTTTGGTATTATAGTAGAAAACCTATTACGTTATCCGCGATTAGACCCTTTTGACACAGTATTTGTAATAATTGTTGGTCATACTCTGTTTCAGCTTATGTTATATATGTAAGTTTGTTTAATTTTATCTCATTAACGACTTGAGTTTCGCTGAAAGCTGGAGTCGCCACAGTTGATAACAAACTGACAACTCTATTTTACATCGGTAAACTGGGGTTGTCACATTATATCTATGTGCTTAGTTCTAGAATGTTGCACATGATTCTCTGTAATGGCAATAGCACTGGTGTTATCAAAATAAATAGGAATTTGATTGAACACCATATCATAGTCCATTAGTTGATTTCTCATCCATAGAATCTGAGCACAACAACTCCCAGCATCAATGTATTTAGTTTTAGCTGTTGAGATTGACATAGAATGTTGTTTCATGCTAAACCATGACCCTAGTTTTCCTCGAAATTGACAACTTCATGTTGTGTTTTTCTTGTCTATTTTGCAACATGCATAATTTGTATCTGAGTAGCCTATTAGTTTAAATCCAGATTCTCTAGGATACCAAATTCCAAGATTTAGAATTTATCCTTTTAACTACAACCACATATTTGAATATCCTTTTAACTACAATCAGATGAGACTCTCTAGGATCAGCTTGAAATCTAGCACATAGACATGTAGAAAATATTATATCTGGTCTACTAGCATCAAGATATAAGAGTGAGTCTATCATCCCTCTATAACTTGATATATCAATTTTCTTTCCTTTTAAATTAGTATCAAGTTTAGTGGATATAGTTATGGGTGTTTTAGCAATTGAAACATCTTCTAAATTAAATTTATTTAAAAGACCTTTGATATATTTTGATTAACTGATAAAAATATCATCATTGGTGTGACGACCCCAAACTCTTATATCGAACCAAGGCTCCGTCAAAGGAAATTAAATAACGTATCATCCTTTGATAGCATAATTAAAGTTAAAAGAAAATAGTAGCGAGTTATTACAACCCAAAATATTATGATTCTAGTGGAAGCTAAGCTATCTCTAGATTACAGTCCATAACATTACAATTTCCATACGCCTTCCTCCTTCAACAGCCACTCATAAGGTCAACATAAGTTTAATAACCAATTATCTTTGCCTTCCCCTTGTCAGAGGGTTCAACCTTTGTACCATGCCCTGCAAGACATTAAATTTAACAAGAATGAGCGATTTAAGCTCAACAAGTATATAAGCAAATCAGGGAAACAAATCTGGGATATTAATGGAGGTTCAATTCTGTTTGTGAGGCTCAGTGAAACAAAATACCAATACCTTAGAAATCTTTAAAGAACTTTAAGGATCATTGATGATAAATAATGTGTAATCCTCCTCGAAGAAAGACAGGTTTCCACCTGTGTATATCTTTCTCAAAATATTCATCGGGGGCTAAAACCGTTAGATTTGTTAACCATACGATACACAGTTGGCCTAACTGTAACCATATGATCCCTCAGTGTGTGAATGTACGTAGTCACTTATAATTCCTCTAGGTCAGGTGATAGAACAAATCAACACCTTTCCTTTCCTCTAGCCAACCACGTGACACGTCCCATTTAAGGGATACATCATTCTCATTTGTTTGCCTAGATATATCATTAAAAAATAACTGATAAATTGAAGTTCAGTTATATCCATGCACATTTATTCATATCAGGCTAGCGGAAATTAAGACATAGCATTCTCAATCATAAAAGCAATTGAAATATATAAGTCATAGCTTTGTACGCATGTCGAATAAATTGATCATGCGCTTAACTGAAATAAGCATAAGAGTGGGAATATACTTGCCTCGATCTTTAGCAAAAACAAAAATCAACTTCAATTCACTCGTGAGTGAAACACTCTATACAATATGCATATAACATGAGAAATTTATACCATTGATAAAGATATGAGAAAAATGCATATGTGATGTCCTTAAACTTTTAATGTCTTAAATTTGACATAAGGACTGTTGAGGTTTAATAAATAATTAGAACATCTTAAAATAATTAAAGAAAATAAAGTTTTATATTTTCAAAGACGAACTATGCATCAGTGGATAGCCATCGCAACCTAAAAGGGGTCATCAGGGGATAAATTGATTGTCAGGGGGTGACTAGTCATTAGTGGACAACTTCACCCGTTAGAGGGTGACCTCTCGGCCATCAGGGGATAGCCTTCGACCATCAGGGGATAATTAACCCGTCAGGGAATAGTCATCAGGGGATGACTTACCCATCATGGGATGGTCCTCGGTCATCAGGGGATAATCTTTGAACATCAGGGGATGAATTTGTTCATCTCCAAACTCGTCAGGTGATAATTTGTTCAGTGCCAAACTCATTAAGTCATCGCTGAACTCCTCGATGGGTGATTTGTTTAGCGCCAAACTCCTCGGTGACTAGTTTGTTTAGCGCCAAACTTCATAAGTCAGTGCCAAACTCAGTTGGGTATCGCCAAACTCTTCGGGAACTAATATCTTTAGTCATCAGAGACTATCATACTTTGCCCATTAGAGACTAACAACATTTTCCTTCATCGGGGACTAGTATTTTTATACTATCAAAGACTAATATTGTTAGCCTACCAGAGACTAATATTATACTGTCAGAGACTAACTTTTACACTGTCGGAGACTAACTTGGAATCTCCCAGGGACTATTTTATACTATCAGAGACTAACATCAAACTAACGGAGACTAAGTTAGAACTTGTCTCAGATGTAGTGGTGGCCTCTTCACTTTTCAAAGGGTGGTGTTATCAACACATAACCATACATAGGTCGACTCTTATCATATATATATATATATATCTATTTTTTTTTTAGCATACAAAATTAATAGCTTCCAGCATCATGTGCTTGAATGAATAAGGACAAAAATAGAACATAGCATAGGATTGGTATAAAGCTCTTACCCCTTCAAGCTTTTAAAGAAAGGATTAGAATACTCGTGTTGCTCTTGAAGAAAACTGCTCTTGAGAAGGAAGAATGAAATTTTTGTAGGTGGAGAGAATTCTTTTGGGAGTGAGGTTAGGGTTGTACTCTAAATGATATATTTATACCATTTGCTGAGCAATAAGAGTTGTTGGATTGATTGAGATTTGATTTCAGCCGTTGGCTGGAAAAAGAAGTAATAAGCTTTGAAATGGAACGATTGGTTTGAAAGGTCGGTGTTGCGGCTGCCAAAAATCAACCAATCACCTATCAAAGCCAACCATATATTGGACAATAATCTTTCCCTTGTTGGTGCCTTAGGCAACAATCTTTCCTTGCAATAGTAATTATATCACTTGTCTCACGGTAGTCCTTGGTTCAATCATAGGTACTATAGCTCACACCCGTGTGCTTGCCTTCCCACGTGAGTACTAATCACTAACTCTTGATAATACATGAATAAAGTAATCATTTAAAGATTTGAGTTTAAAATATCTTTAAATCCTTTGGACATCACATTACCATAAAAACTTCCATTTAAGATATGAATTCGTTATTCATATAATAATTTCATCATAACATGAATTGCAACAAAACTTATTATATTTTTTGGGTTCTCACAATTGGTCTGTTTAACCTGTAGATCTAAAAAAAAGTTTAATTCACCCATAATGCTCATCTCATATCTACTTTTCATCAGTTTTGAGGATTTAACACATAATTTCTCATTTGTAGATCCAAATATAATATCATTTACATAGACTTGAACACGTATTATATCACCAACAAATTTTCTATGAAATAAGGTTTTATCTACAATACCTCTTGTAGAATGATTTTCAAGTAAAAACTAAGATAAAGTGTTATATCGTGCTCTTGGTGCTTGTTTAAGTCCATAGAGTGCTTTGTCTAACCTATATACATGATTGGTAAACTTCTAATTTTCATAACCAGGAGATTGTTGGACATACACCTCTTCTTGTAATCTCCAATTTAGGAAAACACTCTTAACATCCATTTGGTACACTTTGAAATTTGCATGTGTAGTATAGGCAAGGAATATTCTGATTGCTTCCAATCTTGCTACTGGTGCAAAGGTTTCATCGTAGTCAATCTCATCTTCTTGTGAGTAACCTTTTGCAACCAATCTGGCCTTATTCTTTGTCTCTATAACAGTTTCATTTAACTTATTTCTAAAGACCCATTTAGTACCAATAATAGATTTATTCCTTGGTCTTAGCACTAGTCTATAGACTTTGTTTTTTACAAACTAATTAAGTTCCTCTTGCATAGCATTCACCCGATCAACATCTTTTAGTGCCTCTTCAACTTTCTTAGGTTCCATCTGTGATAGAAAAGTTAGATAGAGACACTCATTCTGAGTAGCACTCCTAGTCTTAATACTTTCAGTTGGATCTCCTATGATTTGCTCCATAAGATGATCTATAGTCCATTTGATCTGTGGAGGAAGTCTTCTTGAAAAAGAAGCTTCATTACTTCCTTATTTTTCATGATGTATAGTGCTCTCAGCTTCTTGAGAAGCTCCCCCTGAATCAATGGGTATTTCTGGATTGGAGTTTGAAGTATACTCTGATTCATTATCCACTGACAATGGATTATTTGCTGATGTAATATCCTCTAATGTAACATTATCCACTAATATTGTATTATTCTCTGATAAGGCTTCCTAGATTATCACATTTGTTGTCCCAATAAGACAACCTAGAACTTGTAGAAGACGGGTTGAATGCAAGTTCTATGAATCTTTTCGAATTCTTATTCTTTAAAATAATAAAATTTGAGGAATAAAAAGAATAAGACAAATTTATAAACAATTGTTTTTATTGATTGGTAATTGATTACAGAGTCTAACAATCACGAATTGATTGTCAACTTCAATTTTTTGTACTGTATATATACAAATCTATGAAAACATACAGTTTCTAGTATTTCTATAAATTCAATTACAACTTCTGATTCTGAATTATAATTCAGCTTTCAATCCTATTCAATAAAGATTTTCTATGTACAATCTGAATAGTAATTCTAATTCAATAAAAAACAACTCTAGTATCTTTCCTAACTAGTTTCGTCTTCAACACAACTTCTTTGTCCATGTCGAAGTCAACTTCTAATTGAATTATAAATCTGTACTGCATTAAAGAGTAATTTTCATTTTACTCTCTGATAGCTTCAACAATAGTCTCTGGTCAAGTATGCTTAGTCTTCGACAACTCAAGCTTAGTCTCCGATAGCTTAAACTTAGTCTCTGACAAGCTTAAGCTTAGTCTCCGATAGACTTAGTCTTAGTCTCTGATAGACTTGACCTTAGTCTCCGATAGACTAAACATAATCTTTAGCTTTGTTGAATTCTCCAATGCAATTCTAGTATTTTCTTACAATACAAATTAACTTACTCTCTAATGAAAAATATATTACAATAATCAAAGAGTAAACTACTAGCTACAAAAATTCAATTGCTATAAACTAGCACTAACTGTACATTTGTATTTCTAAGTATTCTAAATACAATCATCATCAAATATTACAAAACCTTACAATCTCCCCCTATTTATGATTATCAACATGATAAACATAAATCAAGGTTGATGATGATGTTAAAACTCAAAATTACAAGAATAACTTAGAAACAAAAATTTAAAGAATATGTTAATTACAAATGTACCTGAACTAAGATCTTTGATCCTAAAATTCAGCTTCAACAAGACTCAGGTTTAAATCCTTTAAGTCTGGCAAAAAAAAAAAAAATCTTCAACAACAACTTCAACTCTTCTTTTTCTTGTTGATTTCTTTGATCTTTTCTTCTAGCAGCTTCCTGAACTTAATCTCATTTTCATCAGTTGAATCATTGAGTAAGGCAATGAATCCTTCAAATTCACCTAAGCATGCTTTGTTGATCTGTTTGTCGTAGTCAAAGAAAACAACATCACCATGAAAATTCTCGTAGAGTAATCCAAAAACAAGCGGTTGGGGGGGGGGGGGGGGGGTTGTGTTTGAACTTGTGGCAGTTTAAACAGTTTCTCCATCTCTTCAAGTTCCTTTTGGACCTCTCTTCTTAATTCCAAGTTTAGCACAAAATTTTCAGGCACAATAAACAACAACCACTCTAAATCTTTGAATGACCTCATCTATAGGCTTGGTTTATTTAGATGCAAAGACTCTCCATCTTTTTGAATGACTTTGAGATAGTCCTTGTCATTTTCACCATTTTTAAGATTAATGGCCCCAACACTCTTCTTAAAAGCTTATTTAATTTCTGATGTGTTGGTCATTCCGATTCTGGAGATTTTACTACTTGGAACTGGTTTTGATTTTTGAGTTTCGAACACAGTTACCAAAGCAGTTTTAGTTTCCTTTTGAGGCTCACTCATTACTGACTTCCTTCTAGAACTTTTTTCAACCTGCTCAATCTCCTTATTTCTACTTCTTGTCTCTGTAGACTTTTGAGCTCTTGTTTTCTTTGCCATCATTGCCTTTTTCTTTACTACTTACTCCTCCCTAGCTGCTGCCATTTCCTCTTCCTTTTGTAATTGTTGAGCATACAATGCATTAGCTTCAACCAGTTTTTGCTCTTGAGGATAAACTATCTCTACTTTCCCATCCACTATCAACTTCATTGGAGTGGAAAAGTGAGCAGTCTTCATGGCATCACCAGTAGCTTAGGCTTTCCTGGTTGAATGGACTCTTTCTTCTTTAGTTCTGCAACCAAGATGCCATTGCCTTTGTCTTGTTTGGTGGTTGAGGCTATTGCACTAGGAGGAGAAACTATTGTTTTTGTTGTTGTTTTTCCTGTTGTTGTTGTTGTTGTTCCTATTGTTGTTGTTGTTGTTGTTGTTGTTATAGTGGAGATACTAGTCTTGATGGCGCATCAAGTTCCTTATTTACATTTTGAAGCCTTTGTAATTCAACCATCAAGCTAGTCAAGCTTGTATTCTCAGGGCCAACTTCTTTCTCTTATGGTACCTGACTACTCTCCCCCTTTTTTAAATTAGCATCTTGAGAGATAGGAGTAGTAGCTAGAGTAGGAATTGCTTTGTAAAGAAGTTGTGCGAGATTTTGGATGTTATGGGAAAATTGATCTTGTTTCTGCAGAATAAACTAGACTTGTGATTCCAATGCTTGAAATCTCTTCTCAGTGTTGGATTGCTCTCGAAGTCTTAGTTCAATTGAGTTAAACATCCTTTTGGGAAGATGACCTTCATAGCACCTTCGCATTTTTTCTGTTTCTAGCTCCATCCTGATCTCGACATTTTGTAGTCCAACTTTGAGACCGTTGATCAAGAAGTGCTAGAACTTCATATGTTTCTTGTCTATTTTGATCATCCCCTCATAAACTGCACTAGGAATAAGTTCAGCTGCATCAGACCCTAAGGTGATCAAATAATTATGTCGTAGTTGTGCAGTTTCCTCATGCAAAGTATTTGTGTAGCTTACATCCAGCCAAGCATCCATATTTTCTTCTTGATCCTCAACATACACAGGTTCACTTACAGCTTTGAGTTTGCATAGTTGATATTTGATTTTGATGTTGTTGTAGTCCATATAAGACTTCAAAGTCTGAATTGGACATATTAGCCAGCAATTGAACTGATGCATCCCCTGACTGTGAGCTTCCCCCAGTTTCCTCTGTTAGTTGATCTGTTATTGATGTCAAGGAAACTTCAGTTGCAGTGGAGGTGGATGTCTCAACAAGTTTTAGAAAATCACCTGTTGAGAATGTATTTTTCTCTCTTTTCTTTTGTTCAAGGATCTTATCCTTGTTCACATCCTCTCCTTTTTCCTGGAGTTAAACATCCAACTGTTGTTCCTCTCTTTTTTCTAAGCTATCTAAAGTTTGACTCTCAAGTGTTTGACTTATCTCTCCTTTTTCCAAGTCAGGAGCCTGACTCTCACTAATTATTCTCTCAACCTTACTCATTTGGATGGTGGCACTCTGTCCTACAGAAGGAAGAAGTAAAGAAAAAGTATATGTGGCACCAAGGAGAGGGGGTTCCCTTAATAAAGAGGTGGATAGGGATCTCTCCAAGGTTAATGATTTCTCAGCCACGAGTGTTGGCTCTTCTTGAAAAAAATCAAGAAGATTTGAAATGTTAAGTTCTAAAGCATCAAGCGTAAGAGAAGAAGTAGGAGAAGATATAGATGGGAGTGTTGACTGCTCCTCAAGAAGAGAAATTTGAAGAGCATTAATTTGAACTGACTCTATATATGCACTCCTTGTGTCACTCTTTCTTTTAGTTCTTCTCTTATAATGACTTTTCCTTTGTTTTTGTACAAGGGGTTGTGCAAACTCTGTACCTTTTGTTCCTAGTTGGGAACTATCTTTAATGTCAACATCCTTTTGGGAAAATGTTTCCAGTATACTGCTTTTCCTTTAAACCTCCATTGCCTTTTGAGAGCAATGAATTGCTTTTGGCTCATGGTTATCACTCTCTTCTTTTTCTGAGGAGCCACCTCAGCTTCTTTTACTCCCTTGGCCTCACTGTCACCCTCATTAGTTTTTCTTTTTATGGGTAACTTTGTGGCTTTCTTTGTTTTTACAATCATAGTCTTTTGAGAAACTGTGGAGGAGGCGGTAGATGGTTGTTGTGAAGTATTTGTTGGAGGATCAACATGGTTTTTGGTCTGCTGCTCAAGATCCTCAAAGAAAGTCAAAGAGTAAAGGTTTGGATACCTGTCTATGAGAATTGATCTCATGATAGGAGGAAAGGAAGGAGGAACCTTTACTTTTGCAGTTTGTTTCTTCATATCAGAGAAAATGCACTTACTCTGTAAAACAGTTGGCATAACTTGCAAACCAGTGATATTTAGGTTAGGAATTAGATAATTAGCAATCATTATCAAAAACCTAGCATAATAGATTTTATTTTTATCACTAGTTT
The DNA here is from genome assembly GCA_014636745.2 of Centella asiatica. Lineage (NCBI taxonomy): Eukaryota > Viridiplantae > Streptophyta > Magnoliopsida > Apiales > Apiaceae > Centella > Centella asiatica. The sequence continues at coordinate 25,819,184 of CM025784.1, read as the reverse complement.
TAAGTTTAGCCATCAAGTTATTCAGAATTAACAGCCCTAGGTTTATGTGCCTATTATATAACACACTATATGCAATCTGTTGTGTGAGTGTTGTGATGACATCATAACCACTGCATTTAGTCGTGAATGCTTTAGCGACAATATCAAAGAATAAAGCACATTCATGCCTAAGATGGGGTCTAATTATATAACTTACTGATGCAATTTCTTCATCATAGTGTAAGTTTTTAAACATATTTATAATTTCCACATCATAAGCAAGAGAGTCAAATATATCATGTGTAGGTAAATGTAGAGCATTATTAACTACTGCATGATCAATAGTATAAGTAATATTATCATACTTATAGTTTATCACATGAGAGTCATCACTCTTGTCCTGGATTTAGCAGTGGACCACATAGTTGTGATGATTTTAGCAGCCTGTGTGGGAGCTTCGTAAATGGCATACGATAGCGTTGATGTTCGTAGAAAATCTACAATAGGTTGGTATTGTGCTTCAAATTCATTCTTTTCAGAGACTCCAGTATGGTTGATTTTGATGAAGTTAAAACACACAATCTTGGCTACCATTGATGATATTTGTGAAAAGCTTGGAGAATTTCTTTTCAAACAGTTAGATTGCATAGATATCAGAGAGATAGAGAGAGTTGTTTGAGTGTATGGAATCACAGTTGCGATTGATTTTTCCCTTATTAGAGTTTAAAAACATTTGCAATTCAAAAGATAGTAAACGATTTTTAAAAGAGGTAACATAAGTAATTACTATTTTAGCCTCTTTAAAATGAGTTATCATAGACTATCTTTGTCTCTCTCTTGTTCACTACCAAAGACTAATTTAAGTTAGTCTCCAATAGTTCATTTTTTACTAGTCGAAGACTAATTAAAAATAACTATCAGAGACTAATTTTGGCTAGTCTGAGATAGTTCATTTTTAACTAGTCGGAGACTAATTAAAAATTACTATCAGAGACTAATCTAGTCTCTCACTCAAATACTCTCAAAGACTAATTTTTGTTAGTCTTCGATAATTCAATTTTACTTGTTGGAGACTAGTAAACAAACTATCAGAGACTATTTTAGTCTCTTGCTTGATTTTTCTCAGAGACTAAGTTAAGGTAGTCTCCGATAGTTTAATTTGACTTGTTGGAGACTAATGAAAAAGAACTATCAGAGACTAAATTTTCTTTTATTCCTTAGTCTCTACTGTAACTTTGTTTTCAAAGTTATCTAACAATCAATTCATTGATTATTAGCTTCTTAAATTCTATCCATAAAAACAACTACAATCTAGAAATTAAATTCTAGTTTCTAAAATTCTAAGAACTTGGTTTTTCAGATCTTACTCAATTTTTAGAGGCATAATTCAATATACCTAACGCATAGACTAACCTAGTAAATGTGGATTCATCTAAAGGCTTTGTGAATATGTCAGCAAGCTATTTATTAATAGTAACCTAATGCAATTCAATGGTACCTTCACTAACATGTTCTCTAATGAAGTGATACCTAATATCAATGTGTTTTGTTCTTGAATGTTGAATTGGTTCTCAGTAATTTATATGGCACTTGTATTATCACAATAGATGTGAATTTTAGATAATGACATACCATGGTCTAGAAGTTGATTTTTGATCCACATGATCTGAGCACAACAACTTCCGGCTACAATGTATTCAGGTTCAGCCGTTGAGGTTGAAACTGAATTTTGTTTCTTGCTAAACCAAGAAACAAGTCTGCCCAAGAAATTGGCAGTTTTCCACTTGTGTTTTTCCTATCAAATTTACACCCTACATAGTTAGCATCTAAATAGCCAATTAGTTTAAAATTAGATTCTTTAGGATACCATAACCCAAGGTTTGTGGTACTTTTTAGATATATGAGTATTTTTTTAACATAAATTAAATGTGACTCTTAGGATTAGCTTGAAATCTTGCACATAAGCATGTAACAAACATTATATCAGGCATACTTGCAATTAGATATAAAAGTGAGTCTATCATGCCCCCTATAGCTAGTTATATCAACTTTCTTTCATTTAGTACCCTTATTTAGCTTAGTGGTTGTACCCATAGGTGTTTTTGCAGATGTACAATCAACCAGATCATACTTTTTTAGTAAGTCTTTGATATACTTAGACTGACTAATGAAAATTCCATCAGTTAATTACTTTATCTGAAATCCCAAGAAAAATGTTAACTCACTTATCATACTCATCTCATATCTAGACTGCATTAACTTTGAAAATTTTTTACACAGTTTTTCATTTGTAGATCCAAATATAATGTCATCCACATATATTTGCACAAGTATTAAGTCAGAACCTAGTTTTCTATAAAAGAGTGTTTTATCTATGATACCTCTAACAAATTTATTTTCAATTAAAAATTGAGATAGTGTATCATACCAGGCCCTGGGAGCTTGTTTCAAGCCATAAATTATTAATTTAATTAAATTTTCAAACAAAATTTTACGCAAAATAAGATTACATTTACATAGAATAAGATTTTTTTAATGTAAAATGAGACTAAATTTTATGCAAATGACATTCGTAGTACAAAATTATTGTTTTTACGCAAAATAAGGTAACATTTACCTAGGATGAGATTGCTTACCTACAATGAGACTAAATTTTATGCAAATGACACATATAGTTCAAAATAACTACTTTTACTCAAAATATCATAATATTTACTTAAGATATGATTTTTTATGCAGAATGAGACGAAAATTTACACATGATATATGTAGTTCAAAATAAATTTCTTTTATGCTAAATAACATTATATTTACTTGCGATTAGATGTTTTACGCACAGTGAGATAAAAAATTACACAAATAACATTTATAATATAAAACGACTATTTTTATGCAATTTAACATTATATTTACTTGCAATGAGATATTTTACGCAAATTGAGACTATATTTTATGCAAATAACATCGTTAATACAAAAATTATATTTACGTTAGATAACATAACTTTTACTCATGTTGAGATTTTTTATGCATAATGACATTCAAATTTACGTAATATTTATTTATTATTTTTATGGATCACATCACCTAATTTAATTTAATACCATAGAATTTTTCTTTCATAAATTAGGTTTCTTCCGTGATTTAAAAAGTTTTTTCCAATGAAATAAATTTTTCTGATTTATATTTACTTATCTTATAATTTAATTAATCATAAATTTTATATTAATATATCAAAATTTCGTTCCTTCATTTTTTAAGTTCATAAGGATTACTGTTGGTGAGAATTTTTTCAACACATCTAATGATATCCCAATATGCGTAAGGAGTCTCCGAACTTAAATAAGGATTCCACCAACTTATTTAGGTGAGAATTTTTCCAACACGTTTAAAGATATCCCTACATGTGTAAAGAGTCTCCTAACTTAAACAAGGATTCTAAGGACTTGTTTAAGAATTCTCCCAATTCAAATAAAGATTCCACCAACTTATTTAAGAATTCTCTCATCTTAAACAAGAAATTGTCCAACATGGGACCCTACCGACATAAGTAAATATTCACTTGTTGTTGAGTAACCAGTTAAGCAACTTGCTAAATAATTTTTTTCCTTTTTTACTTAATAAGCACGATGTTTGAGGTGGTGAAAAGTTGAATAATCAATTAAGCAACTTACTAAATAATTTTTTTTCTTTTTTACTTAATAAGCACGATATTTGAGATGGTTTTCACATATTTTCTTTTCCACATATCACCATATTGATGGTTTAAAATTTTTAAAAAATACATATTGATGGTTTAAAATTTTTAAAAAATACTTTTTAAAATTAGTGTACTATACGTCAAAACCACTTTGATGTATAAAAGAATATTCCTTAGTTTTATTATTTTTACAAAAGTTATGCTGTTATACTACTAGAAAAATTCTCAAAAGGCACACCAGTTATTAGCTAAAAAAATGAATGACTCGACATGCACACGAGAGTAACCCAAAATAAAAATTTTAAGAATTGCCACGATTCCAGCTACTTTAGATGAATTCCTAGGGATTCATAGGTAAATATAGTATCTATTTAGTAAAGGTATTCATATTACAAATTTTACTAGAACTGCTCGTTTTTTATCAGAAACTTGTAATTTGATTTTTGATGCAGTAAGTAGGAGAAAACAATTTTTAATCGTTGGTACTAAAAAGAAAGTGACTTAGTTACATGGGCTGCAATAGAGACTCGGTGTCATTATGTTAATAAAAAATGGGTCGACGGCATCTTAAGTTGACAAAGCAATTCAGTTCCACTATAAAAGCAAGAGGTCTACATATCAGTGAAAAGAATATGGGAGTATTTGTTCACAAATTCACATTCATAGCCTATCGATCCACCATAACTCTCATCCAAGGTCAATTGGTCAATATATTAGTCTAATCGAGTTTCAGAAATTTACTCGTATCTTCTGAGGATGCTATGCAGCATATATTAAATGGTGTATATAGTATATAATTTTCCGAAAATGGAGTTCACTCAATTATCACATGTCAAATTCAAGCAGCAGTTCAAGGTTGGGAATAGGTTACAGAAGTACAAAACTAGGGTTTAGAAAAAGGTTAACTCCATCATATACGAGCAACATATGAGTTTGCTTGAGTGACATATCTCACCCAGCGATAGGGATTGTAAGTTTTGGACTTCTTAGCTATCTGTAAGTATTTCACCTACAACATACCAGAAATAGTTAGAGTTAGTCAAAAGTTATTTAAAGAATTGATAAATGGGGACATTCTCAGCTAGCAGGGATCTGCTTCTATGTTTTTGTTTGTTGTTTATTTCAATCTTCTTTACCTTGCTCTTGCGCGCTCTTACTCACACATCAGTTATATAATAACCCAATCAGGAATAGCAAGACCATATCATGTTTACCTGAAGCCTTGAAGCATTATACATTGGTATGGTGAAGGTCATGCTAACAGGTCCTGCCTCTTTTGTAATATTGCCTGTTTCAAACATTAATTATTGTCAAATATAATGGGCTTCGTGACTATGTTAACTGTTTATTGACCTTAAATTTACACAGAGCATTTAATAACAAACTATTATTTACATGACCCTCAATCAGGAACTCAGAGTGTTAACAAAATCGTACCATGTGATTCTTGTGAAAATGTTAGCTTGGCACGCAGTGTATGTTCAGATCCACCAACAATCTGGTAAGCAGTGAATATATGAGTAGACGCAAATTTCTGGGGGACAAAAATTGGTTTTATACAGAAAAATCGAGATAAATGGCAAACAGAAACATGGAAAACATTAGAGCATCAGGAAAAAAACATTACCTTCTTGAGATTCCATTCCAGTCTCTTATTTGACTCCTTGAAATCAGTAGTTTGTCCAACTGCTCCAGGTTCCAACTCAAAGCTAACTCTGAAAAGCATTGAAATCATATTGATTCCTTAACATCAGATCCTAAGACAATAAACTATATTAGAAATGCCACTATGATCTGCCAGCATTAAACTTGTTAATAACATAAAACATTAGGCGTCAGAGATCTTTCCACAAACTTGAAGAAAACTTTGTTGGTAAATTTAATGATGTAGAACTCCCACCAAGATTAGTCGCTACGAAATGTACCTAAAATTATTACCAGGGGCAATATATGTCACATTTCAGCATGTTTTCATTTGTTACGTACAATAAATTAAACTAAAATAGTTATCTGAAATTCACATGCAGTGAAACAATGATAGTTTACTACACTCTCCAAGAGAACTAATATAGTATGTAGCAATTTCTGCACTCTCTGAGAGAACTAATATAGTACGTAGCAATTCCTATTCTCTCTCTTTCTCTCTTCTCTCTCACGAAGGGTCGCGATCCTGCGAGAGTGAGCTAACTCCAAAAACTTGACAGTTCGGATTTCTGCCTGCAACTCGCCTGCATGATGTTGGAATTGCCGGTCACCAATACGGCGGTGAATTTGTTCTCAGGCCTTGTACACACTGCCCGTCACATTATGGGAGCTGGCAATGCCCGAAATCGTTATCTTAACTGCAAGGAGGGGGATGATGAAGGCAGGGCTAGTGACTAGAGTGAAGTTGTAATAAGGTAGCTGTACTGTAAGGTGCGTCTGGATCATCTCCCTTTAAGAGAGAGCCAATGTTTCGGATGCCTAAAGCAGGGCTAGTGACTAGAGGGAAGTCGTAACAAGGTAGCCGTACAAGAACGTGCAGCTGGATCATCTCCTTTTAAGAGAGAGTCAATGTTTCTCGTTACTATGAGATTAAGTTGGACCTTTTCCAGTGAGTTTATGAAATCATGAATAAAGGACATACAAAATACTAATATTTAAGATGGTTAAATTCTTATACAGTGATTTTCTTTTTTATAAGGTCATGCTCTACAGAATACCAAAACCTCAAGCCCTGCTACAAGAGAGGTGAAAAAGATCCGTGGTGCAGTGGACGCTCAAAATTAGGCTCTAAAGCCAGAACAACTCCTATAAGTTTTCTTGGGTGAAATAACCGAAATGCTTCTCCAACTACAAGTACTTGATTATCTATCTTGAAAGTAACAACTAATATTAAATTACAAGAAGAATGCATCCAAGGTAAGATGACTCTGTATAACAGTACCTGGTTGTATATGTAGGGAGTGGCATCTGTACTGCAATTGTGTTTGCTGTGATGCTCGGGGAAAACTCAGCACGTATTTTCAGTATCACTTCAGCCTTTGGACAGCAGATAATAGCATAATGTATAAAGGGAAGGCTAGAATAAGATTCACAAAAAGAGTACCATAAATATATTTATGAACTCTATACCTGTTCTACCATCACCATATTAACCATTGGTGATGGAGGTGGACTATGACAGCAAAATGGTCAAATTAATTTTTCAGGCATATCTTTTGATAGGTCATTATAGTCCAAGTATTTTGATTAGAATAAAAACAAGCAGAAAGTGCATGGATATTTAAAGAAGATGCACACCTTAAGCGACCCAGCTTCTTCGATGAGGGTATTGATTCGGAAAGGAGGCTTAAATTCTTGTGTTATACGATAGTTCATAACAGGAAACTCACCATCTGGGGGCACCTGATTGCACAAAATGAAGCATCCAAATTTTGACAAGCGGCTAACCATCGTATGATAGAAATATTTCACTAATGACAAAAGTATGGATTTGCCTAATAATAACTATTTACCAGACTCAACGTTCTGTCAACTTCAAAACTATCGAGATGAACAGATTCATGGAAATTACAATCGTCCAGTATTACTATTCCTGACCCAGAAGAGCCACCATAATCTGTTACAGAAAGCAGCATATGATGAGGTCCCGAAGCAAATAAATAAACCGATTAAACATTTGGAAACCCAAAGTCAAATGTAACATTACAGCTTCAAAAATGGTCAATCATGTCCACAGAAATCTTATTAAAAACATTAAATTTCCAGAACAAATTTTAGTTGGGGGAAGAGGTCGACCAAAAATTACTTGGAAGAAGGTAGTAGAAAGAGTCAATGGAGCGAAATATAGATTGGCGTACGGATTATGTTAGGACAAAGAGGAGGGAAACTATTTGCATTTTGGAGGTGTAGCTTTTGTGCTTTTAGGTCCTTTATTATTCATTACGTTTATCATTTGTATTATGATTTATGTCACATGGTCATTATTATTTTATTTTATGTTATTCATTTACTCATTTAGTATAAATAATTTACAGTCCTCAATATCTTTCAATTTTCATTCGTATATGAGTTTATTGACAATGACCCTAACTAGTTTGAGATAAAGGCGTATATGTTGATGTTGTACGTAAAAACTGATCAACATCCAACATCGTAAGCTTACAAGCGTCCAATTCTTGGCAGATGGTTTATTTGACCTTATCCACCCAACCGTTGTGCAGATGACTTGGACAACAGTTCAGATAGTTGTCCGCCCAACTGATGGTTGAATCATTCCCATTATAATTAACGAGAATGATTAAAAAAAAACAAAATATAAAATATCTCAAAGACTATGTAGAAGCAAGTTGATACTGCAGCAGATAGACCTTGAGTATACCAAATTAATTTATATGTAGAACTTTTAGGAACACTAGGGGTAAAAAAAAAATTCCACGAAAAAGTGTAATTTGATACTACAACAAATAGACCCCGAAGATACCATATATTGATTTTCCACCTCTTCCTATGCTAAGATCCTCATTTAGAGCCAATCGGATTTCTGGATTCCCCGTAAGATAACTCTTCATTTGGATGGTGCCATCAATCTCAGCAGTCAGTATATAGCCCTGTTTGATCAAATATTTGTCGAGAAATAGAATCTTCAATATAGAGCACAAGTAAGCATTCATAATTGCATATTAAGTCGAGGAAACATTACTCGTATAGTAGAAATCATGCATTAAAAAAACGAAGAAAAATGGAAGTAAAAGATGAATTCAGTATTTGACATATAGACTATCTCATACTCCCACATGTTTGAAAATTAGAAATATATAATGTCCATCACTCATTTTCAAATGAGAATCAACATAAAATCAATCAAATTTAGTCGATATACTCACGAGATTTCGGAAATTATGAATAAGCTACAATTTACAAAATTTTTACATTTTAATAATATAATATAACACACAAGTTTGAGTTTGAAACTAAGTCAAATTGACTTTGGAAGGTCAAAACATATCTCTAGTTTTGAAAAGAAGTGAGTTATGGAGTAGTAACAAGAGAATATTATCATGCCCACCGCCATTTAGGCAACCCTTTAGGTTGGGGAATAAAGAAGTAATAAGCTTATTACCTTAGACTACTGTCCTTGTTCTTGTGAAACAAGACAGCTTCAAAGCGCAATGAGGCTTTATGAGCACTTCCAGAGTTTGGTATATTACAAAATTTACAATAGAAGTCTGAGCATTTACAAAGTAATAAATCATAGAAGAGGGTAAACAAAGATGACAGATCCATCTTTGAAAAGTAAATGTGAAGATATAATTTTTAGTCCAGCCAGATACAAAATGGAATGCACAATCATAAGTGATTGTTATACCAGAAATCTCGTCCAAGTCATACTTACTAACCCTAACACTGGATTGCTTATCAGTGGAATAGTATCTTCTTCTATCAGGTTTTATATTTCCCCATTTGATTATAACAAATTTCTAATGAAGCATTTACATTGGTGTACAAATCTTGTGCAACCCCACCGGAAGTGAAGGTAGCATTAGCTACGCCCGAACTTAGGCTAAAGAAATATATATTATATGTTGCAGCTGAAGAAGATATTGTTGATATAACCTATTTTCTTTACATAGTGTGCCTACTTGAAGAAGTACATTGAGATTGGTATATAAATAAGTTAAGCTACTCTTGCAAGGACAGGGCCCTAGTTTTAAGTTTAGTTATTTTAAAATGATTATAAGATGAGTAATTTGGAAAGTTAAACATTATGAGGTTGAGTTTTGGACATCCATAAAGTACAATTGGATGAAAGACTTAACTTACTAGTACGCAAGCATAAGAAGTTCTTGGACATAGAAGGGAAAGCCACTAAACCAATAAAATATATAATATCAATGAAGGAATTGAAAAAGCATATAAGATCATTTCATGGTATCTACAACAATTATATCAGCTTGCATGCCTCAAAGCATCAGTGTCTAAAAGCCGGTGAACATGCAAAATCTGTACATGATCATGATTATAGTATATACTCCATTAGTGCTATATAACTGCCCAATTACCATATTTAAATGAATCATTGCACCTTAAACGGTCTTTTGCAGATCATAAGAAACTAAATACAGTATAATATTGGTTCCAGTTTCCATAACGAGGAAATGGAAAGTGGACAGACGCTCAATGAGAGGGTAAAGTGGTCTGTGACAAGGTGAGAGAATGAGTGGAGAGGAGAGAGATAGAAAGAACTAGTGGGTAGTGCACGGGAGTGGGGTGAGTGACTGCTCAACTCCCCTTTTCTTACTTTTGTAATTACAAAACAACATTTATATATGCTCAAATGTTTATTCTAATAATAGTCAACCCAACGTTAAGTCTTGAAGAGGGTATAACTTTATATTCCCTTCTAAAATTGTAACCAGCAATGAAAAATTTTATGTAGTACAGGTAGTGATTTAGTCCAATTAAATGGAAGTGTAAAAAATTTTCAGGGTTTATTGACAAAGAATATATTGCATTATTGCCACCAAAACTAGAAAATCTTCACTAACGTCAAACACTGAGCATCCCACTTCAATAAGCAAAACTTCTAGGCAGTCTTAGAAAACAAAATTTAACACTGTAGTACTAACATATTTAGATATTTTGAACACACATCAAATGTAGGGGGTGTGTGTGCGTGTGACTGTGCCTATGCATGAGCTCAAGTGCCATCTAAAAATAATACTCATAATTTACAAGTATGTTTTTATATAAACTAAAATTTCATACAAACAAAATGCTTTGTCTGCATAACATGTAAGCAGTTAGGCAAGCAAATATTATGAGACAGTCTAAACCTTTTTGTAAGGCTCATGCTTACGGTGAATCTCCGAACACTTAGATACTCGAAAAAATATGAAAGATAATTATGAAATTTGGAAGCAAACACATAATTACTCACACTAGAGCTGAATGTAACACTTATTTTCTCAATTATATCCACAAAAATTTCCTCCCTCTTTCTACCCCCAGGTTCATTTGCTACCACAGATTTTGTAACAGCTGTTCCTGGCATTCTTTTGGTCCCTTGCTGTAACCATCAGATTGTAAGAGTTATTGTAACATCTACGAAAGTCACAATAAAAAAGTCACCCAAGCTATATACTTCACAGTGGACTTACCATAAAGATGGAAGCAGGACCAAGGGCTGGCAAACGTGCAGCATCAATAATTATTGGCTCATTAAAGACAGAAGCCTTCAAAACTTCAGTGGATGTTGTTTGCACATAACCAAAATCCTGGAGCAAAATTAAGATGAGAAGAGTGTTTTAGTAAACTTCTTCTTCCTTCCGCTTTTGCTTGTCCTAATTTGACTTTTACAATCAAACTGACCATATTCAAAATTGAAAAACTCTTTTTTATGTTTACTATATATAGGCATATAGCTAATATCACAGGAGAGCACACTGAATAAACGAATAAAGTCATTTTTTGTAATTTAAAAACTTAGAATACATTTATTGAATTTGTAATAAATTAGTCAATTTGACCATAAAAAACCGCTAGGAAAAGTAAATTCAGACAGAGCAAGTACAATCTACGAAGATATTTTAGTACTCTATATGTGTAATGCATTCGAAGAGAAAAAAAAAATTCTGATGCAGCTCAAGTAAAGAATTATTTCATCTTCTTTACATTTTTCCTTTGAAGAATCTAATGCTACACCTGTGCTATAGTTGTTACCATCCAAAACAGGTCCAATATAATTGCTGAGAAAACCTGATTATTTTTCAGCATGTTCCAGCAGAACTTGCAAATAATCAAAAGCCCTTTCAAAAGGCTGCAAACCCCCAACAAGAGAGAGAACCTTGATTCGTTGCAAAGTCTCTACATTAGAGTATAGCGATATTTGTTGTTTAAGGGATTACAGATTACAAGCCAAGAGCACTCGTTCCCACTAAACTAATTGTCTTCCTGACCAAACTTACCCTGCTATTCAAAAATGTATGTTTCGGTTACAGTTATGTTTTGCTCCTAGTATAATATAAAGATAAACAAAGACAGAGACAAATTAATAACTGTAAAGTTGTAAGAAACATGAATCCAACATGATCTTAATTTGTTCTGTTGCTTTAAATACGTAAAGTAATACATAATATTAATACAATCAGTTCAATCCTTTTTCTTTAAACAGGACCTGTCAAGTCAAATGAAACATCAATTGCAACAAACTAAAACCCTCCCTCGGTCGTTACAAAAGTGAGGACACATTTAAAATTTCATAAGTTATACTATGACCCTCAAGCAACACCCTGAAAAATCTAACTACTTAAAGGTAGGAATTTCATGAATATCATTAGCAACAATTAGCACATCCTACAAAAGGCACTGCAAAACAGGATACTTACAATGACTTCGTCAAGCAGTTCATACACAAGCACAAAATTTTTCCGTAAGGAATCTTCATTGAGTATACCAAGATAATCTTTAACGACACGTGCAATTCTCTGTAAAAGCTCCAGGACAAGAGACGGTGACACATTGGCTCTTGTAGTTGCAACAAATAGCAATCCAACTACTTTTACATGGAAGTAGTTCACACCATCTACATTCTGTCGGCAGAAATAAATTTGCCAGCAAAAAATGCATTCAATAAAAACGAATCAGCCAAAATAAGCCAGGAGCAGTTTACTCCAGCAATCCCTTGCATAAAATTATACTACGATATAATAAAAGCACACATCAATTTCCACATTCACCACAATCTTCTTTGGAGAATTTCTCTTCTCTTTTTAAAAATAAGCTATCCTAGAAGATAATACAACAAAGACAATAGACTTTCAATTATACATGTCCCACGTGTACAATTTCATGTGGTGAATATGCAAAATGCTTTAAAAGCATTGAAATTTAATTGAGAACTATTCAGCAGAAAAATGTAACAGCATTTTGAAAGAAATACCTACAAAGACAGGTGGTGCCTCCTCTTCATCATCCTCCTTCCAAAATTTCACTTTACGGAAAAAAATCTCGGCACTTCCCTTTTGCACATCTCCACGATCTGCAGCAAGGGATATTTTGCTACATTAAATACATTCAGTTCCAGTCCTACTGCCTTTTGCACCATATTTGTATGCACTTCTGATGTAATACTAAATATATGTTTGTTTCCACAGAAAACAGCAAATACTATGAAACCATAATCTCACATTTAAGCATCTGATGTCAGTACGCATGATGGTAATTTAGTAGGCATCATCCTTAAAAACAGCAAACAAGAAAAAAGGTTTTCTGAAAAAGACTCTCTTTGGCTAATAGGACAACTACAGGTAGCTGAATAAGTTCTTACCTTTTTTTCATTTTATGTATAAAGTTTATGACCTTGTTTCTATAAAGTACAATAAAATTAGGATGATGGAGGTACTGTTAATATTATAAAATATAGGATGACTGAGGAACTATAGTCAAGTGTTCACTTGTTGAATGCTCAATCACGACCCGAACAAAAAAGAGGTAAAGATGCAGGATAAAGGTACCAGATGTTAAGGAGAGAAAAAGTGCTGGTCTTGATGGCACATATTGGTTTGTGATATTGTACGAATGAATGTTGCTCGTGTTGCTTGGTAATTCATGGATGCATCAACTTGATGGATTTTGACGTGGAGTTGACAACAGATGGATTTTAAATGTATAAAAGGAAGAATGTGTTAGACAATTACCACGCCTTACCGTAAATTCATAAAAAAGCACAAGGAATGGACCATGTTGACACAACTCAATAAGACTTTGATCCCTTTGATCCCATTAAGTAAGCAAAAAGCAAATGAAGTTACAGTGACAATTGACGGGGCTATCCATTATCTGCAAAATATGGAAGTAACAGATCAAGTGGGAAATATTGATTTTGTTTTTCAAGGTGATATATAGAGTCCATGGAGGCATCACAATTTCCCCTCATGTCTTATTTTCAAAGGTTGTGTTCATGGATTTAGCATGTGAGAAGCTCAAGAACTAGGGGAGGACTCTCCTCTCCTGATTCCTAATTTAATCATGACAAAAGTAGTGGATGAATTTTCCTCAAGAAAGGGAGAATGATGCGGCAAAAATAATTAAGGAGTTATGTTAGGCCATTAAGATATCTGTTGGTTAAGTTCTTGTAATTGTAAGGGTGTTATTGTCTATTCCATTAAAACCTGCATCTGTTGTAGGGGATGAGCCATGACTCTTAGTTAGTGGAAGGCGTAGGATAAGTACAAGGGTGGGTAGGTTAAGCATTAAGGCATTTCCCTCTATATGCAGAGTTTGTTCTTCATTTTCTTTTAAGATGATATGATGTGTTGAGTTATCCCCTATATTCCGCTCATGGAAATGAGTTAGAATCTTCTTCCAATTGCTTGGTTTCTCTCTGATATTGCTCTCTGTTTCTGCTGCAATTGATCTTTAATTTCTGTTGTAGAATCTGTATGTTCCGAGTTTCTGTGCGTAGGTTAAGATTTTGATCTATAAAATTAGTCATTAATTGTTCTGTAATTTTATTCAGGAAAAAATTTCATGTCATTAATTATATAGTCCTGTATATTATATTTAGTTATCCCCTTTTACCACTTAAGCGCTTTGTCCAACATCAGAAAAAATTTCAAATAGTTATTTATATAGTGTTATATGTAGTTATCCCTTTGTACCATTTAAGCATTTTGTCCTACGTCAATATAACCCATGACGAAGCTTCCAAGAAGGAGATGAATCTCGATAGCATATTAGCATATTTCAAATTAAGCAAGGTTATCATGAATTAGTGGTGAAATGTACTTAAAAAAATGCTTAGAGTTAATAATTTCATTGGGATCCCCACGAATATAGGTGGTTTACATTTGAAATCTGCTCACCTTTGTGGTAAGAGGCCATGATCATTTAAGCATGCTAGCTATGTATCTTTAACATTCAATATAAGATTTTGGATTCAATTATCATGGGTGGATTGTCACTATTGGTGGAGGTGTACATTGAAAAAATAACTCAAATGGGTACTCTAGCAACAAGATGGTACTGCAGAATTAAGACAAAGCTTTCATAACTACACAGATTAATTATGTGAAGTTGTTTCTGCTAATTGATGTTGCAAATTGAAGAAGCAAATGATAATGGCGGTGGAAGGATCGTGATAAGTCAATGATGATGATGTCAATGAACACCTAACAAGTTTTACACAGTTCCAACTTGATTGGGTCTCACTAAGATGCAAACTAGTGGAGGATTGATAAATGAGGACATGAAAAACATGGTAAACTATGAATAAAATAGGTTCTTCCCAGCAAAAGAGCTTGAATAAAAGGGGAACAGAAAAACTAAGACGATTCGAGGTTGTTTGACAATGACATATAAGTAAGTCAAACTTTCTTATAAGTGATTCTATTAAAACTTGTGTTTGGTAATGACTTATTATCTTGCTTATAAGTAGACAAATAAGCTAATAAAGATAAGCAAGTTTTACTTGCTTATTTATTTCTTGCATATAAGCGAAGATGAAATATGTAGATTGACCAAATGCGATTACATATTTGCCCTTTCTCTTTTAGTTTCTTTTTATCTTACAAGCACTTGTTAGTAAATTTACGATATATTTTAACTTATAAATCATTATTACCCGAACATCATTTATCCTATTTTAACTTATAAGACAAACGATTGCCAAACACTTTTCACCCATAAGTCCTTCAAAATAACTTATATTCAACTTATAATTTCATTTATAAGTAACTATAAAATAAGTTATTGACAAACAAGCTCGAAATGTATATCAAAATAACAGAGTATAATATTAAAGCTGATCCAGTAGAGGTCAGTCATGCCTATGTTTCGGAGGGTTGACTATGAATAAAACTAGACCAGCATGTTATAATGGCTATGTAGTTACACGAGAACTGATAGAATATGATACTGGTACGAAATTTGATGTAATGCCGATATAAGAGGATATTATAGTGAGAATAAGCTGAGATGGATTGGAGACTTGGAGATAGAGTCTGAGAGAAAATACTACTACCTGTGCCACAGCCAAAATTTCAAACCATTTAGCATCGTATGAGATTAGAGGACTAGTTTTTGTAGAGATAAAACTTACGCTGTTTATATTTCTCAAATGAACTTGTTTTCACAACAAATGGTTGATAAACATGAGCGAGAATCAAATTCAATAATCTGAATTCAGACAAGGATAAAGTAATAGGAAACAAATAAATCACAACTTTAAGGAATGGATCAATACAAATTGGCATCATAATGAGATCGGGAAATCAGGAACTCACAATCCCGAAAAACGATGTTGTCCCCTCTCTGGGACAGTACAAAGAACTGAGAGATCATGACTTCAACTCACTGTAATGTCGCCGGTGGTTGTTCTATCGTCGGCGATCACCAAGTTGTGGATGCGATCGGACGATGAGAAGAGAGCAGCTGTGAGATACTGAGATACTAGCAGATGAGGATCCTTCTTGGGTGGGCTATTTCTTGTACCTCTTGGGAGTATTTTCAAGCGGGCCTGTAAGCTATGGGAGTATTTTCAAGCGGGCCTGTAAGCTATGGGCTTCACCTTTGGGTGCACAAAGGGTAGATTTAGTCCGTTTTCCCTTTAAAAAATAATCAAACTGAAAACTTTGGTTTTGAAAATAACAAAACTAAAATCGACTATTTTTATTCGATTTTTTTAATTTTTAATTTTATATAATAATAAGTCAATTTTAATTTTGAATATTTTTACACATTAAAAAATTTATAATGATTATAATTCTAATATTACTAGTATAAAATTTCTAAAGTTATATTTTTGTCTCTATTTAAAACTTTGTAATTTTTATTATAACTAATATGAGTTTATTATTTACATAAAAGAATAAATAGTAAATATTATAATAATATTGTTATAATTTTGTAAACTTAAATTATTAATAATATAATACAAAATAACTATAAAAGTATAATACATGTATATATAATATCTTACATTTATTAAATTTTAAATGGTCAATTTCGATTTTTTAATACTTAAAATTAAAACCGACCAATCTTATCTTAGTTTTCTTTAATTACAAATAATTGGTGTTCGTTTTCTTTGATTTTAATTTTTTTTGGCTCGGTTTCATTCAGTTTAGTCGGTTTTATGTATACCCTTAGCTTCACCCGATCATAATAAAATGTGATAAAGATATGTCCAAAAAAATAATTCTCGTGCAGTTACCATATATTTTAACATATCCCATTAAGTTTATGTTATTATGTTTTTTAATGTTACTATTCGTAAAAAAAAAATAATTAAACTATACATACTAACATAATGTATCAAATGGTAACATTGATATAATAATATTATCTCATATAATAACATTAACATAGTAACATAAACTTTAAGAGTATAAATTGGTGTATAAGTAATACACCAAAAGTGATGTGAATATATCTTTAAACGATTATTTTAATCAAGTGTGAACAAAAAGGAAATGAAAACTGGGGAAGCACACCTGCAGAAGAAAACGACAGTGTAAATTATTGATTTAGGACTATTGTGTGATGATAATATGACCACAATATTTCAAGAAGTTGGCTGCATACAACGTATCCACTGATAAGCCAATTTAACTGTACAGTATAACCATGGTTACCCACCTGGGTTATGTATGTACATATATTTTTAAAAAGGAAACTTGTTGTGCAAGGATACCAACGAGAGAAAAATTATTGTCCAACTAAATGTCGGTTATTATAGGTGATTGGCTGATATGTTGGCAACTGCTATACCGGCCAAGCTAGTCAATCACATCATCCCAAAGACATATTTTTTGGTCAATCCAGCCAACGACTAAGAATTATTCATTAAAATGAACCAACTGCTTTAGTTGATTTGCAAGCACTATAAATACAACACCTGAGGTATAATCCTAGTCTCACTTCCAAAAACTCTCTCTACCCAACACCCACATAAATTTCATTCTTCTTTTTTAAGAACAATTATCTTTTTCAAGAGCAGCACGAGTATTCTAATTCCTGCTCTAAAACTTAAAGAGGTAAGAGTTTTATAACAATTTTAATAATTTGTTCTATTTTGTTTTGTCATGTTTTCATTCATGTCATATTAAAACACTTTGTTTACTCCTTTTAAAAAGTAGGTTTTAAAACGTGCACATAGCATCAGAAGTTATTAGTTGTGCATACTAAAAGTTATCTAAGAAAAGAATAAGAAATATGGAAGAATACCAACTTTACAAGTTGTGTTAACTTCCAAGCTGCTTTCATATCAATAATTAAAAATGGGTAAAGACACTATGCTTATGTAGCAGAGTCTGTGAGGATCAGGAAAACAATAAGGGATACTCATGTATTCTCTCCTAACCTCTCTAAGGAAAGAATAAGATTTCAAGTACTACAGAACTCTGCAACTATGGAAGCTGCAGTAAATTGCAGTAATGTTTTCACAACTGTGCGTGTGTATGTTTTATTGAGAAGAAATAATAAACCTTGCAGAAAAAGTGATGAGAAAGTTCCCTAATAATGGTCTATCTATTAAATGACTTCATATAATAATAAATGGAAAAGTCATCTTTTATAACAGAGAGAAAATTTAACTTAATCTCTGATAAGTTAGTTATATCCACTGATGGGTTAATTTAGTCATCGGAGAATAATCATCCACTAATGAGTAAAATTATCCCTTGATGATATTATCCTCTGATGGGGTATACTTTGGCGGTGGTCAAATATATTATCGACGAGTTTGGCGCTAGTCAAGTGATTTTGGCTGTAGTCAAATAGATTATCGACGAGTTTGGCATTGGTTTGTTGAGTTAGGTGATAAACAAAATTTATCCTCTGACGGATAATTTATCCCCTAACGGGTAATTCATTCCCTGACAGTTGAGGATTTATCCCTTGATGGCCATGTCACATCCCCTGATAGTCATCTTATCCCCTGATGCCACCTTTATGCCTCGATAGTTATCCACTGATGCACAGTCTGTGCTTGAAATACCAAATCTTATTTTTGTCACAAATAATTAAGGAATTCTTTAAAAGTAATCCTAATCAATTAATAATTCCCAATTATTTATAAATTCACCTAAACTAAGTTTTATAAATAATTAGCATTTCAGATTTCCAATAAATTCAACATAAATTATATATAAGCCTACAAGTGACCGAATGACAATCTAAAAGATTCCTCAGCCTTGTTTAAGATAAAAATCTTGAACCCCAACACAGTAAATTATTACCTGAAACATCAAAGATATAAAAAAATGCATGAATATCACATATGTACATATTTACATTTATATTCAAAGCATAGATTCTTATGCTATGTTAACATACATGTTTTACAGAGGTATTTCACCAAGCAAGTGAATTAGATTAACTCAGCTAAGGACAAAGACAAGTATATTCTCACTCTTATGTTTATTTTAGTTAAACGCATGATCAATTGATTCAACATGCATACAAAGTTATGACTTTTATGTTTAGTTTTCCTTGTAAATTAGAATGTTATGCTTTAATTTTCGCTAGCATGATATGAATGACTACGATTCAAGTACTTGTGTCATTGGCTTCTGTCCATGGTCTTCTGATACATCAGATGGATGTGAAGACTACTTTTTTTTTATTTTTATGGTGACCTTGAAGAAGAGATATATATGGATTAACCTAAAGGATTTTGTAGCTTCTGGTAATGAGAAAAAAGTGTGTAAACTTGTTAAATCCCTCTATGGATTGAAATAAACACCTAAACAGTGGCATGAAAAATTTGACAAGACAGTCTTGTCATATGACTTTGTTGTAAATG
The DNA here is from genome assembly GCA_014636745.2 of Centella asiatica. Lineage (NCBI taxonomy): Eukaryota > Viridiplantae > Streptophyta > Magnoliopsida > Apiales > Apiaceae > Centella > Centella asiatica. The sequence goes on along the minus strand of CM025784.1, from coordinate 25,799,718 downwards.
AAAATGATAAATGTATCTATATCAAAGTTAAAGGGGAACAAAGTATTGTTTTATGCCTATATGTAGATGATATTCTTTTGTTTGGAACCAATATAGAGATTAATGAGACCAAGTATTTTTTGACAATTAAATTTGAGATGAAAGATATGAGTGTAGCTAATATAATTCTAGGCATTAAGCTGAGTTAGTCAGCAGGTGGAATAACCATGTCTCAATCTCATTATACAGAGAAATTTATTCTTGAGAAGTATGGTTATTCAAATTGTAGAATCCCAAGTATACCATATGATTCAAAAGTGATCTTGTATAAAAATGAAAAAGGGGAACCTGTGTCTCAATTAAGATATTCTCAAATCATTGGGAGTTTGCAATATCTTGCTAACTGCACTAGACCAAATATTTCATATGATGTCTCTAGATTAGCTAGATATACAAGCTGTCCAAATAAGTCTCATTGGAATACTTTAGATAGAGTTCTTAGATATCTTAAGGGTACCTCAACCCTTGGGTTGCATTATGCCAGATTTCCTGGTGTACTTGAAGGGTACAGTGATGCAAGCTGGATTGCTAAGAATTTTGGTTCCAATGGAGTTACTGAATATGTGTTCACTCTAGAGGGTGGAGCAATATCCTAGAAGACTTGTAAACAAACTTTAATTACTCGGTCTACTTTTGAGGCTAAGTTGTGTGCATTGGATGCCACATGGATAGAAGTTGAATGGTTACATGGATTGATGTTTGTGTTACTTGTTGTAAATAAGTCTCGTCCAACAATTGTCATTCATTGATATAATCAGACTACTATTGCTAAGATTGGTAGTTCAAAATTCAATATGAAAACCAAGAGACACATCCAAGTTAGGCTCAAGTTTATAAGGGGTTTAGTGTTAGGTCCAGGTTGGGAATGTGACTTGTAACCCAATGTAATTCATCTACGATGGGAACCCAATACTTCTAAGAAGAGATCTCTTGAAGTGTATTCAATGTGGTAAAAACACGTCGTAAGGGTGGATTGGTTGTACCTTAACATTTAGATGAATGCTCTAAGTATTTGAAGTCTATTCCCTGTAAACCTGTAAGGTACTTTTACTACAAGTCTAGCAAGAGTTTAAAGAGCTCTGAATTCTGAATGGAGTCAAGTCTTTTAGACGGGATGAGAGCAGTACATCTCTGGACATGCCTAGCTAAGTAAATGTAATTGTGTAGTTGCAATTAAAGTAAATGGTTATTCTTTGAAACATTCAACCAATAGGATCTGAGACAGGACCATTAATGTCTCAAACCTATAGATTATCACCATAACATATAGCATGTGGTCGTCTATTGAACATAGTCACACAAAACAGATAGATATTCAAGGTGTAACATTCCATCTAGATCTGGTGTCTATTGAAATAGGGAACTCAGGAGGGATTCAAGGTGAAACATTTCATCTTCTCCGAAAACATATGCTATGTTAAATCTTGTAAGCATTTATGCTATGAATTTGTAAGGGATTGTTAGAAAATGGAAACTTTAGAATATATGTTAATGAGAATTCTAATGATGTTTCTACTTAAATCTAACATCTGTAACTGTTAGGTCCCAAAGGGAAAAAATACTAGAAGGGGGGTTGAATAGTATTTTTCAAAATTTAAGTCTTGCAAAAAAAAAAAAAAAAAAAAAAACTTTACAGTTTTAAGTCACTTCTTGCTTAATAAAAAGCTTTCTTATATTTTGAAAAGAGTTACCAGCAGAATTTATAGCAAAAAACCTCTTAGTTTTTAGACCAATGGCTTAAAGCAGCAATGTCAGTAAGTCTTTACTAAATGAATTTAGTAGAGACTGAGCAAAACTGGGATAAAGGGAATAAGCAATGTAGAGGATAAGCAGCAAAGTAAAATAAGCAGAAGAATTTTTATAGTGGTTCGGTCTAAGCCTACTCCACTCTTCTTCTCTTTACTTGAGAAAGCACTCACTAAAAATGTTCACACAGAACAATAAGCAGCATGACACTTAGTCCAGAATTACAATAGGTCACTTAGACCAGATAGACACACAGACTAAAAGTTGATGAAGTATCTTGCTTGTTATCTCTAAGCAATAAGCTCCTTGTTGAGCAGATTAGATATCACTTGTTCAGGCTTGAATTTGTGTCTTGTTGAGTTCTTTGAGTGTCAGATTGTCAGAGCAAGTTCTTGGTTGTTCAGATATCATAAATGAAATTTATGACTCCTATTTATACTACTCCAAAGATCTATCCGTTGAGAATTTGAAATAGATCTGTTGGGAGTTGTACTGCTTGATAGTGACTTGTATTTTTCCAGTTGTTCTTTGCTTAGTTCAAAAAGATAGTCGTTATTTTGTCTTCTAGTGCTTTTTTTTTTAAAAGCTCTCTAGGAGTTGATTAAGCAGGACAAAAGATAGTATTTTTCTGACACTGTTGCTTGGATCAAGGTAAGGGTTCTTGCTATGTCAGTCCTTGCTTATTTTCATTCTAAGTCCTTGCTATGTCAGTCCTTGCTTATTTACATCTTCAGCATCCTTCTTGATCAATGAGCAGAGTCTTCACTTGTGATCAAAATCCTTGCTTAACTAGTAGAATATATCCACCTAAGAAGTTGGATATTTTTTTACATCACATAAGCAAGGACTATATTACATCATCAATTATTATATTAGTAAATATAATTCTTTAAGCAATAGTAATATAAGCAGGGGTGCACCAACAGTAACTGTTCATGGATCTAAGACATTTTCTTAGTGAAAACCATAGATAAATGGGTATGAAATTACTTTTTAGAAATTTGGATTGCATATATGAATTACATTGCAACACATGTTTATCCACAATTGGAATTATTTACTGTAATGGTCTTTAAGAAGGTGTAATGAATCACTGATATAGTCTCTCTTAATGTTATTAAACTGATGTACGGTTAGTTTCTGATGAAATTATTCATTAATGACAATTGGTCAAAAGTGGTTAATTTGTTTGTCGGAGACTATAGTCATCAGTGGATTTTATGCCTATCGAAGACTATAGTCATTAGAGGATTTTATGTCTATTAGAGACTATAGTCATCAGGTATATTATGCATGTCGGAGACTAGAGCCAACAGTAGTTAATTTGCCCATCCAGGACTATAGTCATCAGGGGTTTGTTATGTCTGTCAGAGACTATGGTCAAGTTCTGAGTTTTACCCATCAGGGGTTATTTACTCGTCAGAAGATAAACTGCCCTGACATCAGGGGATAGGCTGCCTCGGCCATCAGAGGATATTTGTTTGTCAGGGGATAAATTGTCTCGGCCATCAGGAGATGTCTATCGTCAGTGAATGTCTCGTTAAGAGATAATTTCTGACTTAATGATGTAAATTTTTCATGGAAGTTTATTTCATAGTATAACATGGTTCAAATTAATATTAAGTGTTATTATCATTAAAGATAATAACTAAGTATTTTAATCTGTTTCTAGTTGTGTGATATCCAAATTTGTAATTATACATTGTGGGTAGATGTTACATGGAGTGAATTAAGGGAATGTTACAAAAGTTGTTGGCTTCAGAAATGTTTGATAATACTCAGAAATCTTGTATATTGAAGTACACAGATTGAAAACTGTCTGAAAATATACAAGTGATTTCATAACTCACAAATTCTAGCTTAGTAATTGTTGGATTTAAGGTGAAATGAGGTGATAGTCGCTATGCACTGATTTGGATTGCACTATTTCTGTGTTATAGCTGTTTTATCCTGGAAGAAAATTCACAGTATCCTATTGCAACGTGAGTGGGGTAAATATTTCTTCAAGAATAGTTTATCATTTTCAAGCGATAGACGACTCAGCTATTTTTAGTTATGATATGTCTTTTCTAACTTTCTGTATTTTCAATTAAATTGTACTGATTGTATTGTTTATTTCCAATTGTTATTTGTTTGAATTTAGTATTCAAGGCCCTGTTGTTATATACATATCAGTTTGCAATTGTTGTGTGAAAGATTTCCAACAAGAGGAAGATAAGGAATGACCTACATAGTGTTGATAACATACAAAGGAGAGAGGAGGTGCCATGACTGTTTTTTTTTTTTTTTATAAAGGGAGAAAAGATAAGGAAGAAGATGGAGAAAGAAGATGACGTTGGAAGTAGAAAGAAGGAAAAAGAAAGTGATGGGTAATCTTGGTAATAAGAGGGAAAATATCTCTTGTGAGGAAACATTTGAAAACATGAAAACTGCTATAGAACATTGGTCTGGAAAGTAAGCCGACTAGCAATTATCTCAATTATAAATTATATTTTAATCAATTATTCTATGCTTTAAGATCTCATAATTTTTCATATTCTGATAAATAAAACCTGTTTCCAGCAAATTCAAGAAAATAGAATAGACATTGAGATCACTTTGCTTCACATATTGAACTCCCTAAATGAAAAACTATCAAAGTTCATGAATAACAAAATAATATTGATCATACCAGAACTTTAAAAAATTAAATCAACCAAACAATTAAACTACTAAATAAGAATTTTAAATTAAAAATAAGTATATTAAATTGTTAATAAAAATGAAAATGTTAATATGATAGTATATTATAATAATAAAATTATTGAATTTAAAAGATTCACAATATTACTCTACTATTTTTCAGTTTTTCGTTCGAAATTTATCAAATTATAATGTTTTGGTTCCAAAATATAGTATTATTTTAAAATCAAAAAATAAATTATACTCTGAAAATCAAAAAATTTATATATAACAGTAATCTTTATACATTTCATAATATTTACTTCAAAACTATTAAATGTTAAAAATGCTAAATTTAATTTTAAAATATACTCCTTCCGTCTCTAAATAAAAAACCTTTTTTTTTGGGCACGCATATTAAGAAAAATTTTACTTTAAAACAAATTATAGGGTAAATTTGAAAAATTTTAATTCAAAACAAACGTTTTTTCTATTCTCAATATAATTATACTTGCTGTATATTCCAAAACAATGTTGAGGACAAATTCGATAAAACATGATCAAAATAATAGTACTATTATTAGAAAATGGTTATTTATTTTGGGACTTCCAAAAAAGAAACAGAGATAATTTATACAGAGACAAATAGAGTAATATTTTAGAGATCTATTTAATAAAATGACATATTACTTATGTTGTACAAAAGAGTCAAGTTTTTTTTGCTAATATTAAGGTTGCATATTTGATTGAAATTTATTCCACAAAAGATTAGTTTTTCAAAAGAAATTTGTTATATTCAACTGATAATAAAATAAAAGTATTGTAATGATAACTTTTAAAAGTAATATCATTATATAATAAAAATATTACACAAATGTAATCTATTTTACGTAACATACCTCAATTTCAAATTAAGTTCTTTTTAAAATTAAGTAAATATATTTTTAATTTTAAAATGATAAAAATACTCTATATATATATATATATATATATATTTTTTTTTTTTTTTTAAAGTTCAGGGGGCCGTAATCCCCCCCTCCTCCTATGGTGGATCCGCCACTGTAACTGATGGCTGAGAATTTCTTCGTATTCAATAAAGGACATGAAAATGATGATAAAGTCCATGGATACCTAATAAAGCCATTGGTATGGGGTAAAATAAACATGATTTGTAGTATGGTTAAGTCACCACGGCTAACTGAAAAGCCGTTGGTTAAGGTCATTCTTTAGTGAACAGGTAATGCAGATGAGCTAGGAAGATGCAGAAGAGTTCACATGAAAGTTGCAAAACATGCCACTAAAGTCGAGATCATGGATAATGGATTAAGTGCATGCATAGACAGTTACAAAGACAAGATAAGCCACAACCATGAAATCAAGAGACAGTTAACACGTTCAGTATATGGTTAACACGTATCAGAGTCGGTTAAACAAATAGTTACATTGCAGGAAACATTATAAATACTTCTACTTAGATTATTTTAAAGAATGAACACGCTCCTACACAACTTTGTACGCATCTAAGACTTCTTTTATCACTTTTATCTTTTTACACTTCAATTTAACACCTTTAAATTGAAGTTTGACCATTGCATATGTACAAATTCATTTGTAACCATGATTTTGTAAATATAATCAAGGTTGTTAGCCAAGTAATGTTTGATTTGTGCTCGGATGTTCAACAATTGTTGTGGTGAAAAATGTCAGCATATTTGTTGTGTGATCTTTGAATTAATTAAGGATACTCGAGAGATACTAGGTAAATCTCAGTTAAGTTTTTTTTTTTTTTTAGATGTACTTTTCAAGAGTCTCTTCTTAATTAGTTTGGTGACGAGTTTAGTTTAATACTGTAGACTGTTGCTCAGTCCAAAGTTATCTTAATAAGTCACCACCTATCCCACCAACTTTCTAAGTTGTTAATTGGGTAGTTTAAAGCGACACTGATTAAATTCCTTCAACGAGTTAAAAAACTTTCAAGCATAACTTTCTAAATTTATTTTGGTAACTTAAGCATTATTTGGTTAGGTTACAATTATCTAAGTTGTAATCTTTCTACGAGTATCGTTTAAATTAACACAAGTGAAATCGGCTAAGTAACCGATTAGTTAATTAAAACATGACATAAATTATGTGATAGATAACTGAACTCAGAGATAGCGATCCTCCCTATCTATCACACATGTTACTAGTTAGTTAACTTTCAGTTAACTTGGAGAACATTAGTGTTGACTCAGAACACTTAACTAGACTTATATCAATTTGAGTTGCTAACACTTTGATACACCCAACACATTTAACCGATTAAAAACTATAGAACCAATACAGTCTTAAAATAAAATATAATGAAACGTACGGCTAGCACGTACATAAAACATGTATATATATATAAACAACCGATCGAGAAATAATTGGTCTAACTGTAATACAACTGTTAATTCGGAGCTGCATGCATGCATCATATCCGTGTCCGGAGATTCCAAGGGGATGTGATGTGATGCTATGAAAAATTAATTTCAGCTTAAGCTTCTTCAATCTTCTAGTGCGTACGTAATTCCAGATTTAGTATATATTTATTAATTTAGTTATTAGTGCGCAGACAATATAGAAACAAAGACCAGCATATTGGAGCAAAAGGCATAATTAAATTGATGAAAACGTTAAACATGTATATCAGTATATATGTCTGCATAATTATCTAAGAGATGCACATATATTCCTTAGTTTCTGATCGATTACCCACTTCTCATTTTTCATGCTGAAAATTCACAACCAATTGTTTCTCATTTCTTTCCTTGGTCCAATTTGGTGTCTTACTATATATATATATATATATATATATATATATATATATATATATATATATATATATATATATATAGATACATACTCTCTCCGTTAATTTGAAAAGAGGAAGAAGCTAGCTACATTCGGACTTTTACAGTCCAAATATTCAATACTGCATTTTTGATTGAGAGTTGCATATATAAATAATACTTCGTATATTTTTCACATGAAAATTGTTATAAATATTCAATTAAAGATAAAATAAAAATATTATAATGACAAATTTGAAAAAACTGAAATTTATTATAATATTTAGTTAAAGATAAAAATAAGAAAATTGTAACGACAAATTGAAAAATATAGTATTATAATTAAAAAAATTATATAAATGTAACTATTTTTGAAAAATAAATTTCATTTCAAATGTAGCTCTTTTTCTAAAAAAGAGCAAGTATATAGTAAAAACATACATGTTACTAAGGTCTTCTTTCTGGGTTGCTCTTTTTGATTTTTGGAGGTTTATAGGCCCGATTTGTTTGTTGGATGATTTAATTATTCTTGGACATGTACCACAGTTTAGCATGATTCTGTAAACAATCTAACTATATTACAGAAGAAAATTTAATGCTAAATAATCTAACCAAGGGTTTTGGTCCAACCGTACGTACGTTCTTCCCACCTATTGAGTAACAAGACAATGGTGATTGAAATCTTGGTGGCGAGTCTCTAGATTGATATCTACTGCATAATTCAATTCAACAAATAAATAAAGTTAATATTATAGTCTCTTTTACTTACGATTACAATTTATTCATTCAATTTTATTACGACAACACATATTTATTTAAAGACTATTGAAAAAGCTTGCAAAAAATTCTAGCTCGGACTCGTATAAAAAAGTCTAAACCAAATAGAGCTTATTTCTAGATTTGCGCTTTCGGATGAGCTTAGTTATATAGGATATGTCTACCGAGTCGAATTTATGTTCGAATATTACCAAAGTATTGATCAAGTGTTGAACTCGAAATCAATGAACCTAAATCAATTTTAAACGTAACCATTTACAAATCCATTTTTATAATTTGTTTCTAAAATTTAAACAGAAACAAGCAAAACCATACTAATTTCAGTAAGGCTATTTAACCGTAAAATTAACTGGATATTAAACTCGGTTAACTCACCCCAATTTGATTAGTTTTGTACATAATGACATCATCTTATATTAAAAAATTTAATCATAATTATACGTAGATATTATATTCCGGCATTATCTTTTACCGAAATGCATATAATCCAAAGTCAATTATATCCATTTAATTATACAATCAATATGAAATTAAGCAATTATAATCAAATAATAATTACATATACCATAATTAAACAATCATTTATGTATTGTAATTTAAATTATAGAATAATCACAGAAAATATAATTTATCATGATTAAAATTAACCTAACTAAGCAATCACAATGTAATTTATTATAATTAAGTTTATCTTAATTAAAATTATTTACTCCCTCTGTTCCACAAAAAAAAACATTTAAACTTTTGACGACTATTAATTTTGCATCTTTGACTAAAAATTAAATGTACAAATCATAATTTTTTTTCTTGTGAAATTTGTTATGAATCTTTAATTTATGACGAGATTTATAAGTTTGCAATTGTAAGTTTTTTAATCTATAGCAAAATAACAAAGAATTTTTTTTTTTTTTCAAATGTAACTCTGTTTTGGAACATAGGGAGTAAATCAAATCAATGACAACAAATTTACCCGTATAATATATGCAAGGGCCTTTATCACAAGTAAGACGGATAGGGAGTAAATCAAATCAATGACAACAAATTTACCCGTATAATATATGCAAGGGCCTTTATCACAAGTAAGACGGATGTCTGAGCTAAAATTCTAAGCAAATGAAAATAATCAAGTTGTATTCACTAATAACTCAGTTCTTTTACATTCTGAGTATTAAATATTTGGGAATGTAATTATATACGAACTAATATTTCATCAAAAATTTATACAGTATCTCTAGACCTCTCACTTGTCTAGACAGAGTACGTTAACACAATTTGCTTGTTTATAACATAACATTTAACAGATTTTGCTTTTTTATTTTTAAAATATATCACATACTCACATATGAAAGGTTACATGGAGATAAAATTCTATACATGCAAGCACAGTGATATCAAAATTATATCAGATCGAGTAATACCTCCATGCAATCTTAGCTCTCTACACATCACATGCAATGCAACCATGTATATCTACCTTTCTATTATATATAATATTACAAATATATAATATATACGTACCAAGCAAGCCCATATTAAAAAAAAGAAACACGAATTAAAGGCAGGCATGTTTATGGATCAATAGTGGAGTATTATATATGAGATGAGATGATGGAGCTGAGCATATATATGTATGTAAGCATGTAACTAATAGCAACAGTAGTAGACTACATACATATATCAATATATATATATATATGCAACCTTAATTCATCGATCGTCCGTTCAATATATGGACATCCATACATGCACTAATTAGTTAACTAGTAATTAATTACTAATTACCCGGCCAATTACATATATATATATATATATATATATATATATATATATATATATCATAAATTAGATCGAGATGTCGACGCCGTCACCGATGCGGTCGCCGAAGGATTATGTGGAGCCACCACCGGCGCCAGTGTTAGAGATAGGGGAGTTACTGACATGGTCGTATTACAGGGCAGTGATAGCGGAGTTCGTGGCGAGCATGCTGTTTTTGTATATAATAGTAGCGACGATCGTGGGACACAAGAAGCAAAGTAGTGAGGTAGGGGGGGCGTGTGAGGGGGTGGGGCTGCTAGGGATATCATGGGCGGTTGGAGGCATGATATTTGTGCTGGTGTACTGCACCGCTGGCATCTCGGGGGGACATATAAATCCGGCAGTGACGTTGGGGATGTTCCTGGGGAGGAAGGTGACGCTAGTGAGGGCGTTGGGGTACATGGTGGCTCAGTGTCTAGGAGCCATATGCGGGACGGGTTTAGCCAAGGGGTTCATGAAGCACCATTACAACACACAAGGTGGAGGCGCCAACTCAGTGGCTCATGGTTATTCAAAGGGGACTGCCTTGGGGGCTGAGATTATAGGCACCTTTTTTCTCGTCTATACTGTCTTCTCTGCAACTGATCCCAAGAGGAGTGCTCGTGATTCCCACATTCCTGTAAGTAATTCCATTTATTAATTTATAATTAATTTACAATTGAGCGACATACAGACGTACGTACTGATCCTAGCTAGGCTCCTAGCTAGCTAGTATAATTAATGGTATTGATCCATCCATTGATCATCTTCGATATACATTCAATTTTTTGTACGAGGTTGAGAGTTAGTTTAAGCGGTTAAAAGCACACCCCTATGACTTAGACTTTGAGGTTAAGAGATCAAATTTCATGGGTGAGTTGTACGAGGTTGAGAGTTAGCTCAAGCGGTTAAGAGCACACCCCTATTACTTAGAGGTTAAGAGATCAAATTTCATGGGTGAGTTGTACGAGGTTGAGAGTTAGCTCAAGCGGTTAAGAGCACACCCCTATAACTTAGACTTTAAGGTTAAGAGATCAAATCTCATGGGTGAGAGAGACCTCATGGGTGAGAGTACAGATTTCGCCGATCAAGCAAACAAAACAACAAAACATTCAATTCTTGTACGTTTAATTGTTGCTTGCGCGCGCATGCAGGTGTTGGCTCCATTACCAATAGGATTTGCTGTATTTCTGGTGCACTTGGCCACCATACCAATTACAGGGACTGGCATCAATCCAGCTAGAAGTTTTGGTGCTGCTGTTATTTACAATGATGATAAAATTTGGGATGATCAAGTATGTATAGTCTACCTACCTACCTACCTTATAAATTATAATAATAATAATGTTTATATATATATATATGACATCGATCCTATATATATAATTGATTGATCTGTATATGGTACGTACGAGGTGCTTGCAGTGGATATTTTGGGTTGGTCCATTTTTGGGATCATTAGCCGCTGTTGCATATCATCAGTATATATTGAGAGCTGCCGCACTCAAGGCCTTAGGTTCATTTCGCAGCAGGAGCAATATCAACAGCTGATCGACCAACCACCATTAACTCCATCTCTAACTCCGATTTTTTTCATTCAGCTCGATCTTAAATAAATTAGCTCTTAAGTTTGCATATTTCCTGTATTAAGTTTTTTAAACCTTAATTAATTTCATGTACTACTACGGGTGTATGTATGTACTTAATTATTTTGCATATGTGCGAGATTGAATTTGAAGTTATCGATCGATCGATCATCTGGATCAATATTTTTATGTATGGAAGGCAAGCTACATCACTTAGTTTTGAAGTGTTTGGCCATCTATGTAAATCAAAGTAGCAACAATTAAGATGGCATGCAGTTGATCGTCTCTCGATCTCTAACGTTATACGTTGATGAATTTTGTCGATTGGATTTTCTCAATTTTAATTAATATATAGCATGAAAGATTTTTTGCACCTGGTTTCCCTCGATCGTTATCTTCCTTCCATTTTCCGTTGGGTACTAACTACAGTACGCCTGAAGGTTCGAACTTTCTGATATTTGTTTTCTCATAAGTTTTCAGAGTTAATGATGAAGATTGTGAATCTCTTCTAATAAATTTTTGAGGCAATTAGAAATTAATAATCGTAGAAAATTATAGAAAATTCTAGATAATTATAGAACTAATCTAGAATATAGAAATATGTAGATTATTCTATAAATATTTAGTAAGTATATTCCAACCAATCTTATAAATACGTAACCCTCCATATAAATGAATGAATGAAAAATATAAATCATTCATCCAAAACTTCTCTCTAGCCCTCCTTAAAACGTAAACCTTAAACACTTGCACTACTCTAAACATAAAAAATATTTGCACTACTAAACAATAACACAAACCACTAACAGAATCACTTAAATCACTAACAATTGGTATCAGAGCACAAGTCAATCCAACTTAAAATTAGCTCTCCATCTCCAAAACCAATCACAAAAATGTCAATCTCAAACAATACACAACAAGTTCTTCCATTCTTTAATGGTAAAAACTATGACTATTTGAGCATTAGATTCAAAGTTGTCCTTAGAGCTATAAATCTTTGGGAAGTTGATGGGTGTTGAAACCACCAAAATATTTTCTACTCAAAACTATTTGTAAATGGCAATAGGTCTAACCCACATAGATTGGTCAAAATTTAGTTCTAAACAATCAATATAAATAAATAGTAGAATTTTGATTATTAATACTAATAAAACAATGAAAGCAAATAATGAAGAGTAATCAAGAATGTAAAATAATCTAGCTGAAGGTAATTTCAATTTCGACTTTTAGCAAATCAATCATTGACAAAAAAACACTTCACATTCACGAGTAAATTGGTTCTAGTTGTTAACAAGCTCTAACAACCATTTTTTCCTTACTTTTCCGATAATCAAAATAAGCACTTTGACTACTTCTCTTATGAATTAAAAAAACCCTGTTGACGCAAAATAGGCTCAAGTGTTTGTAGAAGGGGGGGGGGGGGGGGGGGTGAATACAAACACTTCAAACTTTTCGCTCTTTTTCTTTTTAAAAGGAGTTACTGGAAACAGCTACACAGATCAGAAAAACTTATGTAATATGAACACATAGATTCAAGTTAAAATAGTTATATTAAAACTTGGGGTTTTTCTGAAAATCTGTATAATCACAAATGTGATTTACAGCTACAAATTCTGTAAATAAAATTCACAGCTTCTCACACTCACTAGCTACAAAAACTTTTCTCTGAAACATAAATCTCTCAAAAAATATATTACAGAGCTTCCTAGTGTTGTGTGCTTCTTTGTTTGTTTGATCTGTTGGATAGATTCAATCTCCCTTTTTGTATTTTGTAATGAGAACTCCGTTACTTATATGTTGATCAGTTGATTAAATCACGTGCTTGAGACGTGCTGTTTTTCTTAACTTAGCCGCAAGTATGTCACATCGAAGCTCTATGTGTCAGACTGTTGCATGCTTTGTTGCTACTTTTTCTTCCCCTGATCTGTGTGCATTTAATGCGAGAGATTTCTCATTGGATCAAAAACAAACTTCAAGAAATATCTTTCCAGTTGATATTTCTTGCTTCTTAAACATGTTACGTTGATTTTCGTGTAAGTACTGATGACGGGTGCATTCTGTCATAACGATCCACTGACTACCAGCCCTGATGGACTTTGGTCAGTGCTTCTAAATCCTGATGGTTATGACTGATGGTACACACTGATGCCATGTTGGCCATTCCCCCTGACGGGTTACCCTGATGGATTGGCCTGACACTGACATGTCCTAAAGTGTTTCCCTGATGGGTTGGTCTACCTTCGTCACACCCTGACAAGTTTCCCTGATGGGTTCCCCCTGATGGATTCCCCCTGATGGGTTCCCCCTGATGGAACTTAATCAACGTAACTTTGTTTAGAATTTCTGATGTGCGGAATACTTTGACTGTTTACAAGTAACATCAGACATTCTTCTTCACTTTGTCAAGTCTTTGAATGTTTCTGTTTTCTGACTTGTCTTGTGAAGAGATTGACCATCCACTGATTAATAAGATTATTATCAGTGGATGCAAAACTTGTGCTGATCTTAAGGTTTATAAAATACCTCAAGTATTTACAGTAGCACAATTTATTACATAATCATCATCATCATCATTTATCTCTACAATCTCCCCCTATTTGTGTTTATCAATTTGATAACCATAAATCCCTAGATGCACTGATGATGATGTCAAAACCAATACTAATTACATGATAGAATTTTGAATGAATTAATAAAAGAATTTCTGTACAAGTATTTTCCTATAACTATTACAAAAAGAATGTTGTATTAGACATCAGGATCCCTTTTCCTTTTTGCTGAGACAAAGGGCAATGGATGATTTGATTCAATCGGTTGAGAGTCATTTCCAAGGCCTTGTCTCCTTTGATCTGGGTTTTGATCAGGAATCCTTAGTCTGTTGTCTTCTCCACCTGCTTCCAGTTGCTCCAGCTCCTTTTGAAGAAGTTTTCTGAAGTTGACAATGTTGACATTGCTGCTGGATTCCAAAGCTTCAAGGACAGATTTTATTTCTTGAACATTGGTTGCAACAAGTTGTGACCAATAGAAGGTAATGATCTCCCCCTTTTTATTTTTTAATTAAACACCCATGGGGCTAGTGATCATTTTTGGATATTCTTTAAATCCCTTCACTGGTGGCACATTCCTTACTGCAGTGTTCCCATCATCAGCTTTGGTTTCTTCAATCTCCTTCAATACTTTCTGAGTCAGCAGGAATCTGAACTAGATGACATGTTCATTTTTGTGATAAGCTATTTGGCTTAGAACATGCATCGCTTCCTCCAGGTCGAGACCATCAACGTCTTTGATTTTAATGTTTTTCTCCTGCCCATCAGTGGATTTGTAAAACAGCTTCAAAGGTCTTTCCAAGGCTGTGGGCAGACTCCTATCATCGTTGATGGCTCTCCTCAGCTTATCAATCAATCCCCTCAAGTCTCTGTTAGCCGCTGACGATTTTGAGATTAAATTCAGAACTAATCCCAGCTGTTCAGCATCCATTCTCCTAAACCAGTCAATTGTGACATTGAATTATGACCCACTTTTAAGTTGCACTGTTATCAGCTGATCCCTTCTATTGTTGAACCTGACATCTATGCTTTTTATGGAAAACATAAATGCCAGGTTTTTGCGCCTTTCTTCTCTGAGGGATTCAGCTAAAGTGGGTGGACCAAATGCTGTGGTAATAGGAGAAGGTGCTTGAACCTTGACTTCAGATGACTTGGATTTGGTGGCATCAGGGTCTTCAGATTTGTCTTGATTTTTATCCCCTGATGCACCTTTAGGGTTCTGAGATCTTCTTTGCTGAGGATTCCTGGAGGTCCTGGGCCTGACACTTTTCTTCTTCTTTGCTTCCTCCTGTTCCTTTGCCATTTCCCTCTCTTCATCTTCTTGAAGTTGCTGTGCAAATAGTGCATCAGCTTCCACTAGCTTTTTATCTTGAGGGTAGACCAGCTCCACTTTCCCATCAATTACAGCTTCAACGGGTGTTGGAAAGTGGGCTGTCTTCATGGAATCTCCAAGTAGCTTAGGCACTGATTGAGTGTTGGATTTCTTCTTTGGTTCCTCAATCAGGATACCCTTGCCTTTATCCTTGGATTTTGGAGCAGGAACAGGAGCAGTCACATCCCTTGATGGTTGACTTGAATTCTCAGCAACATCCCCTGACGACTGCTTGGTTGATTTCTCCCCCTTTTTGACAGCATCATCAGTGGGAGTTGAGAGTCGGGATGTGACTTGAAGAACTTGTTGCAAAGTGCCAGCCATGGAATGTTGCAGAGTTTCCATGCTGGTCAGTTGGGAAGTGAGATCAGCAAGCTTTTTGTCTACAATGTCAGCTTGTTTCTTCATTCTGAGAAGGGTCTGGCTGGTGACCATAGAGTCGACAACTTGCTGTACATTTTGTATCTTTGAAGAAAAATGTGTATACAATTTTTTATTTTCTATATCTATTGACTGACCAATCATGATCTGTGACTTTAACACT
The DNA here is from genome assembly GCA_014636745.2 of Centella asiatica. Classification (NCBI taxonomy): domain Eukaryota; kingdom Viridiplantae; phylum Streptophyta; class Magnoliopsida; order Apiales; family Apiaceae; genus Centella; species Centella asiatica. Next base: position 25,783,837 of record CM025784.1, on the reverse strand, counting down.
TTGATTAAGATTGGATCAGTGGTCCTAGCTAACTTTTACTTTAACAACTGTACAGTGTCTGACATTTAATTCTGCTGAAAGTACAAATCAACTCCGATGAACTGGGAAAAATCATCTTGTAGAGCATCATCTTCATCACTTTCAGAGGTAGAAGTAGTATATACAGTACCTGTGTTTTCTCTCTGTTCTTTATTTACAAGGATCTCATCCTTATCTCCCTCATTCTCTCCTTTTACTTTGCCGTCTAAGGCATCACTCGTATTCTCTCCTTTTTCTTTGCCTACTAAGGAAGTACTCTCTTGCTTTCCTTTTGCTAAAGTCCTCTCAAGGGTTTGACTTTGCCTCTCTGCACTAAGTATTTTCTCAGTCTCACTCAAAATTGTCCTAGAGGGGCTCCTATGGGCTTGGAAATCATCAACTGTGACCAATTCAAGTGATGTATGTACAGATTCTGGTTCCACAGTTGTGATAGGAGTAGGAAAAGAAGTAAAGTGTGTATGTATAATTGGAGAAGTGTATGTTTCTATAGAGGAAGTATATACAATTGGGGGTACATAAAGAGTTATAGTTGTAGTATGTACAGTGGAGTCTATGTCCCCTGTTTGATCATCAGTGTTTGTATCAAGTAAAAATGAGTCAACCATTTGAGAGTGTTGACTTCCAAACACTGTGTCAAAGAATGTTGGCTCCTCCACGAATTGAGAATGTGGAGAATCTGATTGTATGACACTTAATGTTTGTGTCATTATATCTGAAGAAATTTGAGGAACAGAGAAAGAAGGAAGTGGTGTAGATGGGAGTGTTGGCTGAATCACTGAACGAGGAGGTGATTCATCAAAAGATGTTGTAGAAGAATGCTTATGACTCATGTTGATCTTATTGAGAAGCTTCTGAACTATAACATCTTGAGTGGTGTGTGCACTCACTTTGTTAGATATCTGCAAGTGGCTCTCAGAGACCCTGATGGTAGGTTCATCAGTGTCAATGGTCAGTGTATGTGCCTCACTCAACTGTGTCCCTGGTTGGGGACTATTTTCAATAACTAATTCCTTTTGAGAGGAACTAGTTAGAAATATGTTTAATTCCTTATCAAAAGCAGTATCCTTTTGAGAGGATACTGCCTGGTCAGGCTGTTGGGTAACACTCGTGGCTCCCTTCTTCTTCTTATGCCTGGAGCCAATCACTCTCTCTCCTTGCTCCCCCTCAGTTGATGTGGTAACTTCACTAGGTTTTCTTTTAATCCCAATAGTGTTTTGAGAGACTGTGGGTTGGGCTTTTGAGAATGGTTGAGTGGAAATTGGTTGTTCTACTTGGGTAGGCAGAGAGGTGGTTGTTTTCTCTGTCATAGTAGATAAAGGTGAAGAATGTACAGTTTGAGAAGTAGAAGGTGTAGAATTTACTACCTGTACCATATGCGATGGAAGAACAAATGATTCAGCTCTATACGATTTCTTTATTATTTCTGCAAACAGTTTCTTTGTTTGCTTGTATGTCTGTACAAGTATATCATTCTCAAAAGAAAAATTAGTAATTTGGTCTTTAATAATCATAAACAAAAATCTTGCATAATATACTTCAGTTTTCCTATTATTAAAATTACCTAATTTATTTACAAGGTCATCAAAAATTATTTTACCTATATTTATATTTACATTTTTAATTATTGCGTATGCTATTTTCAAAGTTAAAGAAGTGATAACCTCAAAGTTAGAACACTTACCTGAGAATACCTTGGTGATTGTATCAAACAGGTAAGAGATCTCCCGCTTAACATTCACCCTCTTGAGGTCTTTGAACTTTAACACTGCATTGGGAGCAGCGTTATAGCCCAATTCCCTCAAGAAATCCAGTAGGTCTGCATCACTTGGTGCGTCCACCAGATCTTGAGTAGGTAGCCCCAAAGCAGAGTTAAGTCTGGAAGGGGTTATTTTCCCTTTCTTAGAGGAAACTTTGAATGAGATTCCCTTGACCGCATCAGGCCTAGTGGTGGAGTACATGAACTTGGCACTCGTCCAAAGTTAAGACAGTGCTTCCCCCGACATTTCTTCATCGGTAAAGATGGCTTTTCTATACTCTGAGTTGACTAGATAGTTCATTATTGGTTTAAAGCATTCACTTACCTCATCAATGTCAGAGAAACCCACATAGTTCGTGGGTGGGACTGTCAAGTTCCTAGGAATCTGTTGGAGTGCCATGGATGCTTTGAAGATTTAAAGTTCTAGGGTTTCTGTAAAAATGAGAGAGAAGAAGAAGAAAACTCGAGCAAATATCAGAAAAAGATTAAAATTTTTTAGGAGTTTTAAAAATAGGAGAGATAGAGTATTAATACCCGCCTATTGACGTTTGAAAACTTCTCCTGAAAACACGCCATCAGGTAGTCAGTTCAGTTTCTGTGATGACACATCATCAGTGAGAGAAGAACTTAATGATGAGTTGTCATCACTTAACTGACCGTGAAACCCGATGCAGTAAAAAAAATTACCCTGAAGATTTACTGTATGTACATACCCTGACCCTGATGCACAAGACGGACACCCTGATCCTGACGCATAGGTCGGATACCCTGACCCTGACGAACGAGTCGAACACCCTGACCCTAACGAGCGAGCCGGAAATCCTGACCCTGACGAGAGAGCCGAACACCCTGACCCTGACTCACAGGTCGGATACCCTGACCCTGACGAACGAGTCGAACACCCTGACCCTGATGCGTTCTTACGGAAGCCCTGACCCTGATGCATCAATCCAAACAAAAACAAAACAACAAAATGCAGAATATACAAGTATATACATATTTACAATTTGAACATATATAACCATATATCAATTGATTTTATCAAGAACTTAAGAAATGATTTAGAAATACCAAATCTTAGGAGTTTGACTCTGACCCTGACGCATAATTCACCATTCCCAGCTCTCCCACAAGATTTGAAAAAGTGGTTTCATCAAGAGCTTTGGTGAATATGTCTGCCAGCTGCTGATTTGAAGGTACAAACTGTAGTTCAATATTCCCATTCATAACATGTTCCCTGATAAAATGTTATCTGATTTCTAGATGCTTAGTTCTTGAATGTTGCACTGGATTTTCAGCAATTGCAATGGCACTAGTGTTATCACAATTTATTGGAATCTTGGAATAATTCAGACCATAATCCATTAGTTGATTTTTCATCCATAGAATTTGTGCACAACAACTTCCAGCTGCAATATATTCAGCTTCAGCAGTAGATGTAGAGATTGAGTGTTGCTTTTTGATGAACCAAGATACAAGCCTTCCTCCTAGAAATTGACAACTTCCCGTTGTACTCTTTCTGTCAATCCTGCATCCTCCAAAGTCAGCATTAGAATATCCCTAGTAATTCAAATCCAGACTCCTTTGGATACCAAAGTACCAACTCTGTAATGCCCTTGATATATCTCAAGATCCTCTTCACTGCAATGAGATGAGATTCCTTTGGGTCAGCTTGATATCTTGCATAAAGACATGTTGCAAACATTATGTCTGGCCTGCTTGCTATCAGATATAGCAATGATCCAATCATTCCCCTGTAAGTCTTCAAATCAACTTTCCTACCATTCTTATCAGGGTCAATCTTGGTTGCAGTGGCCATAGGTGTCTTTGCTACTTTTGAGTCTTCCATATCAAATTTCTTGAGAAGTTCTTTGGCATATTTTGTCTAATGAATGTAGATTCCATCAGAGACTTGTTTAACTTGTAATCCCAAGAAGTAAGATAACTCACCCATCAAGCTCATTTCATATTTGCTTTGCATGAATTTGGAGAACTTTTCACACAGTCTTGTGTCAGTGGATCCAAAAATAATATCATCAACATAAATTTGAACCAAAATCAGATGACCTTGGTGTTGTCTAAAGAACAAGATTTTGTCAATGATACCTCTTGAAAATTTATTTTCCACCAGAAACTTTGACAGTGTATCATACCAAGCTCCAGGTGCTTGCTTCAGTCCATAAAGTGCCTTTTCCAGTTTGTAGACATGATTTAAAAATTTTAAGCATTCAAAACCTGGAGGTTGTTGGACATACACCTCCTGTTCTAATTTCCCATTTAGAAAAACACTTTTCACATCCATTTGATATACTTTAAAATTTGAATGTGCTGCATAGGCTAAGAAAATTCTTATAGCCTCAAGTCTGGCTACTGGTGCAAAGGTCTCATCAAAGTCAATCCCTTCTTCTTGAAGATATCCTTTTGCAACCAGTCTTGCTTTGTTTCTTACAACAATGCCAGCTTCATCCCTCTTATTTCTGAATACCCACTTAGTACCTATTATGATTCTTTCTTTGGGTTTAGGTACAAGCTTCCTTACTTGATTTCTTTCAAATTGATTTAGCTCTTCCTGCATAACCAAGATCCAGTCTGCATCTTGAACAGCTTCTTCAAACTTTTTTGGCTCAATTTGAGAAAGAAAACAAGCATATAGGCATTCATTAGATGTTGCTTTCCTGGTCTGCACTCTCTTGCTTGGGTCACCAATAATCAGATCTGTTGAGTGACTTCTGGCCCATTTAGGATTAGAGATGTGTCTTGATGAGCTTGCTTGACTATCATCTTCTCCCCCTAAGCCTGTGCTCCCAGCTTCTGAAAACTCTCCCCCTGAATTAGTGGTTAATTCAAGGTTCAAGATATCCCCTGATGGTGCATGTCCTGATGAATGATCCCCTGATGGAGTATCCCCTGATCTGTTGTCCAGGAAATTAACTCTATCTACTGAAGGGGGTTCTACATTGTTTGGATTGACATCAGGAATGGATAAATTCTCCATTTGTCTGCACTCATCGGCTTCATTATCTTGATAATCATTTTCATCTTCATTTTCAAACCTAAGTTCTTCATGAAAACCAGGGTCTTCAAGTCCAGAAATCTCTTGATCATCAAAAGCTACATTTATAGACTTCATCACCACCTGAAGTCTTTTGTTGTAAACCCTGTAGGCCTTGGATGACAGAGAATAACCTAGGAAAATTGCTTCATCAGCTTTTGGTTCAAATTTTCCTAAGTTTTCACCAAAATTCCTCAGAATAAAACATTTACACCCAAAGACATGGAGGAACTTGATGCTTGGCTTTCTCCTTGTCATTAGCTCATATGGTGTCTTGAAGTGAGACTTGTTGATTAGAGATCTATTCTGTGTAAAGCAAGCAGTGGAAATTGCTTTAGCCCAAAAATAGGTGGGAATCTTTGCCTCTGCTAGCATTGATCTAGCAGCTTCTATCAGGGTTCTATTCTTCCTTTCTACTACACCATTTTGTTGAGGGGTCCTTGGAGCAGAAAATATATGATTTATGCCTTTCTCCACACAAAATCTCTCAACAGCTGCATTCTTGAACTCAGTTCCATTGTCTGTTCTCAACATTCTAACCACTGACCCTAATTCTATTTCCACCTTCTTGATATGGTCACTGATTTGTTGAGGAACTTCTGATTTAGCATGTTGAAACTTTACCCAAGTGTATCTGGTGTAGTCATCCACAATGACCATTGCAAATCTTTTCTTTGACACTGACATAATGTTGACAAGGCCAAAGAGATCCATATGTAACAATTGAATTGGATCTTTGATCATTGTGGCTTCCTTGCTGACAAAGGATGTTTTCCTTTGCTTCCCTTGTTGACATGCTGAACATAATCCTTCTTGGATAAACTCCATTTGGGGAAGTCCAGTTACCAACTCTCTCTTCACCAAATCATTGATTGACTTAAAGTTCAGGTGAGAAAGCTTCTTGTGCCATAGTTTGCTTTCATCAGGGGTTGCCTTGCTGTAAAGACATGATTCTCCATTCACTGAATTAAAATCAGCAACATACAGATCTCCTTTTCTTGTCCCTGACAAAACCAGCTTCCCATCACTTTCATTTGAGATTAGACACTGATCTCCTTTGAAGGATGTGATGAACCCTTTGTCACAAAGTTGACTTATGTTTAGCAAATTATGCATGAGCCCATCAACCAGTGCTACATTTTCAAATGAGACATTCTCATTTGCTGCTTTGTCATAACCAAGAGTTAGTCCTTTGCTGTTATCACCAAAAGAAATTACTGGACCATCCTTTTCTTGAAATTCTGTGAGCAGGGCTTTGTTTCCTGTCATGTGCCTTGAGCAGCCACTGTCTAGAAACCAGATTTGACTGCTTTTGACCTTTCCCTATGAGCTGCTACTGTCAGTGGATAAGGCCATCAGGGCTAGGTTGACATATTCTTCATTTTCTTCTTCATCAGAGTTAGCTCAGTCCTTTCCCTCTGCTATATATGCTTTTCCCTTCTTGTTTGCATTAAGAAGGTCAAAGTATTTCTTCTTGTAGTCGACAACAGCTTCTTTGTTTCTGGATTCACCATCTTTTGTGGCCTTGCGGCACTCGTTTGTAAAGTGGCTCAGCTCATTGCATTTGTAGCACTTTATTCTTGATTTGTCAATAAAGTTTTTCGTGCTACTGGGTTTCCTTGCTGAAAATCTTATAGATCCCGAAGGCTTTTGGAATTTCAGCTTGGAAAACCTTTTTGCAAGAAAGGCCATGGTTTCATCCAGCTCCTCTAACTCTTTCGGAGTATATTCTTCCTCCTTGGAGTTAGCTTCTTTGTCCCCTTCTATGTCAGCATCTTCTAGTTGTTGCTTCATCAAGACACTTGGTCTTGCTTCTTGTTTGTCCTTCGTGACAGCCATCAGGGCTACAGATTTAAGCTTTCTGGCATCCCTTGACATTTCAGATCTTTGTTGAACCTCTAGTTCATATGTCTTGAGAGTACCATATAGCCTATCCAAGTTTAGAAGATTCATGTCCTTGGATTCCCTGATGGCTGTTGTCTTAGGATCCCATGATATGGGAAGGGCTCTCATGAACTTTCTGTTCACATCCTTGTTAGCATAAGCCTTCCCATATAATCTCAGGTCATTTACCAACCTGTTAAATCTGTCAAACATTTCAGTGAGTGTTTCACCATTTTTCATTGTGAACCACTCATACTGTTGTGTCAACAGCTGCAATTTGTTCTTCCTCACTTCCTCGGTGCCATCACAAAGGATTTGTATAGTATCCCATATAGATTTAGACGTGGTCATATTCATGATACTATTCAGCATATCATCGTCTAAACCATTATACAGGATCCCAGTGACTTTAAGATCCTTTTTCACCTTTTCTCTTTCCTCTATCGTCATTTCGTCAGTTGTCTTTGGGACAAGCTTTTCAGGAACACTGACTCCATTAACGACTTCTATTGGAATGAGCTTCTTGGGAACATGAGGGTCTTCTTCTAGAATCTGTAAATATTCATCATCAATAGCTCTTAGATGAACTATCATTCTTTGTCTCCAGAAGAAGTATTTGCCCCTTTCCAACATGGGGACTTTACTGTTTCCAGCTTTGTTAGCCATAGATAATGATCGTTTTTAGCAAGTGAAATCTGCTAAGAGGCTCTAATACCAATTGTTGACGCAAAATAGGCTCAAGTGTTTGTAGAAGGGGAGGGGGGGGGGATGAATACAAACACTTCAAACTTTTCGCTCTTTTTCTTTTTAAAAGGAGTTACCGGAAACAGCTGCACAAATCAGAAAAACTTATGTAATATGAACACACAGATTCAAGTTAAAATAGTTATATTAAAACTTGGGGTTTTTCTGGAAATCTGTATAATCACAAATGTGATTTACAGCTACAAATTCTGTAAATAAAATTCACAGCTTCTCACACTCACTAGCTACAAAAATTTTTCTCTGAAACATAAATCTCTCAAAAAATATATTACAGAGCTTCCTAGTGTTGTGTGCTTCTTTGTTTGTTTGATCTGTTGGATAGATTCAATCTCCCTTTTTGTATTTTGTAATGAGAACTCCGTTACTTATATGTTGATCAGTTGATTAAATCACGTGCTTGAGACGTGCTGTTTTTCTCAACTTAGCCGCAAGTATGTCACATCGAAGCTCTATGTGTCAGACTGTTGCATGCTTTGTTGCTACTTTTTCTTCCCCTGATCTGTGTGCATTTAATGTGAGAGAGTTCTCATTGGATCAAAAATAAACTTCAAGAAATATCTTTCCAATTGATATTTCTTGCTTCTGAAACACGTTATGTAGATTTTCATGTAAGTACTGATGACGGGTGCATTCTGTCATAACGATCCACTGACTACCAGCCCTGATGGACTTTGATCAGTGCTTCTAAATCCTGATGGTTATGACTGATGGTACACACTGATGGCTTCCACTGATGCCAAGTTGGTTATTCCCCCTGATGGGTTGGCCTGACACTAACATGTCCTAAAGTGTTTCCCTGATGGGTTGGTCTGCCTTCGTCACACCCTGACAGGTTTCCCTGATGGGTTCCCCCTGATGGATTCCCCCTGATGGGTTCCCCCTGATGGAACTTAATCAACGTAACTTTGTTTAGAATTTCTGATGTGCGGAATACTTTGACTGTTTACAAGTAACATCAAACATTATTCTTCACTTTGTCAAGTCCTTTGAATGTTTCTGTTTTCTGACTTGTCTTATGAAGAGATTGACCATCCACTGATTAATAAGATTATTATCAGTGGATGCAAAACTTGTGCTGATCTTAAGGTTTATAAAATACCTCAAGTATTTACAGTTGCATAATTTATTACATAATCATCATCATCATCATTTATCTCTAACAAACCCAAACAAGCTCTTGAGATTTAATTTAGTAATAGCCTTAATTCCAGAAAAACTCAATTCTAATTAACAAACTCAAAAGCTTGGTTCATTTAAATTAGATTAAATATTCTTATAACAACAATCGAAAACTTATCCATAATCAACGTTGTTAATTGCTACTAATATTAGAATTAATCAAACAATTACGAATTTGATATTCTAACTAGCAATATATTATTTTGACAATTAAATAATATGCATCTTATTCAACTAATGAAAATAATAATAACAAGAGACTATGGAGAATAGATAAATACTTGTGAAAGATGAAGAGAATAAGAACAAAGAAGTCTCACGATTCGATTTAGCCAAAACCTTGAAAAATCTTGGCTAGACTTTAATGAAGTTAGCCGCTCATAGTTGTACAAAATAACCCTAGAAAAGTAAAATATATGATATGATATCCTCTCTCCCCTAATGAGAGGTCTCCTGATATATATATATATATACACGCGCACACACACACACACTCTTCCTATTTCTAATAAGAAGAAAACTCTTAATTAAGTCTTTTCTAAAAAAAAAGATAAAATAAAACAAGAATCTTATTAGAAATCAACTTTTAATTTTCTTCAAAGTGTATAAGACGTGCTTACACTTTATGGAACAAAGTCTTCTAGTATCTTGTATCCTTTCTTTGAAATTCCTTAAGCTTTCTGTTAGAACTGAATAAGCTCAAGTATTTATGTGTGTGTGTGTGTTTTGGGGGGGGGGGGGGGGGGGAGGAGGAGGTTTGAATACAAACACTACAAACTTTTCGGTTTTTAAAACTTAATCAACAAAGACTGGAAGAGCTGTTAAGATCAGAAAAACTATATTGAAATTAAAATGAATACTCAAGCATTCAAGTTAAAATAGTTGTATTATAACTTGATGTTTTTTTGAAATCTGTTTAATCACAAAGTGATTAACATGTACAAATTTGTAATGAATTATAGCTTCTTTTTCTCACTCACTAACTACTTATTTCTCTTTGAATCTTTCTCTCAAGATCTATTACAAAGTTTCTCTCTAGTGTGTAAGTGTTGTGGCTTCTTGGTGGTTTCGTGTAATAACTATATATGTATATGTAGGAAATCAGTTGATGAATTCATGTGTTAGACATGCTGCCTTTCTCAACGTAGCCGCAATATGTCCCATTATTGTCTAGTTGGAGAAACGTGTCAGACTGCTTTTGACAAGTGTTACTTCTTTTTCATCCCCTAATCTTCAAGCATTTAATGTTTGAGAGTTGTTATTGGACCACCAAACTTCAAGGAATATCTTCCCAGTTATACCCCTTGCTTTTATGCCAAGTGTCAATGATTTAATTGTAAGTCCTGATGACGAGTTGACTAGGTCATAACCATCCCCTAATAACATGCCCTGATGTTGACTTGATCAGTGTTTCTGGATCCCATGATGACAAGCCCTGATAGAGACTTGATTGGTATTTCTCGACCCCCTGATGTTAAGACCTACTTGTATCCAACTAATGACATTCACTGATGCAGTGTTTAGCATTCTCCTTTATGGTTCCCCTAACGAGTTTTACAATCTATGTTATCCCCTAACGCAATGTTTGAACTTCCCCTTACGGTTTGTCCTTCGATGTCATTCCCTGATGGGTTCCCCTGACGAGATCATCCCCTAATGCAGTATTTTAGGCTTCCTCTAATGGGTTTTCCTGACGGGTTTTTCACTGTTGCATTATTAAAGTACTTGCACTTTTAATCATTGATGCTTTGTTGGCTTTGACTAGAATGTCTGATATACAAAATATATGAATGTTTAAGTAACAACAGACATTCCCTGACACTATCAACTCTTTTTTAAGTATTCACTGATGACTTGCTTAGTGCAGTTAAGTTCATCCCCTGATGACTGAGTTGTCCATCAGTGGATGTAAAACTTGTGCAAATATACTAAGGTTTATAGACTACCTTCAATATTTACAGATACACATTTATTCCTTTATGATAGAATTATCATCATCAACATTTATATCTAACACTTTTCACTTTGAAGACTTGAACTTTTAATGCATAAATCTCCACTTTAAAGCTCCATTTGTCTTCAACCTTCAATTAACCACAAAAAATACAAAATACCATTAGAATTCACCAATTATGCACAAATTATAGGAAAAAGATGGAAAAATTAACACAAATAATAGTAAATAATGTGCATTATCAAACTCCCCTACACCAAACCGTTGTACTTCCTCGTACAAACTACTTAACAAATCCTAACTATTACCATTTCCGCAGGTGATCACAGTTGCATTTAGCATATGCAACAAGTCTTTAAACTCCTAGGTAGCCCTAGTGGACGAGTTGTGTCTCGTGAGGGTTTATAACAGATCTACCCACAAAATTCATCAAAGCTCATCATCGTCATGAAACGATTACTCAAATTAATTTAAATAACTATGACAAGCAATAAATCAAATAATTGAAGGACACAAAATAAACAACTCTCAATTATTAACAAACATGCAATTTATATCAGTTAAATACACATAGCAAATCAATAAGAGTTAAAAGAAGAACTTCTCTACACAGTCAATATCTCATAAACTCTTTATAAAGAATGAAGAAGTGATGTTGTGCATTAAGTGCTTGTATACCGGTTTAAAAACATATTGACACTAAATTAGACACTTTATCTTATTAGAATTGGTTACACCTTATTTCTCATATACCATCCTAAGTATCTTCAGTCTAAGGGAGTGCAATCAAAATGACCTTAGAAAACAAAACTCACGCACACCAAGAATAGAATTTCACTACACACTTTTTTTTTCCTTCTCTTTCATATTTATGTTTTTTTTCTCTTTTTTTTTTCAAGCTCGTGCAATGTCTCGTTTATTGCTTTCTATGTTACCCATGTAGCAAGGTTTTGAACTAATGACTCCTAAACCCACTAGGGACCTTAGGGCACTAGGTGTAAAGACAATCATCAATGGCCTACTTGCTCGAGTAACAAAGGCCACAACTGAGACTTAAAGCTTTCAACAAATTCTTTTTCTTTTCTTTTTATTATATTTTTTCCTACTCAATATTGAAGAAAAATATAGCAACATAACACACACAAAGTGTTAGAGTGTATGCCCTAGTGGCCAATTATGTAATGATTGTGACACTATATTTTTTTTGATATGTTTTTGGTTAATGATAATTTATTATGTTTTATTTACTGCGTTATATAAATGTTAACATAATAAATGTCCTTAGAAGAATGATACTAATTATATGGATTCAAGTATGTGACTTGAGTATGAGATCATATAAGTATGTGATGTATCATTATTCTTAGATGTCCCTAGTCAAGTATCATTGTAAGTGGGACAACAATAATACATTGAGACTAGTATGTGATTAACTGATGGCCATATCTCATTGGTCATAAATATATACGAGATATATTAAGTTGATACATAGGTACATGTTAAAGAACATAGTACTGGACAGACCCACCATGAGAATTCTACATGGAGCGTTATGCTATGTGTCATAAGTAATTCTCATAGTGACAATGATGTAATGGTCCTTCGACCTGAAGTCATGACATTTCTACATAAGGAGTTATGCATTTTGACATTATCAAAAGTCACCTTTAACCGGGTGGACGATAAAGGTGATTGTTGGATGCATAATGAGTTATGTGAGAAATGGGAATGATGTAGATGAAATTTAACCCTCCTATAAATTAGGGGTGATATCTATAGGCCTCTTGATTGAGTGAAACTATAAAATGCATGGCCATGCTCAAATAGAGATTTGTTTCATATAGTTTACTCATTGATCAAGAAAACTAAGATTAAATAATGAAGAGGATGACACATCCATGCCTTGAATTTAATCTTAGATATCATGGTTAAAAGGATTAAGTTACATTGAAACATTGGTCACGGAAGGTAACGTCGAATCTATGACTTTATTATTACTTGGGTAACAGTGATGTATTACTAGATGCCGCTCACTGTTTATAATTTTATAATATGATTTAAAATTATTGCCAACGTAATAATAACCTACAGGGTCACACACAAAGAACATTCGTCAAGGAGATATAATTTAAATGTCTATGATTTTAATATATCAATAAGATTGATTTAATTAAATCATGGCTTTAAATTATATACATATATATTAATATATGTAATCTGTATAAAATAGAGTCCTTTGGAAGGAAATACGAATATATATATATATATATATATATATATATATATATATATATATATATATATATATT
>CM025784.1:25753869-25770799 GCA_014636745.2 Centella asiatica | reverse complement strand
ATTAGGTTTTGGAATTACTCTATGAAAGGCTATATATATGATATATCAGCTATTCTCTAACGATCCAACGTTTTTTTACGTATTCTAAGAATCCTAGTTGCTCACAAGAGAAAGACTAGAGTTCAGAGATATAGAGAGAAAAGAGAGATACAGATATCATACAGCTAGTACTGTAACTTTTCTTGTTCGAATTGTGAAACGATTCGCGGGTGTTCGTGTGGATACCATAGAGACGCTGTCCTGTTGGATTGCGTTAAAGATTTGGAGACGATCAACACCTTCACCAAAGCTTCAGATTCGCACAATTAATCGGTAAAATCTTAAACTATCTGTATTAAATAGTTTCGCATAGATCCTCGGGTTTGGGTTTCGTTTTGTTTTATTTTAAATTGTATTTCACCGCTGCGTTTTAGACCCAATGAAACCCAACACAAAGAACAGGGAGAAAAGAATAAAAGTGAGATCATCTCTCATCTACTCCTGCACGCAAGAAAATACTAAGTCATGAGAAAATAAGATCAATTATGTAAATTAAGTCCCCCTTAGTAATCTCAATGATTTCCATCGGTGAATAAGTGAGTAAGATCACAAAAAAATTAATTAAAAGGAACTAAGGATAAGTCTCAAGATTTGAAGTTCTAAACCTAACAAAAGTGACTTAACTATGCAATATAAACAAAATATAAATACACACAAGCTAGCAATGAAAGCTATCTATTTCACACACTTCAAAAATATAATTTATTACTATCATAATTCTCTAAAGAAATTTAAAATAAAAGTCCATGACTCACATTATTTGTTTAATCTTTTTTGGGAACCAATAAAAGAAACACATGTAAACCAATAAAAGAAACACAAACTAAGTAACAAATGTAAAGTATAAACTGTTAGGTCCCAAAGGGTAAAAATACTAGAAGGGGGGTTGAATAGTGTTTTTCAAAAATTAAGTCTTACTTAGAAAACTTTACTGAATTAAAAATCTTCTTGCTTATAAAAAGATTTCTTATGATTTTCAAAGAATTTAGCAGCGGAATTGTTTTAAGCAAGGAACCCCTTAGATTTTGTATCAAAAGTTATTGGCTTGAAGTAGCAAAGATAGTAAGTATTTGCTGAACAAGTTCAGCAGGACTAAAGCAAAGCACAGCAAAGCAAGGAAACAATATAAAATATAAGAAGGAGAAGAGATACAATTTTTATAGTGGTTCGGAATAATCCTACTCCACTCTTCTTCTCTTTTACTTGAGAAGGCTATCACTATAATCTGTTCACACAGAACAATCAGCAAGAGGACACTTAGTCCAATTTACAATGGGTCACTTAGACCACTTTAGCAGGACACTTAGTCCAATTGTCACACAGACACTAAGAAGATTTCAGAAAATCTTGCTTGCTATCTTCAAGTAGAAGGCTCCTTGGTTGAGCAGATAGATAACACTTGTTCAAGCTTTATGATGTCTTGCTGTAGCCTTTAAGATGTCAGAGAGTTTTTGCTCAGAGGTAGTTGGTTCATTTATTCTTCATAAATGAAATTTATGACTTCTATTTATACTCCTCCAAAAAATCTATCCGTTGGAAATTTGAAATAGATCCGTTGGAGTGTACTGTCCTTGATGTGACTTGTACCTTTTCAGCAGTCCTTGCTTAGTTTAAAAAGTTAGCCGTTTTTCTGTCTTCTAGTGCCCTTCAGTAGAGATTTCTAGAAGTTCACTAAGCAGGGAATAAGATAGCTTTTCTGACAATCTTCACTTTGATAAGCAAAGGAACTTGCTTATTAAAGTCCTTGCTTATTTCCATTCTAAGCAAGACTATACTTGGAAAATTCTTCGTCTTCAGAATCCTTCATAGCAGGCTTATCAGTAGACTTCAATGGTGATCAAAGGTCCTTGCTTAACTATAAGTTATATCCACCTAACATGTTGGATATTTTTCTAAGTCCTTTTACATTGTCTAAACAAGGACTATATTACATCGTCAATTCTTATATATTAAACACATAATGAAAGTTTAAGCAAAGATAATATAAGCAGGGGTGCAACAAAATAAACAAATAAGTAAATGACCAAAATTCTCCCCCACACTTAGACAATACATTGTCCTCAATGTATCAATTAAAACTCATATTCAAGAAAGCAACTTGATAAGAATAAGTACAATTTGACTTCCCTGAAAAGTGAGCGTGTGAAGAAAAGTGTTACTGCCAAACCGAACAGTAGGGAAGTATGAAAGTCAATCTCATTGCATTAATATTATCCATCAAAATTCGAAACAATTTCTCATTCTATAGAGGCTTTAGTTTGTTGGAGATGATCTTTAATAGTGTTCCTCCTACACCTAAAAACAAATACTTGAGATGATGCGACAACTTCTTGAGTTTCAATTTCGGTGCCTGCACAATTGAATGATGCATTTTAGTATTGGGTATAGGTAAGTCTAAATAAGAGACATTTTGTTCAACCAATTTAAGGGAGTTGAATTCAAAAATTGTTTCTTGCAGTTCAGCTTTCAACTCAAATTCCTTCTCTTTTTCTTTCAAATCACTAGTAAGAGCAACTTTCAACACATCCTCATCATTAAGCTCAAAATTTTCCGGTTGCAAAGAGTCAATAACATCTATACCAAACACAAAATAATCATCAGTAGGATATTTAATGGCATCATTAATATTAAATTTATTAATCTCACCATCAAACTCCATAATAAGTGTTATGTCATAACAATTTATGGTAGTCCTAGATGTTTTCAAAAATGGTCTTCCTAATAAAATAGGGGCAGAAAAAAGAAAATCATCTTTTCCCATATCAACAACATAGAAATTTTCTGGAAAAATCAAATTATTAACTTGAACTAATATGTCCTGAAGAACACCTTCTAGGTATGCATTAGATCGATCAGCAAGTTGAAGTATCACCCTTGTTTCTTTTAATTTACCCATGTTTAAAGTTTCATAAATAAAAAGAGGCATGACATTAACTGAAGCACCTAAATCTAACATTGTTTTTTCAATCCGTACATTACCAATCTTACAAGGGATAGTGAACATACATGGGTTTGCTTTTAGGAGGTAATTTTCTTTGAATCACAGCTGATACATTTTCATCCATAGGAACCCTCTCATCACCATTAAATTTTTTCTTGGAAGTGCATAATTCCTTAAGGAATTTTGCATATCGAGGTACTTGCTTAATGACATCAAGAAGTGGAATATTTACCTCAACTTTGCGGAATGTTTCAAAGATCTCTTTGTCTTTTTCCTCTCTCTTGGACATTGCAAAGAGGTTGGGAAATGGAGGAGGTATCGCAATCGACCTAGGTTGTTCATCTTTTAAATCTTTTTCTTGAGTAACTGAAGATTTTGCTATTTCTTTCTCTGACTCTACTTCACGGTTAGATGTTAGCAGCTCTAGCTCTTTCCCACTTCTCAAAGTAATTGCACTAGCATTATGTTTCGGATTTGCCACTGTCTGTGATGGCAATTTATTGAGACTTGAGATTCCAATTGACTCATTGATGTTGCTAACTGACTGACCTGATTGTCCAAATTCTTAACACTTGACTTGGTATCCTAAATGCTAGCTTTTGTATCTTTCTAAAATTATTGTGTACTAGCAGGAAATGACTTAACCATGTCTTCTAAAGACATACCCACATCAGAAGATATTTGTTGTGGCGAAAATGGCAGTGCTAGTTGCTTGGGCTGATACTGTGCCTGAAAACCTGAAGGCTTTTGTACATGATTATAGTTTTTGAACTCTTTCTATCCTTGATTGTAATTGCTATTATAATTTCTTTATGGAGGGCCAGGAAATCCACCTACTGCATTAGCGTGTTCAGATAACTCTTCATACAGTGAGGAACACATATTAGTTGGATGTCCTACATTAGTGCAGATGCCGCAAGTTTTTACTTGTTGTGTGCTTCCCATGATAATTTTTTCCACAAGGGAAGTGAGATTATCCAAACATTGATCATAATGAGTATTGGTTACTCCACTGACATTCTGTTGTGCATCCACTCTAGTGTCAAACTGTTGTGAGTTATTAGTCATCTTAGAAATTATGAGTTTTGTTGTTGTAGGAGTCTTTTTCTTTAATCCACCTCCACTTGTTGCATCTAACATGTTCATGTCCGTGAGTATTAACCCCTCATAAAAGTATTGGATGAGAAGTTGATCAGGAATCTGGTGTTGAGGACAACTAGCAACAAGTCTTTTGAATATCTCCCAATAATCGTATAGAGATTCACCATTGAACTGTCTTATGCCACTTATATCTTTCTAATGTTGGTAACTCGTGAAGTTGGGAAGTACCTTTCAAGAAACTGTCTCTTCATATCATTCCAAGTAGTTATAGACCCAGAAGGAAAGTAATATAGTCAATCCTTAGCTTTATCAGCCAGAGTGAATGGAAAGGCTTGCAATTTAATATGCTCTTCAGTAATACCTTGGGATTTCATTGTGGAACACACCACGTGTATAAGACATGTCCATGTTTTATAGAACAAAGTCTTTTGATATCTTATATCATTTTTTTGAAATTCCTTAAACTTTCCACTTTGAAGACTTGAACTTTTAATGCATAAATCTCCACTTTAAAGTTCCATTTGTCTTCAACCTTCAATTAGCCACCAAAAATACAAAATACCATTAGAATCCACCAATTATGCGCAAATCATAGGAAAAAGATGGGAAAATTAACACAAATAATAATAAATAATGTGCATTATCAGAAGTGGTAGAGCAAGGGCTTCCGAATACTTCAACAACAAGAACCTTTGCTCAAGCTTTAGGTGAATCAACTCCAACACAAGGTACAATAAGTACAATAGCTCATGCATCAAGTTCAATTCCGGAAGATAAAATGAAGGAATGGACTAAGAAAGATACAAAAGCTCTAGCAAAAATACACCTAGATGCAGTAGACCATATTTTCCCAAGGATCATGAACGCAACAATGGCCAAAGAAGCATGAGAGACACCAAGGAATGAGTTTCAAGGCACGGCTAAGGTACAAGCCATGAAACTTCAAGCTTTAAGGAGAGACTTTTAAATTTTGAAGATGAGAGAAGATGAAAATTTTATGAATTACTATGCTAGAGTAACTGAAATAGTAAATCAAATTAAAGCATATGGAGAAGATTTTGATGATAAAAAGATCATCCAAAAACTATTGATTTCCATTCCAAAAAAATTCGATTCTATGGTAGATGTTCTATAATCAAAGGACATCAACCAACTCACTCTAGCAGAAGTAGTGGGCTTTTTACATGCCTGTGAACAGAGGAAAGAGAAAAGAACTGAATCTGTCACTGTAGGAGCAATGCAGACTTCTCACAAAAACAACAATCCTTTCTCAAAGAAAAATATGAAACAAAGAAAGAATTGGAAAAATAAACCAAGTTTTGCAAGTAACACAAGAGATGGGGTAAAGAAAGGAAAGTATCCTAATTATGGTATTTGCAAATATTAAAATCCCCAAGAGAAGGACTGTTGGTTCAAAAGGAAACCCATGTGCAAAAATTATGGGAGGTTTGGCCATGTGGAAAATGCTTGCAGATATTAGAACAAGTCACTTCAATTTGCAAAGAAACAAAGCAACGTATTAGAAGCTCAATGTGAAGAAAACAATCTCTTCTTTGCTTGCCAAGCAGTAAGGATTGTTGGTAGATAGTGGATGCACAAATCATATGGCCAAGAACCCACATATCTTCATTTAACTTGACACCACTGTGAATATTCCAGTTACAATGGGGAATGGAGCAGTCCCAATCAGCAGGTAGAGGTATTGTGGCAGTTGAAACCAATAAAGGGATTAAGTATATCAAAGATGTGTTTTATGTGCAAGAA
This sequence comes from Centella asiatica, assembly GCA_014636745.2. NCBI lineage: Eukaryota > Viridiplantae > Streptophyta > Magnoliopsida > Apiales > Apiaceae > Centella > Centella asiatica. The sequence continues at coordinate 25,764,954 of CM025784.1, read as the reverse complement.
TTGAGCTAAAACCTACTTAGTATATCTCAAATGATGAAGAATGGCTACTCACTACACTTTGAAGGCTCTAATTACGAAATCTATGATTTAAACAAGAATCGTGTCGCAAGTGTGAAGGTCAAAAATAGATCATTTCCGATCGAGTGGAGATATCTTTTTGAATCATCCAAGAGGGCACAAACTGAAGCCATAAGTTCGCTTTGGCACAAGAGATTTGGTCATTGCAACATGAGTATCCTGAAGCAATTATCTCAAAAGAGTATGGTAAAAGACTTACCATCAATACAAGACTGCAGTGGAGTATGTGAAGGCTACCGATTGGGAAAAATATATAGACAGTCATTTCCTACAAGCATTGCTTGGAGAGTAACTCAAAAATTACAATTGGTACACACATACATATGTGGACCGATGAGGACACCATCACTTAACAACATGTACTTCATTATCTTCATTAATGACTTTTCTAGAATGGCCTGAGTATATTTCATGAAAGAAAAGTCAGAAGTATTCGGTATATTCAAAAGTTTCAAAGCTGCTATTGAAAATGAAAGTGGATGTGAAGTAAAAACTCTAAGAAGTGACAATGGAACTGAGTACACTTCTTCAGAGTTCAACAAGTTTTTCCAAAAATGGGAGTTCATCATCAACTTACGATGCCACATTCTCCACAGCAAAATGGTGTCTCATAAAGAAAGAATTGAACAATTATGGAGATGGCAAGATCAATGCTCAAAGATAAGAACCTGCCAAATACATTCTAGGCTAAAGCAGTATACACTGCAGTCTATATTCAAAATAGATGTGCCACCAAATCTCTTCAAGACAAGACTAAAATAGATGCTTGGATAAGTATGATACCTTATGCCAAGCATTTTAAAGTATTTGGATGTATTTGCTTCATTCATATACCTGAGTAAAGGAGGCACAAATTGGAGTCTAAAACACAAAAATGCATCTATATTGGTTACAATTCTTAGTCTAAAGTATATAGAATTTATATTTTTGAGACTGAGAAAATTGTAATCAGTAGAGATGTGGTGTTTGATGAAGGAGCAAAATGGAATTGGGAAGAACAAAAAGAAAAGAAACAAGAGGAGCAATTGACAATTCTGTGTTATCAACAACCAAACTCCAACATGACTCCAATTCCAAGAAATCTAGAAAGTTCTAGTGAACTTCTAGAACCTTTGCCTCCACAGCAAAGATCTTCGTCCTTAACAAGTTCAGAAATAAGAGGTATGTTCTCACCGTCATCCTCTCTTGTTGCACCACAAAAAAGAGGATTTAAGACACTTTAAGAAATATATGAGCAATGTGAATATTGTCACATAGCATTAAGTGAACCTAGTTGCTTTGACAAAGCCATTCAACAAAATAAATGGAAGCAGTCAATGGAGGAGGAGATCAAAATGATAAAGAAAAATAAAACATGGGAATTAGTGGACAAACCTGAAGATAAAGAAGCAGTTGGAGTTAAATGGATATACAAAACTAACTTCAATCTTGATGGCACAATTCAAAAGAACAAAGCAAGATTAGTGGCAAAAGGGTACTCACAACAATTTGGAGTATAATACAATGAGACTTTTGCTCCAGTCTCAAGACAAGATATGGTAAGACTTATACTTGTTCTTGCGGCTCAAAAGAAGTGGCTAGGTTTTCAACTTGATGTCAAATCAGCATTCTTGAATGGATTTCTTGAGGAAAAAATCTATATTCAACAACCTCAAGGCTTTGAGGTAAAAGAACAAGAAAATAAGGTGCTAAAATTGAAGAAGACACTCTATGGCCTTAAACAAGCTCCGCGAGCCTGGTATAGTAGAATTGATGATTATTTCCAACAACAAGGCTTCAAGAAGAGTATTAGTGAATCTACACTATACATCAAATCGCAAGGAAGCAAAAGAATTATATTGTCACTCTATGTTGATGATCTTATCATCACCAGGAATGATCTAACCCAAATTGAAGAATTCAAGGAACAAATGAAGAAGGAGTTCGAGATGACTGATCTGGGGCTTCTACATTACTTCCTCGACATGAAGATTACACAATCCAAGGATGTGATCTTCATATGCCAAAAGAGGTACGTAAACAAGTTACTTGAGAAATTCAAGATGAAAGGATGCAAGGAAGTTGACACTCCACTAGCCACAAATGAAAAATTATCAAAAAAAGATGGATCACCAGAAGCAGATGCCATGCGATATAGACAATTAATTTCACTTAGGTTGCATTTGGTTGGATGGAATGAAATTAGTGGATAAGAAGAAAATGGTGGTGAAAGACAAGAATCGCAAAAATTATGAGAGAAGTATGTGAATAGAGAAATGGTAGATTGTGCGTAAAATTTTGATTGTGATGAAATGAACAAACTTTATCTTGAAGGGTGAGTTTATAAATATACATGAATTTGCGGAAATGAATGAGATAAAAAATGAAACTTACACATAAATTAACTAACAAATAGTTTAAAATTCATTCTATTCACATGACATTTCATTTCATCGAACCAAACGCAGACTTAATTCTTTTACCAAACTGAAAAACTCAGATTACCATCGTCATTGCAATTACGGACCACTGACAGGCAACCTTCAGTTACAAAGCTCCAAGCTACTGTTTTGATCCATCGGAATGATTTTCGTCATGTCACTGACTTGATATATAAACAACGGTACGTCATACTCGTTGCAGAAGGAAACCAAGAGAAACACGTACAATATTTTTGTCCCTTTTTTTTGCAGCCATTGCAGTTCCCATTTCTATCTTCCCTGGAACTTGTAAGTGTAGCAAGGCATGAGTTCAGATGTTCATTCAACCATGTCTTGCACACGTGATATGACGAAGGGCATCCCTATCTAGTACCTACACAGCAAACAACAAGACGACTAGCTTATACATGGTTTGAAACCCTCTTCCCACTAACCAGCCACATCAAACTGACTTCATATGCTCATGATTCTCACACTTTGCATTCATTTCAACTAAGTGATCGATGAACCCTAGACCACCAAGTCATACAAGTTCATCAAAAAGTAAAAGAGAAAGTTCAACCAGATGAAAGTGCGACCACTACCTTCTCTAATTCCTCACAAACCCAGTTGTTTTCATCTCAATTTCTGTAACCCACCACAAAAAATCAAAGCTCCAAATTACAGCATTGCAAGTCTCAAAAAACAAGAGTATTCATTGTGCATTTGATCTGGTCTTTTCTTTTTCACCTATATGTAATGTGCTTGCTTTCAGAAATGGTAGAATCCAGCTTTGGAAAGGTCATTCTGCAAATTATATTTGAGGTCGTGTGTTCCAGTAGCTTTTTGAATGGCCTGTATCTATATCTTTTGGGTTCAATTGTGATCAAGAAAAAAATTAATAAGCATAGCAGGTGATTGACTATCCATTGATAATTCACAAACTGCAAGTTAGCAATTAGTAGGTCACTCGTACCAGTTAGAATTGAATAAGGGTGCAATTGAAAACCTAAATTGAACTTCAAATATTACTTAGATCCATTTTATTATTCATGGTGGACTTGGAGACATTTGCACCAGACTAGACTATATGGTGCAAAGTGAAATACGTCCAAAAAAAAGGTTGTGCACCAAGAAACATTTGTAGTTCTACAAGGGAAGAAGTAAGACAGGACACGGAATGAACTCGGCAAGCAGGTTTGCATCCACATGCTTGGAATGTATGGCTTCCATGCTCATGATAACCAAATCCAAACTCATTTCATCAGCTACCTCACCAATTATCGCTGTCGGCTTGCTCCCTTCCCCGAGCCGCTCCAACAACTTGAATTCCTGAAACCCTCCTTACCGTTTTACAGGGAAAAGAAAACATGAAAACTCATTAGGATATGTGTCTGTCCTGAATGTAAGATACTTAAAAATTGTGCTCAAACGTTTCAACTTGAATTTAGGAATTAGTTAAAATAATATTAAGATTAATAAAAAATATAATTTGTTTCTAATATGGTATACATGAGAATTCTACTGTTCTGAAGTGTCCTCATCTGCTGTTTACTTCAGACTCATGCAACAGTATATAAGAACTCAAGTGTTCTACACTACTCCCACTACTATGTAATAGTTTACGGTAATAAATTCTACACATCTGAGAGACCCAGACTAGAAACCAAAAAAGTTAAAAGAAAAAAAATATTTAAAAAAAGGGAGGAATGCTTTCGGACAGTGGTTTTATGGAACAAATATTGTATGCCGTTCCTACATGTATACATGTGTGCCTGCGTGTTCCATGTGCGTAACAATAAATAAAAAAGACCATATTAAACCAAAAAGATCCATGCACAAATTTGAGGACTAAGCAATATAAAGATAAACTCCAAAAGCAAGCAAACAACACAGATTATAACTCACCTTCCGATAGATGCCAGCGGATGCTTGATAGCTGGGCTTCATGCTCTGGCAATAGTTCTTTCTGCTTCTCATCAATAACTGCATGTTAAGTTGTATAAACTTTCAAGTCTTGCACTAAGTCAACAGAGAAGTGTCTATACTGCTTACTTTTACAATAATACTGGACTAGTGGTCTATATCTCACAATTTGAGAACAAAGGATAGACATACCAACAACAGTTATCTCAGCACCATACTTCTTCGCCAAAGCAGCAGCGGTTGATGTTGCCTGTAAGATCAATTGCGATGCAAAGTTTGTATTGTATAAGTAGAACATACTCAAAAGATGAATGTAAAGAATGTCAACTTCACAACATAAAAATAAACTTCTCTTGAACTAGGATATTCGATAGTGTCAGGCAATGACGAGTAAGAATCAACATTTATGCAAAAGGTGTCATGCAGAGGTGGCTGCTTGAGAGACATGAGTGGGTACTCCTACTCCTCCACACACACCACCCCGGGCCACACACACAACACACATTGTAGCTACTACTTAGATAAGCAATATTTGTACTTGAATCCCCTTGTAGAAAAGTAAGTAGAGCTAACCACATCCTACTGTAAGCGGCTGACTATGGGGGAAAATGATAAAAAAGGTAAACCACTCTTTATATTAGTCTGTCATATAATGATTGTATCTCTCTTGGTGAGTTTAGTTTTTTTTCCTTTAGATTATTAGTTTTTAACTTTACAAAAACAGTAAAAACCTATACTACATATGTTTGTATGTATCATGTATAGGATGAAATTGTTTGCTCATGGGAGTTTAATACAATTTTGAAAGAGAAACTGGAACCTATAAATGGATGTAGTTAGGTGAACAAAGGAGGATGCTTTGTTTCATAAAGGTTGTTTTCATGTTTATACCTTGTATATATGCTTTTCAACAGAACTTTTTTCTTTCTCGTCAGTCTTCCTCCATTCAGAATATAAAATTATGACTAATTTTAAAAGTAACTTACGCTATTTTCTAATCAAATTAAGATGAGCTCAATTGATTTGAATCAAAATAACAGATAGCAACCTTTTGAAATTGTTTTTGAATATGATCTTATATTTGGAATATAGGAAGTATATTTATTTATTTAATCTGTATTATTTGTTTCTTGGTTTTGATGTTTCATCATAGGGACAAGAAGATAATGTGGAGAGTCCAGAGACCAAGCGACAAGGACCAACGAGACCAAGTGACAAGTATATTTGGCTATTCCGGGGAGCAGGCGGTGTATCGTACACTGTCCACACCCAATTAAAGTTGTTGTACTGCATAATGTGAAACTACTTTGTGGTTAAATCTCTTAGTTTCTATGAATCAATGTTAAATTGATTCTCTTATAAATTATAAAGCTGTGTGGCAAACGCATGCTGCTTTCCAAAACGTACTGACTATAAAATCACGAATGATTGGGTTTTTAAGAAAATACTTAGAGAAATCTCTTCTGGAGTTCAAAGATGCTTGTTTTTACAATGGCATATTAAAAGTAAACTTTGAACTGTTAAAAATATTGCAGGAATCAAAAAAAATAAAAGAAAATTGACCTGTCTTGTACCCCCAGAAAGACAAGGGCAAAAGTAGCAATTTGGTCATTCAAGTTGGCAACTTTTACGCATTAGGTCACTAAACTTTAAAAAACTGCATTTACACCATTGTACTTTATTTTTGTGTGCAATTGAACCATTCTGTCAAAATTTAATGGAAACTGTCAATTTTTCGCTGACGTGGCAAATACATGACTACCAAACAAAATAAAAAATTAAACATTTTCACACCTGGCCCTGACATGATAGCCAGTGTATAATATTTTTCAAATTTTTTTTTTGAACTAATGACATGGCATTTAAATAACATGAAAATTCATAAAAATATTATTATATAAATAGCCTAAAATTTTGAAGATATAAAACTTAAAAAATCAAAATCAGAACATTTTAGAAATTAAATAAAGTGTTTGTTAACATGAGATTATGGTCCTGAAACCCACCTATTTCAAGTTACCGCCAGTGGTTGCCAAAGCTTGAATAAGCACCACCACAACAACCCATCCATCTCTCGTGCAATAATCATAACGCATATGTTTATTCTTCATCACCCATCATCTCGTATACTAGATTTCTCCGCTTCGACCTACACTAATTTAAATTTTGGAGTCCTATGATTGTACAATGTTGTTAGACATGGGGGTTTTGAAGGAGATTTTTAAGGGGAAAGATTTGGGGGCTAGATTTTTAGTGGCAAACCTTGATAATAGATCGTAGATCTATAAACCAAATGACAAAATGAAGATGAAGGTTGATATCAACAGCGGTGGTGTTAGCTTTTGAAGATGAAGAGAAATCAATGTACTGGGAATGGGGGACTGGGAAGCAGCGACAGTGTAAGGGTTGGGGAAGGATTTGGTACGGGACAATGGGCTGCTATGTTCTGCTGCTTTTTTTTTGGGCTGAAGTTTTAGACTTTATATAAGCGGATGATATATTTTTTCCAATTTTTATTTTTCAATTTACATATAAATTCATTATGAAAGAATTAATACTTATTAGATGTAGCCTTTATAATATGTTTTTTTTTTAATCTTCTTGATATTTTCAATTTGAATAAGTGCTTAATAGTTTTTCAATTATTAAAATTTAGTGTTTATTGAAAATAAATACTTAGTGTTTTGTTTATAATAATACTTAGTGTTTCTTTAATACATTCAATTGATACTTAGTAATAGCAACTTAGCAACAACAAAAAAAACTTAGTAATAGTATGAGTTTATTTAGTTTTGTTTTGCATCAATTTCTTTTTGTTTTTTTCTCAAATATTCATGAGGGTAGCCAACTCAAGTTGCACATGGAATATAATATATTTTTTATTTTTTATTTTGTCACATAATTGCCACCTCAACACTAAGTTAACAGTTTCCGTTAAAAATTGACGGAATGGTTCAACTGTACATTAAAATAAAGTACAATGGTGTAATTGCAATTTTTAAAAGTTCAGTGACCCAAAGCATAAAAGCTGCCAAATTGCTATTTTTTCCTTTTACAATGGCATATTAAAAGTAAACTTTGAACTGTTAAATATATTGCAGGAATAAAAACAAAAAAGAAAAGAAAATTGACCTGTCTTGTACCCTCAGAAAGATAAGGGTTTCGGTCAGTGACTGGCAGAAGTAAATGCTTGAATTGAGAAAAAGAATCAGCGGCTGAGCTAGCTTCAGAATCTTGCGGTGTAGCCTTTGCTGTTAAAAGAAAAATGATAATAAGCAAAAGAACAAAAAACTGAGTACCCAGAAAGAAGTATGCATATTCCAATACCGGACACGCACCATGAAGAAGACCATAAAAAGCTAAATAACATGATAAGACAAAAAAGTATTGCATGAGCATATCTTTATGTCATGCATGAATGCTACAGCATTATAAGCTTTATAATATAAATGATTTTGAGCAACACATTTCTGTCACAAGACACGAACGCAGTGTTTAATTGGTTGGAATGGAAGGTAATGGATATTTACACTCCTTACTTGATTCCATTCAACTGAATTAGCTATAAATTTAATCATTGATTTGTACATGGTCAAGGGTAAGCCCACCCCAACATAACAATTTTATCCAAACTCTTCATCACTTTCTTCAGTTCAAGCCCGTTCCACCTCCAATTTTCTCTTCATACCTATCCATCCTATTGAATTCTAGCCAAGCATACTAGACATAAAAATATTTGGTAATTGAACAGACTAAGCCAAAACATACATGTGGGAAGTTCTCGGGATTATTATTCCATTTCTTGGGGCGGGGAGGGGACGAGTGGGAGCTGATTCTGAGAAAGATAAGAAGAAGTAAAAGATGACTGGCTATTTGCAGTGAAAGATGCCCTCCCGATAGAGCTTATTTACTTATGCTCAACCCAATTTCAAACCATGTAAATTGGAATTCAATTTGAGTGTCGGAAAATTCAACTTTCAATTCTATTGAATTCTGCAAAACAGAATTCTAATTTAAACATCCATTCAAGAAAAACTAACGAGTAACAGAAATTCAAAGTTGTGGAAGGAATTAATAAGGAATTGAACAGAATATGAAGGTACGTTTTTGTTGTAAAGGGTTTCATAGCTAGGGTTCAGTTTACAACATCGGGAATGGCGAATCGAAAGTTGATTGAAAGCAAAGCAAAAAAAAATGATCCAAAATATAAAAAATCAATTGAAGGGTTTGGCCTGGTAAGGAAATTAATAAAGGAAAGAAAGAATAGGAACAAAATCAATAAATCAATAAAATTAAAGCATTAGAATAGTAGAGTAGTAAAGACTCAGTAGTACCTCTGTAAGTGGGGCCAAATCTAATGAGGTTGGCGAACGTAGAAAGTCCACCACTACCCGGAGGCTGCTGCTGCTTCCTGTTGTTCAAGTTGAGGCGAGCAGAAGCAGAAGGAAATGAGGAAGAAGAAGAAGACAAAGGTAGAAGAATATTGGGAGGAGAAGCAGCGGATGATTCAACCGGAAGTGCAAGCAAGTAACGAGCAAAGGCCATGGAATTATTTACCACTTTCTTCGATTCAAAAATTTGATCACTCCTCCTGCCTCCTAGGCTAGGCTCCTACTACTACAACCAGGAAGAGGGGGGAGACATACCTGTAACCAACGTCCTGCCGTTTTTATCCAAACCAAAAAAAAAACAAAAAACAAAAAACGTCCTGCCATTTACTTAAAAAGATAAAAACAAATGCTCACGAAATTTTACTCGGTTAATCACCAAAAAAAATTAACAAACATTTTGTTCATTTTTTATTTTAAACAACTATTTTCTATTTGTTTGTGTAAAACAATGAAATTTGAAAGATTTTATCATTTTAAAACAAAAAATTAACTTTTAAACTTATTTATAATATTATATAAATAAATTTTATAATTTTATAAATTATAATTTTTATAATTTTATAAATAAGTTTTATATTTATATATGAATATTGTAAAATTGAACTAAACTTGAAGCCAATCACTAAATAATAATTTTATTTATTATGTTGAGGTTTTTTTTAATAATTGAAAAAATAATTTTATGTCACCTAAGAAATAATTAACAACTTTTTAAACATAACATCATGTAAGCAATTTTATTTTTGTAGTTAACACTGGTTAACTTTTTGCTTTAAATTGATAACAGCTTTCAAAGTTCATTATTTTAAACAGACAAATAAAAAATGATCGGTTAAAATAGAAATTAAGTAAATTTTTTTTTAGTTTTTTTAGTGATTAACCCAAATTTTACTTCTTTGTTGTTATGGAATTTTCTTCTTTTTATATTTTACATATTTTTTTAAATAATTTTTTTATTCATACTGATTCTCAATAAAAATATTTTTAATTATTAATAATTATAAAATTCGAGTGTAAAAAAGACAAGCGTTCTATATTTAATAAATAATTGACTACTTTAAAACAAGTACTACTACAACAAAATTCGTACTAATAGATAAAAAAAAGATAATATTATATATTATGTAATATATAATATAACATAATTTAATGTAAAATACATTGAACGTAAATGTACTATTGTTAATTTTATGTAATTCTATTGATGAATTAAAATAATATAACAAAGAGTTGTGAAAAATATAAGAAACCTTTACTTCAAAGAATCTTGGATAATCCAAGCCCTACTAAATTACACGACACTAAACAGTTTCTATCCTCTTCTTCCAATAGTCGAATATATAACTCATGTTCATAACATCTTCGTCGTTATAGTCATAGGACTAAAGGTAGTAATAATAATAATAAGATTAAATTCTTTTTAAAAAGTTATCATCAATTTCGTCCATTAAGATTAAATTCTTTTTAAAAAGTTATCATCAATTTCGTCCATTATTCTCATAATCATGTGCACAATTAAACAAAAGGTAAGACAACACCACATTGAGATGAGAAAATAAGAGATAACGAGTATATAATAAACTTGTAAAACTATACATAATCAACCTTTTATCGATAAACAAATACATTTATAAATAATACAAGAGACTATAAAGTATTATTGATAAAATTTTGATTATTTTGTAACTCACTGCAACTATAGTTGTATTCCAGTGATGAATACATTAATTTTTCGTTTATTTTCTCTCTCTTATCTTTACAAGAAATATATGCTGTACTATTGATCATTATCATTTTAACTCATATTACAACACAACTTTCTCACACCAATTGTATCAAATTTTCAAACTCGTATATTACAAATAAATTATCACATATCATCACAATTTAATATTCAAAACTTGACAAATAATTGAATTCATAACTCAAATTATTGAAAAAACGTAATTCAATTTACTATCAAAATCATCGAAACAAGTAATCAGAATTGAAAACTAAAAACGAAAAAAAATAGAAAAGTAGGAAACCTTGATATATGCATCTTCCTTTGGTTTCCAAAGGTTCTTCATTTTTAATTTTTCAGTACACCTTAACATATTAACAACAAAGTTTGATATTTGAAATAATAATTTTTTTATTAAGACCTTAGTTGTTTACAATTATTTGAAGGTGCTTATAGTTTATTTAATAGAATAAGCAGAAACTAACTATTTGTTTTTACATATGAGACAATATAAGTATAAGCAGTGTTGAAGCTTTTTAACATGATAGAATGAGTTGAGATAAATATA
>CM025784.1:25702125-25753859 GCA_014636745.2 Centella asiatica | reverse complement strand
GTTTATACTTACAATAATCACTTATTTCTTAAATACAAACACTTATTATATAAATAAGTTTGTTTAAAATAAATTACATCAAATATACCTACTTATACAACAGATAAATTGAATTTAAAGACAATCATTTATTCTAAATAAACACTATTAAAACAAGCCTAAACTATCGGACCAGACAAGCGCAGATAGTTTGACCGCCTTACTGGTCATTGAAACACAAGTTAGAGATGTATCGGCCTATATTCCCACTAATGTGATCCCCATTACTGATGGACAAATCTGTTCGGAAACAGAGCTCTTTTATCGCAGAATTAGACCTGCTATTTGTCGGGTCTGCTGCTCAGTTGAAAGCTATGAAACAAGTCTGTGGTAGTTCAAAACTGGAATTGGCACAATATCGCGAAGTACCTGTCCTTGCTCAATTTGGGTCGAACCTTAATGGAGTCAGGAACTAGCAAATGTGGAAGGTTCTTTTGCCCCAGGGCAGGGGGGTGGGGGGGGGGGGGGATTTAGCTGATGCGGTTAGACCCTGAAACACAATAAATAGTATGTAGAAACAGCACGGGCTTTTCTCGTCATAGATTCAGGAAGCCGGACAGACTCGCTCACTAGCAACCGTTGTGACGAGACGAAGGGTTATTGATCACCAAATTGAGTTGATTTCAAGTGCACGGCCCTCGAAGCACTCCATTCATCTGGTGCCAAAGAAGTCAACACACCTCTTCCTACCTTGTTCTTCATGATGGGTCTACACCGGCCAAAAGCTAATAAGTCAACTTCAAAGTGGATTTGTTGTGTGAAGAGTGCGTTATAACCCGTGGCCGCCTGCCTGGTGGGGGCGGCTCCTTCGTTGTGGGTAAACGGGAAACCCGACTCTACGAACCCGAGGAAATGCTACATTAAGATCTTTGGAACGAGAATGACTATTTATCAATTAAAAATTATCGGTCGGTATATTTTTTCATAAATATTTTCCATTTAGTTTGAGATAATTTTAACTTTTGTTTTGCAGTTTATGTTATCATAAATAATTTATGTTCGATTTAAGATAATTTTAATTCATCGTGTGTAGTTTATGTTACCATATTATTATATTATTATTTGATATATTTATGTTATTATTCACGTTGTAATTTTATTAAATAAATAGTAATATTATACATAATAACATAAAATTAATGAGAATAATTAAAAATTAATTGTACTGCAACATAATTATTTTGGTAATATTGAATTCTCCCATCATCTCCGTATACTCTATATAAACAGCGGAATGTGTAGGAAATCTGGCTTCAGAAATTAATTGGGGTGTTTGGTTAGTGTCAATGACAATGAGAATGAATTCCGATCTATTATATTTCATAATTTGGTTGGTTAAGAGCGGTTAATTCTCAATTTCTTTATGCATTGGAAATGAATATTATCAAATTCCCTTGTGTAATCGAGTATTACAATTGATTTTGGAATAAATAAAACACATCAAAACTTGTATATCATAATAATTTATGCATTGGAAATGAATATTATCAAATTCTCTTGTGTAATCGAGTATTACAATTGATTTTGGAATGAATAAACCACATCAAAACTTGTATATCATAATAATAATAATAATAATAATAATAATAATAATAATAATAATAATAATAATTATTATTATTATTATTATTATTATTATTATTATTATTATTATTATTATTATTATCTTATTTCTATCACTATTTTTATATTATCATTGTTATTGTCATTATATTATATTATATTACATTACATTATATAATAATAATTATTATTAGCATATTATTATTACAATAACAAAATATTAATTCATAATATATATAATGTATAACAATTAATATTTATACATAAATTCTTATGTTAATACATATACACAAACACACACATATTTATATTAGTCTTAAGATGGATATTTTAATAATTTTTTATGATATTATTTCATTTCAATCTTTTTTAAATAATGTACCAAAGCATCAAAGGAAAGATTCATTCCCGTTTCAAATTTTCATTCCATCATAAATAATTTCTTCAAACTAATAGCTCCATTATATAAAAAGCGGAACGTGTAGGAAAACTGGCTTCGGAAACTAATTAGCCATACAAGAAAAGAAAACAAAAAATAAAGCAAACGAACCCTGTCGAACCTTCGAGACTTCTAATAGCAGCTCATTCACTCGACTCCTCCATCCATCGATATACACATCCAATTCCCCATCGGTCCAACCTCTCCCTGCTTCTATCTAATGAGAAATTGAAACTTATCAACTAAAATTGATCGCAATCGGCCATATGTACTAGAAATCGTCAATACATAAGGGTTTCGATTGAACGTGAAGAAGATAAAAGAGCAAACATTTGACAAAACTTTGCTTACTTTCCCTTGGCTTCATTCCTTCAATCTCCGGTAAGAATTCTGTGCTTTTGCGCGCAGTTTGATTTTGTATTTTTGGGTTCCTTTTTCAGAATTGGTTCATTTATTCTCTGATCTTAGGGGAACTGGCTGCCATAACCCAACCTAAAGTTAATTCTCGTTGAAGTTATTTAAGATTGCATGTTACATGTTTGTAAAATTGTCCCTATTTCGAATTTAAATTCCATCTTTCATATTGATTTGATAACGGGTGTCAAGACGGATATAGTTTTAGAGTCGGTTATTGCTGCATTTCTTAATTTAGTTGTATTTGTTGGGTTAGTGCTTAAATTATGGTTGATCTAACTTTGATTTAGCTACGCCGAAACAACAGAAGAAAGATATGTTTGCTGTGTTTTTGAAGTTTCATATATAAGAGCATTGAACTGTCTTTGATTGGTTGACTACTAATTTAGCTAGTACCTTAATCTAGAAAAAAAGGAATAAGAAAGATATGTACATGGTACAGTTTTGGTAACAGCTTAATGCATGATTTTGAGGTATGCATTATTCAGATTATTTTAAAATATGTTACTGTACATAAAAGATCTTCTTCCCATTTGATTAGTCACTTTTTTCATGCATTCCTGTAATTGAAGCTTTGTTTCTCACAATAAAGTTTGGTTGAATATCAAGTAATTCAACCAAACACGAACCTTATAAGTTTAATATAGCAGCCTACTATATTAAAGCTTACAAGTAGCTTGCTATGTGGTTTAGGTAGTTAGGCATTATAGTTTGATTGGTGCCCTTATACGACTGTGTTCTTGTAATTATTCCATCCTCACAGTGTAATTTTCATTTCAATCAATTCTTAGATTTATACTCTTTATAGTTGGTTAGAAGCGTTCGGGTGTACATAGACATTACTGCTCATATTAGCATAGCTCATTTCAGTGATAGAATTGTGACAAGAAATGGATGAAAACCTATTTTCTGGTAGTCATGTTTGTAGCATCATTGAGCAAAATATAATCAAATGCAGTTTGTGACTCCACGCTTCCTAGCATTCTCAATCCTAATATTGGAGATATTACTATCATCGGTGTTTGTATTCATCGTTGAAATACTTTTGGGATACATTACATTGTCCATCATTACCGAATAGTGTAACTATAAAATACGCACAAAGGGATAGTGTAATCACAACTCCTAGATTTATATGATATAACCACCATGTTAGGGTATTGGACTATAACTCCTACATTTTTGTAACAGATATGATCATTATAATCCATGTTAGGTTACTGGACTTGGAGTCATCCAAGCTGTAGTACGAAGCACACTGTCTTTCATATTTTTTATTCTGTTTTATTATTAATTTCCTTAAACATCACTGAGAATTAGTATTCTGCAGATCACAACTTTTGTTGAACAAAGAAGAAATCGCCATCCATTTATAATGTTGTAATCTCACCTAGCTTGCATGATCACCGATACGGGATGCTAGGTGTTTGAGCTGTATTTTAAATATAAGAATAATTAAGGCACGGAAGTTCTATATGAACCAAGTACTATAATTAATTTGTCTTGAGACGAAAAAATTGAAGAACAAATGTGTAAGTCAGCGTCTATTTTTGAGACATACTAAAAACCAACTGGAGGAAATATGTGACCTTAAAATTCATGCCAGTTTTCAGTACATCCATTAGGAGAAGTTTCACCTATGTTGCTATTGCTTATAAGAACAGGCTGCATATGCTACATAGTGCGTCTGGCTTGACGATGGTGGTGTGGGATTTCCATAAGTGCCACTCTGGTAGCTGCATGCTGCCTTTACTACAGAAGCAATCGTTGTTAATATTTGTCTAATTAAATTTTATTTACGCTAAAAAAGTAATTATTGTTTATATATAGAGTCCATGATATTGAAGTCTTTTGAATTTTCTACTAAAGCAATGGATACAAATAGAAACTGATAGGGACCGATCCATGAGATGTCATCGTCGCTAGTTATTATTTATTTTATTTTTTAATGATGTTATTTATTTATTTTTATTAGTATGGACTTGTTAGTATTGGACTTCTTATTTCTTTTATTTAGAGGCCCACTTGTTATTGGGCTTAGGGCTTCGTTCTTTTCCTATTTATATCGTTGTAGTAACTACGTACAACACACTTGACTATTGTTTAATTTTTAGCATATTATATTGGTTGCGATCAATAGCTTTCTTCCTTCTGCTGTTGGGGAACCTAGGGCTAGAGATTCTTCTGCAGTTGGATCTCCTTAGATCTTCAACTATTATTTAATTCTCTGTTATTTTGCAATTAGTTCTTTGAATTCAGCCTTGTCCTACGTCATATTTGTCATCAAAGACGAAATTCTTGGGAATCTGTCACCACGCTAGTTACTGTTCCAGATGCGTCAGAGACGTTGTCAGACCCGACGCGTCAGAGACGTTGTCAGACCTGACGCGTCAGAGACGTTGTCAGACCTGACGCGTCAGAGACGTTGTCTGATCGTCAGTCTGCCATCAGTCTCGTCTCACTGTCATCAGAAAGCAGCCTGCTGCTACTCTTCATCAGAAACAACGTCCACTGCTATTGCCATCCATTTGCCACCACAGACTGCCACTGTTCCACCTTACCAAAGCTGTCAGAGAAGCCTCTTTGGTCGCTGCTGCTCACTGGTCCTTCATCCACGTTGCCGCTGTTTTGCTTTTGAACAAGGGAGGTAACCTTAACCCTTCTTGTGCTTTGGTGATTTTCCTCTTCACAATACTCAAGTCCAGATTAGCCTTGCATCAACCCAACAAAACTTAAACAGCCCATCGCCATAAAATTTGATAACAGCCCTGTTGCTGGATTTTCTTTCCGTAAACGGTAGCCTCATTAAGTAGTTGTTCTTTTATTAATTAAAAAAAACATGTTGGTTAGCAGGTTTCAATGTTTATATTACTTGTGAATTCTTCCATTCATTAGTACTAAAGTTTTTAAAAGCTTGTTTTGGATTTTATTCTTTTAAATTGCATCATTATTCCAGTTTATTTGCATATCGCTTTATTATTCTCGTTAGCTTTGCGTGTTGCGATTGCATTAGCGTGCTCTCATTAGATTTCTAAATTATCTCAGCTTTGCATTTTAAGTGGACTTGCATTGCTGAAGTTAGAGCACAAATAACTATCTTGTCCTACCTTGTCCGATAGAGTCAATGCCACAGAACAAGTACTTAACAATGAACAAGTTAACAATGAAGAACATGGCAGCAATGGGAAAGGCCGAAATGGCCCTAGGCCTGACAATAGAGGCCCTGAGCAACCTAGGCATGGTAGGAACAAGAGGGAACATCGTGATTGACTATTTACGATCACCTTAGAGACGACACTAGGAAAGTTAAAGTAGATGCCCTAGATTTTTATGGTTATTCTGACCCTATTGTGTTCCTTAATTGACTTTTTGCAATGGAGATATTTTTTTGAGTGCCATGAGATGTTTGACGAGAGTATGGTTCGTTTTGCTAAGATGAAATTTGTAAAACAAGCCGCTGTGATTTGGGCTACTGTTGATAGGGACTCGAGGCATTTGCGTGAGCCGCCCATACGACATTGTGCTGAAATGAAAGCCTATCTCACAAAAGAATTCGTTCCCTTAGGACACATGGATAGGCCGATGGATGATCTAAATGACCTTACTCAGGGAAACATGTATGTTGCAGATTATAGCTATAAGTTTTGCGAGTTGGTCCATAGGTGTGAGTTAGATGAGAATGATAGGAGGATTCTATCTCGGTTTAAGAATAGGTTGCGACAGGAGATTAAGCGTGAAACTATGTCTTACCAAATGTTGTTACCAGGTGTTGTCTTTAGAGGATATTTACCAGCACACCCTCCGCACGAGTTTCGATTGAAGGATGCTCCTTCTAGGAGAACGTCTTCATAATCAGCCTATTTAGGACAGATTGGTAGTCGCACCATTGCACCAAATAGGAATTTTTCTTCATCACAGACTTCCATGGCTAGTGACACTGTCCAAGGTCCCAATAGAGATCCAAGTAAGGGCAATGAGCCATCATCTTCTTCCCAATCTAGGAACACGAAGACGTGTTTTATATGCCATCAGGTGGGCCATAAGTCCTTTGAATGTCCCACTAAACGACGTTTGGGAGTTTTGGAGGGTGATTATACGGACGAGCTAGAGCCCATCGGAGAGGGAGAGTATGACTTTTAAGACGAGGAGGCAGATTGAGCACCTTGAGGGGTTTGAGAATCAAGTGGGAATGATGAGCTGTGTTTTAGCAAGTTTGAAGAGAGAAGATGATTGAAGGAGGACCACCATTTTTCAGATTTAGAGCAGAGTAAGTGGGATTTCCTTGAGATTGTTTATTGATGGGGTAGTTTGAATGTGGTTGCTGAGTCCTCTTTACCACTAATGAAGCTAAAGGCAGAGCACACCGCCAACCTTATAGTGTCTCCTGGGTCAACAAGACATCTATTCCTGTGTCTAAGAGGTGTTTAGTTCTGATCTACCTTTAAAGCTATGAGGAGAGTATATGGTGCGATGTCCTTCCCATGGATGTTGCACATATCTTGTTGGGGTGACCTTGAGGTGAGATCTAACACTTATGTGTTTGAACATAAGGGCCAAAAGATAACTCTTCAACCTATGAGACCCTAAGTGTCTTCCAAGAGTTGGCCTAGAGAGTCTAGTACACCCACCCAGTCTATTAAACATCTCCATATCCTTAATAGGAAAGAGTTTGAGATGAGCGTTCTAGAGGCACATGGGGGTTATATGCTAATCTCTAATAAGGAGGTGATGGATATTCCTGAGGAGAGTCCTAGTGAAATTCCTAATAATGCGAGGCAAATCCTTCATGAGTTTTCTGATGCTATGCTTAGCGAGTTGCCTAATGGGTTACCACTTCTTAGAGACATACAACATGGCATAAATCTTGTTCCACAGTCATCTTTGCCTAACCTGCCACTCTATTGGATGCACCCTATGGAGTAGACAAAGATGAGACGACAGGTAGGTGAGTTGTTGAGAAAGGGTTTTGTGAGAGAGAGTCTTAGCCCTTATGTTGTTATATGTACCCCTAAGGCTGACGGGAGTTTGAGGATGTGTTGTGATAGTCGAACCATTAATAAGTTCACCATTAAGTATAGGTTTCCCATCCCTAGGCTTGATGATATGTTAGATGTGATGACGAGAGCTGTATATTTCATGAAAGTAAGACTTACGTAGCGGATACCACCAAATTCGCATCCGAGAGGGTGACGAGTGGAAACTGCCTTTAAGATGGGGATGAACTTTATGTGTGGTTAGTCTTACCTTTTGGATTGACCAATGCACCCAACACATACATGAGAGTTATGAATCAGGTGATATGTCCCTTTATAGGCAAGTTTGTTGTTGTCTACTTAGATGACATCTTCATTTATATCAAGTAATTCCCGTTAGGAACACTTATTTCACTTGAGAGAGGTTTTAGTAGTTCTGTTTCGTGAGAAACTCTACATTAATGTGAAGAAGTGTTCTTTGTGCAGGAGTGTTATTTTCCTTGGGTTTGTGATCTCTAAAGATGGGGTTTCTGTCGACTCTGAGAAAGTAATGGCTATTTGTAAGTGACCAGAGCCTTCTAATATTCACGAAGCTAGGAGCTTTCATGGACTAGTTACGTTTTATAGGAGGTTCATTAGAGGATTTAGTACCATTATGGCTCCCACCACAGATTGTTTGAAGAAAGGAGAGTTCCATTGGTTTAAGTTGGCTACCAAACTCTTTGTGGAGATCAAGGATAGGTTAACACATGCACCTGTTCATGCATTACCCGACTTCAATAAAGTTTTTAAGGTCGCTTGTGATGCTTCAAGGGTAGGAATCTTTAAGGGCATGAATCAGGGGAGTACTTAGTTAGGAGGGTCATCCCATAGCATTCTTCGATGCGAAATTGAATGAGGCCCGAAAAAATTACTCTACCTATGATAGGGAGTTTTATGCGATTGTCCATGCACTTATGTATTAGTGTCATTATTTGTTACATAGTGAGTTTGTTCTTTACTCAAATCATCAAGCGCTCCAATACCTTAACTCCCAAAAGAAGCTAAGTCATCGTCATGCTAGGTGGGTGGAATTTTTCCAGGAGTATTCTTTTGTTTGTAAGCATTGCAAAGGGACAGAGAATAAGGTCGCTCATGCGGTGAGTAGAGTTTCTATTCTCGTTCTCTCGTTGAGGGTGAAAGTTGTGGGATTCGAACTCATTATTCATGAGTACTCTACTTGTCGAGACTTTAGCGAGATCTATGCTACCCTATATGTTCCTAGTCGCCCACCATTAAGTGATTATCATATTCGTGATGGATATTTTTTTAAGGGCACCTGTTTATGTATTCATTGTATCTCTATGCGTGATTATTTATTGTGGGAATTACATGCGGGAGAATTAGCTGGACACTTTGGTTGAGATAAGACTATCGCTATTGTTGAGGACAGGTTCTTCTGGTCTAGCCTTAAGAGAGATGTAGCTCGTGTTGTTCCTGAGTGTCGTACATGTCAGACCGCTAAGGGTAAGAAACAGAACACGGGTTTATGCATTCCGCTTCCGGTACCCCAAGCACCTTAGGAGGATCTTAACATTAATTTTGTCTTAGGGTTAACGAGGACCCAAAGGGGTCATGATTTAGTTCTTGTTGTGGTGGATTTTTTCACTAAAATGGCACACTTCATTCTGTGCAGCAAAACTGATAATGCTTCACAAGTCGCCATGATATTCTTTAGTGAGGTCGTGAGATTGCGTGGTTTATTATTGTATATAGTTTCTGACAGAGATGTGAATTATGAGCTATTTTTAGAGGACTCTCGGGAAAATACTTAACACCACACTCTGCTTATCATCCCTAGACCGATGGTGAGACTGAGGTCTTAATTGAAGTAGTTTAGGGGATTTGATTCGTTGTGTTGTTTGTGATTATGTCTCTTCTTGGGATAGGGTGTTGCCTATGGTCGAGTTTGCATATAATAACTCAGTTAATCCAGTCGTACGACTGAAGTGAATTCTTTCCAAGCTTACACTGGTTACCAACCTAGGAAATCTGTTGATCTAGCTGCGCTTCCCACTGCATATAGGTCTAGTGAGTTTGCATAGTCTTTTGCACGTCACATTCATGATTTGTATGCTGAGATAGGACAAAAAATTAATTTGAGCAATGAAAATTATAAATCTGTTGCAGATGTTTATTGCAGGTATCAAGAGTTTAATGAGGGTGATCTGTTAATGTTGCGACAACTTGCTGAGAGATTGCCTCCTGGCACATGGAAGAAAGTGCATGCTAAGAGGATGAATCCTTTTAATGTTCAAAACAAGATTAGTGCTAATGCATATGAGTTGGATCTTTCGAGTAATATGGGTATTAGTCTTGTTTTCAATGTGGAAGACCTTACTCCTTGCCATGGACCTTCTGAGCTCACTTCTTCTTCCACTTCTACTTCACCTTCGCTTTCTCCTGTCTCACCCACATCGGATGAGCCTATAGATATTTCATCCTTCCGAGGTCACTTCTTCTTCCACTTCTACTTCACCTTCTCTTTCTATTGTCTCACCCACATCGGATAAGCCTATAGATATTTTATCTTTACTTGTTCCCCTTCCACTTACTTTGGCTCCTACACATCAGATAACGGAGGTTATTGAGGATGTTTTGGGTGAGTGAGCTGTGTCGACCAAGCGAGGTGGTTACCGTCACTTCTTGGTGAAGTGGCATAATCGGCACTTGAATGATTGTACCTGGATTACTGTTGATGAGTTTCACCGGATTGATCCCGATCTTCTGGAAAGATATGAGGCTTTCACTTCGCAGGATGCTATGCTTTCGGAGTTGGGGAGATATGATAGGGATCGATCCATGAGACGTTGTCGTTGCTAGTTAGTATTTATTTTATTGTTTAGTGATGTTATTTAATTTTATTAGTATGGATTTATTAGTATTGGACTTCTTATTTCTTTTATTTAGAGGCCCACTTGTTATTGGGCTTAGGGTTTCGTTCGTTTCCTGTTTATATTGTTGTAATAGCTACGCACAACACACTTGACTATTGTTCAATTTTCAGCATATAATATTGGTTGAGATCAATAGCTTTCTCCCTTCTACGGTTGGGAATGCGGTTGGGAAACTTTAGGGGTAGAGATTCTTCTGTGGTTGGATCTCCCTAGATATTCAACTATTGTTTAATTCTCTGTTATTTTACAAGTAGTTCTTCGAATTCAGCCTTGTCTTACATCAGAAACCTTTTGAATTATCTACTAAATTACAAACATGATGAATTATTTGTTTAACTAGCTGCTTGGTTCAATTGGTGCCCATCAAATTTCTTTCGGTAAGCATATTTTCTTCTTGTTACTTTTCTGGTGACAATGAGAAGATACAACCTTAGTGAACTATCAAGAAAAAAAACCTAGTTCTTTACTGTTCTCAAGTATTTTGCATCACTGTATTTTCAATTTATTGGATTGTAGAATACTTCTTGATCATTCGTTTTGACAAGAAGCAATTTGCAGGGGTGAGAACTCAGGTGAAGGATCAAGTGATGAGTTCTGTTACCTGCATCAGTGCGTGAGTTTCCATATTATATTATTTTCTATGTAACCAACAGTGTTGCGCATAAGAGCCAGATGTGATTTTCTGATATTTATCTTAGTTTCTCTAGATTGTAGGAACAAAGAAAAGTAAAAGTAACGTGCTATTTGTTGATTTTGACTCACGTGTTATGGTTAGAATTGCACTTGAAAGTTTCATGTCCCTTTCCAAGATGAGAGCTGGTTTTATGCGCTGGATACAGTTCACAATCTTTGTGAATATTAGCAGTTAAGGTTTTTTACTTCCCCTTCATTGGTTTCACTATGTACTCTCATATTTCCTTAGAGTAACTTCACTTGCTAAACTAAACTATTAAGGTTGCACCTTTACATTTTTATTGTTGACTGATTGCGGCATGTATTGTATCGCCAGTTTAGATTAATCCTTATAAAGATCAAAAAGGTAGTGATAATTCTTGATTATGGGCATGAGTGTCATTTAGAATGCATAAAGAAATGACTGCTCTTAAAGAAAGGGAATTTACTTTGTATTTAAACATTGTGAGTGAACAAAGCAGAAGTCTCTATTTTGACCAGTTACAATCAAATTTTTGTGAACTAAAATATCTCATTTGATATATCTTGAATTATTCACTCCTTGTTTACATGTTTTGCTTTATCTTTTTAAGGAACAACCACGACACCCACGAGCGTAAGTGCATGGGTGCAGACTAGTCAATTTAAAAAACAGAAAAGAAACTTTTAAAATATCAATGTGTTGGGTTGTCATAGATCTGACAAACTGGGAGTCCTTATGCATGAAACGGTTCCTCTTTCTCCACCAAGCGACGTGAAAGGAGATAAATGCAACGAAGAAGACCCTGGCGACGAGCAAGAAATGACTACTCTTTCTCACCACCGGTTTGGAAACAGAAA
This sequence comes from Centella asiatica, assembly GCA_014636745.2. Taxonomy (NCBI): domain Eukaryota; kingdom Viridiplantae; phylum Streptophyta; class Magnoliopsida; order Apiales; family Apiaceae; genus Centella; species Centella asiatica. Next base: position 25,741,983 of record CM025784.1, on the reverse strand, counting down.
CTCAATCGATGCCCTCTCCATCACCATTATTGAGGTACCACCGACACTCTCCATGTTAAAGGGTTTTTTGTGTACTACTTTTCTGTTTTGAATTAGAGTAGAAATCTAACTTCTTGTTTAAATTAAACTGTATCAAAATCATAAGTTAAAAAGTGTTTGGTTGAAAAAATTACTTCAAGTAAAAAATCTAAAGAAAATTTTAGCTTAAATCCAAAAAGTAACAAATACTTACTTTTTAGATTTTGAACTAAAGTTCCTTTTACCCTATATACGAAAATGAATTGTGTTATAGCTCATTTTTTTTAATCATATCCGCTTGTTTTGTTTTATACTCTTCATGATGACTTAAGTATAATAACCTTTTGTCCAAAAAATGATGGCTTAAGTATGTCAAAAAGTTAAATATTGACTATTTCACCCTTTAAAGTTGACCGCTTTCTTCTTAAAAAAACAATAAGTACAACTTTTATATTTCAAAAATGTTAGATAGACTAACGTCTGAGGACATAATAAATATTTTATTTCTATAAAGTGTTTTTCTTAAATTGTGTATAAATTGTACATCAACCATCATTTTTTGGGATGGATGGAGTATTTATGAATTCACTATATTATTAATAACATGTTTCTTATAACCATATGAATTCACTACATTATTAATAACTAAGATATATTGATTTTTACATGATCATAAAAATATGTATATGAGCTAAAAAACGTTTAAAAAAATATATATATTATATTGTTTTTGTAAGGACTTTCAATCTGTACAATTAATTCTTTTCATTTATTTTGGTGACTGAAGCATACCACGAGTGAGTAGTAGGATTCCACATATTAATTAGAGGCCTGACTTGGAATGAGTAAAAACACCGGTAGTAGGAATATATTTGGCTGCGCCAATAATTTTGATTAAAGAAGTAGGGAATTTGCATACTAAATGTTTTTTCATTATATGTGATGATCAACTGTACTCCAAATTGGTGCAGAATATGAAAGAGGAGTACGGTCTGTTTGTTTGGCCTTGTAGTATTATCTTAGCTGAGTATGTTTGGCAGCAAAGAGCGCGCTTTGCTGGAGCTACTGTCCTTGAGGTAAGTGCTGTTTTATTTTGTTTTTTACTTTTGAAACCATATGCTATCATGTTGTCTAGGAACAACTGAACATAACTCACAATGTTATTGCACCCCTTGTCCAAAATGATAAAACTGAAACCGAAATTAAATAAAAAGTTAGATGAATGTTTTTACTTCACTCTTCGAGGGAGGAAGGGAAGAAAAAAAGAATGTGCTTTTACCTGGTCTTCATATATGGTGTATAATAAATAAACATTTCCAGTGTTAAAATCGAAGTCAAAGGATCAATCTGAAATTTATAAGTCTTGTCGTAGTGCGAAACTTATAATTCTTGTCGTAGTGCATTAGTTTTAACAATTTGAACCCTCATCTTTATTGAGGCAGTAGTGCTATTTAACCACCATGTGTTTTAGATTTTTATTGCCTAGTTTTCTTCATAATTACTATAAAATATACAGGTTGGAGCTGGAACTTCATTGCCTGGATTAGTTGCTGCAAAAGTTGGTTCAGATGTCACATTAACGGATGACTCTAACAGACTTGAGGTATTTTTGCTAACTCATACGCATGAATTTTCAGGTCTATTGAATGCTTGGTTACATTTACATTATGTATTTTAAAATTTCATATTTGTGAGAAATACTTCAATAAAAACTGAACCTCCTGAGTCATGGTATGATGTGTATTTTTGTATTTTTGTGTCAATACAACTAGTTGGATTGTTCAGTGACCAACTCCGTGTATATTTCCATGCTTTTCGAATTTGAGAGATATGTTTCAGCCTTCCAGGGGATTCTTTTTTCTAGTGCATAGTGCAGTACAGCTTCCCTTCAAAAGTTAATACTTTAACTGCACTGAATTAGGTTTACTGTAAGGGGATTTCCCTGTTAAATAAACCCTAGCTTCACTTCAGAGTTGACCTTTCATTGTCTCTGTCTATACTTCACTAACTCACTTAAAATATCATAAGCCAAAAGGAGGTCTTTTATATTATGTTCATACAACAACCCATGCATGGGGGCCCTGTGGCAGTCAGCTTACAAAACCATCAATAGGTATCAATTTTAAGGATTATCTCCCCCTCGTATAATGGCCGCTTCCTCTGCTCTTTTAATTTTATATGTTCTACTTGTAAAGATCCCATGTGATTGGAATTAGAAATTGTTGATTTGATGGCTCTGCTATATTTATGGGACAGCATACTATTTCCCATTTAACATAATAGGATATATTTCAAAATTTGCATGCAATCACTTGGTTTTTACTGTTCTTTAGTAATGGATGTGCAGGTGCTGGCTAACATGAGGAGAGTGTCTGACTTAAACAATCTCAACTGTAAGGTAACTATCACCCAATAATACGTACATATACTACCTACCAGTTCTCATGATGCATTTCCTCAGACTGCTACTTTCAACATTTCAATCAGGTAGCTAGTTTTCCTTGAATGGAATGCTTTGTTGTCCTAATAGAGTTGTTCATAGTCGTCGAGGGTACGCTACTTTCAACTTAGTCTTGTTTCTGCTTCATGTTTACTTGTATTCGAAAAATATAGTTAAGCACTTCATCTCAAGTTCTAAGTATAGATTTAGCTGAAGTTTATACAGCTAATAGAGACTCATGCATGTGTGTGTGTGTGTGTAGGTGTATATGCATGTGTATTTTTTTTGTTTGTGGAGATGAGGCACATGGTCGGAGAAACTGAAGTTTCACCCCCTCCTCCATCACAAAAAAGATTTGGAAAAAATAATTTAAATGCACATGTGCATGATGTTTATTGGTTGTAGGTATTGGGACTCACGTGGGGTCTTTGGGATGCACCAATCTTCAATTTGCATCCAAATATTATCCTTGGGGCAGACGTGTTATATGATACAATTGGTAAGACTATCTCCTTTGGTACTATTTAGCTATTGCTCTTCTATTTCTATCAATAAACTGAGAAGAAAATTTTTATGTTTCATTCTTCGGTAAGCCTTTGATGATCTATTCGCCACCGTAACATTTCTCCTCCAGAATTCTCCAGGATCGGTTTTTATAACAACCTATCACAACAGAAGGTGATTTATATTCTGCTTTCTACTTATTCTTGAGGTCTTGTACTCCCTCCGTTCCAAAATTAGAGATATATTTCTCTTTTAATAATGTAGCATCATTTGCAAAGCTTAAGATTTCACTTGTGTTATGATTTATAAGAATATCGAAGTATAAAAGTTTGTATTTAAGAGTATTCTTTGTATACTCTATGATATGATATTTCACTTCCAAAATTTTAAAAAGTAAAAAATTTCACTTCAATTTTGTATTATAAGATTTCTCAAATATATTGTGTGAATTGAAATGTGCAAGTCAAAGATCAGCAAGTAGGAAAGTAATTAATGTAGATCATTTTCAGACATACACTTGGTTACAATCAAATCTATGCCTGGTGACCTATCAGTTCACCATCGTTGCCATAAAGCAACACCATGCTGCTTTTTTTGTTTAGCATAAATTAATCCATTCCCTGGAGCATAAATTACTTTAGTGATTTGTGGAAATTTTCAAGAAATTGTTTTATTAGGTAACATATGCATGCTTTGATTCATTGTTATTGCAGTGGGCATCATCTCATCGAGTTCTTGATGTTGAAATGGGGGTTGAAGTGTGAGAAGCTTCTTGATGGATTTTCATTCATGCCATCGTGCAAGGCATGCACGTTTAGTGGCAACATTCAACTGGCTGAAATAACTTTGAGTGGGAGCTGATATCGTAAGCTCATTTCTAATAACCAGATGATAATTGATGGGTCACACTGCTAAATGCCGAGCTGTGATTTATCATCTTGTATCTTCGTTTCGGGCTTGTTATGTTTTGACAGAATCTAGAGACTAACCAAGATAGTTTAGGTCCTACGACAATGTCGCACATCTGAAATTGTTGCAGTTCAGATAAAAAACAGCGTGTTAATAAGGAGTCTTATTTGCTCCATTGGGTCTATCCATTTCTTTTTCTAATTTCAGAACTTCCAATCGAGAACTTTGTGTACGATAGTGCTAAAAGTAATGATCGAAACGATTGCGGAAATAGTTCTTTAAGGGATTAGATAAAATATAAAGAAATTTTAAGATCCTATTGACCTTTCGGACAATGCGGCTGTATATCATACTAGCTTAGAAATCCATGCTATTGACCTTTCGGTTGTGTTATTAATTGTTTTTATTTTTATTTTAATCTTTCTCTCTTTTTTGAAAAAAATGAAAAGAAGAATTATATACAATGTTTTTTAGTTAGTTATATGACGAAATATTTTAATATTTATTTTTTCAATTTGAATTTTAGTCAAATTCTGAAATGTAGTGATTGTATATAATTTTGTAGATAATTCTCTGGAGTAACTCTTATGTAATTTTTATTTTATTTCTTTAGTTTATTTTGGTATATATAATTTATTTTATTAGTTATTATATCTTTTTTTAAGGTGTCAGATACATAGTATTTTTTATTTTATTTTAATATATGTATTATTAAGTGTTTTTATCTGTTTTTATTTTTGATTGAAAATTAATTGCGTAATTTTTTAATAATGAATTCAAATCTAACATTTCTTTCTTTGTTTTTTTAACTAATAAAAAATCACACCGTTCATATGGTATAGTGTAACAATAGCCTTTGTTCATGCATATATGTGTCGTTTAATAATATGTGGAGCGGTCTATTATTGTTAATTTGTATTTAATGGTGTATCTGATTTGTTTCGCTGGGGAATAATAGTATTTGTGTTGTAGACGGTATCTTTTTTTGCGGTCTTTAGGCATTCTTGTTTTTTAAAGAATTTCAAGTATGTATGTATCATATTTTGTCTCTTACTTCTTTAATATATATGTATATATTTTGTCTCTTACTTATAGATATAGATTTTATTTACATTTTTTACTTTTTAAGGGTGTCACATATCTTTATATAATTACCTTTAATGCATTTGCTGATAAAAAGTTAAAAAAAGTAGTTGCACCGCTTCAGGCAGAGAGTACAGCTGATAAGTTCGATAATTTGGAGGGGACGTAAATATTTATCATTTGATTCCAAAAGATTTGTATATATTTACAAATCCAATATCCAAATCACATTGATGTATGAATGAAAAAGTGAACACCACTATGAAAAAAGAAAAAAGAATGTATGATAAATACTCCGTATATATGAAGAGACTAGAGAAATTAAGAATGGTCGGTTAAGTGATGGCTAAAAGAGAAAAAAAGACGACTATAGCTAGTATGTTACCAAGTGAAGTAGAGTGAGGAGAGTAATTTCCTGGAAGTGTAGGCTCTGGACGAGCTGGACTTGCGGAGGGTGAACCATCTTTGTTGCCTGACGTGGCTTCTGGCTCTACAGTGGCGGCGGGAGGAGGAGGAGGTCCACTCTTTGATGGGTTTATGGGAAGAGTAGTAGATTCCTTCCCATCATAACCTGTCAACTTCTTCTAGTTAAGCTTAAGAGCCCCAAACAAATTAAAGACATACTCTTGCAGCCTGCACATAAATACCAAAGTCTAGATAGAGGAGGAATAGGATTATACTAACAATCAGATGCCTTCCAACCCAGAACCATCTTTTCGCGATCAAATACAATATTATAGCCGGTCATGAAATTCTCTGGATCAAAACAAAAAGATTAACAAATCACCATAACTTTTGTGTTTTGCATTACATAACAGAGAGAAATCAGAAATCTGTGTGTAAATAACACTTACGTCCAATGATATTGATATCCTCAGTACTCTTGATAAGACCTAGACAGTATACAAATCCACCAGCCTGTTACAGATGATGTGACCCCAAATTAGTATATCAGATTACAGACCAGAACTAAAGCACAAGTGAACTCATTCAATTCGGTCATACCTGATTAGGAAAAACTACAACTGGATCATTAACATACAATTGCTTCCCCCCGTTCATTGTAAGATTCACATTAGGTACATAAAAGCTATCTTGATTTACACTGTATTGACAGAAACTAAGAGTTAGCCCTTGACGATTAGGAAGAAAATTCTAAATACGGAATTTGTCACTAAATTGATTATTAGAAAAACCCCTTCCACGGTCCCTAAACTATATTTATTTTGTACATTTGGTCCTTAAAATTTTTTTGCAACTTGTTTGATACACAAACTTTTTAAAACATGCGTAATTAGAAAATTTCATCAATCACTTGTTAAATCTGATAGATAATACATTCATGCGAATTATACATGTAATTTTGCTGGTCGGTTTACGTCATATGTAAACTTTTTTTTAACTATTCTCAAGTTATATCAACTTTGCAAATTTGGTCAGGAACATTCAAAAAATAATTTCTCAATAAAATAAAAACTAAAAATTAAATGTATGACCCACATTAGCGTATTTTCTGTCAGATTTAACGGGAAATTGACAAAATTTACTGATTGCGTAAATTTTAAAAAGTTTGTTTACCAAACAAGTTACGAAAAAAGTTAGGAGACCAAATGCACAAAACTGATATAGTTCGGGGACTATTGAAAAAGTTTTCCCTTAATTATACCTCAATCTGTAACAATACTCAAAAGGAAGTCCGGATCCAGGAGAAATCCGTTTCTCTTGTGCAAGAGAATCAAACTGCAACATTTGGAAACATGTTCTATAATCATGGGTAAACACCAGATGATGTCACAAAAAATTCAAATATTACTACTTACATTCTCTGATATAAATGTATAAGCTGGGTCTGTCAAGTATGTAAATGAGGTACCAGAGTCGAAGATTGCAGTGAGCTTCAGGTCAGTGACATTATTTTCTACACTTATTTCTGTCACATTGATGTTATAAGTGGGACTGGAATATAATACCAGAGAGGAGAAGAAAATTAAGTTAATTAGCACAAAAAAAATTCTACACAAAAAGAAATGAAATGCTGAACTTGGTGAATGTGATCGGTATTTCGCAGGTGCGAATGAGCACTCACTTTGATTGATCAATGCTTAAATGAGTTTCTGATTGGTCTGAGCTGCCTGTATCACCAAACCTTATTCTTCCAATTCCGTCAGGTCCAAAGCACATGGAAAAAGAATTTGCAACAAGTCCTCTACTTGCTAATATGCTAGGGACAGATATCTTATCCATTCCCAGTCCAAACAGACCATTGGGAGCCGCACCATCCAAAAATGAACCAGTCTGCATCTTTCCACAGCTGAATAGTCACACAAGTAGTTTAGAATTATTATAACAGACAATATTTTAGTAAGGAAACGACAGTCCATCTATCAACAAGAAGAAATCAATGGCTTCACGTTCAGGTTTTTGTTCTTCAAATTAACTGAGATAACTCCGTAAAAGAAAATAGTTCACAACTGTCCACAAAAATGGGACTGAGGCAGTTTATGAAAGTTATACAACCTCAATTCAATAAATAATTTAAATAAAGGTGGATTTTAATGAATTGCAACAAAAACAATTTGGACTGAATTCTTCAGGAAAACTTATTTTATCACCCCCACCTCCCAAAATAACATATAGACAAAGGGGAGTCAACTCTCTAAACATTACAGAATCCTTCAGCAGTCGACTCCACTATGTGACGTTTAGTTGCAAATAATCCAGTTTGGTATTGATACTGATTACTTAACATAAAATTCTCAATAAATGATATCAATTGTCAAGAATAAACAATATTAACAGTAAATATCAATATATATGTACATTTTGCCTTAAAAGTACATACCCAAATTTTATAGGTGCCTCAACAGATTTCAGTTGAGAGTTATCTGTTATTAAATGTAAAACATCTTCCACCAAGAGTCCAGAGGATGATGTATTACTTGAAACATACTGAACTTGATAAGGACAAACATCAGGAGAAGTAAAGCATCCAGTGTTTTGTTGACAAAAAGTGTTGTTGCAGGGAACTGACGCACTTGTGGAGGATGTATTTGGGCTGTAGATGTTGAGGTCGAGTGGCTGTTTCACAAAAATGTTGTATTACCAACAACAGTAAGTGGAACTAGTGGGTAGTTAAATATTTAAAAAAGCTTACTTGATGAAACCTTATCATTTCAGATGTCAATATGTCATAGAAACTTGTAATTGTTGTCATGATCTTATATCAAAGAATGACCAAAATAACAAACGAGAAGAAAAGGAAAGGAAAACACCATCTCAAGTACAACAGTAAACTTCAAATATAATGCACATACTTCCCCAGTTCTTGTTGTCAAGTGGTGCGTACAACTCGTACAATCACAGGGTAACCAGAAGAGGTCACTTCCAGTGTCAAGTGCCACCAAAAACCACTTACTAGGTGTACCCACAGAGACATTGACATAATGCAAGCTGAAAATAACCACAAACATGTAGAACATAGTGAGCTAATACAGAAAAAATTGTTAATTTTAACCTTTTTAAAGTAATACCAGACCCTTTCTTTCTTTACCCTATAACTATAAGCAGCATTTCCAAAAAATGCAAAAAGAAACAACTTCTACAAATATATTGTGGATTACTGAATAATCACTCCCAATGACGAGATGTCAAGTCTAAGTGTGTGGAATGATCTACTTACAACACTGTAGGGATGCAACACCGGCGGATAGATACAGTGTCATAAGTTTAGTCTTCTAACAGATTAAGATCGAGTCTGTGGTTCTACACATCGATCTGCAGGACAGTTTGGCAAACAGTTTTTTCCTTCATAAAAGGAGGAGCTTGTGTGATTTCAATGATGTATGACCATTGACTAGCAGTGATTGAGTGAGCCTGGGTTCATCTTCATCTTCTTATTTGACAAATTTTACTTGTTCTGTGGAGTTGTGTTTATTCTATCTCAAATTCAACACAGTTGTACACTGAATGAATTCCGAGTGAAACTTCATGGTTTCAGAAAAAATTAAACAATAACTTATACATCATGTTGTACACTGAGTAAATATTTTTCAGTATATTTTAATATTACTCGTATAATTTAGTAACTATGATATAATTTAATAAATGCCGAATGATCAAGAAGTCATCAAAATTTTTAAAATTACTTGAGAATTTTATTAATTCCATAATATATTAAAATTTAATAATATTTTTGCGTACTCATATAATATATATAAAAATATTTTTTTCAATTTTACAGTTATACATAAAGTTCAAAATAGATAAATTGACTTAATTTTCAAAATGACAATTCTTTTTGAAATCGACTTTGGTAATTTAATATTCTAAACCGACTCAATAAATTTTTTGTAAGAATTAAAATATATTTTAATTTAGACTTCTAACTTAGTTGAGTTAACTCATAATTAAATAGTTGAGTTGATTTGACATGACCGTTTCTCATAGTTCATCGAACATTGCGGGCTAATAAAAAATCTTGCAAGGTAGATGATGGGGTGTGAGTGTGTGTATATCTGGGCAATAACCTCCTATGTAACTAAAAAAAAAAAAAAAAATAATAGCTGAGTTGATTTTGCTTTCTATATTATCCCAACTCTCTAAGTTACGGAGTATATAAGAATAGATATTAGATATGCTAACAATAAAGTTTCTTTCATGAATGTCAAAACTAGTTCAAAATCCAAACTAAAAGGAGATGTCTACCTTTCCAGTTTGAGGGTGTAAATATATTAAAAATGCCAAAAGTGGTAGAAAACTTACTATCCCAGAGAAGACAAACGATAAGTGACGTTGCCGGCGAGGAAAGTGAGGGGCACGGAGTTGTCAGAGGTTTGAGCGAGCTGCCGACGACCGCCAATGATTAGGCGATCACGGTGAGATATGGCGGCATAGTAGTCGTAAGAACCCTTTTCCGGCAACCCATCAAGGTCCATAATTCCTGTAACAGGATCGGAGTATCTGTGATGAACATCAAATCCAAAAGTGGCATAGCCATCTTCACCACAAACTACAACCATCATCATCGAAAACAGTAATAAGTAATTAATAAAAAATGCCATCTGGGTTTGACAGAGAGGATCAAATTATTTATTCTCCGAGATTGTTTCTAGTTGCCTCTTTGAAGAATGAAAGCAAAAGTCTCTACAAAAAATGTTTCTGTATTTATATACTACTGCCAAGTATATAGATGGTATATAATATACACATAGAGAGAGGAGAGAGAGTAAAGTACAGTATATAATTAAATTGAATAGAGGGGAAGGAGAGGGTTGACTGTTAAGGGGTAGAGGAAGAGAGAGAGATTAGTAAGGAATAATAATAGAGTAATTTGAGAGGGGTTGTTGGCACCTGGAAATTAAAGAAATCGGAAAGTGATTCATTCAATCTTCATTCATGTTGATGATCTTCCTTTGATCACTTCAATGGACGGAAAGAAAAAGTCGTTTGCCGTGTGAAGAGAAGACTGTGAAGCCGCTGATATTTTTGTTTGGTTTGGTCAAAGGTGCGTGGGTGACACAGAGAGAGTAGAGAAATGAAAAAAACTAAAAACTACGTAATAATTAGAGTAAGTAAACAAAGAGATATTGGTACGTAGGTTCCACTACAACGGCAGACAGGTAGGTTGCAACTCGCCTAGTTATGTTTAGATATTACTGGTCTTCATCCGTTCTGATATAAAATTAAAACTTACATATATATTTTAAATTTTTTAGTTAAACAATTATATATATGATTTTAAAATTGATATAATTAATAAAATTTTTAGAAAAAAATAGAATTGAACCATAATTCATTTTCATAATCCTACTTATTTATGTTATGCTTATGTTTCCTTTTTTTCTTAAAAGAATTCCATTTTTTTCTTAAATTAAATAATATTTATATTTTAGTTTTTGCTTCTTCTTATCCCTTCAATCAAAATTTTCTTATGTGGAAGAACTTTTTATACCAGAATCTTTTAACAAATTTTCTCGTATACAAATTTAAATATATTTTTTCACTTTATTTTTTTTTAAATTTCACTAGAATCCCTATACAGTTTATAGATATTTGAATTAAAAAAAATTTAATATAAAAATTTACTATTCAAATCTTTTAACAGATTCTAAACGGAGATTTTGATACACAACTTTTAGAGTTTTAATTTTTTACTCTTTAAAAAAAATTATAAAAAATATTAGAGATCTAGTCTTGAGTGCTCTTAGGAGCCCGAGAAGAAAAGTATACCGGAGGAATACTAATGTAATGTATTCCAGAATAAGATAAAATAAGATAAGATATGCTTGTATTTTTAAAAAATAATTGTCGACACAAATGACGAGGACCTTTTTTTAATAAATCAAAAAATTATGTACTTATAAGATTTAGGATTTGTTTCCCAATTGCAATGAGCACTTTCATAAAAAATTAGTTGTTTATCTTTTGTGCTAAATTATTTGAATAAATTGAGATATGTTTGATACAACTATTTTAGATTAGTTGATCTATAAATATATAATTTTTGGTAAATAAGTTGTATACTAATTTGTCCGTTCATGAAAAAATATATATATTTTTTCAATTGATTAAAATTGTTGAGTTTAATATGTATATTATTTTTTAATTTTTCATTAATGTTTGTTGTGTTATGTTAGATTTCACACTTAAAAAAATGTGCTTATTAACTTGATTAATTACATAATAAACAAGATTAAGAGATTAAAAATTGTTGATAGTCATACTATAATATATACTCCTTGATGATGGAGATGTAAAAAAATTTTAGATAGAATCCAACATGTTAGATGAATTCAGTAGACATGTAAAGTCAACAAAATCCTTTTTTTAGTTGGAAAGAATCCAATTTGTTAGGTGATTTCAGTAGTTCATTAGATTTAGCCGAAGATCACCTAAAGTATTCCAAGGAAGCTCAAAGATACAAACATCAAACAAGCAACGAAGTCATTAGAAGAAAGATTCAACAATATCTAAGAGAATGATTTGTTGAATGATTTGAGAATTCAATTTAGTAAAGAAAACTCAGTTGATATATTCCGTCTAAATCTGTTGCTCTTGAATTTCAATATATAATACTGATTTTGCTGGATTAAGATATACATCAAGAACATATCTAATTTGATTAAATGTCAAAAGTCAGCAGATCAACGCTCGACTATCTCAATACTTCTCAAGATTGATTATATTCTTTATTCATTCAAAGAGACATATCACACACCAGTGCTTCTATTAAGATTCTTAGCAGACGTTAATAATGTTAACGTGCATGGAATGCATGATGAACTAAAAAGAACATTAAGTTCATTCCTTCAGAGAAGAGCTGACAAGTCAAAGAAAAAGATTATAAGGATCTCAAATCTTTTACAAGAAGATATCTAAAGAGATAAAAGTTGAGTTGTGACTATCAAAAAAAGGACATGGATAGATTTGTGCCAAAAGAACCTTATGACGAATATCTTCAATGGACAGAAAAATGACAACCTCAACAGATATTTCTCAAGAGTATTTAAGGAAATCTTAAAACATGATTTGAAGTGATCACAATTGTTTGTATGAATATCTTATAAAACAATAATCCAAAACCTAGTCCTCTAAACTCTTTCAGAAAAGAGGTTGTCTATGGAATTATCTTTGATTCCCACACGTACACATTATCCATCTGCTGAGTATGATTTCTCAGTAAAGAAAGACATTTGACTGAAAGAGAAAAATTTATGCAAAAATTAACCAAAGTTAACAACTCAGTCAAAAGGATGACTATTGACAACAAACTTGAACATAAAAGATTGGGACAAAGAACCGATAACTAACAAAGTTTGAACTACATCAATACACTCATTAAGGAGTATACAATTGGAACCAAAACTTAAATGAAATTCATCTACTCTCAGCTAAAGGAGTTTAACATTTGGATTTAGAGTTCTTAACTTTAAGAGCTTGGAGCAGTGCAGATCAATCTACTTATTCAAAGGGCAAACACGAAGGATCAACATCAACAATCTTTTGTCAAGCTCAATTGTTAGGTTCAAATCCCATATTTGCTGGACTAAAAAGGAGTCATGTGACTCGGTTATTGGGTTGAAATACAATGTTTACCGAACTAAAAGAGTAGGTTTAAAACACTTGTCTGTTGGACTAAAACTTGTGGTTGTGTGCTGATATTGTTAGTGGATTCCCTTTTAACTGAAAAGAGGAAGAATAGTGTAAGGATTGTCCAACCACTATAAACTTTTTGTGTCCATCTCTCTTTACTTTCTGCACTTATATTCTATTATTTGTGTTTATATAAAAATGGTTTTGAAAAACTCTGTTCATCCCCCTATATTAGTTTTTCTACACCATTGTGAATTAACATGTTAAATACAATATTAGTTTTTTATATTATTGTATATAATATCATTTTGGTATATTTTATTTTTAAAATTATGAGTTATTTAATAAGTTATTACCTATTTTAATTTTAATTTTAATTTTAATTTTAAGTTGTTTTTATATTTTAGTTTTTTAACATATTGTAATTATTTGTGTTTTTGAAATTGAATTTGAGTCGATTAGCCGAGTCATTTAGAAATAAGTTTTTAAAATTGAATTGAAGACGATTACCCGGAGTTTTCTTTTTCTCAAACCATATATATTAATAGATGAGTAATATTTTTTTTTTCTTCTGCACAAAGAAATGGTATTACATAAACAAAATAGTTAACATCATATACTACACGATGGTAGGGGATTGATATGCTCTCCCCATAACAATTCTTTGATGTCTTACAAAAGTACAATTCGTTATTTACACCAGATTTCTTTAACAATTTTTTTATTTTACTGTCAACAATACGCCTTTTATTTATTTAGCAGATTCCCTATTATTAACAACTTCATCAAATTCCGTATTATACAATTTAAACCAATAAAATATTATATTTTTACACTTTATACTATTTCTCATTTATAATATTTTACTTCATCACGCATTGCATCTACAATTCTTTGATATTATTTTTACCTTACATGCATGAATAGTAGGCATTAGAATTAAAAGTTTATTGTTTATATGCGTTTAAAGTTTTTAAACAAGGAAATCTGGTGCACTCCAAAATTCTCTGTTTTGTCAATCTATTCCCTATTTTAGTTATTTTAGGGACAAGAGGGAGTTTCCAGCAACTGCCGTTAATGATTTAACAAAAAATTGAGCAATTTAATCTATGCCATCAATTTAAATAAGTTATAAGTGAGTCAGCAAGTTTCAGAGGATTAAACTTTTTTAAAGGTACTTCTTAGTGCATTGAAAGCATTAATTCTATTTTAAATAAGTTAAATAACTAGTGTATTATATTTTCACAAAGAACTTTTATTTTCACTTAAACTTACCTATAAATTGCGATAAGTGGAAGATCTTAATTCTAACAATCATAATAGTGTTTGTAATTATTTAAAGTAATTGTTTTTTTTTTTTTGCGAAAACCAAAATACTTAAAATATTTGGTCACACATGGGGCGAACCAGTTATCCCCATAACAACTAGCCATTTTCTCCCAAAAGTAGTCTAAGTTAATAAACATTGGAGCAATTTGAGCAATAGAATGTAATATAACAGAATAATCCTTTTGCGCCACAGCTCGTTTGCTCATAGCGTCCGCCCCTGGTTCGCCTTCCTATCTAACTTCCTAAGCTGGACTTGCCTCCGGTTTTGCATTAATTGTTGAAAGTTGAGGAGAATTTGAATGAGAATTACTCTCTCATTAAATTTGGAAATTTTTTTCACTTGAAATGAAAGATGTAGAGATGAGTTATATGAAGGGATTTTTGTCTCATATTGAAAATTGAAAAGAATAGTGCTCACCTTTTATATGGGAAGACAAATGAGTTAGTTAAGTTGATTTGTTGCACTATGCGGACCGTAATTGGGAGGCCTGATCAATCTCACTTTTTACTGTTTTCGGAGTTAATTGCCCTCTTTTTACTATTTTCGGAGTTAATTCTTTTATTCATTAATGCGTCAGGGGATGCCGAGAAATCCCGTTAGGGGATGCCGAGTGCCCCGTCAGGGGATGCCCAGAAATGGGGCCCTATAACAACTTGACGGTTGTGAACTTGGCCTTCTAACTCAACAGTTGGGAGCGTGGCCCTGTAACTCAACGGTTGAGAACATGACCCTGTAACTCGACGGTTGGGAACGTGACATTGCATCTGAGTTAATGGGAACATGGCCTACCTAAACGGTTTTCTCCTACCTATATATAGAGGCTTATTCCATCAGTTTTGAATAACAGAAACTTTCGTCTTTCATCCCTAATTCCAAGGTGTTCATTACAGTTTTTTATTCTTGTTCGCCAGTAGACATACTTTGTGCCAAGTTCGGTCTCTATAATCCGTTGTATTTTGGGAAACAGTAGTCCAACGATCCTCTGAAATACCTAGTGAGGGGACTAAACTGGTTTAAGGAAAACGTGTTTACGCGTGCCTCGGATTTCTCTTATATTGTTTAGCCGTTGCGAATTCTATTTTTGAGCCCAGTTTTCAACAATCTTAAAACAGTTTATTCGTGCTCGTGATGGCTAATATCGAAGAGGTTCCTGTTGATGTTGCTTCTGCTGCTGCTGCCGCTAAAGCTTCTGCTGCAGCCAATACTTCTGCTTCAAATCCTGCAACGGTGGATGCTACCACTGTTACTACTATTACAGTTGTTGTTGCTGTTGCTGGTGTTGTTGCTAGCACTGTCCATGTTCCTGCAAGTCACGTTGAGAAGCCAGAAAAATTCACCAATGTTGTTACTGCGTTTAAACGGTGGTAACAAAAGATGTTGTATCTGACTACCTTGAATTTGGCAAGGTTTTTAACGGAGGATGCTCCTGTGATGCCGGAAGGTAACGCAAATATGACAATGTTTTATGCTCTTGAGGCATGGCGACACTCTGATTTTTTGTGTCGCAATTTTGAATGGCTTGAACGATTCTTTGTATGGTGTTTATTGTAAGTTTCTAACAACTAAAGAGCTATGAGCATCAATGGATCGAAAATATAAAACTGAGGATGTCGGCTCAAAGAAGTTTGTAGTCGAACGGTTCCTTGATTATATGATGATTGATTCCAAATCTGTAACCAGTCAAGTGCAGGAACTGCAATTAATCCTGCACGATATCCAAGCTGAGGGTATGGTGCTAAGTGAGTCTTTCCAAGTGGCTGCAGTCATTGAGAACTTGCCTTCGGGCTAGAGAGACTTCAAGAATTACCTTAAGCACAAATGCAAGGAGATGACCTTAGAGAATCTGATTGTTCATGGCTTTAAGGGCAAGAATGCCAACAAAGGCAAGGGTAAGCTAGGGACAGCCAGTAATGGTGTCACTAAGCAGAAATACAAGTTCAAAGGCAAATGCTTCAAATGTGGCAAACAAGGTCACAAGTCAAACGAATGTCGATCATCCAAAAAGAAGCATGAGGCCAACTTGTTGAATGAGATCACTACGGAGGTGGGAGATTTGAACTTGGTGGCTGTGGTTACTGGAGTGAACATGGAGGAAACCAACCCGAAAGAATGATGGATGGACATCGGTGCCTCTAGACATGTTTGCACTAATAGGAACCACTTCTCCACTTTTGAGCCGGTTAACAATGATAAATTATACATGGGAAATGTTGTTGTTGCGACAGTTGAAGGCAAGAGAAATGTGCTGCTGAAGATGACTTCGGGCAAGGAGTTGACACTACAAGACGTGTTGTATGTGTCAGGGATCCGCAAGAACCTCGTGTCTGGTTCTTTGCTGAACAAACATGGCTTTCGCATTGTAATAGAATCTGACAAGCTTATTTTGTCTAAATCTAGAATGTTTGTGGGAAAGAGGTATTCCACTGATGGGCTGTTTAAACTAAATGTAATGATTATTGTCAATAAAATGAATAAAAGTACCTCTTCTGCTTATTTGATTGAGTCTTCCAATTTATGGCATGGTAGACTAGGTCGTGTTAATTTCAATTCGATTCATCATTTAATTAACTTGAACCATATACCAAAATTTCAGATTAATTTAGAACATAAATGCGAAATGTGCTTTGAAGCAAAACTAACAAAGTCGTTGTTCCCATCTATAACTAGAAACACTGAATCACTAGAATTAATTCATAATGATGTTTGTGATTTGAAAATTGTTCAAACAGGGGGTAATAATAAATACTTTATCACATTCATCGAGGATAGTACAAAATACTGCTATGTATATTTGATAAAAAGCAAAGATGAGGCCTTAGACAAATTTGTTCTCTATAAAACTGAGGTTGAGAACCAACTTGGTAAAAGGATTAAACGGTTGAGGAGTGATAGAGGTGGCAAGTATGAGGCACCAATTGGTGACTTTTGTGCGAAACATGAAATTATTCATGAAGTCACGGCGCCTTATACACCACAATCTAACGGGATAGATGAACAGAAGAATCGCACTCTAAGAGAAATGATGAATGCGATGTTGCTTAGTTCTGGCTTACCTCAAAATATGTGGGGAGAAGCTATCCAGTCAAGCAATTACCTTTTAAGTAGGGTACCCCGAAAAAAAGAGGACAAGACTCCGTACGAACTATGGAGTGGAACGAGACTATCCTACAAATACTTGCGAATGTGGGGGAGTCTTGCTAAGGTTGTTGTGACAGCTTCTACGGTATTAAGATTGGTCCTAGGACAGTGGATTGTATTTTCATCGGGTATGCGCTTAATAGTAGTGCCTATCATTTCTCGTGCATAATTCAGAGATACCAGATATACACAAGAATACGATAATGGAATCAAAGAATGCATCTTTCTTTGAAAATGTCTTTCCATGTAAGACTAGCAGTGGATCCAGTTCGATTAAACGGACTAATGAAGAAATTTAAGATCACACTAAAATTCAAGAAATTGAATTGAGACGAAGCAAACGAGCAAGAGTGGAAAAATCTTTTGGTAATGATTTTGAAACCTACCTGTTGGAGAAGGAGCCACTGACCTATGTTGAGGAAGTGAGTTCCACTGAGGGACCTATGTGGCAAGAAGCTGTAAGGAGTGAAATCGATTCAAACACTCAAGACTTTTTCTTCTTTTTCAACTTTTTGCACAACAAGGAATAACTACTATACTTATGAAAACAATAACAGATAATCTGATGAACACACGTATTCAAGTTAAAATAGATCTATTAAAACTTGAGGTTTTTCTAAAAATCTAGTTAATCACAACTGTGATTAATCAGCTACAAATTCTGTAATGAATTACAACTTCTAATTCACACTCACTAGCTTCTAACTTTCTTTGAAATATTTCTCTCAATATATATTACAAAGTTGCTCTAGTGATTTGTATGCTTCAGTATTTGTTTGATCCGTTGGATTGATATTTGTGTAATGAAAACTCTTTTGCATATATAGAAGATCAGTAGTTGAAATCATGTGCGTAGACGTGCTGTTCTTTTCAACTTTGTCGTATATATGTCACATCGTTGTCCTTTAGAAACGATGTGTCAGACTGTTGCTACTTTTGTTACTTCTTTTTCATCCCCTGATCTGCTTGCATTTAATGTTCGAGAGTTGTCATTGGACCAAAAAACTTCAAGAGATATCTTTCTAGTTAATATCTCTTGCTTCTTCAATAAGCTTCATTGATTTTCGTGTTAGACCTGATGACAGGTGTATGCAGTCACAACCATCCACTGACGACAAGCCCTGATGAGAACTTGATCAGTGCTTCTGGATCCCCTGATGACAAATCTTGTTAAAGACTGGATCAGTGCTTCAAACTTCACTTGAGTTTACTAAGTGCTTCTTGATACCCTGATGTTATGACTTATGACATACACTGATGGCTTTTACTGATGCAGTGCTGAGCATTCCCCTAACGGGTTTCCCTGACGAGTTTCCCTAATGGGTTAGCCTGACACTGTCATACCCTGATGTCTTCCCCTGACAGGTTGACATGTCTTGATCATGCCCTGATGTGTTTCCCTTGATGAGTTTGACTTGATACAACCATACCTTGACGCGTTCCCCTGACTGGTTGGTCTGCCTTTGTCATCCCCTGATGGGTTCCCTTGACAGATTCTAATCATTGAAGCTTTGTTGAGTTTGTTTGGAATGTCTGATGTGCGGAATATTTTGACCATCTTTGAGTACCAACATACATTCCTCTTCACATATCAAGCCCTTAGAAGTTTCCTTGATGTAGTGAAGAATATTTCCTCCCCTGATGATCAGATCGATCATCAGTGGATGCAAAACTTGTGCGAATACTTAGGTTTATTGAATACCATAAGTATTTGATGCACAATTTATTCTATAAACATCATCGTCATTATTTAACTCTAACAATCTCCCCCTATTTATGATTATCATTTTGATAACCATAAATTTTCTTAATGCACTGATGATGATGTCAAAACCAAAACTATATACAAGAAAGAATTGTGTATGAACTAATCAAAAAAAAAAAATCAATGTACAAATATTTCCTATATGTATTACAACAAAAATATACAAACTTAGACATCAGGATCCCTTTTCCTTTTGGCTAAGACAAAGGGCAATGGATGACTTGATTCAATAGGTTGAGAGTCACTTCCAAGGCCTTGTTTTCTTTGATCTGGATTTTGTTCAGGAATCCTGAGTCTGTTGTCTTCCCCTCATACTTCCACTTGTTCCAGCTCCCTTTGAAGAAGTCTTTTGAAGTTCACAATGTTGACATTTTTGCTTGATTCCAAAGCTTCAAGGACAGATTTGATCTCTTGTATGTTGGCTGCAGCAATTTGTGACCAGTAAAAGGTAATGATCCCCCCTTTAGAATTTTTGAACTTAACGCCCATGGGGCTTGTGATCATTTTAGGATATTCTTTGAATCTTTTCACTGGTGGCACATCCTTTACTGCAGCATCATTCCCATCATCAGCTCTGGTTTCTTTGATATCTTTTATCACCCTTTGTATCAGCAGGATTCTGAACTGGATGACATGTTCATTTTTGTGATAAGCAATTTGGCTTAGAACATGCATCGCCTCCTCCAGGTCAAGGCCATCAACGTCTCTAATTCTTATGCTCTTTTCATGCCCATCAGTGGATCTGTAGAATAACATCAATGGTCTCTCCAAGGCTGTAGGCAGGCTCCTTTCATCGTTGATGACTCTCCTCAGCTTCTCGATCATCCCCCTCAAGTCTCTGTTAGCCGCTGATGATTTGTAGGTTAAGTTCAGGATCAATCCCAGTTGTTCAACATCCATTCTCCTAAACCAGTCCATTGTTACATTGAAATGTGACCCACTCTTTAGTTGTACTTGTTAGGTCCCAAAGGGTAAAAATACTAGAAGGGGGGTTGAATAGTGTTTTTCAAAAATTAAGTCTTACTTAGAAAACTTTACTGAATTAAAAATCTTCTTGGTTATAAAAAGGTTTCTTATGATTTTCAAAGAATTTAGCAGCAGAATTGTTTTAAGCAAGGAACCCCTTAGATTTTGTATCAAAAGTTAATGGCTTGAAGTAGCAAAGATAGTAAGTCTTTGCTGAACAAGTTCAACAGGACTAAAGTAAAGCACAGCAAAGCAAGGAAGCAATATAAAAGATAAGCAGGAGAAGAGATAGAATTTTTATAGTGGTTCGGAATAATCCTACTCCACTCTTCTTCTCTTTTACTTGAGAAGGCTATCACTATAATTTGTTCACACAGAACAATCAGCAAGAGGACACTTAGTCCAATTTACAATGGGTCACTTAGACCACTTTAGCAGGACACTTAGTCCAATTGTCACACAGACACTAAGAAGATTTCAGAAAATCTTGCTTGCTATCTTCAAGTAGAAGGCTCTTTGGTTGAGCAGATAGATAGCACTTGTTCAAGCTTTATGATGTCTTGCTGTAGTCTTTAAGATGTCAGAGAATTTTGTTCAGGAGGTAGTTGGTTCATTTATTAGTCATAAATGAAATTTATGACTTCTATTTATACTCCTCCAAAGACTCTATCCGATGGAAATTTGAAATAGATCTGTTGGAGTGTACTGTCCTTAATGTGACTTGTACCTTTTCAGCAGTCCTTGCTTAGTTTAAAAAGTTAGCCATTTTTCTGTCTTCTAGTGCCCTTCAGTAGAGATTTCTAGAAGTTAACTAAGCAGGGAATAAGATAGCTTTTCTGACAATCTTCACTTTGATAAGCAAAGGATCTTGCTTATTAAAGTCCTTGCTTATTTCCATTCTAAGCAAGACTATACTTGGAAAATTCTTCGTCTTCAGAATCCTTCATAGCAAGCTTATCAGTAGAGTTCAATGGTGATCAAAGGTCCTTGCTTAACTACAAATTATATCCACCTAACATGTTGGATATTTTTCTAAGTCCTTTTACATTGTCTAAGCAAGGACTATATTACATCATCAATTCTTTATATATTAAACACATAATGAAAGTTTAAGCAAAGATAATATAAGCAGGGGTGCAACAACAGTACTGTTATTAGTTGATCCCTTTTATTGTTGAACCTGACATTTATGCTTTTTATTGAGAACATGATTGTCAGATTTTTGCGCCTTTCTTCTCTTAGGAATTTAGCTAGAGTGGGTGGAACATATGTTGTGGTTATAGGAGAAGGTGCTTGATCATTGGCTTCAGATGACTTGGGTTTGGTGGCATCAGGGTCATCAGTGTTTTCTTAGCTTTTATCCCTTAATGCACCCTTGGGATTTTGAGATCTTATTGGTTGAGGTTTCCTAGAGGTTCTATGTCTGACACTTCTTATCGTTTTCTATTCTTCCTCCTTTTCCTTTGCCATTTCCCTCTCCTCTTCTTCTTGAAGAAGTTGTGCATAGAGTGCATCAGCTTCTACGAGCTTCTTGTCTTGAGGGTAGACCAGCTCCACTTTCTCGTCAATTATAACTTCAACAGGTGTTGGAAAGTGGGTTGTCTTCATGACATCTCTAAGTAGCTTAGGCCCTGATTGAGTGTATGATTTCTTCTTTGGTTCCTCAATCAGTATGCCTTTGCCTTTGTCCTTGGATTTTGGAGTAGGAGCAGGAGCAGGAGCATCCCCTGATGATTGAATTGTTGATTTCTCAGCAACATCCCCTGACAATGGCCTGGAAAATTTCTCCCCTTTTTTGACAGCATCATCAGTGGGAGTTGAGAGTCGGGATGTGACTTGAAGAACTTTGTTTAGAATGTCAGCCATGGATAGTTGCAGTGTTTCCATGCTTGACATCTGAGTGGTGAGATCAGCAAGTTTCTTGTCAACATTTTTGGCTTGTTTCTTCATTCGGAGTAGAGTCTGGTTGGTCACAAGGGAATCGACAACTTGTTGTACATTGTTGATTTTATTGGAGAAGTGTGTATAGAGCTTCTTGTTTTCAATATCTACAGACTGACCAATCATGATTTGTGATTTTAACACTTTTATCAAGATTGGATCAGTGGTTCTTGAAAGCTCCTGTTTGAGTAACTGTACAGTATCTGCCATTTGATTTTGCTGAAAATATAAATCAACTCCAATGAACTAGAAAAAATCATCTGCTAGAGTATCATCTTCATCACTTTCAGAGGAACTGGAATTATTTATAATATTTACAGTATCTGTATTTTCTCTATTTTCTTTATTTACAAGGATCTTATCCTTATCTCCCTCAATCTTTCCTTTTTTTGTGCCTTCTAAGGCATCACTTTTAGACTCTCCTTTTTTTTTTGCCTTCTAAGGCAGTACTCTCATTCTCTCCTTTTGCCAAAGTCCTCTCAGAGATTTGACTTTGTCTCTCTTCACTAAGTATTCTCACATCCTCACTCAAAATTTTCCTAAATGGGCTTCTATGGGCTGTGAGATCAACTACTGTGGCCATTTCAAGTAAATTATGTATAATTACTAGTTCCACAAAAGTGATAGAAGAGGGAGTGGAAGAAATTTGTGTATGTACAATTGGAGAAGTGTATGTTTCTATAGAGGAAGTATGTACAGGTGGGGGAACATATTGCAGTAGTATATACAAATGAATTTATGTCCCCGGGCTGATTAACAGTGATTGTATCAAGTAAAAATGAGTCAACCATTTGAGTGTGTTGACTATAAATCACTGTGTCAGGGAGTGTTGGCTCCTCCATGAAATGAGAAAATGGAGAATCTGATCTTATGACATTCAATGTTTGTGTCATAATATCTGAAGAAATTTGAGGAACAGAGAAAGAAAGAAGTGGTGTAGAAGGGAGTGTTGGCTGGATCACTGAATGTGGTGGTGATCCATCAAAAGAAGTTGTGTGTGCACTCACTGTGTCAGTTATCTGCAAGTGTCTCTCAAAGACCCTGATGTTAGTTTCATCAGGGGCTATGGTCAGTGTATGTGCCTCATTCAACTGTGTCCCTGGTTGGGGATTATTTTCAATAACTAATTCCTTTTGAGAGGAACTAGTTAGAAATATGTTTAATTCCTTATCAAAAACAGTATCCTTATGAGAGGATACTGCCTGGTCAGGCTGTTGGGTAGCGCTCTTGGTCCCCTTTTTCTTCTTCAATCTCCTATAGCCAATCACTCTCTCTCCTTGCTCCCCCTCAGTTGATGTGGTAACTTTACTGGGTTTTCTTTTATTCCCCGTAGTCTTTTGGGAGACTATGGGTTGGGCTATAGAGAGTGGTTGTGTGGAAATTGGTTGTACTACTTGGGAAGGCAAAGAAGTGGTTGTGATCGCTTCCATAGTAGTTAAAGGAAAAGAATTTACAGGTTGGGAAGTAGAGGGAGAAGTACGCACTACCTGTTCCATATGCAGTGGAAGAGCAAACGATTCTGCAATGTACGACTTCTTTATTATTTCTACAAACAATTTCTTTGTTTGCTTGTAGGTCTGTACAATAATATCATTCTCAAAAGAGAGGTTAGTAATTTGTTCCTTAATAATCATATACAAAAATCTAGCAAAATAAACTTCTGATTTCCTAGAATTAATACTACCTATTTTATTTACAGGATCATCAAAAATTAATTTTCCTATATTTATATTTATATTTCTAATTATTGCATAAGCTATTTTTAAAGTTAAAGAGGTTATTACCTCAAAGTTAGAGGACTTACCTGAGAACACCTTAGTGATGGTGTCAAAGAGATAAGAAATCTCCCGCTTCACATTAACCCTCTTGAGGTCCTTGAACTTTAACACTGTGCTAGGAACAACATTATAGCCTAGTTCCCTCAAGAAGTTGAGCAGCTCAGCATCATCAGGTACTTCTACGAAGTCATGTGTAGGTAACCCCAGTGCGGAGTTAATTCTGGAAGGAGTTATTTTTTCCTTCTTGGAGGAAATCTTAAATGAAATCCCTTTCACAGCATCTGGTCTTGTTGAAGAGTTCATAAATTTAGCACTCGACCAGAGTTGTGAAAATGTTTCTCCGGACATTTCTTCATCAGTAAAGATTGCTCGACTATACCCAGATTTGAGTAGATAGTTCATCATCAGCTTGAAGCAATCACTCACCTCGTCAATGTTGTAGAAGCCCACATAATTTGTGGGTGGAACCACCAAGTTTCTCGGAATCTGTTAAATGTTGTTGGGTATCATTGATACTCTGTAAGAGTTGAAGGTCTAGGGTTTCTGTGAATATGAGAGAGAGAAAAAGAAAACTCGAGCAAAAATCAGAGATATATTAAATGTTTTAAGGTGCTTTTAAAGAGTAGGAGAGATAGAATATAAATACTCGCCTTTTGACGTTTGAAAACTGTTCCTGAAAACACGTAATCAGGGAGTCATTTCAGTTATGTGATGACACGTCATCAGTGAGAGAAGAACTCCCTGATGAGTTGTCATCACTTTACTCAACATAATCCCTTGATGCAGTTAAAAGCACTTTACCTTACCCTGATGCTCAGTGTATGTACATACCCTGACCCTGATGCACAAGATGAATGTCCTGACCCTGATGCGTGAGTCGAATACCTTGACCCTGATGCACAGATCGAAGACCCTGACCCTGATGCGCCTTGACAGAGACCCTGACCTTGATGCGCGAGTCGAATACTCTGACCCTAATGCACGGATCGGATATCCTGACCCTGATGCGCCTTGACAGAGACCCTGATACATCAGTCAAAAACAAATACAAACAAACAAAAAATACACTTTACACAAATACATATATACATATTTACAATATAAACATATATAATCACATATCAATTAATTTCATCAGGAATTTATGAGATGAGTTAGGAGTACCAGAACTTTAGGCATTTGATAGTTTGTGTTGTTCCAACTTCCTTTCTGACAAGACTTTTATTCAGATATTTTACTTTCGCTTTACATAACTCACCATGCTCAGCTCTCCCACTAGATTGAAGAAAGTGGCTTCATTAAGATCCTTGGTGAATATGTCTGCCAGCTGCTTGTTGGTAGGAACAAACTGTAGTTCAATAATTCCATTCATAACATGTTCTCTGATGAAATGATATCTGATTTCTATTTGCTTGGTTCTGGAATGTTACACAGGATTTTCAGCAATGATAATGGCACTAGTGTTGTCACACCTGATTGGAATTTTATTGAAATTCAAGCCATTGTCCATTAACTGATTTTTCATCCATAGAATTTGTGCACAGCAACTTCTAGCTGCAATATATTCAGCTTTAGCAGTTGATGTCGAAATTGAGTGTTGTTTTTTGCTGAACCAAGATACAACTCTTCCTCCTAGAAATTAACAGCTTCCTGTTGTACTTTTTCTATCAATTCTGCATTCTCCAAAGTCAGAATCAGAATATCCCAACAATTCAAATCTAGATTCCTTTGGATACCAAAGTCCCAACTCTGTAGTGCCCTTGATATATCTTAAGATTCTTTTCACTGCAATGAGATGAGACTCCTTTGGATCAACTTGATATTTTGCACAAAGACATGTTGCAAACATAATGTCAGGCCTACTTGCTGTTAGATACAGCAGTGATCCAATCATTCCCCTGTAAGTCTTCAGATCAACTTTCTTTCTATTCTTATCAGGGTCAATCTTAGTTGCAGTGGCCATAGGTGTCTTTGCTACTTTTGAGTCCTCCATGTCAAATTTCTTGAGAAGTTCTCTAGCATATTTAGTCTGATGAATGTAAATCCCATCAGTAACTTGTTTGATCTGCAGTCCCAAGAAATAAGACAATTCACCCATCAAGCCCATTTCAAACTTACTTTGCATGAGTTTGGAGAACTTTTCACACAATCTAGTATCAGTGGATCCAAAGATAATATCATCAACATATATTTGAACTAGGATCAGATGACCTTGGTGTTGTCTAAAGAACAATGTCTTGTTGATGATACCTCTTGTAAACTTGTTTTCCACCAGAAACTTAGACAATGTGTCATACCAAGCTCTGAGAGCTTGCTTCAGTCCATAAAGTGCCTTTTCTAATTTGAATACATAATTTGGGAATTTTGAACTTTCAAATCCTGGAGGTTGTTGGACATACACCTCCTGTTCCAATTTCCCATTGAGAAAGGCACTTTCACATCCATTTGATAAACTTTGAAGTTTGAATGTGCTGCATAGGCTAAGAAAATTCTTATAGCCTCAAGTCTGGCTACTGGTGCAAAAGTTTCATCAAAGTCAATCCCTTCCTCTTGAAGATAACCCTTTGCATCCAGTCTTGATTTGTTTCTGATAACAATGCCAGCTTCATCCATCTTGTTTCTGAATACCCATTTGGTGCATATAATAATTCTGCCTTTTGGATTAGGCACCAACTTCCATACTTGATTCCTTTGAAATTTATTTAGCTCTTCCTGCATAGCCATAATCTAGTCTGCATCTTGAATGGCTTCTTCAAATTTCTTTGGCTCCATTTGTGAAAGAAAACAAGCATATAGGCATTCATTAGATGTTGTTTTTCTAGTTTGCACCTTTTTGTTCGAATCACCAATAATCAAATTTGTTGTATGACTTCTAGACCATTTGGGATTGGAGATATATCTTGATGAGCTTGCTTGATTATTATCTCCTCCCCCTAAGTCTATGCTTCCAGCTTCTGAGAGAACTCCCCTTGAATTAATGCTTAAATCAGGGTTATAGTTATCCCCTGATGGTGCATGCCCTGATGAATGATCCCCTAATGGAGTATCTCCTGATCTGTTGTCCAGGAAAATGATTCTATCTATCAAAGGGGCTTCTAAGTGTTTGGATTGACATCAGGTATGGTTAAATTTTCCATTTGTATGCACTCATCAGCTTCATTTTCTTGATAATTAGAATCATCTTCATTTTCAAATCTGAGCTCCTCATGAAAATTAGGGTCTTCGAGTCCAGAAATCTCTTGATCATCAAAAGCTATATTTATGGACTCCATCACTACCTGGAGTCTTTTTTTATAAACCCTGAAGGCCTTAGATGACAGGGAGTAACATAGAAAAATTGCTTCATCAGCCTTTGGATCAAATTTCCCTAGGTTTTCACCAAAGTTCCTTAACACAAAGCATTTGCATCCAAAAACATGTAAGAACTTGATATTTGGTTTTCTCCCTGTCATTAGCTCATATGGAGTCTTGTTATGCGCCTTATTGATTAAGGACCTATTTTGAATGAAGCAAGTAGTGGAAATTGCCTCAGCCCAAAAATAAGTAGGAATCCTTACCTCTGCTAGCATTCATCTAGCAGCTTCTATTAGTGTTCTGTTCTTCCTTTCCACTACACCATTTTGTTGAGGAGTCCTTGGTGGAGAAAATGTATGATTAATGCCTTTCTCCACAAAAAATCCATCAACAACTGCATTCTTGAATTCAGTTCCATTGTCTGTCCTCAAAATTCTAACCATTGACCATGACTCAGTTTCCACTTTCTTAATATGGTCAATGATTTGTTGAGGTACTTTTGATTTAGAATTTTGAAACTTAACCCAAGTATATCTGGTGTAGTCATCCACAATAACCATTGCAAATCTTTTCTTTGACATTGACATAATGTTGACAGGGCCAAAGAGATCCATATGAAGCAATTGAATTGAATCTTTGATCATTATGGCTTCCTTGCTGACAAAGGATATTTTCCTTTGCTTCCTTTGTTGACAAGCTGAACATAATCCTTCTTGAATGAATTCCATTTGAGGTAGTTGTTAGTGCAATATTAGCACAAGTGTTTGTAGAAGGGGGGGTTGAATACAAACACCTGAAACTTTTCGCACTTAAAAACTTTATACGGCTTATTGAAAATAGTTGAACAACCAGAAAAACTATATGGAATGAATACACAGATTCAAGTTAAAATAGTTATATTATAACTCGAGGTTTTTCTGGAAATC
Source organism: Centella asiatica (assembly GCA_014636745.2). Classification (NCBI taxonomy): domain Eukaryota; kingdom Viridiplantae; phylum Streptophyta; class Magnoliopsida; order Apiales; family Apiaceae; genus Centella; species Centella asiatica. The sequence continues at coordinate 25,713,800 of CM025784.1, read as the reverse complement.
TGTATAATCACAAATGTGATTTACAGCTACAAATTCTGTGAATAAAGTTCACAACTTCTCACACTCACTAGCTTCTAATATTCTTTGAAATATCTCTCTCAAGATCTATTGCAAAGCTTCTCTCTAGTGTTTTGTGCTTGTTTGATCTGTTGGATGGATTCAATCAATCGTTATTTGTGTAATGAGAGCTCCGTTGCTTATATATCAATCAGTGGGTTGAAATCACGTTCTTGAGACGTGCTTCTCTTCTCAACATAGCCGCAAGTATGTCACATCTAAACTTTATGTGTCAGACTGCTACAAGCTTTGTTGCTACTTTTCTTCCCCTGATCTGTGTGCATTTAATGCGTGAGAGTTCTCATTGGACCATTAACAAACTTCAAGAAATATCTTTCCAGTTAATATTTCTTGCTTCTGTAACACGTTACGTTGATTTCCGTGTAAGAACTGATGACGAGTGTATGCTGTCACAACGATCCACTGACTGCTAGCCCTGACGGACTTTGATCGGTGCTTCTGGATCCCCTGATGGTTATTGACTGGATCAGGGCTTCGTCCTTCACTTGAGTTATACTCCGTGCTTCCTGACCCTGATGGTTATAGCTGACGACATACACTGATGGCTTCCACTGATGTCATGTTGGTCATTCTCCCTGACAGGTTACCCTGATGGGTTTGCCTGACACTGATATGTCTCGAAGTGTTTCACTGACGGATTGGTCTGCCCTCGTCATACCCTGACAGGTTCCCCCTGACGGGTTCCCCTGATGGGTTCCCACTGATGGGTTCCCCTGATGGGTTCCCACTGATGGGTTCCCCTGATGGTACTTAATCAATGTAACTTTGATTTAGAATTTCTGATGTGCAGAATACTTCGTTTGCTTACAAGTAGCATCAGACATTCTCCTTCACTTTGTCAAGTCCTTTGAATGTTCCTGTTTTCTGACTTGTCTTGTGAAGTTATTAACTATCCATTGATGAATAAACTTATCATCAGTGGATGCAAAACTTGTGCTGATCTTAAGGTTTATAAAACACCTCAAGTATTTACAGTTGCACAATTTATTACATAATCATCATCATCATCATTTATCTTTAACAATCTCCCTCTATTTATGTTTATCAATTTGATAACCATAAATCCCTAGATGCACTGATGATGATGTCAAAACCAATACTTAATACAATTTAAGAAAGAATAATGAATGAACTAATAAAAGAATTTCTGTACAAGTATTTTCCTATAACTATTACAAAAAAAAAATGTAGTATAGACTTTAGGATTTCTTGTTCCTTTTTGCTGAGACAAAGGGAAATGGTCGATTAGACTCAATTGGTTGAGTGTCACTCCCAAGGCCTTGTCTCCTTTGATCAGGATTTTGCTCAGGAATCCTTAGTCTTGTGTCTTCCCTGCCTGTCTCCAGTTGCTCCAGCTCTTTTTGTAGAAGTCTTCTGAAGTTGACAATGTTGACGTTGCTGCTTGATTTCAAGGCTTCAAGGACGCTTTTTATTTCTGAAATGTTGGCTGCAGCAAGTTGTGACCAGTAGAAGGTAATGATCTCCCCCTTTTGATTTTTGAACTGTACACCCATGGGGTTTGTGATCATTTTTGGATATTCTGTGAATCCTTTCACTGATGGCACATGCGTTGCTGTAGTGTTCCTATCATCAGCCTTGGTTTCTTTAATCTCCTTCAGCACTTTCTGAGTCAGCAGGAATCTGAACTGGATGACATGTTCACTTTTATGATAAGCTATTTGATGTAGAACATTCATCGCTTCCTCCAAGTCGAGACCATCAATGTCATTTGTCTTGATGCTTTTCTCCTACCCATCAGTGTTTTTGTAGAACAATCTCAATGGACTTGGCAAAGCTGTGGGCAGGCTCCTTTCGTCAATGATGTCTCTCCTCAGCCTATCAATCAACCCCCTTAAGTCTTTGTTAGCCCGGGATGATTTAGTAATCACATTCAGGCACATCCCTAGCTGTTCAGCATCCATTCTCCTAAACCAATCTAGTGTAACATTGAAGTGGCTCCCACTTTTGTCTTCAATAGTAATGAGCTGATTCTTTCTATTGTTGAACCTGACATCTAAGCTTTTTATGGAGAACATAAATGTCAGGTTTTTAATCCTTTCTGTTCGTAGGAATTCAGCTAGTATCGGTGGCCCATATTTTGTGATTATAGGAGAAGGTGCTTGACTTGTTGCTGCAGACGACTTTGGTTTGGTGACATCAGGGTCTTCTTGTTTGTCCTGCGTTTTATCCCCTGATGCACCTTTAGGGATTTGATTCTTTTTAGGCTGAGGTTTCCTGGAGGTCCTAGACCTGACACTCTTTTTCTTCTTTTCTGCTTCCTCCTGTTCCTTTGTCATTTCCCTCTCTTCCTCTTCTTGTAGTTGCTGTGCAAAGAGTGCATCAGCTTCCACGAGCTTTTTGTCCTGGGGATAGACCAGCTCCACTTTCCCATCAATTACAGCTTCAACAGGTTGTGGAAAGTGGGTTGTCTTCATGGCATCTCCAAGCAGCTTAGGCCCTGATTGAGTGTGTGATTTCTTCTTTGGATCCTCAATCAGAATACCCTTGCCTTTGTCCTTGGTTTGCGGAGCAGGAACAGGAGTAGTCACATCCCCTGATGGTTTGTTTGACTGTCCAGCAACATCCCTGACGCATGCTGGGTTGATTTCTCCCCCTTTTTGGCAGCATCATCAGTAGGAGTTAGATGTAGGGAGGTGACTTGAAGAATTTGTTACAGAGTGCCAGCCATGGATTGTTGCAGAGTTGCCATGCTGGTCAGTTGTGAAGTGAGATCAGCAAGCTTGCGGTCAACAATGTCAGCCTGCTTCTTCATTCGGAGTAAAGTTTGGCTGGTGACTAGGGAATCCACAACTGTCTGTACATTTTGAAACTTTGAAGAAAAGTGTGTATACAAATTTTTGTTTTCTATGTCTATGGACTGACCAATCATGATCTGTGATTTTAACACTTTGATCAAGATTGGATCAGTGGTTCTTGCTAACTCCTGCTTTAATAACTGTACAGTATGCGCCATCTGATTCTGCTGAAAATACAAATCAACTCCGATGAACTGGGAAAAATCATCTTGTGGAGCATCATCTTCATCACTTTCAGAAGTGGAAGTAATATTTACAGTATGACTATTTTCTCACTTTTCTTTATTTACAAGGATCTCATCCTTATCTCTCTCATCCTCTCCTTTTTCTATACCTTCTAAGGTAGCACTCATATCCTCTCCTTTTTCATTGCCTACTAAGGCAGTACTCTCTTCCTCTCCTTTTGCCAAAGTCCTCTCAGGGGTTTGACTTTGCCTCTCTGCACTAAGTTTTTTCTCATTCTCACTCAAAATTGTCCTAGAGGGGCTCCTATGGGCTTGGAAATCATCAACTGTGACCAGTTCAAGTGAAGTATTTACATATTCTGGTTCAACAGTTGTGATAGGAGAAGGATTGGAAAAAGAATGTGTATGTACAATTGGAGAAGTATAGGTTTTTGTAGAGGATGTATATACAATTCGGGGTACATAAAGAGTTATGGTTGTGGTATGTACTGTGGTATTTATGTCCCCTGCCTGATCACTAGTGTTTGTATCAATTAAAAATGAGTCAGCCATTTGAGTGTGGTGACTTTCAAACACTGTGTCAGAGAGTGTTGGCTCCTCCACGAAATGAGAATGTGGAGAATATGATTGTATGGCACTTAAAGTTTGTGTCATTATATCTGAAGAAATTTGACGAATAGAGAAAGAAGGAAGTGGTGTAGATGGGAGTGTTGGCTGAATCACTGAATGAGGAGGTGATTCATCAAAAGAAGTGTGTGCCCTCACTGTGTCATCTATCTGCAAGTGGCTCTCAGAGACCCTGATGGTAGGTTCATCAGTGTCTATGATTACTGTATGTGCCTCACTCAACTGTGTCCCTGGTTGAGGACTATTTTCAATATCTAATCCCTTTTGAGAGGAACTAGATAGAAATATGTTTAATTCCTTATCAAAGGCTGTATCTTGTTGAGAGGATACGCCCTGGTCAGGCTGTTGGGTTTCACTCGTGGCTCCCTTCTTCTTCTTCAATCTTCTCCTATAGCCAAGCACTCTCATTCCTTGCTCCCCCTCAATTGATGTGGTAAGTTCACTGGTTTTTCTTTTAATCCCAACAGTCTTTTGGGAGACTGTGGGTTGGGCTATTGAGAGTGGTTGTGAAGAAATTGGTTGTTCTACTTGGGTAGGAAGAGAGGTGGTTGTTTTCTCTGCCATAGTAGATGAAGGTGAAGAATGTACAGTGTTAGAAGTGGAAGATGTAGAATTTACTACCTGTATCATATGCGTTGGGAGAGCAAATGATTCAGTTGTATAAGATTTCTTCATTATTTCTGCAAACAGTTTCTTTGTTTGCTTGTATGTCTGTACAGGTATATCATTCTCAAAAGAAAGATTAGTAATTTGATCGTTAATAATCATAAACAAAAATCTAGAATAGTATATTTCAGTTTTCCTATTATTTACATTACCTAATTTATTTACAAGATCATCAAAAATAATTTTACCTATATTTATATTTACATTTTTAACCATCGCATATGCTATTTTTAAAGTTAAAGAGGTAATAACCTCAAAGTTAGAACACTTACCTGAGAACGCCTTGGTGATTGTATCAAACAGGTAGGAGATTTCCCGCTTAACATTCACCCTTTTGAGATCTTTGAACTTTAACACTGCGTTGGGAGCAGCATTATAGCCCAATTCTCTCAAGAAATCCAGTAGGTCGGCATCACTTGGAGCATCCACCAGATCTTGAGTAGGTAACCCCAAAACAGAGTTAAGTCTGGAAGGAGTTATTTTTCCTTTCTCAGACGAAACCTTGAATGAGATACCCTTGACCACATTTGACTTGGTGGTGGAGTACATGAATTTAGCACTAGTCCACAGTTGTGACAGTGCCTCTCCCGACATTTCTTCATCGGTAAAGATGGCTTTACTGTACTCAGATTTGAGCAGATAGTTCATTATTGGTTTGAAGCAATCACTTACCTCATCAATGCTGGAGAAGCCCATAAAATTTGTGGATGGGACTGTCAAGTTCCTCTGAATTTGTTGACGTGCCATGGATGCTTTGAGGATTTGAGATTCTAGGGTTTCTGCAAAAAGTCGAGAGAAAAAGAACTCTAACAAATATCAGGTTTAGATTAAGTGTTTGAGAGTTTCAAAAAGTAGGAGAGATAATATATTAATACCCACTAAAAGATGTTTGAAAACTTTCACTGATACACGCTATCAGGGTGTCAGTTCAGTTTATGTGATGACACGTCATCAGTGAGAGAAGAATTCAATGATGAGTTGTCATCACTTAACTGGCCTGGAAACCTGATGCAAAATAAATTTAAACTTACCCTGATGATTCACTGTATGTACATACCCTGACCCTGATGCATAAGCCGGACAACCTGATCCTGACGAACAAGTTGAGTACCCTGATCCTGACGAGAGATCCGGACACCCTGACCCTGACGCACAGGTAGGAGACCCTGACCCTGATGAACAGGTGGGATACCCTGACCCTGACGAACAGGTAGGAGACCCTGACCCTGACGAACAAGTGGGATACCCTGACCCTGATGAGAGATCCGGACACCCTGACCCTGATGCGTCTTTAAGGAAGCCCTGACCCTGATGCATCAGTCAAAAACAAAAACAAAACAACAAAAAACAGAATGTACAGGTATATACATATTTACAATTTGAACATATATAACCACATATCAGTTTGATTTTATTAAGAACTTATGAAATGAGTTAGAGATACCAGAATTTTTTAGGATTTTGACTCTGACCCTGACGCATAATTTACCATTCCTAGCTCCCCTACAAGATTTGAAAAAGTGGTTTCATCAAGAGCTTTGGTGAATATGTCTGCCAGCTGCTTGTTGGATGGTACAAATTGTAGTTCAATATCTCCATTCATTACATGCTCCCTGATAAAGTGATATCTGATTTCTATATGCTTGGTTCTGGAATGCTGTACTGGATTTTCAGCAATAGCAATGACACTTGTGTTGTCACACCTTATTGGAATTTTGGAACAGTTCAGACCATAATCCATCAGCTGATTTCTCATCCATAGAATTTGTGCACAACAACTTCCAACTGCAATATATTCAACTTCAGCAGTAGATGTAGAAATAGAATGCTGCTTTTTGCTGAACCAAGATACAAGCCTTCCTCCTAGAAATTGACAGCTTCCTGTTGTACTCTTTCTGTCAATCCTGCATCCTCCAAAGTCAGCATCAGAATATCCTAGCAATTCAAATCCAGACTCCTTTGGATACCAAAGTCCCAACTCTGTAATGCCCTTGATATATCTCAAGATTCTTTTTACTGCAATAAGATGAGATTCCTTTGGATCAGCTTGATATCTTGCACAAAGACATGTTGCAAACATTATGTCTGGCCTGCTTGCTGTCAGATATAGCAATGATCCAATCATTCCCCTGTAAGTCTTCAAATCAACTTTCTTTCCATTCTTATCAGGGTCAATCTTGGTTGCAGTGGCCATAGGTGTCTTTGCTACTTTTGAATCCTCCATATCAAATTTCTTGAGAAGTTCTTTGGCATATTTTGTCTGATGAATATAGATTCCATCAGAGTCTTGTTTAACTTGCAATCCCAGGAAATAAGATAACTCTCCCATCAAGCTCATCTCATATTTGCTTTGCATGAGTTTGGAGAATTTTTCACACAGTCTTATGTCAGTTGATCCAAAAATAATATCATCAACATAAATTTGAACCAAAATCAGATGACCTTGGTGTTGTCTGAAAAACAAGGTTTTGTCAATGATACCTCTTGAAAATTTGTTTTCCACCAGAAATTTTGACAGTGTGTCATACCAAGCTCTAGGTGCTTGCTTCAGTCCATAAAGTGCCTTTTCCAATTTGTAGACATGATTTGGAAATTTTGAGCATTCAAAACCTGGAGGTTGTTGGACATATACCTCCTGTTCCAATTTCCCATTCAGAAAAGCACTTTTCACATCCATTTGATATACTCTAAAATTTGAATGTGCTGCATAGGCTAAGAAAATTCTTATAGCCTCAAGTCTGGCTACTGGTGCAAAGGTTTCATCAAAATCAATCCCTTCTTCTTGAAGATATCCTTTTGCAACTAGTCTTGCTTTGTTTCTAACAACAATGCCAGCTTCATCCATCTTATTTCTGAATACCCACTTTGTACCTATTATGATCCTATCTTTGGGCTTGGGTACAAGCTTCCATACTTGATTCCTCTCAAATTGATTTAACTCTTCCTGCATTGCCAAAATCCAGTCTGCATCTTGAAAAGCTTCTTCAACCTTCTTTGGTTCAATTTCAGAAAGAAAACAAGCATATAGGCATTCATTAGATGTAGCTTTCATGGTCTGCACCCTTTTGCTCGGGTCACCAATAATCAGATCTGTTGTGTGACTTCTGGCCCATTTAGGATTAGAAATGTGTCTTGATGAGCTTGCTTGACTATTATTTCCTCCCCCTAAGCCTGTGCTCCCAGCTTCTGAAAACTCTCCCCCTAAATTAGTGGATAATTCAAGGTTCAGGTTATCCCCTGATGGTGCATGTCCTGATGAATGATCCCCTTATCTGTTGTCTAGGAAATTAGCTCTATCTGTTGAAGGGGATTCTTCATTGATTGGATTGACATCAGGAATGGATATATTCTCCATTTGTCTGCACACATCAGCTTCATTCTCTTGATAATCAATATCATCTTCATTTTCAAACCTGAGTTCTTCATGAAAACCAGGGTCTTCAAGTCCAGATATTTCTTGATCATCAAAAGCTACATTTATAGACTCCATCACCACTTGAAGTCTTTTGTTGTAAACCCTGAAGGCCTTCTATGACAGAGAATAACCTAGGAAAATTGCTTCATCAGCTTTAGGATCAAATTTTCCTAAGTTTTCACCAAAATTTCTCAGAACAAAACATTTGCATCCAAAGACATGGAGAAACTTGATGCTTGGCTTTCTCCCTGTCATTAGCTCATATGGTGTCTTGTTGTGAGCCTTGTTGATTAGAGATCTATTCTGAGTAAAGCAAGCAGTGGAAATTACTTCAGCCCAAAAATAGGTGGGAATTTTTGCCTGTGCTAGCATTGACCTAGCAGCTTCTATTAGGGTTCTATTTTTTCTTTCCACTACACCATTCTGTTGAGGAGTCCTTGGAGCAGAAAATGTATGATTTATGCCTTTCTCCACACAAAATCCCTCAATAGCTGCATTCTTGAATTCAGTTCCATTCTCTGTTCTCAACATTCTAACCACTGACCCTGATTCTGTTTCCACATTTTTGATATGGTCAATAATTTGTTGAGATACTTCTGATTTAGCATGTTGAAACTTTACCCAAGTGTATCTGGTGTAGTCATCCACTATGACCATTGCAAATCTTTTCTTTGACACTGAAATTATGTTGACAGGGCCAAAGAGATCCATATGTAACAATTGAATTGGATCTTTGATCATGGTGGCTTCTTTGCTGACAAAGGATGACTTCCTTTGCTTCCCTTGTTGACATGCTGAACATAATCATTCTTGAATAAACTCCATTTGGGGTAGTCCAGTTACCAACTCTCTCTTCACTAGATCATTAATTGACTTGAAGTTCAAGTGAGAGAGCTTCTTGTGCCATAGCCTGCTTTCATCAGGGGATGCCTTACTGTAGAAACATGATTCTCCATTTACTGAATTAAAATCAGCAACATAGAGATCTCCTTTTCTTATCCCTGACAAAACCAGCTTCCCACACTTTCATTGGAGATTAGGCACTGATCTCCCTTGAAGGAAGTGATGAATCCTTTGTCACTTAGTTGACTTATGCTTAGCAAATTATGCTTGAGCCCATCAACCAGTGCTACATTCTCAAATGAGACATTCCCATTTGCTGCTTTGCCATAACCAAGAATTAGTCCTTTGCTGTTATCACCAAATGAAATAACTAGACCAGCCTTTTCTTGAAATTCTAAGAGCAGGGCTTTATTTCCTGTCATATACCTTGAACAGCCACTATCTAGAAACCAGATTTGACTGCTTTTGCTATTTCCCTGCACACAATAAAACATTTAAATTGTTTTTGGTACCCAATTTGTTTTGGGTCCTCTTGGTTTAGTCACAGTAACAGGTAATGCAACTTTTTCTTTATTAGTAATTTTTGGTTTTGGCAAATTTAAAACTTTCTCCTTTTTAGGAGCTTCAATGTATGTCTTTGATTTCTCAACAGTTATTTTACCTTTTTCCTTGGAGGAGTAGGTTTTAATAGTTGGTAAAACATTAGCATACAAAATTGTGCCAGTCAAAATTTGTGGTTTTTCTTTGCATTGAAAAGATAAATGATTACAGCTACCACAATTTCAGCATACTTTCCTAGGGGCTACATGAATAGAAGAATAATTTTTAGATTTATTAACACCTAGCTTACCATTTCTATTCTTCCTGTTTTCCCCTGACAGGCCTTTTTCCCTTGATGGGCTGCTATGGCCTGATTCACTCTTTCCCCCTAACGACTGTGTATCCACTGATGCACAGTCTAGTTTTTTCATTACTGGAGGATTGAGTGTTTTGGCAAGGATACTTTTCTTGCCTCTCCCACCACTAGTGGAAGCTTCATTAACTGGGAAGACATTCCCAGATTCTAGCTTTGCTGTTGCCTTAACAAACTTGATAGTTTGTGATGGCCTTTTTCCAGAGCTAGCTGCCATCTCAACCTCAATGGGAGGTTGCTGCACATGAGTCTCTTCATAGCCCAAACCAGATTTTGGATCTGATTTCTAACTTTTCAAATGATCCTCCAGTTTTCTGCTAGACTCATTCCATCTCTTAATGACTTCCCTTTCTTGACTAAGAAGATTTGAAGTCCATTCTTCCCTTTTAATAGCACAGTCAAGAAGATTTTTAGTTCTTGAGAGTTCTTTTTCAAGACTCTCAAGTCTGGAGTTCTCTGATTCTAAAAGAGTGTTCCTGACAGATAATTGTTCATTTATTTTCTGTACTCTCTCAGTTTCAGCTATAACACTCCTCAGGGTGTCATAGAGATCCTTTATCTCACAAATCATTTCCTTAACAGTTTTAACACAATCATTTTTAGACATGTTAGAGGAAATTTCGAGGCTTACCTGTGAGCTGCTACTGTCAGTGGATGAGGCCATCAGGGCTAGGTTGACATACTCTTCATTTTCTTCTTCATCAGAGTCAGCCCAGTCCTTTCTCTCTGCAATATATGCTTTTCCCTTCTTGTTTGCATTAAGAAGGTCAAAGTATTTCTTCTTGTAGTCCACAACAACTTCTTTGTCTCTGGATTCACCATCTTTTGTGACCTTGCGACACTCATTTGCAAAATGACCCATCTCATTACATTTGTAGCACTTTATTCTTGATTTGTCAATAAAGTTTTTCATGCTACTGGATTTCCTTGCTGAAAATCTTTTAGATCCTGATGGCTTTTGGAATTTCAGCTTGGAAAACCTTTTTGCAAGAAAGGTCATGGTTTCATCCAGCTCCTCTAACTCCTGTGGAGTATATTCTTCCTCCTTGAAGTCAGCTTCTTTATCCCCTTCAATTTCAGCATCTTCTAGTTGCTGCTTCATCAAGACACTAGGCCTTGCTTCTTGTTTGTCCTTCGTGGCAGCCATCAGGGCTACTGATTTAAGCTTTCTGGCATCCCCTGACATTTCAGATCTTTGTTGAACCTCAAGTTCATATGTCTTTAAGGTGCCATAAAGCCTATCCAAGTCTAGAAGATTCATGTCCTTGGATTCCCTGATGGCTGTTGTCTTTGGATCCCATGATATGGGAAGGGATCTCATGAACTTTCTGTTCAAATCCTTGTTAGCATATGCCTTCCCATATAATCTCAGGTCATTTACCAACCTGTTGAATCTGTCAAACATTTCAGTAAGTGTTTCACCATTTTTCATTGTGAACCACTCATACTGTTGTGTTAACAGCTGCAGTTTGTTTTCCCTCACTTCCTCAGTACCATCACAAAGGATTTGTATGGTATCCCATATAGATTTAGACGTGGTTAGATTCATGATACTATTCAGCATATCATCGTCTAAACCATTATACAGGATTCCAGTAACTTTTAGATACTTTTTCACCTTTTCTCTTTCCTCTATCGTCATTTCATCAGTTGTCCTTGGAACAAGCTTTTCAGGAATACTGACTCCATTAACGACTTCTATAGGAATGAGCTTCTTGGGAACGTGAGGTCCTTCCTCTAGAATCTGCAAATATTCATCATCAATAGCTCTTAGATGAACTATCATTCTTTGTCTCCAGACGAAGTATTTGCCCCTTTCCAACATGGGGACTTTACTGTTTCCAGCTTTATTGGCCATAGATAGTGATCGTATTTAGCAAGTGAAATCTGCTAAGAGGCTCTAATACCAATTGTTAGTGCAATATTAGCACAAGTGTTTGTAGAAGGGGGGGTTGAATACAAACACCTGAAACTTTTCGCACTTAAAAACTTTATACGGCTTATTGAAAATAGTTGAACAACCAGAAAAACTATATGGAATGAATACACAGATTCAAGTTAAAATAGTTATATTATAACTCGAGGTTTTTCTGGAAATCTGTATAATCACAAATGTGATTTACAGCTACAAA
>CM025784.1:25549372-25701725 GCA_014636745.2 Centella asiatica | reverse complement strand
CTACTTTTCTTCCCCTGATCTGTGTGCATTTAATGCGTGAGAGTTCTAATTGGACCATTAACAAACTTCAAAAAATATCTTTCCAGTTAATATTTCTTGCTTCTGTAACACGTTACGTTGATTTCCGTGTAAGAACTGATGACGAGTATATGCTGTCACAACGATCCACTGACTGCTAGCCCTGACGGACTTTGATCAGTGCTTCTGGATCCCCTGATGGTTATTGACTGGATCAGGGCTTCGTCCTTCACTTGAGTTATACTCCGTGCTTCCTGACCCTGATGGTTATAGCTGACGACATACATTGATGGCTTCCACTGATGTCATGTTGGTCATTCTCCTTGACAGGTTACCCTGATGGGTTTGCCTGACACTGATATGTCCCGAAGTGTTTCACTGACGGATTGGTCTGCCCTCGTCATACCCTGACAGGTTCCCCTGACAGGTTCCCCTGATAGGTTCCCCCTAATGGGTTCCCCTGATGGGTTCCCACTAATGGGTTCCCCTGATGGTTCCCCTGATGGGTTCCCACTGATGGGTTCCCACTGATGGGTTCCCCTGATGGTACTTAATCAACGTAACTTTGATTTAGAATTTCTGATGTGCGGAATACTTCGTTTGCTTACAAGTAGCATTAGACATTCTCCTTCACTTTGTCAAGTCCTTTGAATGTTCATGTTTTCTGACTTGTCTTGTGAAGTTATTAACTATCCACTGATGAATAAACTTTTCATCAGTGGATGCAAAACTTGTGCTGATCTTAAGGTTTATAAAACACCTCAAGTATTTACAGTTGCACAATTTATTACATAATCATCATCATCATCATTTATCTCTAACAGTAGTCCAGTTACCAATTCTCTCTTCACTAAATCATTGATAGTCTTGTAGTTTAGGTGAGAGAGCTTCTTGTCCCACATTCTGCTCTCATCAGGGGTTGCTTTGATGTAGAAACATGATTCTCCACTTACTGAATTGAAATCAGCAATGTAGAGATCTCCTTTTCTTATCCCTGACAAAACCAGCTTCCCATCATCCTCATTTGGGATCAAGCACTGATCCCTTTTAAAAGAAATGATATATCCTTTGTCACATAGTTGACTTATGCTTAACAAGTTGTGCTTAAGCCTATCAACTAGTGCTACATTTTCAAATGAGACATTCTCATTTGTTGCTTTGTCATAACCAAGAGTCTGTCCTTTGTTGTTATCACCAAAAGAGATTACTGGACCAACCTTTTTTTGAAATTCTGTGAGCAAGGTTTTATTTCCTGTCATGTGTCTTGAGAAACCACTATCTAGAAACCAGATTTGACTGCTTTTGACTTTTCTCTGCAAACAATAAACATTTAATTTGTTTTTGGTACCCAAGTGGCTTTGGGTCCTTTAGGTTTAGTCACAGTTAATGGTAAAATAGTTTTTTCTTTATGAGTGACTTTTGATTTTGGAAAATTAAAAACTTTCTCCTTTTTAGGAGCTTCAAAATATGCTTTTGATTTATCAACAACTTCCTTATTTTTACCCTTATGGGTGCATGCTTGAGCAGTAGGTAAATCATCAGCATATAAAATTGTGCCAGATAAAATTTGTGGTTTTTCTTTACACTGAAAAGATAAATGATTATTACTACTACAATTTCAGCACACTTTTCTAGAGGCGTCATGAATGGAAGTGTAATTACTAGTTTTGTTTACTCCTAGCTTACCATTCCTATTCTTTTTATTTTCCCCTGATAGGCCTTTATCCCTTGAAGGGCTATGAAGGCTTGATGCACTCTTTCCCCCTAATGACTGTGTATCCACTGATGCACAGTCTGGTTCTTTTTTGACTGTAGGTTTGAGTGCTTTGGCAAGAATAGGTTTCTTTCCACTTCCACCACTTGGGGAAGCTTCACTCATCGGGAAAACATTTCTTTTTTCCAACTTTGTTACAGCCTTTACAAACTTAATAGGTTGTAATGGCCTTTTTCCAAAGCTAGCTGCATTTTCAACCTCAATAGGAGGTTGCTTCACTAGAGTCTCTCCAAAGCCTAAACCAGGTTTGGGATCAGAATTTTTGACTGTTCAACTGATCCTCTAATTTCTTGCTGGACTCATTCCATTTCTTTATGACTTCCCTTTCTTGACTTAGAAGATTTGAGGTTCATTCCTCTCTTTTAACAGCACAATCAAGAAGATTTTTAGTTCTTGAGAGTTCTTTTTCAAGACTCTCAAGTCTAGAGAGTTCTGATTCTAAAAGAGTGTTTCTAGCAGTTAAAAGTTCATTTATTTTCTGCACTCTTTCAGTTTCAGCTACAGCACTCCTCAGGGTGTCATAAAGATCCTTTTTCTCACAAGTCATTTCCTTAACAGTTTTAACACAATCATTTTTAGACATGTTAGAGGAAATTTCAAAACTTACTCGTGAGTTGCTACTATCAATGGATGAGGCCATCAGGGCTAGGTTGACATATTCTTCATTGTCTTCTTCATATGAGTCAGCCCAGTCGTTTCCCTCAGTAATGTACGCTTTTTCCTTCTTGGAAGCATTAAGAAGGTCAAAGTACTTTTTCTTGTAATCCATTTCAGTTTCCTTTCCTCTGAATTCACCTTCCTTTGAGGTCTTGTGACACTTATTTGCAAAATGGCCCATTTCATTGCATTTGTAGCACTTTATTCTTGATTTGTCAATAAAGTTTTTAGTGCTACTGGGCTTCCTTGCTGAAAATCCTTTGGATTCTGCAGGCTTTTGAAATTTCAGCTTGGAAAACGTTTTTGCAAGAAAAGCCATGGTTTCATCCAGTTGCTCTAACTCTTCAGGAGTATATTCATCCTCCTTTGAGTCAGCTTCGTTGTCCCCTTCAATTTCAGCATCCCCTGACTGTTGCTGCATCAAGACACTTGGTCTTGCATCTTCTTTGTCCTTCTTGGCAGCCATTAGGGCTATAGATTTAAGCTTCCTGGCATCCCTTGACATTTCAGATCTTTGTTGAACTTCAAGTTCGTATGTCTTTAGGGTGCCATAAAGCCTATCCAAGTCTAGGAGATTCATGTCCTTGGATTCCCTGATGGATGTCGTCTTAGGATCCCATGATATGGAAAGGGCTCTCATGAACTTTCTGTTCACATCTTTATTAGCATAGGTCTTCCCATATATTCTCAGGCCATTTACCAACCTGTTGAATCTGTCAAACATTTCAATGAGTGTTTGACCATTTTTCATCTTGAACCACTTATACTGCTGTGTTAACAGCTGTAGTTTGTTCTCCCTCACTTCCTCAATTTCATCACAAAGGATTTTTATGGTATCCCATATAGATTTAAACGTTGTAAGATTCATAATACTATTCAGCATATCATCGTCTAAACCATTATATAGGATGCCTGTGATTTTCAGATCCTTCTTTACCTTTTCTTTTTCCTCTAGTATCATTTCATCAGTCGTCTTTGGAACTAATTTTTCTGGAACACTGACTCTATTGACAACTTCTTGAGGAATGAGTTTCTTTGGAATGTGAGGGTCTTCCTCCATAATTTGCAAATATTCATCATCGATTGCTCTTAGATGAACTATCATTCTTTGTTTCCAGAAGAAGTATTTTCCCCTTTCCAACATGGGGACTTTACTATTTCCTGTTTTATTGGCCATTGATAATGATCGTCTAGCAAGTGTAATCTGCAACCTGGCTCTGATACCAATTGTTAGAATAAAATAGCCTTAAGTGTTTGTAATGGGGGGGGAATTCAAACACTCAAAACTTTTTCTTCTTTTTCAACTTTTTGTACAACAGGGAATAACTATTATACTTAGAAAAATAATAACAGATAATCTGATGAACACACATATTCAAGTTAAAATAAATCTATTAAAACTTAATGTTTTTTTGGAAATCTAGTTAATCACAACTGTAATTAATCAACTACAAATTCTGTAATGAATTATAGCTTCTAATTCACACTCACTAGCTTCTAACTTTCTTTGAAATATTTCTCTCAATATATATTACAAAGCTGCTCTAGTGATTTGTATGCTTCAGTGTTTGTTTGATCCGTTGGATTGCTATTTGTGTAATGAAAACTCTTTTGCATATATAAAAGATCAGTAGTTGAAATCACGTGCGTAGACGTGCTGTTCTTTTCAACTTTGTCGCATATATGTCACATCGTTGTCGTTTAGAAACTATGTGTCAGACTGCTGCTACTTTTGTTGCTTCTTTTTCATCCCCTGATCTACGTGCATTTAATGTTCGAGAGTTTTCATTGGACCAACCAACTTCAAGAGATATCTTTCCAGTTAATATCTCATTGCTTCTTCAACAAGCTTCATTGATTTGCGTGTTAGACCTGATGACGGGTGTATGCAGTTACAACCATCCACTAACGACAAGCCCTGATGAGAACTTGATTAGTGCTTCTGGATCCCCTGATGACAAGTCTTGTTAAAGACTGGATCAGTGCTTCAAACTTCACTTGAGTTTACTAAGTGCTTCTTGATCCCCTAATGTTATGACTTATGACATACACTGATGGTTTCCACTAATGCAGTGCTGAGCATTCCCCTTGATGGGTTAGCCTGACACTGTCATATCCTGATGTCTTCCCCTGACAGGTTGACATGTCTTGATCATGCCCTGACACGTTTCCCCTGATGAGTTTGACTTGCCACAACCATACCCTGACACGTTCCCATGATGGGTTGGTCTGCCTTTGTCATCCCTTGATGGGTTCCCCTGACGGATTCTAATCATTGAAGCTTTGTTGAGTTTGTTTGGATTGTCTGATATGTGGAATACTTTGACTATCTTTGAGTACCAGCAGACATTCCTCTTCACATATCAAGCCCTTAGAAGTTTCCTTGATGACTTGACTTAGTGAAGAATATTTCCTCCCCTGATGATCAGATCGATCATCAGTGGATGCAAAACTTGTGTGGATACTTAGGTTTATTGAATACCATAAGTATTTACAGATGCAGAATTTATTCTATAAACATCATCATCATTATTTAACTCTAACAGAAGTCCATCAAATGGATGTGAAAACAGTTTTCTTAAATAGAGACTTAGATGAAGAAATCTACATGGAGCAACCCGGGGGCTTTAGAGCTCTAGGGACCGGAAAAAAAAGTCTGTAAGCTAGTCAAATCGTTGTATGGTCTTAAACAAGCTCCAAAGAAGTGGCATGAAAAGTTTGACTATGCAATGATCACTAGTGGATTTAAGATCAATGAGAGTGACAAATGCGTTTATGCCAAAGAAACTGAAAACGGTTATGTCATTTTATGTCTATATGTCGATGACATACTCATTGTTGGTAGCTCTGACAATTTGGTCAAGTCTACAAAGGATATGTTGAATTCTAAATTTGACATGAATGACATGGGTCTTGCTGATGTGATCTGAGGAATAAAAATCCTTAGAACCGCAGATGGTATAGGATTAAGCCAGTCTCATTATGTGGACAAAATTCTTGATAAATTTAACAAGGATGATCCATGTTGCAAGAACGCCATTAGATAGTAATTTCCATTTAACAAAGAATCTTGCTGAGGGTGTTTCCCAAGTGGAATACTCAAGCATTATTGGGAGTTTGATGTATTTAATGAGTTGCACACGTCTTGATCTTACTTTTGTGGTAAGCAAGTTGAGCTCCTACACGAGTAATCATAACACTGAGCATTGGACTGCTATAACTAGAGTATTACGTTACTTAAGATATACTCGTGATTATGAATTATATTATACCAGATATCCTGTTGTACTAGAAGGCTACACGGAGCTAACTAGATATCTGATATAAAGGAATCGAATTGCACTAGTGGTTATGTGTTCACACTAGCTGGAGGTGCAGTGTCGTGGAAGTCTGCTAAGCAGACTATGATAACCAGATCCACAATTGAGTCGGATTTTATTGCTCTGGACAAGTGTGGTGAGGAGGCTGAATGGTTACGCCATTTCTTAGAAGTCATTTCAAACTGGGATAGACCTGTGCCGCCTATTAGCATTCATTGCGACAGTCAGTCTGCTATTGGCAGAGCGCAGAACACTATGTATAATGGTAAGTGTTAGAGATAAATAATGCTGATGATGTTTAGAGAATAAATTGTGCATCTGTAAATACTTAAGGTATTTTTATAAACCTTAATATATCTACACAAGTTTTGCATCCACTGATGATAAATTTAGTCATCAGGGGATGAACTGCACTTCACTAGGCAAGTCATCAGTTGGAACTTCTAAAGGACTTGATAGTGAAGAGGAATGTCTATTGCTGCTCAAAGTCATTTAAAGTATTTCGCACATCAGACAATCCAAACAAAATCAACAAAGTTTCAGTGATTAAGACCATTAGGGGATGACATAGGCAGGCCAACCCATCAAGGTATGGCAATGGCAAGCCAAACTCATCAGGGGGAACGCGTCAAGGCATGACAGTGACATGGCAACCTGTCAGGGGAAATCATCAGGTAATGATAGTGTTAAGCTAACCCGTCATGAGGAATGCTCAACACTGTATCAGTGGAAGCCATCAGTGTATGTTTCAAGTCCTAACGTCAGGGGATCAAGAAGCACTTGGATAACTCAAGTGAAGTTTGAAGCTTTGATCTAGTCTTTGACAAGACTCTTCATCAAGGGATCCAGAAGCACTGATCAAGTTCACATCAGGGCTTGCCATCAGTGGATAGTTATGACTGCATACAATCGTCATCAGGTCTTACACGCAAATCGATGAAGCTTGTTATAGAAGCAAGAAATATAAACTGGAAAGATATCTCTTGAAGTTTGGTGGTCCAATGACAACTCTCGATCATTAAATGCACGCAGATCAGGGGAAGAAAAAGAAGCAACAAAAGCAACAGCAGTCTGACACATCATTCCAAAAGGACTTCGATGTGACATATATGCGGCTATGTTGAAAAGAGAAATACGTCCAAGCACGTAGGTTCAATTACTGATCTTCTATATATGCAAAAGAGTTCTCATTGCACAGTGTATCAATCCAACGGATCAACCAACACACTGAAGCATACAAACACTAGAGAAGCTTTGTAATATATCTTAAGAGATATATTTCAAAGAAAGTGAGAAGCTAGTGAGTATGAATTTGAAGTTGTAATCATTCACAGAAATTGTAGTTGATTAATCACATTTGTGATTAACCAGATTTTCAGAAAAACCCCAAATTTTAATATAACTATTTTAACTTGAATGTGCGTGTACTTATCTTTATTTCTTTAAGTTTTTCTGATATTCCAGCTTGTGCGAAAAGATTTAGAAAGAACGAAAAGTTTGTATTCATCCCCCCCCCCCCCCCCCCCTTTACAAACACTTAAGCTTATTTTGTTCTAACAGTAAGTCAAGACATATTCGTCGTCGACATAATACCATTCGACAATTAATCTCAATTGACTATGTTAAGTCAAAAGAGAATATTGCGGATCCGTTAACCAAAGCATTGAACAAAGAAGCAGTTGAGAGATTGACCAAAGGAATGGGTGTCAAGCCTATGAAATGTTAAAAGTTTTATGACGGAAAACCCAACCTAGTTGACTGGAGATCCCAAGATCTAGGTTCAAAGGGACAACCTAATCGTGCGACTTAGTGTGATCACTGTGGGGGTAACCTCAACTCATTTTTGTTAAGAAACAGTGATAAAAATGGTAAGGTTAGTACTATGTGCTTTAATGACTACTAAGAGAGTATCATGTTTACTCTGGATTTAGGCAGTCACCTATGTGAGAGAGAAGTGGGGTAGCTTCAAATGAGAACTTGAAGGCTTTGTTCTTTAGCAACTCTTGCAGAACCAAGGGGGTTTCATGGCCACAATGGACCAAATCATGTGAACAGGATGCCACAGAGATGGTTCCTGTGTAGTGTATGTGTGTATCTTTACTTTAATAGATGGACAGTTCAAAGACATCACGTCTACTGGACAACTGGTAAAACAATCATACTTTACAAGGAGGAAGTTCAAAGGGTAACACCTACTTTCTCTATGCAGGGATCAGTTGATGAACACTTTATCGTTAAACCTAGACAATATCTCATTCATGTAGGGGATTGTTGGAAATTGAGGAGAATTTGAATGAGAATTACTCTCATTAATTTGGGAAAATTTTTCGCTTAGAATGAAAGATGTAGAGATGAGTTATATGAAGGAATTTTTGTCCCACATTGGAAATTAGAAGGAATAGTGTTCATCTTTTATATGGGAAGGTAAATGAGTTAGTCAAGCTGACTTGCTGCATTATGCTCCATCTATCACGCCCGCGCAGGGGGTGCAAATCCAAGAATTTCTGAATGCGCGACCTGCGGACCGTAATTGGGGAGCCTGATCAACCCCACTTTTTATTATTTTCGGAGTTAATTCTTTTATTCATGAATGCGTCAGGGGATGCCGAGAATAAATATCCACTGACGATTCCAAAAGGCAGAACCACTAATCTCGACGGTTGTGAACGTGACCATCTAACTCAACAATTGGGAGCGTGGCCATGTAACTCGACGGTTGAGAACATGGCTATGTAACTCGACGGTTGGGAACGTGGCATTGCATATGAGTTAATGGGAACGTGGCCTACCTAAAAGGTTTTCTCCTGCCTATATATAGAGGCTTATTCCATCAGTTTTGAATAACAGAAGTTTCGTCTTTCATCCCTAATTCTAAGTTGTTCATTACAATTTTTTATTCGTGTTCATCAGTAAACAGACTTTGTGCCAAGTCCGGTCTCTGTAATCCATTTTATCTTGGGAAACAGTAATTCAACGATCCTCTGAAGCACCTAGTGAAGAGATGAAACTGTTTTAAGGAAAGCGTGTTTACACGTATCTCGGATTTTTTTCTTATATTATTTAGCCGTTGCGAATTCTATTTTTGAGCCCAGTTTCCAACATTAATCACCTGCAAACATTCGGTAAGACTGGGTGAGAAGCATCACAATTGATATTATTTTGAGTAAGAAGATCCGAAGCTTGTTGACAGTCCGAAAATAAAACAAGATTAGAAACATTATACTCATCAGCCAACTTCAGACCATCATAAATACCCCATAACTCACTAATTAAAGGAGAAACACCTTTCAACTTTTTCATCATGGCTTTAGCAAAAACCAATTTAGGATTTGCGAGCACAACTGCAACACCACCTAGGTTGTGAACCCTAGGTTAACTGAATTGTTTTTCATTGCAATGCAATGTGTTAAGATTAACTGAATTCCAACGATTATAGTCTGGTTCAAAGTAGATTTCAACACATTAGATATCATAAAAGTTTTTTGTTCAAAAACACCTCTGTTTCTAGAATACCAAAGGTTCCACGGACCAAAAGCAAAGAACACCTTCCATGGGATCCCTGCGTGTCTTTCAGTTTGAAGATTAAATTGTACCCACTTATGGAACCCATCAAAACTCTCTGCCAAAATTTCCTAGCAAAAAAACACGACTTTGATCTTACGAAACAGCATTACATTTCTTACACAATTTTGATTCCAGCCAAGGGAGATTCATGTTAACCGGCAAACGATCATGAAACATTTTCCAGAAAAATATATGTAGTTTGGGGGGAAGTTGAAGTTTCCAATTCATTAAGTGAGACGCTTCACGAGTCTGAGCTTTAGAGAAGAGAAGTATATCATCAGCGATATTCTAGCAAGGATTTGATGCTTCTGCTGCTCAGCCAGGTGAAGGTTTTATTATTAGAAAATATTGATGATTCCACCTGATATTATTAAAAGAGACGGTAGAGAGAGAAAATAAAACCAACTGAAGAATATTAGTGGGGAAATTTTGATTTTGTAAGACTTTCTTAATGAAGCTCCACGAAACTCTATCATAAGCTTTATCTAACTCCAATTTTATTATAACATACGCACCTCTATTCGTTTTCTTCTTCTTTAGAGAATGTATGCGTTCATTGGCTATAAAATAATTGTTCGAAGCTCTTCTACCTTTAACAAAGCCAATTTAGTTAGGGGTTATGATTCCTTGCATAAAAATCTGCAATCTAGCCACAAGAATTACTTAAAAAGTATTGCTCATTGCTAATGTTTACTAATTTGCCAATAAATACTTGAATGCTATGTTTGTGAAAATCAAAATGGAAAGAAAAGAAAAGAGAAGGAATTTGAACAATTTTTTTTTTCCAAATCTCTTGCTTGTGAAATTTTATAACAAAAGAAAAGAAGGGAATTAAAATCAACTTTCTTCCCAAATGTGAAAAGATTTGAAAGGAATTTAATTTAACACAATTACCCTCTAAATAATTTTTACAAAAACCAAATAATCTTTTTCTCTCCACAAGCACACAACACAAGAAAAGAAATTTTACTGTACTCTCTTCCTCTCTTAAATATTACTCAATCCGTTTCAAAATTAAAATATACTTCAGTTCACACAAAATATATTTTTGAGATCCTATAATTGAAAGTTGAAGTGAAATTTCTAATTTTTAATAATTTTGAAGTGAAATGTAAAGAAATACATGATAAATATACTTAAATACAAACTTTTATAATTTTATAAATTCATAACACAAATGAAATCTTAATATTTCAAAATAATACTACGTTAAAAGAGAAATGCATCTTTAATTTTGAAACAAAGGGAGTAATTTATTTTCTTTAGATATTTACAAACATCGCGTAATAAAAATTAGGGAATATATATGCCACGCAGCAGAAACAGGTAAGTTACTCAATCCGGATTATAGAAGTCGGTGTCCTTATTGATTTGTTGTTATTCCTAAAATTCTACTTTGTGGTTCAAATGATAGATGAAAGTCTTATACAACTGGACCATATTATACTCGTGAAGAATGGAAATGTCATTGTTCAATTATACGTGCGATTCATAGCAGTTATCTATCTCTATGAAATGGACTAGATTTCCCCATGGCCGTATTGTATGCGGAATTCGAGGGCTTGATATTGGTTTGTCATTTCTTTTACCACAGTGATGCCCTAAAGTTCTCAAAAAGGCGTTTAATTGATCATTTGATCTAATGAGTCAAAATGTCTTTTACAACAGTGCTTGGAAGTTGGAATCAAAGAAACCAGCTAAGTTGAGCTCACAACAAACGAGCGAACAACAGAACCGACTTTTTAGACAACATTGTGCGCGCTGTAGTAATAAAGATAAAATTACGTATTAAACTACATATATTTCTTTAGCTATTGTTACTGTATTACATCTACAGATATTGGGTGTCTGCCTGCCTGCCTAAGGAGCTCATACTAAACGCTGATGGCACTTAATTGCTACAGATAATATAACAGCAGCCGCACATATGAAAAACTCATTCTGTGAAAATCGTCAACACATTCCGTTAATCCACCTGCGAATTAAGTTCAGGTCAGACTTATACTCTTGCTGCCCATTATATCATACAACAGTTTCCAAATGATTACGTGACAATCAAAAGGAGCATGCATCTTCATACTGGCTAAGCGACTGCTGTAAGGTGGTCGGCCTAGCTTAAATCAACTTGTTGATATGCACACAAGAAGTCAATTTAAGGTTCTTGAACGAATCTCACGTCAATACTACTCAAATCACACGAATAGGGTTTTGTTTGTCTCATAAACAAGAAAGAAAACATGCAAGACACTTTTCTGAATTTTTTTTAATCAAAATCTTTGTTTTTTTCATTATAAAATACAAGCAGCTATTTATAAGCCGATAAAAATCCTAATCCTATTTGGAAAGAATGACAGATTGAAAAAATATCTAATTTAACAAGGAAAGAAAAATAAACCTATTATGACTAGGAAACAAATACGAAACAAATACAGAAAGTAATAAAATACATAAAAACAATAACGGTAACTGTCAGTGTATAATTGGTCTATCAGAGGATAATTATCCCCTAACGGATAAATTTGGCTGTCAGCGGATATTTATTCCCTGATGGGTAAATATTTATCCCCTGACGGATCAAAACAGTCATCAATGGATTAATTGATCCCCTGATGATGATGTCACACTATCCCCTAATTATCCTCCGGTGACGTCAACCCCTGATGCTTGGCTTGCCATCTGCTGACGTTCATCTTAATATCCCCTGACGCCCATTTCTAGCATTCCCTGATGCTTTTCTCGGCATCCCCTGACGCCGTTCTCGGCTATGCTGCAAACGTGCTTGACTCCATTTTTGAAAGCAAAGTAATAACATAATTACAAGTACCTCTCAATGGATCATAATACATCTTACGCCAAGTCCAAGTTTCTATTCTTTCTTCGTAATGCTCCAAACATAATCCCAATGCCCTAAATTCTTGAAGTGTCAAACCCGCTGCATTTGACAAACTTATTTCAAACTTCTTAGTCTTGAATCTAGTAATTGGACCTCCAAGCCTTAACTCGCCATCACCATCTGATCCATGAATAGTTTCTAATGAAGACAAATCTGGTTTGCTACACTTCATGCCCACATCAGCGACAAAAAGAGAGGAAATGAAAAATCTTCTATGAGCAGATATCCAACAAGACAAAATTTTAGCTAAGGAAGATGCACACGTAAACAAAGACAGATAGAAACAAAATTGCAAGTCATCAAATTTAGGAAGGACTGGATAAACTTTTACTCACTAACTGATATTCAACTTTTTTTTCTTATAGTTGACTAAACAGAATAATTCTGTAGCAATCACCAGTTGACTTCCTCCCTCACGGCCACTGCTACACATCACCATTACAAATTTATATCCAACATCTACAAACATAAACTAATGCAACGGATTTGGTATTACAAAACGAAAAAAAATGTTCAATCCAAAAACAATCTGATAGAACACACATCTCCACCAATTACCTTAGCTATGGTCCAAAACTCATACACTAAATACTACTGATAGCAGAAGTGAAATTAGTCTTGGATGGAGAGATTTCCAATTTTAGAATCTTTGGGGCTTACGAATAAGGAGCGACGTGAGGCGCGTGCCTTACCGAAGTGAGACACACATATTTAAGATAATGTAAAAGTAAAAGATAAAAAAAATATATTTAATCATTATTAATTTTATCACCTATCAAGCAGTCATATACAATTAGTGTCTAGTAATGCTCAACTAATAATAAAAAAATAAATATAAAAAGATATTTTATAAATAATACCATAAACATAGACTATAAATAGACTACAGCCAGTAATTCATCCTTTGTCGACTTGTGGTTTAGTTGCATAGGGTAGAAGCAAATCATTCGTGCAATCTTCTGATATGGTGGTAATATATATAATAATTAACAGGAAACATCAACATTAACACCTTAATCACTTTGCTTGTCCAGTTCAGAATAAATTGCATCAATACTGTTTTGTTTAGACAATGCCTTGAAAAGCAAAGTTAATTAAAGTTTTTAACTCCATAATAGACATATGACAAACTGTAGAATTCATTCTCTGCTTCATATGCACCACGAATGACAGCTTATAGAGGTAGAGAAGATTTATAATATTACCTTTGACAGAGAGTCTTAGGTTAAAAACTCATTAACATGTATCCATTTGGTAGAGGACCATTTATTCCCTCTGATTACAGCACACCCACCTAATGAAGACAAAACATGATATTAAGCTCAAACAATATAAATTTCAGGAGGCTGGTGCAATAATAACGATATTAACCATGCAAACTTGAAGGATCTACAGTTGCATCAGGCTTCATGCTCCAGAAGAGCAATGCATCACCCATCGTTGGTTTAACAGACAATCCTCCTTTCCTGCATTCAGATAGCTCATTCCATGGCACGGAACTAAAATTACCTTTGGCAGCAGGGAAGACAGTCTCTCCTCCTTCTTCGACCTCAGATCTGTGAAGTAGTTATAATATATGACATTACAACACATGCGGTCGGGGGTGGGGTGGGGTGGGGGGTGTTTAGGAAAGTCAATTTACTTATAATGAGATGATGTTACTTACAGGTACATAAGAACTGTAGCCATACGCTGACCTCCATTCTTAGTATTGAACTCATCAAGAAAGTAATCATGATGAGGCTCATATTCTTGCCCAACTTCATAGTGGAGAATTTGAAGACCTTCTCCATGCTCTACATGTGAACACATTAGAATGAATAACGAAGAAGAATTCAACTGCCAGAGTATATCGTGGATCATAACACAAATTATGTGCAAACAATGTGCTTTTCCAAGGCAAACTTGGATTGAAAGATACCAATTCAAACATAAGATGGGATAAAACGAACAACACAGAAGACGAAATGGAGGCTCTAACGAACCACATTACTTAATGGATCCTGCAAAGACTTGATGGTGAGATTCAAAGCCATATTATATAACATTGCGGTGAAAATGCCAAACACAGGTTTCACGGAGATAGGCTTAACAGTGTCATGCATAATTGCCAAGGAGAACAAAAACCTATTTATCGTCTATGCGACTATGCGAGAAAATGAGGAACATCGCCTCTTGCAGAAAGTTAAATGGTCAATTGACATTCTTCCTTACAGAAATCCACCTAGTGATTGGAGGTATTAACCAAAAACCAGACAGCTGTGAAATAGACACAAGCCAAGGATCTATTGTGCAATAAATAAGATTACAAGGGGAAATTTGATTGGTTTATGTAGGACTTACGTCGAGCTGTGAGAAAAAAACAGAGATAAGGATATAAATATGAGCCTAAAAGCTGATACTTGATGTGTTTTGTTTTAAGTACGAGTTTCAGGAAGACTTACACTATATCCAGAAACCCAGGCTATGAATGTAATGAATAGGCATGCATAACAAGTAATGAACAGAACATGAATGCATGAAGGAGAAACTTGTAAGAAAAAAGACTCACGACTAGTTGGAAACAGCATACCTACAGGTCAGAAGGTGAAATCTGCGGTCTGTTTCTCGATGTTCCTTATTGTTTTATCATGTCCTCTAGCCAGAAAAGTTCCATAACTCGTCCTTACCCTGAACATAAATAATATGGATATGTATAACCGTGTATATAATGGAAAAGCATGGTGATAAAAAATGGTGTTTTTTCTAATAATCCAAGTATACTGTCAACAACACTTGACTTGTGCATGTGAGGCTTCGCAAGATTGATTAGATAATCACATTCACCTTCGACTACACAAATTAAATGAATACAAAATTAAGCAAAAAACAACAATACCACCTTCTAACATTACGGTTGAAGATGAGACATACAAGAACTATCCCTTCAGGGACTTCTATTATATATATAATTAAGATTTTGAATTGGAAAAGAAAAAGGTCCAAAATAAAAATAAAAATAAAAGCAGAGATCTAAAGAGAATCACACGGATGGAAACCTTACAAATCATCAAATGCTACGGCATCTATATTTCCTATAACTAGGTTTTGTTCACACGATAAATGATGATCTTCATAGACGAGTAGTCAAGTACCAAGTGTGCATCAATCTCAACCTAAAGAAGGTGCCGGTTGCCACCTCAAATTAGGAGAGGAAAATAGTTTTAATATATTAAGTAATTTTTTTAAAAGTAAAAGGACGAAAATATAAGGCGTACGCCATAACTACTCAGTACTCACCATGAACTTGAAGATTTTCTCTTAACTAAAATTCCACCGTGACACTAACAGACATACTTCTGTATAAACTAAGGTACCTCTGACATTTAATTGACTAGAAAAAGAAAATTTAATGTAATGAAGGAAACATATACAGTCATACAGATATACATACAATTGAAGTAATTTTAAACTCCAAAGAAATTACTCCGTAGTGCACAATAATTCCATAATGCCCGAGCACACAAAATTCAGATTGAACATAGGATTAATTGAAATACAAACATAAGGGAGAAAAAAAATTCTAATAAAGTGAAAAAGTAGAAAACCAGGAAATTGTGATAAATGACGGCTCTAGGTTCCCAAGAGATGACTTCAACCCACGGATCTTCGTTGTCTTCGTCATCATGATCTCTATCACTTGAGAATTACAAGCAATTAGGAAAAATATGAGATCAGAAAAGAGAAATTCGAACCAGGAAATTAAAATAACGTAAAATAATAAGATGGAAAGGTGATGAGAACATTGCGTACCTAGGGAGGGAATTGTGAAGGATGGAGGTGAGATTATGGGGTTTTGAAGGAGAAGAGGTGGAGGTGGAGGTGGAGGTGGGTGACAAGAAAATTCCAAAAGCCAAGAGAATGAGAAAATGACCGCTGCAAATACAAAAGTAGAAGGCGACAAAATTAAGGAAGAATAAGAAGACAACGGTTTACGAATCGGAGTTCGAGAGTGCCTTCCTCCTCCTTTCATCCCCATTGACGTACGCAACACAATTAAAATCTATTGGAAGAAGATTGATGGAGAAAAGAGAATATCCGTCCTTGGGTTTCAAAATGGAGAAGATTAGAAGAAGAAGATTTGAAGACTAGATGAAGAGGAGGATGAAATGAACGACGCTACCACTAGCCCACAAGGCATATAGTAACGTATATCAATATCTATATGGGAGTAATACATCTATTACCTATGTATTAAAACGAGTAAGCAACCAAATATATGCTAGGTAAAATTTTAAAAAATAAAAAAGGACAAACAACAAAGTATTAAATTTTAAAATAATTTCATAATAAAGTTTTAATATAACTCTAATTTTACAATAAAGTGAATAATATACTAATTTATCTTATAATAATTATAACCAACTAATTTATTCAAATAATTTATGTGTAATTTAATAAAATACAAATATTTGTAATCAAATCATATTATTCTATGATATATATATATATATATATATATATATATATATATAAAATTCAAATTTAATAATTTAATTTTAAATTTTAATTAACTAAAAAAATATAAACATATCTTTAATTAACACAATATCTTCAATTCTAAAATATATTATTTATATTTAAAAAAAGGTCAAAAAAATATTAAAGGAGTATACAACAAAAATAAAAATAAAAAGCACAATTGTAAAATATATTATATACCTCTTACGAAAAGATAATTTAAATTCTTTTATCTAAAACAGTATATAACATCTAAAATGTATTAAAATTTTCTTTAAAAAAGGTACCAAAGTGAAAATCAAAATGTGAAAAAAAAATTATTAATAAAATATGTTCGTATTGCGCACAGACTTTATAACTAGTCTACACTATACATTAAAAGAGTAAGAGACGAAATATATGGTACACACGTAATACTTTAAAAAAAAAAAATAATAAACAACAAATTCCTAAATCCTAAAGTAATTTCATAATAGAGTGGGAAGAGAACTCCAATTTCGTAATAGAATAAACAATATATTACTTTGTCCTATAATAATTTTAACTAATTAATTTATCCAAATAATTTATATATGATTTAACAAGATACAAATATTTGGAATCAAATTATATACATACATACATACATACATACATACATATACATATATATATATATTCAACTTTAATAATGTACTTCAAATTTTAATTAACTAAAAAAAATATAAACATACTAAAATATATCATCTATATACTAAAAAAAAGGTCAAAAAAAATCTTAAAGGAGTAATGGATAAAATGTATGGTACGTAAAACCCTAAAAAAAAGAAAAAAAAAAAGAAGAAGTGAATAATTAAAAAAGACGGTCTCAATATATCCAAGACATATTAGATTAACTTCTTAGTGAATAGCGTCAATGATTAAGTTCAAAAATTAACGGGGTGACTTTTTAGTTCATATCATAATATGCTCCCACCTTCATTAAAAATAAAAATAAAAAACAGAGAAAGAAAGGTTATGTTTGAATTCGTTATTAAAAAATCACGCAATCAATTTTCAATCAAAAATAAAAATAAGATAAAAACACTTAATAATACATATACCACAATAAAAAAGACTGTGCCTGACGCATATATTTAAAAAAGATGTAATAATTTGAGCAACTAATAAAAAAAATTATGTAGTTCAAAATAAAATAAAAATTACAAAAGAATTACCTTATAGAATTATTTAAAAAAATTATATAAGCAATCACTACATTTAAGAATTTGACTAAAATTCAAATTGAAAAAAATAGATAATAAAGTATTTCGTCATACAACTAACTAAAAATCATTGTAAGTAATTCTTACTTATTTTCATTTTTCTTAAATGTACAAGTTTAAAATAAAAATAAAAACACTTAATGTTAGATAAATGTTGATGATGATAATTCTATTATAAAGGAATAAATGTGCATCAGTAAATATTCAAGATATTCTACAAACCTTAGTATATTTGCACAAGTTTTGCATTCACTAATGGACAACTTAGTCATCAGGGGATGGACTAAACTGCACTAGGCAAGTCATTAGTGAATACTTCAAAAGGACTTGATAGTGTCAGGTGATCTCTGTTGTTACTTAAACATTCAAGTATTCCGCACATCAGACATTTCAAGCAAAGCCAACAAAGTATCAATGATTAACCGTGCATGTATTTTAATAAGGCATCAGTGAAAAACCCGCCAAGGAAAATCTAAAATACTGCATCAGGGGATGACTTCATTAGGGGAACCCGTCACGGGATGACCTCGTCAGGGGAAGTTCAAACGTTTTGTGTTAGAACTAAATAAGCTCAAGTGTTTGTAGAAGGGGGGGTTGAATACAAACACTCAAAACTTTTTGCTCTTAAAGAAAAACTTGTTAATTACTGCCAAAAATAGCTACAAGAACAGAAAAACTATAATGAGTATTAAGCTGAACACACAAGCATTCAAGTTAAAATTGTTGTATTAAAACTTGAAATTTTTCTTGAAATCTGTTTAATCACAAATGTGATTAATCAAATACATTTTGTAATAAATTACAACTTCAAATTTACACTCACTTAGCTTCTTACTTTCTTTGAATATTTCTCTCAAGATATATTACAAACATTCTCTCTAGTGTTTGTGTGCTTCTATCTATTGGTTGATCCGTTGGATCTCCACTTTTTGTAATGAGAACTATTTTGCATATATAAAAGATCAATTGTTGAACCCACATGCTTAGACGTGTTGCTTTTTTTAACTTGGCCGCATATATGTCACATCGTTGTTCTTTTTGGAAGGATGTGTCAGACTGCTGATGACTCTTGTTGCTTCTTTTTCATCCCCTGATCTTCGAGCATTTAATGATCGAGAGTTGTCATTCGATCACGAAACTTCAAGAAATATCTTTCCAGTTATATATCTTGCTTCTGTGACAAGTTTCAATGATTTGCGTGTAAGACCTGATGACAAGTATATGCAATCATAACTATCCCCTGATAACAGGCCCTAATTTGGACTTGATCAGTGTTTCTGGATCCCCTGATGACAAATCCTGTTTAAAGACTTGATCAGTGCTTCATGCTTCACCCAAGTTAATCTATTGTTGTAGAGTTACCCAAGTGCTTATTGATCCCCTGATGTTAAGACTTACAACATCTACTGATGGCTTCAACTGAACAGTGTTGAGCATTTCCCCTAACGGGTTCCTTGTCACTGTCATGCCTTGATAGATTCCCCTGACAGGTTGGTCTGCCATTGTCATGTCCTGATACATTCCCCTGATGGGTTGATCATGACAATGTCATGCCCTGACGTGTTCCCCTGATTGGTTTCAATCACTGAAGATTTGTCGATTTCGTCTTGAATGTTTGATGTGCGGAATACTCAAAGGCTTGTAAGTAACTTTAGACATTCTCTGCTATACTATTAAGTCCTTTAGATGTTTTCACTGATGACTTGAATAGTGTAAAGTAGTTCATCCCCTGATTAAGGTTTATTGAATACCTTAAGTATTTACAGATGTACAAAGAAAACTCTAAGCAACATCATCATTTGTACCTAACAATCTCCCCCTATTTATGATTTATCAATTTGATAACCATAAATTTATTTGATGCACTGATGATGATGTCAAAACCAAAACTTTACATTATCAATAGAAAACTAACAAAATTGTATTGATCTATTCTATTCTACTTGTATGAACTAAGAAAGTAATTGTACAAGTATTTCCTATCACTATTACAAACTATACATTTTAGACATCAAGATCCCCTTTTTTTTTAGCTGAAACAAAGGGCAATGGATGACTTGATTCAATCGGTTGAGAGTCACTTCCAAGGCCTTGTCTTCTTTAATCTAGGTTTTGATTTGGAATCCTGAGTCTGTTGTCTTCTCATCCTGCTACTAGCTGTTCCAACTCCTGAAGAAGTCTTCTAAAATTGACAATATTGACATTTCTGCTAGATTCCAGAGCTTCAAGGACTGTTCTGATCTCTGACAAGTTAGCTGCAACAAGTTGTGACAAGTAAAAGGTGATGATATCCCCTTTTACATTTTTGAACTCAACACCCATGGGGTTTGTGATCATCTTAGGATATGCTTTGAGTCCTTTTACTAGGGGCACATCCCGTACTGTTGTTGCATTCTCATCATCAGCTCTGGTTTCTTTAATCTCCTTTATCACTTTCTGTATCAGTAGGATTCTGAACTTGATGACATGTTCATTCTTGTGATAAGCAATTTGGCTTAGAACATGCATCGCTTTTCAAGCCCATCAACTTTTTAAATTCTTATGCTTTTCTTTTGCCCATCAACTATTGTGAAGAACAGCTTCAATGGTCTTTTCAAAGCTGTGGGCAAACTTCTTTCATCATTGATGGCTTTCCTCAGCTTATTAATCATCCCCTTCAAGTCTCTGTTTAGCATTGTTGATTTGAAAATTAAGTTCAGGATCAACCCTAATTACTCAGCATCCATTCTCCTAAACCAGTCAAGGGTGACTGTGAACTATGACCTATTTTTCAGTTATACAGCGATTAGCTTTTCCCTTTTGTTGTTAGTCCTGACGTTTATGCTTTTTATTAAGAACATAAATGTCAGGTTCTTGCGCCTTTCATCTCTTAGGGATTCAGCTAGTGTGGGTGGTCCATATGGCATAGGAGAAGGTGTTTGATCCTTGGCTTCATATGACTTGGATTTGGTGGCATCAGGGGATTTAGGTTTTTCTTTATCTTTATCCATTGATGCACCCTTGGGGTACTAAGATTTCTTTGGCTGAGGTTTCGTAGAGGATTTTGGCCTGACACTCTTCTTTTTCTGCTCTTCCTCTTGTTTCTCCTCCTCCGCAGCCCTTTCCTCCTCTTGTTGGAGTTTATGTGCATATAGTGCATCAGCTTCCACAAGCTTCTTGTCCTGAGGGAAGAGAAGCTCCACTTTCCCATCAATTACTGTTTCAACAGGTGTTGAAAAGTGAGTTGTCTTCATGGCATCTCCAAGAAGCTTAGGCTCTGATTAAATATATGATTTCTTTTTGGGTTATTCAATCAAGATTACCTTTACCCTTATCCTTTAGAGCAGGAGCAGTCACATCCCCTGATGATTGATCATTTGAGGACTTCTCTGCAACAACCCCTGATGATGGCCTTGAAGATTTCTCTCCCTTTTTGACAGCATCATCAGTGGAAGTTGAGAGTTGGGATGTGACTCGAAGAACTTGTTGTAGAGTGTCAGCCATTGACAATTATAGAGTTTCCATGCTGGCCATTTTGTTGGAGAAGTCAGAAAGTTGTTTGTCAACAGTATCAGCAAGTTTCTTCATCCGGAGCATGGTTTGGCTAGTAACAAGGGAGTCAACAACTTGTTATACATTATTTATTTTGTTTTTAAAGTGTGTATAGAGTTTCTGATTTTCTACATCCACAGATTTCCCTATCATTATTTGGGATTTGAGCACCTTTGTCAAAATTGGATCTGTGGTCCTTGAAAGCTCTTGTTTGAGTAACTGTACAATATTAGCAATTTGATTCTTTTGAAAGTATAAATCAACTCCAATGAACCGAGGTAAGTCATCCGTTGGAGTGTCATCTTTATCACTCTCAGAAGAAATAGAAGTATATACAATATCTATATTTTCTCTATTTTCTTTATTTACAAGGATCGCATCCTTATTTCCCTCAATCTCTCATTTTACTATGCTTTCTAAGGCATCTCTCGAAGACTCTCCTTTTTCTTTGTCTTCTAAGGCAGTACTCCCATTCTCTTCTTTTGCCAAAATCCTCTCAGGGGATCGACTTTACCTCTCGTCACTAAGTATTCTCACATTCTCCCTCAAAATTGTCTGAGAAGGGCTCCTATGGGCTGTGAGATTAGCAACTGTGGCCAGTTCAAATAAATTATGTACAGTTTCTGGTTCCACAGAAGTGATAAGGGAAGGAGTGGAAGTCAATTGTGTACGTACAATTGACGAAGTATATGTTTTTATAGAAGAACTATTTACATGTGGGGGAACATAAATGCTTATTGGCAGTAGTATGTACAGGTGCATTGTTGTCCACAGACTGTGTCACAGTGATTAAATCATTTAAAAAGGAATCAACCATTTGAACATGTTGATTATCAATCACTATGTCAGTGAGTGTTGGTTCCTCCAAGAATTGAGAAATTGGAGAATCTGATGTCATGACACTCAGAGTTTGTGTCATGATATCTATAGAAATTTGAGGAATTGAGAAAGATGGGAGAGGTGTAGAGGGGAGTGTTGGTTGGATCATCGAATGAGGAGGTGATCCATCAAAAAAAGTTGTGTGTGCACTCACTGTGTTAGTTATCTGCAAGTGGCTCTCAGAGACCCTGATGTTAATTTCATCATGGGATATGGTCACTGTTTGTGTCTCACTCAACTGTGTCCCTGGTTGGAGACTATTTTCAATAACTAATTCCTTTTGAGAGAAACTAATTAGAAATGTGTTTAATTCCTTATCAAAAGCAGTATCCTTTTGAGAGGATACTGCCTAGGCTGGCTGTAGGGTTACTCTCTTGGCTACTTTCTTCAATCTCCTTAAGCCAATCACTCTCTCTCCTTGCTCCCCCTCACTTGTTACAGTTCCTTCAGAGGGTTTTCTTTTGGTACCCTTAGTCTTTTGGGAGACTAAGGGCTGGATTAATGAGAGTGGTTGTGTTGAAATTGGTGGTACTACTTAGGTAGGCAAAGAAATGGTGGTGATCTCTACCATAGTAGTTGAAGAAGAAGAAGTAATAGATTGAGAAGAGGAAGGGAGAGTTTAAGATACCTATTCCATATGTGATGGAAGTACAAATGATTCCACAGTAAAGGATTTCTTTATTATTTCTACAAATAATTTCTTCGTTTGTTTATAACTCTGTACAACAATGTCATTCTCAAAAAAAAAGATTAGTAATTTGATCCTTTATAATCATTGACAAGAACCTAACATAGTAAACTTCCTGTTTTCTAGAATTAAAACTACCCATTTTATTTACAAGATCATGAAAAATTAATTTTCCTATATTAATTTTTACATTCCTAATCATGGCATAAGTTATTTTAAGAGTTAATGATGTTATCACCTCATAGTTAGAGGACTTACCTGAAAACACCTTGTTTATTGTGTCAAAGAGATAGGAGATCTCCCTTTTTACATTGACCCTCTTGAGGTCTTTGAACTTCAACGCTACAGAAGTTGGCACGTTGTATCCCAATTCCCTCAAGAAGTCAAGCAGATCGGCATCACTTAGTATTTCCACAAAGTTTTGTGTAGGTAGCCCCAGTGCAGAATTAATTCTGAAATGAGTTATTTTACCCTTTTCAGAAGAAATTTTGAACGAGATTCCCTTTACCACTTCAGGCCTGGTTGTGGAGTACATGAATTTTGCACTTGTCCAAAGTTGGGAGATTGCTTTACCAGACATTTCTTCATCAGTAAAGATTGATCTACTATACTCAGAGTTTAGTAGATAGTTCATTACAGGCTTGAAGCAATCATGTACCTCTTCAATGTCTGAAAATCCCACATAGTTTGTGAGTGAAATCACCAGGTTCCTTAGGATTTGTTGAACATTGCTAGGTGTCATTTGATCTGTTTGAGATTTGAAGTTCTAGGGTTTCTGTGAATAAGAGAGATAGAGAAGGAAAACTAGAGCAAATATCAGAGACATGTTAAATGTTTTGAGGTATTTCAGAAAGAGAGAGAAAGAGAGATAGAGTATAAATACCCGCCTTTTTGACTTTTGAAAACCATTCCTGAAAACACGTTATCAGGGTGTCGCATCAATTCTGTGGTGAGACGTCATCAGGGACAAGAGAATTCCTTGATGAATTATTATCACAGACTCGACACAATCCCCCTGATGCAGTCAAAAGCCTTTTACCTGGCCCTGATGTTCGATGAATATACACACCCTGACCCTGATGTTTCTCGATAGAGACCCTAACCCTGATGTATCAGAAAAAAATGAGCAAAAACACAGAAGTATATGTACATATTTATATACTTAACATATATCGTCACACATCAATTAAATTTATCAGGAATTTCATGAGATAAGTTAGAAATACCAGAGCCTAAGCACTTGATAGTTTGAATAATTCCAACAATCTTTCTGATATGTTTCTAGCAATGTTTTTGAATTTTATTTAGCATAATTCACCATACCCAGCTCTCCCACAATATTGAAAAAAATGATTTCACCAAGGGTCTTGGTGAAAATGTCTGCCAGCTACTTGCTTGTTGGTACAAACTGAAGTTCAATGGGTCCATTTAAGACATGTTCCCTGATAAAGTGATATCTGATTGCTATATGTTTAGTTCTGGAATGTTGCACAGGATTTTCAGCAATTGTAATGGCACTTGTATTATCACACAAAATTAGAATTTTGTTGAAATTCAGACCATAATCCAATAACTGATTTTTCATCCATAGGATTTGTGCATAGCAACTTCCAGTTGCAATGTATTCAACTTCAGCAGTAGATGTTGAGATTGAGTGTTGCTTCTTGCTGAACTAAAATACAAGCCTTCCTCCCAAAAACTGATAGCTTCCTTTTGTACTTTTTCTGTCAATTCTGCATCCTCCAAAGTCAGCATCAGAATATCCAACTAATTCAAATCCCGACTCCTTTGGATACCAAAGTCCCAACTCTGTAGTACCCTTGATATACCTCAAGATTCTTTTCACTGCAATGAGATGAGACTCCCTTGGATCAGCTTGATATCTTGCACAAAAACATGTTGCAAACATAATGTCAGGCCTACTTGCTATCAGATACAGCAATTATCCAATTATTCCCCTATAAGTCTTCAGATCAACTTTCTTTCCATTCTTATCAAGGTCAATTTTTGTTACTGTGGCCATAGGTGTCTTTGCTACTTTTGAGTCCTTCATATCAAATTTCTTAAGAAGATCTTTGGCATACTTTGTCTGATGAATATAAATTCCATTAGTGACTTGTTTGATCTGCAGCCCCAAAAAATAAGACAATTCACCCATCAAGCTCATTTCATACTTGTTTTGCATAAGTTTAGAGAACTTTTCACACAATCTAGTGTCAGTGGTTCCAAAAATGATATCATCAACATATATTTGCACCAGGATCAAATGACCTTAGTGTTGTCTGAAGAACAATATCTTGTCAATGATACCTCTTGTAAACTTGTTATCCACTATAAATTTTGACAGTGTGTCATACCAAGCCCTTGGAGCTTGCTTCAGACCATAAAGTGCTTTTTCTAGTTTGTACACATGATTTGAGAATTTTGAGCATTCAAATCCAATAGGTTGTTGAACATATACCTCCTGTTCCAATTTCCCATTTAGAAAAGCACTTTTCATATTTATTTGAAAAACTCTAAAGTTTGAATGTGTTGCATAGGCTAAGAAAATTCTTATACCCTCAAGTCTGGCTACTGGTGCAAAAGTTTCATCAAAGTCAATCCCTTCCTCTTGAAGATATCCCTTTGCAACCAGTCTTTCTTTATTCTTTATAACAATGTCAGTTTCATCCATCTTGTTTCTGAATACCCACTTGGTGCCTATTATAATTTTGTCTCTTGGTTTAGGCACCAGCTTCCATACTTGATTTCTTTCAAATTGATTCAACTCTTCCTGCATAGCCATGATCCAATCTGTATCTTGAATGGCTTCTTCAAATTTCTTTGGCTCTATTTGTGAAAAAAAAAACAAGCATATAGGCATTCATTAGATGTTGTTTTTCTAGTTTGCACTCTTTTGTTTGGATCACCAATAATCAAATATGTTGTGTGACTTCTAGACCATTTAGGCTTAGAGATGTGTCTTGATAAGCTTGCTTGATTATCATCTCCTCCCC
Organism: Centella asiatica; assembly: GCA_014636745.2. NCBI lineage: Eukaryota > Viridiplantae > Streptophyta > Magnoliopsida > Apiales > Apiaceae > Centella > Centella asiatica. Next base: position 25,675,661 of record CM025784.1, on the reverse strand, counting down.
CTAAGTCTGTGCTACCAGCTTTTGAGAAAACTCCCCCTGAGTTAATGCTTAAATCAGGGTAAAGTTATCCCCTGATCATGCATGGCCTGATGGAGTACTCCCTGATATGTTGTCTAGGAAGTTAATTTCATCTATTGTAGGGACTTCTTTGTTGTTTGGATTGACATCAGGGATGGATAAATTCTCTATTTGTTTGTACTCATCAGCTTCATACTCTTGACAATCAAAATCATCTTCATTTTCAAATCTCAGTTCTTCATGAAAACCAAGGTCTTCAAGTCTAGAAATCTCTTGATCATCAAAAGCTACAATTATAGACTCCATCACCACTTGGAGTCTCTTATTATAAACCCTGTAGGCCTTAGATGTCAGGGAGTAACCTAAGAAAATTACTTCATCAGCTTTTGGATCAAATTTTCCTAAGTTCTAATTAAAGTTTCTTAACACATAGCAATTACATCCAAAAATATGTAGAAACTTGATGTTTAGTTTTCTCCCTGTCATTAGCTCATATGGGGTCTTGTTGTGAGCTTTGTTGATTAATGACATATTTTGAATAAAGCAAGCAGTAGATATTACCTCAGCCCAAAAATAGGTAGGAATCTTTGTCTCTGCTAGCATTGTTCTAGCAGCTTCTATTAGGGTTCTATTTTTTTTTCCACTACACCATTTTGTTGAGAAATCCTTGGAGCAGAATATGTATGATTGATGTCTTTCTCCACATAAAATCCATCAACAGCTGCATTCTTGAATTCAGTTCCATTATCTGTTCTCAATATCCTAACCACTGACCCTGACTCAGTCTCCACTTTCTTTACATGGTCAATGATTTGTTGAGGTACTTCATAGTTGGCATTTTGAAACTTGACCCAAGTATATCTGGTGTAGTCATCCACAATGACCATTGCAAATCTTTTATTTGATACTAACATTATGTTGACAGGACCAAAGAGATCCATATGTACCAATTGAATTGAATCTCTGATCCTTGTGGCTTCCTTGCTGACAAAGGACGATTTCCTTTGTTTCCCTTATTGGCAGGTTGAACATAATCCTTCTTGAGTAAATTCCACTTGAGGTAATCCAGTTACCAATTCTCTCTTCACCAAATCATTGATAGGTTTGTAGTTCAGGTGAGAGAGCTTCTTGTGCCATAGTCTGCTCACATCAGGGGTAGCCTTGCTATAGAAACATGACTCTCCATCCACTAACTTAAAATCAGCAATGTAGAGGTCTCCTTTCCTTACCCCTAATAAGACTAGCTTCCCATCACTTTCTTTTGAGATTAAGAACTGATCCCCTTTGAAAGAAATGATGTAACCTTTATCACATAGTTGACATATGCTTAATAGATTGTGCTTCAGCCCATCAACTAGTGCTACATTTTCAAATGAGACATCCCCATTTGCTGCTTTGCCATAACTAAGAGTCAATCCTTTGCTATTGTCACCAAAAGAGATCACTGGACCAACCTTTTCTTGGAATTCTGTGAGCAGAGATTTGTTTCCTGTCATATGTCTTGAGCAGTCACTGTCTAGAAACCAGATTTGACTGCCTTTGACTTTTCCTTATGAGCTGCTACTATCAGTGGATGAGGCCATCAAGGCTAGGTTGACATATTCCTCAGTGTCTTATTCATCTAAGTCAGCTTAGCCCTTTCCCTCTGCAATATAGGCTTTTCCCTTCTTGGTGGCATTAAGAAGGTCAAAGTATTTCTTCTTGTAGTCCACATCAGCTTCTTTTCCTTTGGATTCACCAACTTTTGTGGCCTTGCAACACTCATTTGCAAAGTGACTCATCTCATTGCATTTGTAGCACTTTATTCTTGATTTATCAATAAAGCTTTTGGTGCTACTAGGTTTCTTCGCTGAAAATATTTTTGACCCTAATGGTTTTTGAAATTTCAGCTTGGAAAACCTTTTTGCTAGAAAGGCCATGGTTTCATCCAGTTCTTCTAACTCTTCAAAAGTATACTCAGTCTCCTTTGAGTCAGCTTCTTCTTCTTCTTCTTCTTCCAGACTCTCTTCAGCTTCTCCTGACTGCGGCTTCATCAAGACACTTGGTCTTATTTCTTCTTTGTTCTTTCTAGCACCTACATTACCATCACACAAGATCTGAATATTATCCAATATAGATTTAGACATTGTAAGATTCATGATACTGTTTAGCATATCATTGTCTAAACCATTATATAGGATGTCGTGACTTTTAGATCCTTCTTTACTTTCTCTCTTTCCTCTGGAGTCATTTCTTTAGTAGTCTTTGGAACTAATCTTTCTGGAACACTGACTCCATTGACAACCTCTTGAAGAATGAGTTTCTTTGGAATGTAAGGACCTTCTTCTAGAATTTGCAAGTATTCATCATCGATTGCTCTTAGATGAACTATCATTCTTTGTTTTCAAAAAAAGTACTTCCCCCTTTCCAACATGGGAACTTTGCTATTTCCAACTTTGTTAGCCATTTTCAACCATCGTCTAGCAAATGTAATATGCTAGTTGGCTCTGATACCAATTGTTAGAACTAAATAAGCTCAAGTGTTTGTAGAAGGGGGGGTTGAATACAAACACTCAAAAAAAATTGCTCTTAAAGAAAAACTTGTTAATCACTGCCAGAAATAGCTACAATAACAGAAAAACTATAATGAGTATTAAGATAAACACACAAACATTCAGGTTAAAATTGTTATATTAAAACTTGATGTTTTTCTAGAAATCTGTTTAATCACAAATGTGATTAATCAGCTACAATCTGTAATAAATTACAGCTTCAAATTCACACTCACTAGCTTTTTACTTTCTTTCAATATTTCTCTCAAGATATATTACAAAACTTCTCTCTAGTGTTTGTGTACTTCTATCTGTTGGTTGATTCGTTGGATCTACACTTTTTGTAATGAGAACTCTTTTGCATATATAGAAGATCAGTTGTTGAACCCACGTGCTTAGACGTGCTACTTTTTCAACTTGGCCGCATATATATCACATCGTTGTCCTTTTTAGAATGATGTGTCAGACTGCTGATGACTTTTGTTGTTTCTTTTTCATCCCCTATTCTTCGAGCATTTAATGATCGAGAGTTGTCATTGAATTACCAAACTTCAAGAAATACCTTTCCAGTTATATCTCTTGCTTCTATGACAAGCTTCAATGATTTGCATGTAAGACCTAATGACAAGTATATGCAGTCATAACTATCCCCTGATAACAGGCCCTGATTTAGACTTGATCAGTGCTTCTGGATCCCCTGATGACAAATCCTGCTTAAGACTTGATGCCTTGATAGATTCCCCTGACAGGTTGGCCATTGTCATGCCCTGACGCATTCCCCTGATGGGTTGATCTTCAATGTCATGCCCTGATGCGTTCCCCTGATTGGTTCCCTTCCCCTTACGGGTTCCCCTGATTGGTTTCAATCACTGAAGCTTTGTAGATTTCGTCTTGAATGTTTGATGTGCGGAATACTCAAAGGTTTGTAAGTAACTTCAGACATTCTCTGTTATACTATTAAGTCCTTTAGATGTTTTCACTGATGACTTGAATAGTGTAGAGTAGTTCATCCCTTGATGACCAAATTGAGCATCAGTGAATGCAAAATTTGTGCAGCCATATTAAGGTTTATTGAATACCTTAAGTATTTACAGATACACAAAGAAAACTCTAAGCAACATCATCATTTGTACCTAACAAATAATTATTATTAAATTGGAAAATAAAATAATAATTAAGGGATAAATAGTTATTAATAATAAATAATTAATAAATCATTTAAGACAAAATTAATTAAGGAATAATTAATCTAAGGTCCCAAATAAATCAAATAAATTATTTGGAGACTCCCAATAACAAAATACTAGTTTGAAAAATCCCTCGAACTACATATTGGTCTAAATTGAATCTCAATATTAGTCAATCAAAGACGTAAGAAATATACAAGCACCTCACATGTGCATTCTCATGTTGTAATTAAGTCATGATTACTCACTTTACAAGTGAATTAATTTAAGCTTAATAAAGGACCAAGGCAAGTATATAATCACTATACTTTCTTTTAAATAATATGTATTATCATTCTTTTGATATACAAAGTTTATCCCATAATTTATTATGTCAAATCATACTTCGATTTCTTCAAAGTTTAGTAAAGTGTATTATATTGATCTGATATACGTGAAAAATATTGTATTAGATTTAAATATTATTTAGGCGGTTGTTTAGCTATTCAAATTCGTTAACACGCTAAAGTAAATCCTATATGGATGTAGAAACTTATTTCATACCCCATACTTATAAAGTATATCCATATGGGTAACTAAAGGCTAGTGGAATGCATTTGTCTGGCACCCCGGGCCTAGGATTTTATAGGGAATGGAAATCGAGGCATCAATAACCAAACCCTCGTAGATGAAAGATTTCTGCATTGACTACGTATATTATTATGATGAAATCAGATGGTGGTCAGGCTGATCAGCTAATATACTGTTTGATATGAACTTCTAGGGGCACGTGTGCCAAACGGATTTGGTTATAAGGCACATGAGAATTATTCAAATATTCTTTCAAGAAAAGGGTCAAATCCCTTATTATCACTTGGGGTCCCTAAGCTATATTCTTCCAAATTACTCAAGAGGTGTCCATATTGTTTTTTCGAACCTCACAAACACTTAAGCCCTAGAAATTTATCCCCTTTCAAAGCTCACTCTTACAATATATTTGCTGACGTAAATCGCTCATGTTATTATTACTAAATGTTTTATAGGTTATTGCGATAAGGTTTGACCATTTGGTAAGGGCAAGACAAAGATGTACAGATGAAAGCTTCCTGATCGCTATCATATGGATGGCTTTTAGAGGAAGAGTGAAGTGTGAAGCTATAATAGAAATGCTTAAATTGTAAGGCTTGTATAGGTCCCTCATAGACTTCTGCTGTTAGAATTTATTTGGGACATTGTAATAGAGACTAAATTTCTCTTATTTAATGTTATTTAATGGGTTCCTCATAAACTTCTGATGTTTTTTTTTCCCAAAGTCTTTATTGGATTTTTGGGGCTGTTACACTCTCACTAAGGTATGCACAAGTAAGTGTGGTAGATATGATGCAATTACCATGCTTGTTCAAAAAATAACATATAGTTTAATATTTAATAGGGTTATTAACATTGGTAGTCTATTATGTGTTGAGATAAATGATAAGCTAGGTAATGCATCAAACAGATCAAATATCATTTACTATGTTAGGTTCATTATGATTATTGCAAATCACTTATATAAAGAACTTAGTGTAGATCAAAAAGATGATACATTGGAGGTTTGCAAACAGGCCAAGAGGTTGTTTTCTAACTTAGTCAAAAACAATCTCAATGTTGATGTCAAACTTGTGCTTCCACAACACATGCATGTATATTCTTAACCCTTGACTATTGCAATCTCTATTTCTTCTACTTCTGCTACAATGAATGAGATTAGTGCTAACCAAACTTCTTCTGCCCAAGTAGCAAAACCTTCTAAATCTAAATCTACAAAGCAAACCACATCCTCTATCTCTCAAAAGACAAAGATTGTAAAAAAAAAAAAACCTACAACTACAATTGTTGACGAGGAGGGTGAGCAGTGTAAGGGGGTTATGTTTGTCCCACAAGATGGTTTGTAGAAGAGGGGTTTGAATACAAACCATAAAATTCTTTCAAACTTTGTGTATTGAGTGAATATATTGAATTGAAAGTTACGGAATTGAAAGAGTACAATATATCACAAGTACTTCTGAACTTTTATTAATCAATGACAGATTACAAAAGCTCACTGGTATGAATGACCAACTTCAAACAATCTCTATTGATAATAACAGCCGCACTCTAAAATATAAATTCTAGTTTCTCTCAATTTTTTGAAAACTTGATACACTCTCTCTGTAAGTTTATTACATATGTTATATAATCTGAGATAATATGTATACTTGTGTTTTCATGTATCTCAGTGATTTTCTGGTTGTATCCCTGATGTTGTTTTATCTCAGATGCTCCATGTCTCTATTTATAGACATAGCTCCCTTGTCCTCGAAGCTTCTTTAGTGAGTTGTCTCCAAAAATATCTCTGATATTCTTTGATAATTGCAGCTCTGTCACATAACTTCTTCTTTTTGCATGACCTTCTTTGCACGCCAACCTGTTATGTAATATCTCTGGTGTATCAGCACACCAGCTCCCTTAATTTCCTCTTGGAGTACCCATGATAAGTTATCTATGCAGTGAATAACTTATCTATATGAGCTTCCTGGTTTTTGATTGGACCATCTTCCATGTTTTCCTCCTTCAAGTTTTTATAAGTTATCTCTACAGTTTTCACACTGGTAGCTATATACGCATGCTAGTGTCTAAGTATGACTTATCTCCATATTTTAATTTATCAGTGTTCACACCTGCAGTCTATAACTTATTTCCTTGAAGCTTCTTTGGTAGCCAATCTCTCCTTATTGGATCACTATCTATATTTTAATTTCACCACCTTTAAACTTGAATTAATGGATTTGTGAACTCAGTCATATATCATCTTCAGTCTTTGATCATTTATCCCCTGATGAACAGTCTCTGCTGCCGAGAAACCCATCCCCTGATAACGAGAAACCTATCCCCTGATGCTGAGAAATCTATCCCCTGCCAACGAGAACTTGTTCCCTGATGCCGAGAGATTTATCCCCTGACACCCGAGCACTTTGGCATTTCACATTTTATCTATTGATGCCCGAGTACTTTGGCGCTAGTGTAAATTACCCGACGACTGTGGCAATGAATAATTTTGGACTTCACTTGACTTCAGCAATAGAGAATTTTCCGATGACTTTGGCGATAGTCATTTTGAGTTTGGCAGTGTAGTTGATTTGCCCGACAACTTTGACGATAGACAAATGACTTTAGCGACAGTCAAAATAACTTTGGCATTGAGTTTGGCTTTAGCCAAATATCTTTGGCGACGGTCAAATCTTTTCAAGGCTACTTTAATGCAATAAAAAGTCTTTGCCTTAATCTCTGATAGTTTCAACATTAGTCTCTAGTATATCAAACCTTAGTCTCTGGTAGATCAAACCTTAGTCTCCGATAGGCTAAAATTTTAGTCTCTAACAGGCTAAATTTTAGTGTCCGACTCTTGGTCTCCAATAGGCTAAAACTTAATCTACAACTAATAGGCTAAATCTTAGTCTCCGACTTTTAGTCTCTAACTCATAGTCTTTGATAGGCTCAATTTTAGTCTCCAATAGGCAAAAACTTAGTCTCCGAGAGTCTAATTCCTTAGTCTCCGAGAGGCTAAATCTTAGTCTCCGATAGGCTAATTTTGTTTAACCAATTTTAACCTTTGTTGAACTCTCCAAATGCATTCCTTGTAGTCTCTAATAGTAGTTTCTCATAGTGCATTACTGCATATACTTGTACAATTACAAATCAAACAATTCTAAGTGTTTGTACATCATCATCATCAAATGTTATAATTCCTAACAGGTTATAAGGAAGAAAAAGAGAACAATAAGAACCCTTGGAGGCTGCTCAATATCCTCTAAAAAGGATATTGAGTCAATGAGGGAAAACATATCTTTAAGTGCATCCTCTCAAAAGGATGTAGCTATTGAAAATAGTCCACCTCTAGGAACACATCTATTTAAGTCTACACAATCAACACCTCTAAATACCTTTTAAAGGAAGAAGAAGAAACAAACTTTGGTCAATGATCAACCTGTCACTAAGTGCACATACATAAAGTCTCATATTGATGCTCATCTTTCTTCTATTCAAGAGGACCAACCAACACTTAATTCTACATTTATTCTTTCTTCTGCTCCTCTTGATATTTCTTCAAAAGCAATGGAGACCACTACCACTCCATTGGTTTTAGATTCTCAAATGGAGATCTTTTCTCTCAACCTAAAGATGATGCTGTCAAAAAGGGAGAGAATAATCAGACAAAAGAGAGTTAGATTATTGAAGAATGGGGGAAAGTAGTTAAATCTACTTATTTGTAAACTGTTGAGAGGATGATGGCTCAACTGGCAAATATGTTCAACAAAGAAATAGATGCAACCATCAACTCTAGTAGAAACTAAGAAACTCCTAAAAAAGCTCCAATTTCCAAAAAGGACAAAGGCAAAGGTGTCCTGGTTGAAGAGCTCAAGAAGACGAAATCTGCTCAACCAGGACAACTTAAACTGATGGGAGATGCCATAAAAACTACTCACTTTGAAATTGCCATTGATGGGAAGGTAGAGTCAGTTTATCCTCAAGAGCATAAAATGGTAGAAGTTGATGCATTATATGCTCAACAACTTCAGAAGGAGGAGGAGATGGCATTGGAGAAAGAAAGAGAAGAAGAGGAGAAAAGAGCAGTTGTAGCCAAGAAGTCGAGAACAAAGAAAGCTGCAGAAACAAGGAGGAGGAATACGGAGATGGAAGAGAGTGAAGAGATAGCTAAGAGGAGATCAGGTAGAACTAGAACTTCAAGTTCATCTCAGTCTTCAACTGCTCAACCTTCAAAAGATCAAACTCATCCTTCAAGATCAACTAATTCACAAAGTGCCTTGGTAGTTGGTGTTGAATCCCGCTCAACAGAAACAACTCCAAGTGCTGACATCTAGAGTAGGATGGCCAACACAGCTCAACTCAAAGAAGCTCTTAAGAAAAGTGTTGAGGTCATAGATGTCAAAGTAAATAAAGGAGGTAAATCGTATATCCAAATTACTCAAAAGGATGGGGAGATAATACACTTTAACATGCCAAGTCTGAAAATGAGGCCATTTGTTGACTTGGATGGTTATTAATTGTAGTTCCATGCAATTCTCCGCTTAACATCAAATTTAGAAATCAAATTATAGAGAAGATCAGAGAGTTGGAGAGGTTGATCAAAGTACCACAAATCCAAGCTATGCCTTATGCCTTATAAATTTGGTACCAAAGGTTCAACTTTCAACTATTTAGTCACTAAACTCATGTCTCATTTTCAATCTAGTTACTCAACTAAAACACTTTTCAATTTAGTTGCTGAACCAAAAACATATTTTCGTTTCAATTACTGAACCATAATTAATTTTTCAATCAAGTTGATTAAGAGCAAATTTTTTACAATTTCACCTGAATTATTAACTTGTAACTCAATTATGTTGACACATGATATGAATATGCTAACCTATATCTCAATTTTGAATTGCTATTATATGAATGTGTAATATTTTGACGATTTTGCAGGCTTATGTTGACAATCTTATATGACAATTTATCAATTTAAGCATTAATTATTTGTTGAATTATCTAAAAATTATATATTTATGTTACATGATACTAGCAACCTATGCCAAGTCAGTAATTCAAGTGATAATTCAAAATTTTAGTTGAAATCAATTCAATTGAAAATTATTTGTTAGTTGAGTAACTAAAATGAAAAAAAAAATTCAGTTGAATAACTAAATTGAAAACAAAGCATGAGCTCAGTAACTAAATAGTCATTTTTCCCATAAAAGATATTACTATATTTAACCTTTGTGTTTCTTATTATCATGCCATAGTATTTATGATTATTATTATTATATTTCTTAATGGTATCAATGCTTTTTTCAACTACACTATATATATTGGAATTCAAAGTCCAAATAAATAACCATAAAACACCATATTTATTTTGACTAAACAGAACGAATTTTGAATATATATAAATTTTGAATATATTTTTTTCATTTCTTTCTTCTTCTCCACCGGTCCGTGCCCTTTCTTTTTCTTCCTTAATCTCAAAATAAAATTAAACTTCAAATTAATATTCAACAGAAAGGAAGAAGAAATATATATAGAATATTTGTTCGACTGCTAGTGCTACCATAATTTCTGTTATGTTTTTCTGGTTTATAAAACAATACAGGTATCATGCTATACGCGGATTACGCAACTAGTAAAACTATTAAGTAATAATCCAGTTATCAGCATACTCTTCTTTCAATTAACACGAGGACTGAAATCTTCCGCGTTACATAAAAATGCCTTCGGATAAAAGGAGGCAAAATGTAATCAATATTCTACAAATGAGCTCTATATTACCACATATACATTAAACTACATTTACATGGACATTCTAAGTACCATAACATACACCAAATCTGACATCGGAGATAACAAGACAAAATGCAATTAATATCTACTAGTGAGCTCTCTATACATCAAACTAAATTTATATGGACAAAGTACCATTTACCAACTCTAACACTGTTGTCTAAATTTGTATGATACAAGAGCCAAAGTTTCTACACATATATAGTCCTGTAACTCCTGTTAAGTTCCTAATAATCAGAGGACGAGTATTAGCTCAATTGATACACCTCGTTCTTCTCCCTTTTACAACACCCCTCCCTACTGTAATACTTGAGTTCTAAAAGTACCCCAAAAAAAAATGTTCCTTATAATCAACAACGGAGAGCACCAGTTATCATGTTGCAAATATCCAACGTCCATATGCACCATAATTTTCAACCAACTTTGCTTTAGCTCATTGATAATATGGAAATAAGGTTTCAGGTTGTCAAGCAAGTAACTTCTCGAAGTGGTATAGTCATTTTTCACATAATTCAGGTGATGTAATTTCGCAATCACAAGCCCAGTCTGATTATGAGAAGGTACATATTTGACAAGAAACTGGTCCATATTTTATCTACCTATCGTCATCAATATCACCATCATCATCATCATCATTTTTTGACGAGCGCTGTTGAATTACTAAAACGGAACCACTGATATCAAAGTCCGAAGAAGCCAACAAGTCCCCAACCGTACCCAGCTCAGGACATTCTTCCCAGTCGCTCATTCCAGTTGTGATTGCCAACTGTCCTCTTCCACCCTTTCCCACTATAAACATCGAATACACGTCCGCTATGTCCCTTAAAGCTGACGCTGTCTCTCTCCCATTTTCCACACTTTTCTCAATATATCCCACTCGCCCTGATGTCACATACCTGATTTCATTAGCCAAAGTAGCACAACAGATGAGACAACAGGTGCTCGCTGCTTGTAAATGTAAACAATCAAAAGAACTCCTTTATGCATGTTCAAACTATTCTACTTCTACGTTGCTTTAATTCTCATGCAAGACACACACACACTTGTATTATTTGTTCACATTTTAAAAATAATTATGTGTTGCACAACCCAACCAGCAAGTATAACTATTAACTGTAGAGTTGTCTTTAATATATAACAGAAGTTTCTTTGGATCTCACTACTTTCCTTTATTTAATTATTAAAAAAAGGGAAAAGAATGACAAATTAGTATGCAAGAGTCCAAATGCTTGTGCTGTCTGGAACTGGTTATCAAGAAAACTATGATAATTAGCACATGTACCTGTTATAGAAGTCTGTCAGGACACTGTTGTCTACCTCGTTCTCTTTCTCATTATCCGATATTGCCATCAGAACACTCTCTTCCCTTTGCGCAATATTGACCTCCACATTTGGGTCCCTTGTTGATGTTGCAGGTAGAAATCGGATGACCGTAAGGTTTATATGATGATTTGAGCCAAAACGTTTACTGAATCCTAACGCCTCACGATCATCGGGTCCCCCAAAAAACAAGATTACAACATGTTGCAGTGATTCAAAACCGGAAGCCTTCAAGGCACCTGATGTAAGTCCTCTGTCTACAAGTATGGCAACTGAGCATCGGGCATGTCGAAGGACTTTCTGATTAGTCGTCCTTATGCCCACCTTGCCACTTTCCAACTTCCCATCTATCCTCTGGTGCTTATGGAATGGAAGAAGTATAATAGATGCTCTTACATCCTCTGCAAACTCGCAGACATCTTCATACATAGTAGAGAAGGGTGCTACAACTTTAACTTGATTAATCATCACTCCTGTTTCTGCAGTGAAGATATCCACGGCTTCGTTGATTTCCACTACATTGTTACCACCATAGTCTTCCTCGTCGCTTAGCTCGTCGTTTTCTCGCTGGGGATACAACATCTTTTTTTTAGTTTTAATTTTCTTGGGGAGTTCGATTAAATGCATCAAGTAAGGGGTAATAGGAACATTTTCAGAACCTCTTGATGAGGCAATCAGCCCAACCATAGTTGAAACAGGTCGAGGGCCATGCACACATGCCAGAATTCGGAGCTCGCTCTCTGGATCCTGTGATTCTAAAGTTACATGTTTATAGCCAAGAGTATCGCTTTCCCTTCTCACCAAGAAAGCTATGAGTGGCCCTGATATAATAGAACTAATCACTACGGAGGAAATCATCAAACTGTAGAATGTTTGACTGGTGACCATCTGCACTAATCCAAACAAAAAAAGCACCTATTTAGCCGCTTGTCTCAGTAAATTGCTGGCAGTAAATTACTGAAATTAAGTAGTACTATAAGTGGTATAAGGATTTATATATAGACACACAGACACAAAGATAAACCAACAAATATAGGAAAAAGAGAGACTGCGATCTCACTCCTTAACCATATCCAATTGTGTTGTGGATACGTGCCCAAAGTATATGAGAGAAAACCATACAAATTGGAAGAGCATGCAAAAACAATTTAATATATAAACTTATTGAATTTTTTGAGATTTGTTGATTTTTATAACCACGTAAGAATTAATGTGTTTCAACCCTTCAAAACACACACACACACACCATATTGCTTCTGCTTCCTTCATAGATAATCATTGTAACAGAGATGAAAGAAGGACTTACTCCGTTCTGTTGGCCCAAAGTCAGTGCAACAAGATCAACATGGCATTTCAAATTCATTAAGAAAGCAAGGAGGACACCCTCATTCAATGGAGTTTTCACGAAACGACAAGCAGCAAGGGTGCCAGTAATCTTGCCACCAATGCTTAACAAGATAATGAAGACAATAATTGCAATCCTCCAAACATGTTTATAGACGACAGTTAAATCTGCTTTGAACCCAGCATAGCCAAAGTAAATTGGGAATATGAAGTTGTGAATTGAATATGTGAGTTTTGTCAATAATGTCCGAATGGTTTTGCCTCCCCTGGGAAACATAGAGCCGAAAAGAAAACAAGCTACTATGCTGCTGTATCCAATGGATTCAACCCCCATTGCAGCTCCAAAGATAATTACCATAAGAATAAATACTTCAATATTAGATAGGTATTTTTTGTTTCTGTTTCTCCGATTCATAAACTTCGCAAGATATGTATTGGCAACAATTACTGCCACAATGACCAAAAGCGCAAGGAAACCATCATAAAGCCACAACTTGGTTTTCTCCTTTTTATTTCTGGAAACTATAATCAAAAGAAATACAGCATACATGTCACCAATCAAAGATGAAGAGATGGCTAGCCTTCCAAGATCTGTGGTTGCAAACTTCAAATCAGCAGCCAAACGGATTACAAGTGGAGAGCCTGAATTAGATAAGATGACTGAAATCATGCAGGTCATCAGGAAATGCTCACCATAAGCAGCAGTTTCTTCATAGATAAAGTTGGTTATGGCAAATGCAAAAATGGTACACATTACACAACCACCAAAAGCTATAATGGAGGCCCGTTTTAAGTTTCGTCTTAGATAAGGAACATCCAGTTCAAGACCAATAAGAAACATGATAGCAACACGAGCATACATTGCCATAGTCTCATAGTAGTCCGTGGCAAAAGCTTGAAAGAAAAATTTCTTCATAGCTTCTATATTTGAAATCCCTGAGGGACCTAGCACAAACCCTGCCTGCAATAAGGAATGGATGCCAAAGAAAAGGTACAACCAACATAAATAAGATACTAAAACCAAAATCAACAAGCGCACACGTGCTTGAGAGATCGAAATAGGAACATAAGTATATAATCAATGCCAAGCAAACTCTTCATGAATATATCCGTATAACATGCAAGTTTTTATATAATATCAAATCAATCAGATAATAGTTGACCAAAATCATTTCTAATCATCATCTTTATCAAATATGATCATCATCAAATTAACTGCCTAGTATTTTGATATAAAATTGACAAGGATTGGATGGGATAAGATAAAAATGTATGTAGAATGTATGTATGCATGTATGTCGAGATAGATGACATACTTACGAGAATTTGAGCAACAGGTCCAGGTATGAATTTGAGAGCAAGTTGGCAGGCATGAGAGAGAACAAGAATGGCGGCCACCTGATACCCCATAGTGAGTACCGGGTTGAAAAACTGATCATCACTACAACCCACGGGCGAATGGTTATCACCCATTTTATTTTATTCTAATATTCTTTAATCTTCTATATAAAAACCCCTTAGCTAGCTATTCTCCTTCCTGATCCCTTTTCAATTTTGATCAATCAGTTGCTTTTTGTTATTATTATTATTATATTATTCCGAAACCTCTATCAACTTCTGTAATTAATTTTCCACTTGAAATCAAACATTTGAAGCTAGATATTAAATTATTACAACCAAATTATAAAAATCCCTGAAGGTATTTAAATCATCTTCGAGCTGTTGATGCTGATGCTGATGCTGATGCTGCCGCTGATTATGAAGATGATGATGAAGGATAAAGGGCATCAAACGAGGATACATGTCATCGATCAATCGAAATGTATTTACGGAGTACGTAATTAATTAAATATTACCGATAGATCGAGTATCTTCTTCTTCTTCTTCTTCTTCTTCTTCTTCTTCTATTTACTTGGATGGACGTACGTACACTGCTGCCTTATATTCTAATTAAGGTCGTTTTCTTTCCTTTCCTCTCCCTCTCCGGCGGCTGGTCGCATCGATTAATGGACTGAGAGACTCAATTCAATCTCTATTTGTTTTTTCTATCTCTTTTTTTTTTTTTTTTTTATTTTTAAATTTGTCCAACGATCAACGAAAAGGAGAGAGATAGAGATGGGGGAAGCGAGAGACCGGGGATGGAAAATTTTGACTTCGTAATTAAAGTATCTAACACCCCCTTCTTCACTTTCTTTCGTTTCGAACGGTGGGCCGTGCTTAACGGGCAATGTATATACACAATAAAAAAAAAAATACATCATAATGCATAGGGTAGTAGCCTTTTTCTTTTCTCCTTCAAATTCCAATTACTCCCTCTAATTTATAATAACAATAATATATTTAATTCAAAGTACACATACTAACAACATCTCATTAACTATCGTCTCGGAATAACTCATCTTAATCTAAAAAAGCAATTTATCCTTTATAAAGCACGAGTACAACTTCTATTTCATTTTTTAATTACTTTTCAAAAACATATTCTACTAAATATTTTGATTGGAAAAGGATTACCACAAAAATTTACTAATTTACTGCTAGGTTTATTATCACAAGATAACATTATGAGTATAAAGATACAAAATATAGTGATCAAAGATCCGAGGTTTTTGAAATAGTCAAACTATATTTTATATTCCAAAATTAGATATATAATTTTAAATGAAGATTTCTAAAGATAATTTTATGTTTTAAAAATATCTTTTTTATGATGTTTAAAGTAATTGCATTGGTAATAATGGTAGAGATAATAATGTTAGAGACCACCATTGAGGTAATAGTACTAATTGAAGTAATAAAACAGTGAAGTGATATTTAATTTTTTGCGATCTAAAATTATAAATGTATCTTTAATTTTAGAATAATTAAAAAAAGAATATGTATCTTTAATATATTAATTTATATTTAATTAGTTTCGATTCTAAAATGATTAAACATTTTAACATATATATTAAAATTCAAACAAAATATACATTATTCAACTATTAGACACAATTTACACATCTTAAATTTTAGGATTTCATAACTCAAATAATGTGAAAGGAGGAAGTACATTTTAACACATTAATTACCCTGATATGAGCTTAAAGCAGAGGTGCAGTCCAAAATCATAACTAAAAATGTGATCTTTTCATTAATAGGTTCACACCTTTAATGGGTAAATATCAAAACATGAATAGCAATCGAATAAATACAATTAGGAGTTCACGCACTTAAAAATGAAACCAATTTATGAATTACTCATGGAGTCACGGTCCCAGTGTCTTGGGCATCATCAAACTCCTCCCCATCTTCCCTTTTCACCGGAACTTCTCTTCCTTTGATAAATTGGAGTTATTTGCTTGAGAATCCTCATATGAATGCACAGATTTATCTTCAATTATCCTTGTCCCCAACGTAAATCTTCATAAACAACACCACCCATTAAGAAATACGTTGCACCATAAACAAAGAAATCGATGGGGAAAAAATTTGGAAAGCCACCACGTACCTCCATGTTCATGGCCACTCTACCTCTCTAACCCCCACAAAAACACAAGGCCTGAAGACACAATGGCAAATAATAGCAGTAACATGGTAACCATAGTATGCTGGCCGTGGCTATCGTCGTTGATGCCAACTCCCAACAAACCTAACTCGGAATTGACGCCGCTATTGGAGCCTGGCTTTGTCATGTAAGGCGAATGCGTGGTTGGTTTTGAATTGTTGGAAGGGTTTTAAGTTGATAGAGCTATTATTATAAGTTGAAAGTGGAGAGGAATAGCGAGAAATAAGATCTACGAAACTCGATCCAAAATCTCACTGAACGAAAAATAAAAACGGTGAACTCGATCCGTTATTTTGACAAATATTCGCCGCTGGAAATCTTAGAATAGTACGAAGATGTTGTTGAGTTCGGCGAGTTCATTGATATCAGGCCTATTCCGCTCATAAGGGAATCGCCCTTGGGGCTTTAATATATAATAATTGATATACGCACACAGAGAGAGAAATACAAATGTCTCGATATCCGAGTGTGACACATTATCATTGTCTCGGTAATATTTATATTTTATGAAAACATAATATTTTAAATTTTTTGTTGGATAAACATAATAACAATAAATATGAATATTTGTTAAACATTTATAATATCACCACTATAAATTCAGAAAAACATAAATCTAATCATACATGTCTCAAGCCTTCAAAGCTATATCACTCGTGGATAAGAAAGTTCTTTAGACAATGCTAAGAAAAATGAATTCGTTAGTAGAATGAGAACCCATTAAAAATGAGTTTTGAATTTGAACGACGGAAGAAATGATAAAATTTCTATTTGGCGTTGATCTCAAGATGGGTTTTGAATTTGAACGATGGCGGAATAAAGGATAAAATTCTTATTTGGCGTTAGCTAGTTAAAGAAGGGTAATACAGTCTATTTAGAAAAATTAAAATTTTAAAAGTCACTTGGTTACGATGGTTTTAAAACATTGCAATTATTTTTGAAATAAAAACACTCCAATTTAATTATCTCTATATTCCGGAAATTGAATTGGATTGAAACCACTATATAATGAACATCATGATCACAACATGAACATCAAGAAAAAAGAAGTAGAACATCCCAATTAGCAAGAATAATGAGGAGGATATAGTGAACATCTAAAGAACTATATTTCCTATGAAAACTTTAATTAGTGCATAATATATTTTTCATTCAAGAAATTTTATTATCATTACTCTTTTTTCTCTTGACAACTTCAAATTGATTTGCTGTAATGTCGCCTATTGATGCTTTACGAGCAAGAATTCAGAACTTCAGAAAACAATTGATTGCAGGAAAAAAAGATGAAGAAACGCTAACGTTCAATCACATTTCAGGGGAAGAAAAGATGTTATTCATTGTTCCAGATCGCGGGAAAGGAAAGGAGGACCAGCGATTGTTGACGCGGAATGCTCAATAACAGTCGATCTGCTCTTTCGTGGATTCCATGTTCACAATTCGAATTTGAAAGCTAACGTAAGGTTTCTGGTGCAGAACCATATTTGGGCTTCTCCTTAATTCTCGCTCAGCAAATTAGGAATTCCACCGATTTCAGATGTTCTGCTGCGAATGCTCTAAATAGAAGCACAAAAAACATTTTGCAGCTCCATGACATATATAAAATATTTCAAAGCGAAAGGATCAACATAGATCTTCAATAACAAAGTCAAAAGTTTACATCTATGAATAATAGGGGGTTGGAAAAAAAAATGAGAGCACACACAATTCACCTAACACATGAATTTGAAAAGGAAAACAAAGAAAAAAAAAACACTAATCATCTCAATCAATTAGAGACAGGAAAATACTGAAATATGTATCTGAATAGAAATGGATAACCGACAAATTAAACGAAAACATCAAAAGAGATTCTGTTCAATCGATAAATTATACAAGAACATCATAAGAGAAAAATAGAGAGAACAAAAACATAAATTATTCAAATACTGAATATCATCATAAATAGTCATATACAACCCACAATAACACCCAATTACCGTAGAGTACATCAAGAAAAACCCTAATTATAATTAAGTATATGCAGTAGTCGTAATCGAAGAAAAGTCTGCTATTAAGTTGTTGAAGAAGCAATACGAAGGGTCTTGGTCCTAAACCTAAACCTGGGAGCCCTGGGAATGACTTGACTGGGTCCAAAATGGAACTGGCCGGGGCTATCGGTGAGAGGGGGACCATCGTCGTAGACATAACCGAGGAGTCGGCCGCAGCTATTGCATAGAATCTTGGTCCTCTTCCTTTGAATTCCCCAGTAATCGATGGTCTCGAAAAAGGGTCGGATCTTGTCCTCTCTCTTCCACCTGAATTTGGAGGCGTCCACCACCGAGAAGGAGAGGCTTCCTTTGTTGCCGGCCTCGAAGTACGTGTCCGCCGGAAATAGATGGTTCGTCTGGAGGTTCAGGTCGCTACCGCATTCCGCACAGCTGTAGATTGAAGCCATTGCTGCCGCTTTGCTGTTGGAAACTGTTTTTTCCTTTTCTCTGTTATTACTATATCTCTCGTCGCAAGCAAGACCAAAACGTTCTGTTTTATACTCCGTTTTTTTATCCTTTTTATTTTGACAAAACTACTTATCCTTTTTACTCCGTACACTTTTATTAGAGGATTAATACCGCCTCGAAGGTTCTATATTATACCAACCCATCGTCGGCATCAGGGTATTGTTATATACGCGTTTTCTTTTTCTCTTAAAATTTTTGAAAAGTGTTAACACGGTTTGAATCGAAGTAATGAAACGATAAAGAGAATAAATTAAAATTAGTGAAAATTGATGATATAAATAGTAATGATATCGAATGAGAGTGACAATTACAATTTAAAGAAAAAAAATTATTCTTACTATTTACTTTTTGTATTGTCATCATCTTTTCGATCTCTTTCTCCTCTTTTTCTCTTATCTCATCTTTAATAATCTTCTTCTCCTCCTATATAGCTATCGTTGTCGTTTTCGTCTTCGTCTTCATCTTCTTTTTCTTCTTTAGATCTATTGTTGTCGTCGTCGCATAACCACAATTGTCGTCATCATTATTACAAACGTCTCCTCTTTTTTGTTCTCCATTTTTCATCTTCTTCCTCATTCGTCTCCTCCATCTCCTTAATACATGTTATTTGTAGGTTTGAAAGTGAATAAAATAACTATTGTTTGAAAATAGAATATATACTATTTGTAAACCGATGATTTAACAGTAAAAATACTTATTGTTTGTTTTTTAATTAAATAATAAGTATGTATAGTGGGTAGGGTTGTGCTCTGGAATGGACACTAGAAGAGTTTAAGGTCGTACTCTGGAATTATGAGAAGGAAAAATGAGAGGAAAGACGGTCTAAACACAATATAAATATATACCCCAAATGGGATCCACCACCAATAAGATAAAAACAGGGCATTGTAAGGTGGTGTTTACAACACAAATTCAAACAATCTTAGAGATGAAAACTCTTCAAACACAAATTACAAAGTTATAGAGAACTTAACAAGCTTTCTAACGGATCAAGAATCAAATCATTTTGATAAGAAATGAGGGAGATCTCATCAAATTAATCCCACATATCTTTTGTTGAAATAAGTCTCAGTTTAGAATTTTGACCTAAGTTCATAGGATTACCTACACCTTCACACAAGAAATTAGGTAGAAGGCATATATGGTTGGAAAGATACACAAGTCTAGTTTCCAATAAAAAAAAAAGAATCAATCAAAAAGTTATTCTCTAGAGTGAGTTATTGAAGTTCTCCCAATGGGTGTTTGGGTTGATTGATGTAAGACTGCTTGCATGTTTTAAAGAGAGTTTTTGTTCCTCGGTGGATAAATGTTATATTCTTTGGAGGATATTTCTTCCATCAGTGAGTATTTTGTTCATCGGAAGATAATTTCCTCCATCAGTGGATATTTGGTTCTAGTTTTTCCATCGATGGATATTTCTACCAGAGGATATTTGTTCATCGATGAATATTTTCCACCATAAGATATTTTTTCATTGGTGAATATCTCCACTAGAGGATATTTTCCACCAGGGGATATTTGTTCTATCTACTGATGCTAGTTTTCTTCATCAATAGACAACACTTTTCAAATAACAACACGTAAGCTTTCAAGTCTAATGCTATGTATGAATGTATATGCATGTATGAATGTATATGCATGTATAAATGTATATGCAATGTTTGTGGATATTTTTAAACTATCAATACATGGCTTACATCAAATGTTAATTTAATTGGTAAAAATCCTTGAAATTATCTATTTTAAAATATAAAAATGACTATGTTGAGGTCAAAATCTGTAATAAGAGCTGGAACACTTGAATTCCTTGGTCAACGTATAGAGTTTGCATAAGAATAAGGTTAGAGGGTCACAGGTGGGTTGACTCGAGGTGTCTCCGGTGCAAGAATTAGTTTACTGGTGGAGGGTTCTAGTGAGATAATCGTTTTAGATAGAGAAAGTGTGATTACCCTCTTAGGTTGAAGTAGTCTGCTATTTAGAGAAGAGTTAACATGTGTCTTGCATGTACATGAGGGTTCCCAAGGTGGGTTGGTGATATTAGAGGTGTGCATCGATAACAAAATTGTATCGATTACCGAATTCATCAATTTTAGAGTATCGATACCAATACCGAAAATCGGTAATCGATACTGATATTTCTAGTTCGGTAACAATACAGTACCAGCTATAACCGGTTTGGTATCGATTACCAATTACTCATTAATTTTTTAAATAAAAAGTATTTAAATAATTTATATATTTATTAACTATATTTTTTTATACATATTTAACTATTTTAAAATACAAAGTTAATTAAAATATTAATTAATTAATATAATATAATAATTTTTTCCTTAATTATATTATTACTATAATAAATAATTAAATAATTATACATTACCGGTACCGATATCTGTTAGGTATAAATGATGATGATACTTATAGTTTTGATTGTGCGTCTGTACATACTCAGAGTGTTCTATAAACCTAAGTATTTGCACACGTTTTGCATCCACTGATGATCAACTTAGTCATCAGAGGATGAAGTATTAAACACTAGACAAGTCATCAGTTGAAACCTCTAAAGGACTTGATAGTAAAGACGAAACACTTGAGCTTGTTTTGTTCTAACAATATCGGTACCGATTCAGTAAATACCAAAAATTTAAAATAACAAACCAATACCGTTACCGCATAATTGGTAAATACCGATTAAAAAATACTGAAACATAATTAGTTCATTTTTTTACCGCTTTTTAGTATTGGAACAAATCGGTTCGGTAATTTACCGGTTGTACCTAAAATTTCGCACACTCTTAGGGTGATACCTTGCACGTGTGGGATGTGATAAGTAAGGTGACTTATCCCAACATGACAAATCACATTTATGTCCCCTCCATAATGACCAAGGTGACTTTGGCACATTGGGTGTTCCCCTATGTGGGTTGCCACATCACTGTCTTTTGAGATGTTGAGAGTCTTCATTTGCCCCCTACTTTGTTGTGTCGAGTATTCGAGATAGTGGAGTACTTTACTTCTTGCTCTTTTGGAGGAATTTGTCAAGTATGTTGTTGCAGGCTCGTGGTACACTGGAGGAAGGTTCTGGCTAACCCCGTCATTTACCTCCTAAGTGGTTGGGGTCATTGGAGAAACGAGTGCACGTGTTAGTGGGAGGAGTTCAGTCAGGTGTGCTTGTAGGAGGGAAATTGCCAATCCATGTTGCCCAGCTAGAGTGGATGTTGCTTGAGTCGAGCGCTTATATGGGACGTACGAGGGTGGTTGTAACCACATTTAATGTTGTCGTCAAAAGTTATGCCCATTTGATCTTGTTTGTCCATTTACGTTCAATCTTGACCATTTGTTTGAATTCAAGAGTCTATAAAAAGGGGGGAGGCTATAGTAACTCCCCATTTTCACTTTTACTTCCTGTAAACCGACGATCAAGAGATAGGATATTGCAACGATTTGGCAATAATTAACTTTTTTTTTCGGCAAGCTTTCAAACTCCTCCCTCAAAGCGTCAAAACAAGTTTGTTCCTTTTCTTCCTTGTTTTGCCTTGTCATTCAAACTGGTGTTGTGTTGTATTTTGCTTGTTCTCTACTTCTCTGGGTTTTTGTTGTTTCTGGTGGGGTTGTCCCCATTTTCATGTACGTTGTGAGAAAACACAGATAACGGTGAGAATGTTGACCAGGTTGTGTCAAGTTCTACTGATTCCATTAGGTCTGTGAACCACCAATGCTTAGGTGCCCCCTATCGATCTCCGAAGTGGTAAAGTTGTTTTCATTACTGATAAAAAAAAATGTTAGGTAGTT
This sequence comes from Centella asiatica, assembly GCA_014636745.2. Classification (NCBI taxonomy): domain Eukaryota; kingdom Viridiplantae; phylum Streptophyta; class Magnoliopsida; order Apiales; family Apiaceae; genus Centella; species Centella asiatica. Next base: position 25,653,088 of record CM025784.1, on the reverse strand, counting down.
AAAGGTTGTCTACTAGGTGGTCGTCAGCCAATCTTACTTTCCTCTTGGGTAGCTTTGAAATAAAAGGCATTAATACCAAATGTTAAAAGCATGCATTAAGTAATACTTTTGGAAGTAAATGAACCTATTATGTTCACAAACATGACATGCATAACAGAACAAAAAGTGCAGGAACAGAGCAGAGATTTAGTATAGTGTTCTTACCGTTTTTGGCCGCAAGGAAGAAGTTAAAACTTGGGTTGTCTCTTGAGAAGGACAGTTGTTCTTGATGGTGAACCTGGATTTTGTGGGTGTTTGGCTGTTTAGAAAATTATGAAAGTGGGGCTAGGGTTGTATCCAAATGATATATATATCTCACTTGCAGAGCAACAAGAGCGATTGAATTATTTGGAAATAGATTTCAGTCGTTGGCTATGAAAGAAAATAACAAGATTTAGAACAAAGTGATTGGTGAGAAAGGGTGGATGCAACGGCTGCTAAAGTCAGTCAATCATCAATCATAGCCAACAATCCAGTATATTGTTAGAGTAGATTAGCTAGTTTGATGGGTCACGTGCTCTCAATCCTAACAAAGTGTAATTAATACTCTTGTCTCACTGTCGTCTTTGGTTTAAAAACGGGTACTGTAATCGTGTGTTGCCTTCCCCACGTGAGAAAAATATATGCTTACTCTTGGTAAGTGCTTGAATAAAATAAAGGGAAATATGGTAATAATAAAATAATCATTAAAGGGTTTGAGTTTAAAAATATATTTAAAAACTTTTGGATATCATATTACCATAAATTTCCTTTAAGATATGAATTTATTATTCATACCAAAAATAAAATAATAACAGAAAATAATTTAAATCTTTATACATAAAATTAATCATAAAGTGAAATAAGTCATACAACATAAATCATCTTATTTTTCGGGTTCTCACATATATATTTAACGAAAAATCAGTACCTAGTGAGTGAGGAAAGGAAGCTGTAATTTATTATAGAATTGTAGTTGTTAATCACTTTGTGATTAAACAGATTTCCAGAAAAACACCAAGTTATAATACAATTATTTTAACTTGAATGCTTGTATATTCATTTTAATTTAAGTAAAGTTTTTCTAATCGTTGTAGTTATTCCAGTCGTTGTAGATAAAATTTTTAAAGAGAGAAAAGTTGTAGTGTTTGTATTAAACCCCTCCCACCCACCCCCCCCCACCCCCCACCCCCCACCCTCTACTCCTTCTACAAACACTTAAGCTTATTTAGTTCTAATAAGTTGCCTCCAAAAATATCTCTGATATTCTTTGGTAATTGCCTCCAACTTGCTATCTAACATCTCTGGTGTATTAGTACACCAGCTCCCTTATCTTCCTCTTGGAGTTCACATGATAAATTATCTCTGCAACATATAACTTATCACTATGAGCTTCCCTGGTTTTGATTGGACCAACTTTCAAATTTTTCTCCTTCAAGTTTCTATAAGTTATCTCTGCGGTTTTCACACCAGCAACTATATACGCATGACAGTGTATAAGTATAACTTATCTCCATTTTTTTTTTATCAGTATTCACACTTGGAGTCTTTATACATTTGTGTGTGTGTGTGTGTATAACTTATCTCCTTGAAACTTCTTTGGTAGTCAATCTCTCCTTATTGGACCACTATCTTTATTTTAATTTCACCTCCTTAACTAAAGTTAATGGACCTGTGAACTTAGCCATATGTCATCCCATATGTCACTTTTAGTCTCTGATCATTTATCCCTTAATGGACAGTCTCTAGTGTTGAGCAAAATGACTTTGGTGATAGTTAACTTCAAGTTTGGTGTTTTGTGGAACTTTGGTGATAGTTTTTTATCCCCTGACAGGCAATTTTATTCATCAGTGGATATTTATCCCCTGACGAGCCATTTTGTTCATTAGTGGATATTTATCCCCTGACAAGTCATTTTGGTCATCAGTTGATATTTATCCTTTGATGTATTATTCCCTAACCAGATGCATCGTTTGACAGTTCTTCAATGCAATAGAGTGTCTTTGCCTCAGTCTCTAATAGCTTTAAGAATAGGCTCCGACAGGCCAAAATTTTAGTCTTCGAGAGGCTAATTTTCTTAGTCTTTGACAAGCTAAATTTTAGTCTCCGATAGGCTAATTTTCTTAGTCTTTGACCGAATAACTCTTAGTCTCCGATAGGCTAATTTTTAGTCTCCGATAGGCTAATTTTTAGTCTCCGATAGGCAAAAACTTAGTCTCTAATATGCTAATTCCTTAGTCTCTGATAGACTAATTCTTAGTCTCTGATAGGCAAAAACTTAGTCTCCGATAGGCTAATTTTGCTTAATTAACTTTAACTTTTGTTGAACTCTCCAAATGCATTCCTTGTAGTCTTTGATACTCACATGCAATCTCTGATGGTAGTTTATGATAGTACACTACTGTAAGTACTTGTACAATTAAAAAATCTAACAATTCTAATTGTTATACATTATCATCAAATGCTATAATTCCTACCAAAATGTCAATCAAAGGGGTAATAGATCAACAAGTAGTGAAAATAACCTCTTTTTTGGTCGAAGGTGTTGCACCTGGAAAATTTTGAAAAATATGGGGTTGAGTTATGAGATTGCTAATTTAAAAGTTTCTTCAAAAACCCTTTTCCAAAAGTCCAAGTTTTTTATAAATGTGACGGGGTGATAAGATCATTTAAGACGAGTCGCCACCTAACAAATCTAAAATACTGTGTTAGGATACCTTTCTAGTTTTACCTTTTTGAAAATTAATTTCAAGATGACTCTTAAATTATGGTCACGACGAAACCTAGAAAACCCAAGTTCGTTGCTAGGTTAAATAGAGGGAAGGTGTTAGGCACCCCCTATTCTCACTATATCTGTGACGACCTCAAAATCCCTCACTGGATCAGGGTTTCGTCAAAAGAAGGAAAAGATAACCACACATCCATTCGTATTATAAATACTAGAAAAAAGAACAATATTAAAGAGTTATTACAACCCAAAATATTACATTTTCAGCGAAAACTATTCCATCTTTATATTATAATACAAAACATCACTTTTCAGATCATCTTCCTTCTTTCCTTATTGGTACTAAGAGAGTTAGCCAAACTCAATAACCGATCATCTTTGCCTTCCCCTTATCAGAGGGTTCATCCTTTATATTCTACCTTGCAAGACATTAAAATTCAACAGGAATGAGCGATTTACACCCAACAAGTATATAAACAATTTGGGAAAGCAAATCTGGAATTTTCAAGGCATTAAATTCTGTTGAGAGGCTTGGTGGAACAATACTAATGCCTCAGAAATCTTTAAAAGATCTTTAGGATTACTGATGATAAACAATTGTGTAATCCTTCTTAAAACAAAGCATAACTTCCTTAAAGTAAAAATATCAATCGGGGGCTAAACCCGTTGGATCTGCTAACCATACGATATACATGTGGCCTAACTGTGTCCGCATGATCCTTCCTTGTGTGAACGTACGTAGTCACATAAAATTCCTCTAGGTCAGGTGAAGAACAGATCAACACCTTTCCTTTCCTCTAGCCATCCATGTGGCATAACCCATTTAAGGGACATATCATTCTCATTTATTGCACAGATAAAATATTGAAAAATAACTGATAGAGCAAAGCTTCTTTATATCCATGCGCTTCCATTCATATCATGCTAGCGGAAATTAAAGCATAGCATTCTGTTTCTCAAGGAAATTTAAATATAAAAGTCATACTTTTGTACGCATGTCGAATCAATTGATCATGCGCTTAACTGAAATAAGCATAAGAGTAAGAATATACTTGCCTCGATCCTTTGCAACAAAGATTCAAATTCAACTTACTGGTGAGTGAAAGATTCTGTAAATTATGCAAGTAATATTTTAATACCTTAATAAGAATTTATGAAAGAAAATGTGTATGTGATGTCCTTAGACTTTTGCTGTCTTAAATCTGGCATAATAACATCAAATAATTTTAAGAAAATAATGTTTTATAGTCTTAATGACAGACTGTGCATCGGAAAATAATTTTCTCATTACCAAACTCGTCAGGGACTGATATCCTTAGCCATCAGAGATTAACATATATTTCCCATCAGAGACTAGGATTTTCCTTCATCGGAGACTAAAAATTTTTGCCCATCAGAGACTATGGATGATGTCATCAGGGACTGGACTTAGTCTGTCGGAGACTAAGGCTAACATCATCAGAAACTACTTTTAGCCTGTCGAAGACTAAGGCTGACGTCACCAGAGACTAAATAATTCATAAGAGATTGCTGACGTCATCTTTACTCATCAGAGACTAAAGGTGACGTCATCATTAGAGACTAACATTAACTCATCAGAGACTAGTGTTATCTCGTCAGAGACTAACTTCAACCCATCAGAGACTAAAGTATCTCATCAAAGACTAACATCTATCGCATCAGAGACTAACATCTATCTCATCAGAGACTAAAGTATCTCATCATAGACTAACATATTAGTCATCAGAGACTAACAAATATCTTATCAGAGACTAAAGTATCTCATCAGAGACTAAAGTATCTCATCAGAGACTAAAATTATCTCGTCAGAGACTAACATTAGAGCTTATTTTTGCTACCATGGAAGGCTTATCGTGAACAAACTCAGCCTAGGATGTCTCATGAAAATGCAAAAGAATATAAACTTAGCATAAATCTTTGATGCTTTACACGAAAGAAACTAAGTAGAGTACAAGGTTCTTACCTCTTCGTTCTTAAGGGTGAAATCAAAGCTTGTCTGAGAAAAATTTTTCAAAAGAAGAACTTGGAATTTTATGGAGATGATAAGTTTAAACGAAACTCTTAAAAGAGAAATTTTGGTAAAGGAATAAAAATTTCATCTCGAATGAGGTATTTATAGAGTTCAAGAGCAGTAAGCTAAGGTTAAGCTTTAAGATAAGATGATTGGTTAATTTGGACGGTAAAACGACTACTTATCATTACTCTTTAACAGCTAACAACTGTTGTCCTACATGCACAATGCCTTGATTGACTACTGCCACTTAAACAACTCTTTGATCAACACGTAGGTACAAAACTTACATAATCCTCTCACCCTCTTCCAAGCTGATCAATATAATCTTATATGGGATTTGCTAGTCCCATAAGCATGGATATCACATCATCATAAAATTTTCATTGTAGATATGAATTCATCATTCATATCTAAAAAGACTAACCTCCATGCAAAAAAATAAAATAACACAAAATAAAATTATTTCTTATCGTAAAATACATTTAAAATGTTCGAGTTCTCACAATATCTAGTGGCTGCTTTTTAAGATTTTGTTTTTTATGAAATCATCTCTTAAAACTCGAACTTGTCTTTGGAAGAAACATCAAAAGGCACATGTGTGCCAATGTGCATGTGTTCAGTGTATTTCCATTATTCAGTTTGGATTACATAATACAAGAGCTAAACTGGAGATGAAGGACCAGTCCTAAACAACTATCATACCGCTTTTACCTAACACAAAATTTACAACGTTCTTTAGAAGTAAACTAACTAACTTAAGACTAAACAAATGAACTTTAACAAATGTTGGCACCTGTACTGACGATTCTTGGCTAGATCCTCCCAAGGAGGGTTTAAAATCCATGCATCGTTGGCTCAGGCATGACACATAAACAAAAATTTAAAAAAGAAAACATAACTGTGTAGATATATACATATTGATAACAGGATAAAAAGGAAACTATTTAGATTACATGATATAAACTGAAATCACACAGAAATCATGAAAGGATTGTATGCATGTATTTGAGAGATTAAATATAAAGGTGTTCCAAATAGAGGTAGCCACGGACAAAGCTATTCTTGACTGAAAACTGCCCTATTGTAGGAAAATGAACTACAGGAGAGACAAAAGGCAAGATAGATAAACAATTACAAGTCAGGCTTCTATAGAACAAGGAGTTACAAGGATGATTTCTATATAAGGAAAATAGGGCCTTTTCCTTAGCTAAACTTTAAGAAAAAAAGCTTTGAACCTTTCTCACAGTTCTCTCTCTCTCTCTCTCTCTTTTTCTTTTTCAATCTTTTTTTTTCTCTTTGTTGATTGGGGTCTCTATTTATAGGCCCAGCCCATTTGTCCTCTAGGTTTCATCCATAAGCTATCTCTCAAGATATTTCTAATATTTCTCGGTAATTGTAACTCTTTCACATAATTTTCGTTTTTTAGATAGCCTTTCTTGCACGCCAACACTGCTATGTGACATCCATTGCAGCTGGTTTCTTCATATTGGACCACCTTCTTTTATTTTTTATTTTTTAGCTTTTGCCAATTTATTGGATTACTGGAGTCAGTCGTGTGTCATCCCACGTGTCACCTTCAATCTCTGATGACTATTTTATCTATGGTGTAGTGATGGGCTCTTATAACCTTAAGCAACAACCCCTAATGTAACAATTTTCTTAATCTCTGATGAGCCAAAACTTAGTCTCTGATGAGTTAATTCTCTAATCTCTGATGAATCAAAGCTTAGTCTCCAATGGGCAAATCCTTAGTCTCTAGTAGTATAATTACCCCCTGATGTGTTAGTCTCTAATAGTGTAATTACCCCCTGATGTACTAGTCTCCGACAGTGTAATTATCCCCTAATGCCGAGAAACATCCCCTGGTACTACTTTTACCACTAAACTATACTCGCTACAATGTGATTATTGTATACAAAGGGGTCTTTTGTCGAGTAGGGGAATTAGGCGTAATCAAGATAGGATCATAAAAAAAGAATCATGAAAATTAGAGTATTGACGTTTTTCGTGGGGTGATTTCAATTGAATAAAAAAAAGTGAAGTTCAGATTTGACTGTTTGCATCATGGAAGCAGATTACCCAAAAAATACCTGGGAACAATGAAAAAAAAAGATATCTCGGTAACGAAAACTATAGGGGGCTGTATTGGCGAGATCCAATGGTGAACAACTGCCCAAAAGAAAAACCGCCTGGAAGTCCGAGGACCTTTAGTACTGTACTGATGGATTTTCTGACAACTTTGACCCTGGGTAATTTATTCCCTGATGCCCAGACTTTGGCGCTAGTGTGGATTAACTGACGACTTTGGTGCTGAGTAATTTTATCCCCTAATGCCCAGAAGTACATCCCCTGACGTCGAGAAACATCCCCTGACGCCGCTATTGTAGTCTTGCTTTGTTTCATGTTTTTCAACGTTTTGTTCATTCTTAAATCCACCACAGATCTTGTTGAACTTCCCAACCAATGTTCCGCACAAGCATCAATGTCGAATAAGTTTAAGGACATCTTTCTTCACACCAAGCTCAAACGCCTTGGCAAGATCCTCGGATGTGTAGATCTTTGATGCAACTTACCTTGGCATTTTGTTCATCCATCACTATTCTTGGTTTATCAGGAATTGAGGTTATGAGCTCAATTCACTTCAAAAAGGAAAAACTATCAACCCTGCACTTAACACAAAATTAAATCCAACAAGTCTCATTCCATATTTGTATTACATCAAGGCAAAACATAAATAAAATAAAAACCAAAATTGAGGTGTCTACAGAAGACAAAAAGAGACGTTAAGGTTAAGCCACTCATCCCAAAATAAATACACTTAATAGTTAAACTTCTTATTCGATCAGCAATAACCTTTGTTAAACTTTTTAAAAAACAAAAATTTCTTATTTGTTTGATTATAACTAAAAGTTAAAAGTTAGCTAATAAAAAAAATTGTAAACAAATATTCTAAAATGACTTTTTGACTAAAAAATAACTTTTGACCAAAAAAAGTTAGTAAAAGAACAGCCCTTTACCCTTCCCAAACCTTATACCTTGCTTGTGAGTTATTTAATTTGTTGAGAAAAGAAAAAATTTGGAAGAAAAATTCACGTTTGTTATCTAATTTTTATGCTTAACATTTTTCTTTCCAAATTTTTTTGTCCAAAAGTAATTGAATTTGGATGGAAACTAATTTGGATAAAATATATTTTTTGAAATACCTAGTGTGTCCTTAATCACAAATATAATAAAATAAAATAAGAAAATAAAATAGTAAAACACTTTTAAAGTGAAATGCAAGCATCAGTATGGCCCCGTTTGAAGCTTTATATGGTAGGAAGTGCAGAACACCATTATATTGGAACGAAGTCGGAGAAAGGAGACTTGAAGGACCAGAGATGGTTCAGCAAACTAAAGACGCAATCAGAGTCATCCGACAGAGAATGAAAGCTACACAAGACCGACAGAAGTAGTACGCAGACCAACATCAGAAAGATCAAACATTAGAAATCGGAGGTCACGCTTTAGTGAAAATTTTGCCATGGAAAGGCGTCATGCATTTTGAACAAAAAGGGAAATTGAGCCCCCGCTACATCGGACCTTTTGAGATACTTCGCCACATTAGTGAAGTAGCTTACCAATTGGCACTACCCCCGACCTTGGGACATGTGCACGATGTTTTTCACATGTCGGTGCTTCGACCCTATAAAGGAGATCACACTGGCATCATTGATTACCAGCCAATTGAGCTTCAGCCAGATTTGCGCTATGAAGAGATTTCAGGGCAAATTCTGGACCGACAAGTAAAGATTCTAAGGAATAAGGAGATTCCCTCCGTGAAAGTACTATGGAGGAATCACAATGTGGAAAAAGCAACATGGGAATTAGAAGAGGTGATGATACAAAAGTACCTCATCTTTTTCATTAGTCAAGTTTCGAGGACGAAACTTTTTGTAAGGGGGGAGGATGTGAGAAACCAAAAATTTAATAAAATGTATGAATATTAAATTCGTTATTTATGAAATTTTCGTTATTTTTGACGACTGATAGATTTTACGATTAAGTATACACACAAATCACGCTAATCGATGCACGCACGTCCACTAGTGACAAATCAAAACGAACATGACATTTTAATATTTACGAGACACAAATCATGTCAAGAATATCATACACACTTTTCTATCTCACCTTTGCGGATAAAATTTTTGACTTATGCATTAAATCAAGGCATAACCATTTAAAATTGTAATTAGTGAATAAACAATTAATTTAAACACTAATTAATTCAAATTTCAGCATTTTCTCAAAGTGGCAAAACAAGGAGGTGTTTTCAATCCAAGGAAAAATCTTTTCAATCCAAGTAAATTTTTCAAAAATTAATCCAATGGCCAAAAATGATTTACAAGTAATATAAATACATCATTATGACTAACCCTAGCCTCCATTTCAGTCAACTCTCTTCAGCATTCCACTAAACAAAATTTAAATTTGGATTTTTGCATTTATTGAAGTTTTGGACATTTATTCCATTAAAGCCTTAAAGAAGTATACACACTGCTCTATTATTTTTACATTTATTGTCATTTATGTTTATGCCATTGTGTACAATATATTTTTCAGTATCATTTTCATATATAGCACATGTTTATAGCATTTATAGTTTGTAAGTTATTAATTTTTAAAGTTTGGAACAAAAAATAAATAAAAATTCAAGAAATAATTCAAGAACCCTAAAATTTTTGGCTTGAGATTCTGTCATGACGCATTTATCTTTGAGCAATCGGTCTTAGGATCTTGTTTCTGCTATTGAATGCTCAATTTTGCCTCAAACAACTTGAGAAATGGCAAAGTATTTCACGTGTTCAAGCTCGGTCGAAATATTAATATACCTAAATGGTTTTTCTTCATTTCTCTCGCGATTGTGTCATTGAAACTTGAAATTGATTGCATCTATGAGTTTCTGGAAGTCCCTAACTTCATTTCCATGTTTGAATCGACATAAAAGGCTTCGGGAGGGCCATGAATGGCAAGAGTCGAAGCTCTCGCCGGCGTCCATGGAGGTCTCCGCCTCCAGCGACTGGTGCGTGCTCTTCCCGACCATTTTAGGCTGTGGCATCACAGCTAAGGGTACATTCGCCTATGGCAAAGGCTATGGCGATGCCCCCATCGCCGAAAACCTACCGTCCGCGACAGTTTTAGGATTGGCAGTCACGGCTCTGGCGAAAGCGCCGCCGGAACCCTAATTTGCTGATGAAGAAGACAGGTCGGTCCGACCCGACCCGTGACCCATGTCCTGATTTTGACCCGAACCTTGACCCGACTTGACCCGTTCAACCCGATCTGATCCACTGTTGACCCGGATCCGACCCAATCCAAATTTAAAAATAAAATAAAACAATAATAAAATACCTTTACATTTTAATTATTCAATAAATGACTTTTGAATAATTATTTTGACATGTAAATAAACTATTACATGATTAAAATTTTTATGATTTAAAAATAAGATTAATTTATGATGTTAGAGTCTCTTAATTACCACAATTAAGCGACGAGTCATTAATTCATAAATGATTATTATTTAATTAAAACAATTAAATAATAATTAAGAAATAAACTCTAAAATTTTATTAAATGATTAAATAAATCATTTAAGCTAAGATTAATTGAGAAAAAAATTCTTGATTAATTAAATTAAGAAATCAATACCAATTATTATTTAATTAAAATAATTAATGAATAAATTTTACATGATTATTAAATGATCAATAAATCTTTTAATTTAAAAGTAATTAAGAAATAAATTACTTAATTGATCAATAATTATTATTTAATTAAAGCAATTAGATAATAATTTAAGAACAAATGTTTAATAATTGATAAAAGATCTATAAATCTTTTATGATTAAGATTTAATTAAGAAATAATTATTGTTTAATTAAAACAATTAAATAATAATTAAGGAACAAAATATTTAATAAATGTTAAATGATTAATAAAAATCATTCAAGCTAAAATTGACTAATTGATGTTAATTAATTAATCTAAGGCCACTAATAATTAAATTTAAATTATCGAGAGCCTACGAACGACGTCCTATCAAGTCCACAGATCTCTTGGACTCCAATTCGGCCCAACTGAATCCCAACTCAATGATTAACGAGTCGATTAGTCAATCATAAACTTGAAACTTTCACAAGTACTTCGCATGTGCATCCGCATGTGTAATTAAATTGAGATTTCTCACGTTATTGCATGTGTATGTTTTACAAAATCATCTCATAAGCGAGTTGCTAAGTTTAAAATTTAATAAGAACTTAAGACAAGTATATATTCGTTCCACTTTCTTTCATTTAATACGTATGATCATTCTTTCGGTATACGTAATGTATTCAAGATTTTTGCATGTCAATATTCATGATCTAATTTCTTCAAAGTTAAGTAACGTACGATTCCTTGATCCGATGTACATGAAAAATATTGTATTTGAATCAAATGTTCTTTGGGCGGTTGTTAGCCATTTGAATTCCGCTAACATGCCAAAGAAAATCCTATATGGATGTAGAAAACTTATTTTTCACCCCATACTTGTATAGTATATCCGTGTGGGTAACTAAAGGTTAGTGGGATGCATCTGTCTGGCATGTCGGGTGTAGGATTTATAGGGAACGGGAACCGAGGCATCGGTAACTGGACCCTCGCAAACAAAAGGTTTCTGCATCAACTACGTATGTCATTATGATGAAATCAGACGATGGTCAAACTAGCCAATTGATAAACTGTTTGATATGAGTTCCTAAGGGTACGTGCGCCAAACAGACATGGTTATAAGGCGCATGTGAAGATATTCTTTATTCTTTTAAGTAAAGGGTCAAACCCCTCGTTATCACTCGGAGACCCTATAATTCATTTTTCCAAGATATTAAAAGGTGTTTGACATTGTTTCGTCAAACCTCATAAACACTTATGCTCAATAAATTATCCCTCTTTCAAATCTTACCTGATACTTGTTTATATACTTGCGAGCGTAAATCGCTCATGTGCTATTATCAAATGTTTTACAGGATATGACGAGAAGGTCGAGCCGTCTACTAAAGGCAAAGAAAGAATGACATGACGAACACTTTCTGATCATCCTCTTATGGATGACATCCAAGGGGAGGGCGAAACGTGAGGATATTATAGAAATGTTTAGGTTGTAAGGCCTGATGGGCCCCTCATAGACTTCCGCTGTTAGACATTCATTTATTTTGGATAATGTAATAGAGATTCATAATTATTTCTCTTAATTTAATGATATATATGTTTGGATGCTATTATCGTTCTTTTGTTAATTATTGACGGTGTCTGAAGTTCAGTATGAGATTTTTGGGACCGTCACTGTGAGAAATCGGAAATTCAAATAAAATGTACGAATATTAAATTCGTTATTTATGAAATTTTCGTTTATTCTCAACGACCGACAAATTGTACGTTTTAGTTTACGCCCAAATCACGCTAATCGATGCGCGTACGTCCACTAGAGATAAATCGAAACGAACATTATATTTTTATATTCACGAGACGTTAATCACGACAAGAATTTCATAAACACATTTTTATCTCACCTATACGGCTAAACATTTCGGTTTATGCATTAAATCAATGTTTAACCATTTAAAATTTTAATTAATGAATAAACAATTTAATTTAAACACTAATTACTTCAAATTTCAGCATTTTCTCAAAGTGGCAAAGCAAGGAGGTGTTTTCAATCCAAGGAAAAATCTTTCCAATCCAAGTAAATTTTTCACAAATCAATCCAATGGCCAAAAATGATTTGCAAGTAATATAAATATATCATTTTAACTAAACCCTAGCCTCCATTTCAGTCAAATCCTTTCAGCAAACTCACTAAACACAGATTTAAATTCGGACTTGCATTTATTGAAGTTTTGGACTTTTAATTCATTTAAAACTTTAAAGAGGTATACACACTGCTCTTGTATTTTTACATTTATTGTCATTTCTGTTTATACCATTGTGTAGAATAAATTTTTCAGTATCATTTTCATATATAACACATGTTTATATCATTTATGGTTTGTAAGTTATTAATTTTTAAAGTTTGAAAAAAAAATATTCAAGAACATATTCAAACCCGTATGAACCCTAGATTTTTCAACTGATTTTTTCGGCCAGATTCTTATATATTCGTTCGAATTGATTTTATAGTTTCATTCCTGATGTTGTTAGCTTCATTTCCCCTCAAATAATTTCAAAAAATGAGCTGGTTTTGCACGTCTTCAAGTCCGACCGAAGCTTCGAAAAATCCCAAATGTTTCATTCTGCATTTTCTTGCATTTGAGCTGTTGAATATAAAAATTGGTTGCTTGGATGGGTTTCTGGAAACCTCTAGATTCATTTCTATACATGAATCTACGAAAATAGCCACGAGAAGGCCATGAACGGCTAGACCCCAAAGGTCTCGCCGGCGTTCATGGAGGTTTCTACCTCCGGCGACCACGAACTGCTGCTACGGTGGTTTATAGGTCTCGGCACGGTGGCTACAGGTACATTCGCCTATGTCAAATGCCATGGCAGTGTCCTCACCTCCGATCGGTGCGTGTGTGCGTGCGAAAAGGGAAGAGAAGGTCGCGGTCTGTCAGCGGCAGCCGCGGCTACTGCTAACCCTAAAAGTGATTAAGAAACAAATTACTTCAATGATAAATAATTATTATTTAATTAAAGTAATCAAATAATAATTTAAGAATAAATGTCTAATAATTGATAAAAGATCTCCAAATCTTTTATGATTAAGATTTTGATTAAGAAATGATTATTGTCTAATTAAAACAATTAAACAATAATTAAGGAACAAATTTTAATAAATGTTAAATGATTAATAAAAATCATTTAAGCTAAAAATTGATTGATTAATGATAATTAATCTAAGGCCTCTAATAATTAAATTTGAATTATCGAGAGCCTATGATTGACGTTTTATCAAGTCCACAAATCCCTCGGACTCCGGTTCGGTTCCAAACTGAATCCCAATTTAACGAATGACGACTAAATTAGCCAACCACGGACTTGAGATTTTCACAGACACTTCACATGTGCATCCGCATGTGTATTTAAGTTGAGATTTCTCACGTTATTTCACGTAAATGTTTTACAGAATCCTTTATACGCAAGTGTTAAATTATCACTAAGGACTTGAGGCAAGTATATTTACACTCTTATATTTATTTCAAGTTGAAGTAAGTATATTTTCATTCTTATGCTTGATTCTTGTTGATGCAAGTATATACTCACTCTGCTTTCTTTCAATTAATACGTATGATCATTCTTTCGATATACGTAATGTATTCAAGATTTTTGCATGTCAATATTCATAATATAATTTCTTCAAAGTTAAGTAACGTACGATCCCTTGATCCGATGTACGTGAAAAATGTTGTATTTGAATCAAATGCTCTTTGGGCGGTTATTAGCTATTTAAATTCCGCTAACACGCCAAAGAAAATCCTATACGGATGTAGAAAGCCTATTTCTTCACCCCATACTTGCAAAGTATATCCGTATGGGTAACTAAAGGCTAGTGGGATGCATCTACCTGGCATCCCGAGCCTAAGATTTATAAGGAATAGGAACCGAGGCATCGGTAACCGGACCCTAGCAGACAAAAGGTTTCTGCAACCGACTACGTATGTCGTTATGATGAAGTCAGACGGTGGTCAGGCTGGCCAGCTGACAAACTGTTTGATATGAGTTCCTAAGAGCACGTGCACCAAACGGACATGGTTATAAAGCGCATGTGAAGGTATTCTTTAATTTTTTTTAAGAAAAGGGTCAAAACCCTCGTTATCACTCGGGGACCCTAGAATCCATCTTTTTCAAGATATCAAGAGGTGTTGACTTTGTTTCCGTCAAACCTCATAAACACTTACGATCACTAAATTATCCCTCTTTCAAAACTTACCCAATACTTGTTTATATACTTGCAAGCGTAAATCGCTCATGGAACTTCTATTAAATGATTTCACAGGTTTTGGCGAAAGGACCGAATCATCTGATAAAGGCAAGACGAAAATGGCATGATGAACGCTTCCTAATCGCCCGATTATGGGTGACTTTCAAGGGAGGAGTGAAGCGTGAGGATATGTTAGAAATGTTTAGATTGTAAGGCCTGTGTGGGCCCCTCATAGACTTCCGCTGTCAAACATTCATTTATTTTGGATAATGTAATAGAGAATTATATTTATTTCTCTAATTTAATGTTATGTATGGATGTATTTTTGTTTTTTGTCAATTTTGACGGTGCCCGAAGTCCAGTATAAGATTTTTGGGGCCGTCACAGTCACAGTAATACAACTGGACACATGGGAAAGAGTGGTTTTTTTTTAACACCTATTATTACCTGGTGATTTCTTTCTTGGTTTTAATGGGACAAAAATAATTACTCTAAGATAAGAAGGTGTATGTGAGTTGTTAAAAGAAAAAAAAACAGATAAAAAAAATAAGAGAAAGATATATAATTTTATTCTCTTCATTTTTTCTCAAAAATGAAAAAAAAATAATAATAAAATTAAAGATTTTCTATTCAAATCATCCGTTTTCTTTCCTAAAGAATTTTTAAAAAAAAAAATTAAAGACAACATAATTATTAATTTTGTTGCTTAACCTCTTAAATTTTTTCTCTCTTTATTTTCTTCTCTCCATAGCACCAAATGCTTTCAACTACCCTTCCCGACGACAATCTCTCGTTCGCTCGTTGTCCCGCGGAGACAAATATTTGCAGCAACCAGCGCTTTCACAATCGAATTGAAGCATCAAAATCTCATAAATTATGCCCAGTTTCTGAATTTCTGATAGTTTATCTCAGTTGAAACCTCTGGTAATTCAAGCTTTCATTGCATATCTTCTGAAATGTGTTTCACACTTTCTAGTTCCTTTGGCTAAATATATATATATATATATGCGCGCGCGCGCGTGTGTGTGTGTGTGTGTGTGTGCGCACACACTCACATAGAGAACAGGGATGGTGGTAAATGCTTGTAACAATAACATATAATTTCGCAATGCTTCATTGATAAGATTTGTAACAGTAACATATAATTTCGCAGATGCAGGAGTTTAGTTAAGTTGTTTTCTGTTAATTTCTCAGTAAACAAACAATTGCAAATTGATCTTCAAACATTCGCAGATATTTACACCACTTTCACTTCATACTGTCAAATTAGGTGTAAGATGGAAGCTGCAAATATCTCTTATGCGGTGGTTACTTGTAAAGTTACTGGTAAAACATCTGGAAGAAGAGGGAGCAGGGAAATTTCTGTGGTCAAAGCCTCAATCCAGACTCCGTGGCATTGTTATATTCGAAAAATTCAGAAAAGGGTACCTAGATCATACAGTGTAGTCAAGAATTGTGGGTTAAGTGGTGATCAACAGGCTTTGTATAATGACTTGGATCCTTCTGATGTGGACGAGGAGGGGTTAGCTTCAACCAGAGGGAGACTCTTTAACGATTCCATAAATGGTATCATGTAAGGCCCATTAACGAAATTCTTTTGGTTGTCATACAAGTCATGTCATCCAAAAATCTTATTCCTCCATTCTGTTCTTTGCTAAACAAAGTATCAGATTTATGCCTGCAATGTGTCTCTAATTTCTTTCTTGTCAAAAACTTTCTATTTGTTTTTCAGTGCATCAGCGGAGACTTCTACCTATCAATCACGGCCACAAAGTGTCCAAACTGAGCTTGTAATGCTTTCTTTACCTGCTATTGCAGGGCAAGCACTTGAACCTTTGGCACAACTTATGGAGACAGCTTATATCGGTAGACTGGGTGAGTCTATCCTACTATCGTGGATTTTAAAGCTAGGTTACTTTTCAAGCTTTCATTACAGTAGAATGCATTTTAGCAGTTTAGCTGTTTAAATAAATTTACTTGGATGTTTGTTGAGTTCATTGAGACAATTGCTGGGATGGTTTATGAGATATTCTAGCTGGCTATGGTATGGCCCTTTTGGAGGTATGCTGAAGATGGATCTGACAAGTGCTAGGGCCCCATAAGATATATGATTAGGTGAACTACGATTGCATTAATATGGGATTAAATCATGGAAGCGAAACATAAGCTCCCACAAGGCGCAATAAAAAATATATTTTTTGTTACAAAGCAGCAATAAATTTGATGTAATTCAGCAAATTGTGGCTATTATCCATGCAGACTCCTTTGAAGCCACAACATGATCCAATTCTCAATCTAATGGGGGCATGGTCCATTGAAGCATATATGTGATATTTCCTCGCCTCTGCCATTTTATTATTCGGGTTTCCCCAAATTTGGGATTCAGATCCCTGATCTATAATAGAATAGGAAAAATGAATTCTTTATCAAAAGGCATTCAACATACATCACAATACTGTCCGTCTTATGCCGTAAAATAACTGACTAATTTTGTTTTCCTTGTGTGTTATGGATGATGCCTTGCGATCTTGGATTCCCTAATCATAGTTGAATATCTCCAAGAGGCAAAGTGGGATTTTCTTGGGGTTAGTTGGTTCAGAGCAGGAATTTTTGCCACTAGAAATGATTGTTGATCTCCCAATTAAGACTTGACCAACAAGTCAGAGCAACTTGTTGGTTGTCATTTGTCATATCATTTAGGGATCTTTAGAGATATCTTAGTTATTGTATTTTTCTTGTTAAGAAGTAGGATTCAGATATAGGACAAGAACTGAAATAATAATTTATTGGAAAAACCAAAGATCAACAAGAGGGATAAGTTTGAGACTAGGGTGATTCAATCATAGAAGCACCATTTTCCCTAGGGTTTTCTTACTGCAAAAGGAAGAAAGTATTGATCAGCAACCAATAATTGTATTATTCTCAGACTCAAGTTATAAAGAGTCTGCTAACAAGTGAAACCATATATATAGGAAAATAGAGGAAAGAAATTTAGAGTTAGAAAAATAGCCTTAAGGCTATGTTTGGCACACTGAAATGTTACTTTGGGAATGAGAATGTTATATTTGGATATGAGATAACTAGGAAAGGGAGGAATTTAAGATCACCATACGTTTGGCTGTGTCCAAAATTGTTTAGGAATGAAGTTATGACGTTTGTGGGAGATAGGATGATCTTTATTGGTGGTAGTAGAGTAACAGTGGAAGGAAGGTGGTGGTTGCAGGGGCAACGGTAGTGGTGGCGATGATGTTGGAATAAAGCTCCATGTTTCTGGGGTTTCATTAGGACTTTGGGAGTTAACCCAGCTTTATCTTCACCAACCCTCACTTGCTTGTCCAGAGAGTTGGGATCATTTTCTGTATTACTTAATTGCTAAAGATCTTGTTTGGCTAAAGAGGACTTGGATATTCACCGATTACCATCTCTCCTGGTCGTTAGCATCTTATGAATAAAAAATAAAACAAAATGTTATAATCCCAAATTTACTTTCTCATGAGTTTTTGCTTTAGATTTTCTATTTTACTAATTTCTCTTATTTTAATGTCATTAATTTAATATCTGTTTTCTCTCCACTGCTTGGTGAGCTAAAAGATCAATGGTTTCTGTTCAAAGGTTCCCTGGAGTTGGCATCGGCTGGTGTTTCCATATCAATCTTTAATATTATTTCTAAGGTATTCAACATTCCTCTCCTCAGTGTTGCAACTTCATTTGTTGCTGAAGATATCTCAAAACAATCAAGTGCAGGTTTTATTTCAGGTAAAACTAGTTTTTTTAGGTCAGAACTTTACCATTAGATTCTGAGGATATTGATGCAAAGATGGAAAAATTAATTTCAAGGTTCTTGCTTTATCAGCTGAAAGAAGGCTATTGCCTTCGGTCTCTACTGCATTAGTTTTATCAGTTGGAATCGGTATAGTTGAGGCTACAGCATTGTTTCTGGGATCTGGAATGTTTCTCAGCATGATGGGTATATCAACTGTAAGTTGTGATCTAAAGGATCAGACTATAATCAAGTTATACTCACCATGGCTATGTATGTTTGGTGTAACTTCTTTTGTTCTTTGATGCTCACCTAAGTAAAGTTCCTGTTCTGATTTTTTGGAGTAGAGACATTAATCAAACTTGATTCTCTGAATAGGCTTCACCTATGCGCATTCCAGCAGAACACTTTCTTCAACTTAGAGCAATTGGTTGCCCTGCAGTTGTACTTTCTCTCGCTATTCAAGGCATCTTTCGTGGTTTTAAAGATACAAAGACTCCTGTGCAATGTCTTGGCAAGTGTTTGTTATGTACACCTCATTATTGTACCAAATGCATGCTCAGCTTTCCGCCCTTATTCTTATCTTAACACGATTTGTCAATTGTCATTTTGCCCTTTTTCACTTGAGATTTGTCCTTTGCACAATTAGATTAAATAAGTGAATGTTATGAAATTATCTTTGCAGAATCAGATGTCCATGCTTAAGTAAGTAGCTTGGTATGCAGTTGGCAAAAAAAATCCACTTTTTTGAGTTATAATAAGGTAAATGCTAATTTATATAATATAGAAACTTTAAATTCTTTTACAATGGCACGTGACGTTAAAAGGGTGTTCAGATGGTTAAATGTGACAACCTCTGCTTACGGGGATGGTGCGTTTTCCGTCAAAATTTTAGCTTCAACAAATTTCTCAGCATTATGAAATCTGCTAATCAGGATATGCATTATAGGATCTGATATAATTGTGGTGATTTCTTAGGCAAAACAGCAAATTCAGTGATTAATTGTCTTAAAAGAAAGGTGGGTATATCTGGTGGTTTCCATTGTGAACTGATTTTGTCTTGTCAATGGACTTGAGGGGAAAAAATATTTGGAGTTTGTAATTACAATGTTCCGGCTATTGGACCAAGATATAAGAAGATTTTAGGTTTATAATTGTTGTGGATGTACTCAACTAGAAGTTACTCCCCAAAAATTGTTATTTTGATATTTTATGTGCAAATATATAGTAATCATCTTTTTCGGCTCCTGTTGGATTCTTTCATCTCTAGTTGAATGTACCACTCCATGAGCATGCCTTCACATACATTTTCTGTTGTTCATATGATTATAAGTAGTTGCACCACTTATTAAAACAAAAATGCACGTGCAGGGCTCGGAAACATTGCAGCAGTATTCTTTTTTCCTGTATTTATGTATGCACTCCGATTAGGAGTAACTGGTGCCGCCATTTCCACCATTGCATCTCAGTATGTTCAGTTACAGTCCCTCTACTATACTATTATTACTACGAGGATCGTTCTTGACTATTCTTTGATTCAAATTCTCAGATACATTGTGACATTTTCGATGATATGGCAGCTTAACAAACGCACAGTAATAGTACCCAATTTGGAAAATTTGCAGTTTGGTGGCTATCTAAGATCTGGTGAGTTTTTATGGGTTAATTGCTAGGTTTAATCATTGTCCAGTTCTCAAAGTTAACCATAGTTTCTCGCTTCCACTAATCATTAATTATGAATTGGGTTATGTAATTCTTCTCAGAACCTTTATATTATTGATAAATCCGAATCGTTACCAATTTCATCCATTTACTACTGCATCATCCTCCATACTGCTACAATATACAAAAAGTTACTCTCTCCGTTAAAAAAAAAAGAGTTACATTTCAATAAGTTATCTAGTACTTTTGCGAAAGTTCATGATTAAAATTTGATTGATTTTGACTATAAGATTATTAGCATTGCAAAATACATTTAAATTCCAACAAAGGAAACTCCTTGTTATATAAAACTCTTGCCCCAATTTCAATTTTAAGATTTCACAACCTAGTACAAACAAAATGAAATGTAACTCTTTTTGTGGAATGAAGGGAGTACTGTAACTAATTTTGTAATTAATTCTTATACAAAATGTGTATTTACTAATAATTATCTACAGAGGGAAGGTAACAAGAATCACTTGATGGAAGGTGTACCATGATCTATGGGAGGACTTACACTATAAGTTGGAAGGCAGTTATCATTTTACAGCTGAAGCTAGAATTTTTATTTTCCTGAAAGTTTAAATTGTATGATGTTTTAGAATGGAAAATTAGGTAACCAGATGCTGTGGAACAATACTGAAATATAAGTGATTATGTAGGAGCAGTAAACGTTTAAGAATCCTAATTTGAGTGGCTCGATCCTTATTTTCTTCTGATAAAGTCAATTGACTTCCAGAGTTGAGAGCTTGAATTTACTTTTCTAAACATTATGAAGAAGTAGAGTCAACTTTTGTGCTTGATAGGTTAATCGTATGTACCTTCGGTTCTAGTGATAGTATTTATGTGAAGACATTTCTGTTTCCCTTGGCTCATATATGTTTCTGTTCAGGTGGTTTTCTTCTTGGAAGAACGCTTGCTGCTGTTATGACGGTTACCTTAAGCACTTCAATGGCTGCTCGTCAAGGACCATTGGCTATGGCTGCCCATCAGATAATCCTGCAAGTATGGTTATCTGTATCTCTCCTTGCAGATGCCCAAGCATCCTCTGCCCAGGTAATAGTTGATTTTTTATTTTGACTTTTTTGTAAAAATTCTATAATTAATAGCATTTGAATCTGTAGTTGTTATTTAAGTATTATGTCACCTCAAAATTGTCAAGGCCAAATCAGATTAGTTTTCTAGTTCATGCCGTGGCATCTCATATGGTGGATAGTTTCAATTTTGGGGATTCTGATTATTATAATGGTTTATGTAATATAAGATATATAAATTATTTGTGTGGTTATAAATTTAGTTTCTTTCTAGGCTCTTATTGCAAGTTCTTTTGCAAAAGGGGACTACAGCAGAGTTAAGGAGATCGCTTATTCTGCTATTAAGGTGATCTTATTTGATGCTTATGCTCATTTAAGTTTTATTGTTCATGTAGTTTTTCAACCATTCCCTTCTGTTCTCCAGACAGGATTATTTACTGGCGTATCGTTAGCTATCATATTGGGTTTGTCATTCAGTACTTTGGCCACTTTGTTTACCAAGGATATAGAAGTACTAAATATTGTTAGATCCGGATTGCTGGTAAGTTTACATTTATGGCATATGTGGGGGTGTTAAATAAGTATAAGTATCTCTTGATTGCGTAATGTCTGTTTCTAAACAGTTTATCAGCGCCAGTCAGCCTATTACTGCTTTGGCTTACATATTTGATGGTCTCCACTATGGTGTTTCAGATTTCCCATTTGCTGCTTGCTCGATGGTAAGTTGCCTCTCTCTGTGTAATATACTAATATTTTCATGATAAAATTATAGTTGCCACTCATAGAGTATGTAGTAACCAATATAACTAACAAAGGCATTATAGATGGTGGTTGGGGCAATGTCATCGGCATTTCTGCTCTCTGCCCCTCCACTTATTGGTCTTTCAGGAGTTTGGTCAGGTTTGACTCTCTTTATGGGCTTGCGTGCCATGACTGGATTACTGAGGTAAAACACATTTATGTTGTTAAATCATTTATCTATAAAAACTGTGATGGCGGGACTTCCAAACGTATGTGTTCATGCATCTTAATAGATGTGCTCAATCAAGTATTTTGATGTGGCTGCTTCTTCAAAGCTATACCTTATTGAACTATTCAAAGAGTAAATTTCCCGGTAGTTTTTGTATATGTAATTGGTAAAAAATGTTACTGCTAGTCATTTCTGGTTAGTCACAAGAAAATTAAATGTTACATCCTCCAATTTTGCTGCTTTTGTAGATATCACCACTGAACTTTTAATTTTTTATTTAAATTCATTAACTAATATAAATGTTAAATGAACCATTCCATCTAAAGTTAGGATATAAAATAGTATGTTTTTCCCGGATGAGTATTGTAAGAGGGGGTTGAATACAATACTCTTAACTTTTCAAACTTTTTGCAAACAATAAACAAAAAGAATGATCAAGTATTGTATTCTGTTGTAGCTTTTGTGTGTTAAAGAGGAAGAATATAATAGAAAACTTAAAACAACCCAAAAATTTCAAGACTAATAAAGTTTATTAATCTCAAGGTTTTTGCTACAACCTGATTTTTCAATCAGCTACCTTTTCTGAAACTAAGTGTTTCAGTTTCTATTACAAGAGAAAAATCTATCTATTTATATATGTATCTTGACTATGTATTTTTCTCTATGTATGTTCTGAGATATGTTCTTTGTTTTCTTTTTCTCTCTCAGATCTCAAATGTTATTTACTTCAGCTTCTCTATGTCTATTTATAGATATAGCTTTCTTGTCTTCCAGACTCCTTCTTTGAACTGCTTCTAAAAATATCTCTGATGTTTATTGGTACTTGTAGCTCTGTTACATAACTTCTTTTTTTCACGCCAACTTGCATGTCAACTTGTTATGTAACCTTTCTGGTGTATATTCACTACACTAGGTTCCTTATTTTCTTCTCTAGTGATAGGTTATTTGTAGCATATATCTTATCACTATGAGCTTCCATGGTTTTTGATTAGACAAGCTTCCTTGAATTTCTTCTTCAAGACTGTATAAGTTATCTATGCAGTTTTCACACTTGCGGCTTGCAGGTTTTACACTTGCAGCTTTATATGCATGCTTATATGTAATTATAACTTATCTTTATAAGTTATTTTTTGTAGTGTTCACACCTATAGTCTTTATACTCATGTGTGTGTATGTATAACTTATTTCCTTGAAGCTTCTTTAATAACCAATCTCTCCTTATTGGTCAATTATCTTTATCTTAATTCCACCGCCTTTAACTTTGTCAGTCATGTCATCCAATATGTCATCTTTAGTCTCTGATCGTTTATCTCCTGATGAACAGTCTCCGGTACCAAGAAAACCATTTTATCCCTTGACGTCGAGAAATTTATCCCCTGACACCGAGAAATCTATCCCTTGATGCCCGAGCACTTTGGCGTTAGTGTAAATTACCCGACGACTTTGACGATGAGTAATTTTGTTGATTTGCCCGACGACTTTGGCAATATTCATTTTGAGTTTGGCAGTGTTGTTGATTTGTCCGACGACTTTGGCGATAGACAAATGACTTTGGCAACAGTCAAAATGACTTTGGCGTTGAGTAATGTTGAGTTTGGCGTTAGCCAAATAACTTTGGCAACGGTCAAATCTTCTCAAGGCTACTTCAATGCAATAGAGAGTTTTTGCATTAGTCTCTGATAGTTTCAACAATAATCTCTGGTAGTACAAACCTTAGTCTCCGACGGGCTAAAATTTTAGTCTCCAACAAGCTAATTTTCTTAGTTTCTGACAGACTAACTCTTAGTTTCCGATAGGCTAATTTTTAGACTCCAATAGGCAAAAACTTAGTCTCCGATAAGCTAATTCCTTAGTCTCCGATAGACTAATTTTTAGTTTCCGATAGACTAAATCTTAGTTTCCGATAGACAAAAACTTAATCTCCGATAGGCTAATTTTGTTTGACTAACTTTAACTTTTGTTGAACTCTCCAAATGCATTTTTTGTAGTCTCTAATGCTCACCTGCAATCTCTTATGGTAGTCTCTGATAGTACACTACTGCAGCTACTTGTACAATTACAAAATCGAACAATTCTAAGTGTTATACATCATCATCAAATGCTATAATTCCTAACATAGTAAGAAAATTAAATATGCACCATCCAGTTTTGATGCTTTTAATCGTCAAATTTTCTCAAAATAGTAACATGCCTCGGTGCAAAAAGTAAATGAAAACAGTGACATGGACAAATACACAAGGAACAATTAAAACTCTCACTTTTTACGTCTCCCTTTTATTTTTCCTTTTTGGTAAATTAATCTTAACATATTCTCTTCAACCGTGTACAATTTTCTTGTTTATAAATTTGAGAAGAAAAGGTTTGTTTTTCTCCCTCCTCACAGCCTTTCCTCTTCTTGTAGTCCCCTGGCATTTCTACTTTTTAACAAAGTCTGCAAGATTGAATGGCAAAATAACCCTCAACAGTCTATTTCCAATACTTTCGTACTACTTTATACTAATGGTCCACCCATCATCTAATAAACATAATATAGTTATGATTTAAACACAACTTTATCTATTTTCCCTCTTGTTTTCCTCTACATTCTTTATATTTCATGAAGTGTAACATTTCTTGATAATGGGTTGATCGAGACAGAAAAGCATTTCCTCACCTATACGGTCCACAAATGCATTTCATCATCGATGCAGTCCAGAAAAGCAGAATCTAGAGAGAGAAAGAGAGGTTCTCAAATGAGAGTTATCATTTCAGCACCTAGGCAGTCCAGTACAACACCTGAGTATTTATACTTGTTCATTACACATGTACAGTACAACACATAAAATACTGGCACACACTTACACAACACTTACTCACATTACTTATACTCGGAGTTATACTAACCATATGGGCTAGCTTGACATTCCTCCCCCCTTGAAAACATCCAAGTCCCCATATGGAGCAACTATTATTGCAAATGCCAGGATTCTTGGTTTCAATAGATCTGCACACTTTCCAGGATCAAAGACAACTTAAAAATTGGTTGATTGTAACTCTTCCATAGCTACTAGCTTTAGCTTTCAATCTTTTGAGTACAGCTGCCAGCTTGCATCCCATGGTTTGATTTCCACTTAACTCATTTCATTTACTGAGTAGTATCATTAGACACCTTTCCTCTTGCTATATACGCTTGTGGTAGTTCAAGAAACTTACAGGCCTCTCGTTTGAGGTCAAACTTATTTCCAGGCCAAAATGGATCTTCACATTTAACTTTAATCAGAGAGTGAGGAATATCCAGCTTCTACCAAGAATGGATAATGACAAAAACTAGGAGCTCCAAGTGCTAGGATGGCTGCAACTAAAACCTCTCTCTCTCTCTCTCTCCATTTAACAGGGCAGAATCCTTTTCACAATTCCCTATTACCTCTAAATAGTCTCCTTTTCTGTAGGTAAGGAATGAGGGTGGTAAATACTTCATATTCTGGTCATGGTCTCTGCTTCTCTTCTCACATTTAGGACTTCAAGGATTGATTAACAGACTTTGAAGTTTTAGCTTATCTCTCCAATGCCTAGGTGTTTAGTCATTTTCATTTACATTTTTTGTGGTCAAAACACCCCCAGAAGCATCCCTGAGGCACCCATAAATAATTTCCCGGGACAGGCCAAATGCTGCACCCTGCATCACTCCCGTCACACTAGATTCTTCATACCCAAAAGAACAGAAGCACCCCTGCTTCATAGGAATCAGCTCTTCTCTCTGGTCAGTATTGAGAAACAGAAGCAGAAGGTTAGAATGCAATAAACGATAAACAAAGAAAAGAGTGAGAATCAAAGGTAAAAATGAAATTACGAGGGTATAGCAGCAGAAATTGACCAAGAAGATACTCTAGGCCTTCGGGAAATAGAAGGCGAATTGCACGGACTCAGGAAGGAACTCAACCTGCAAGTGAAGCTGGGGTAATTACCAATCAATTTGCTTCTCCTAACATAATAAGGGCATATTAGGAATATTAAATTAGTTTCTGCTGTAACTTTTTGGAAGAAAATTATTTCTCAGATGTAATTTCTTCCGTTCCTTTTTTTTCCTGGGACGAAGGGAATATAATTTCTCCCTCCCTCCCCCTCTCTCCCTCCTCTATGTATATAAAATAAGGAAAATGAGCTATGGAGCTCATTTCTCATCGTACCCACTCATTAATCAATATTACGTTGTTTTGATTAGCGAGAGCCTAGTCAAGTTGATTTTCCTTTATTTCGTTAGAACATTGTAATCTTGATCAGTGAGTTTAGCCCATTTCCCTTGTTTCCTGTCTGTGTGGGTTTATAGATTATCTTCACACTATCATGTTGAGCAAATTCCTTTTCATGTTTACAGATTATCATCAAAGAATGGTCCCTGGTGGTTCTTGCAGGATATCCCCAAAACTGAGGTTGGTTTATATGATGGTTTACCTAGAGCATGAATCATATGTGCATGAATCCTTCAATAATACTATGCATATTTTACTCCATTATCGTGACCATTTTACACGACTCAAAAACTTTTTTCTTTCGTTAAGTGAAGCATCTACAATCTTTTTTCTCTGCTTATGATTGGGAGGCCAAAAGTGCTGAATTGACATAAGATTATGAATCTGTTGTTGACATTCCATGCATCCATCACACGCACACACATAATCTTTATGGAAACCTGTCTATACTTCCATGTCTTTTAACTTTTTAAGGTTTGTTTAAATGCTTATATATGATCTGGTTTCATGTGACTAATTGCTGTTTTCAGGTCGCTACTTGACAGGAAAAAATCGGACTTGCTAGCATCAGCATCCCGACTATCTTCTTCATGGAAAGTTGTGAACGTTTTTTTGCTAGTTATTTTAGTTTTTTTGCCGTACAACCCTTGTTACTGTATAACGTTTACTGTAGATAGGTATCTTTGACTTTCTTTGCATGTGCAATCCAACAATCAGACAATGTGTTTTTTTTTAGAGTATCATTCTCTAGTTCAGTTTATATAGAACAGAATGTCATCAATCATCATTGTTGCAAAGAATTTTTCCCAAGAGACCATTGAGCCCATCAATCGGCTCGGTTATTTCAAATAAATTTTTTCAATATTTTCTGAGCTACTTTTGAAACCAATTAACCTATTCATTCTCATCAAGGTACATAGTTTTAAAACTTTTTTATGGAGTAGATTTATTTTTTTATATATAGGCAATAGCTTAGTGCAGTATTTTGGAGTACTGTGGAGATGGAGGGTGAGACTTGAACTACTGGGGAGGGGAGGAGGAGACTTGAATCATGATATTTTGCGTGGAATTGTTTGCTTGCCATTGGGTCAATTCTTGCCTCATAGTAAATGTATCTCTCTTTTTCTTTATTTACTTTTGCTTTTCATAGGTTTTTACTCGGGGAGACTATACTATTTAAAGATAAGGCTCATCTTTTTAAGACTTGTTGTCTATCAAGAAACTAATAGAAGTGAGTTTGGTAGTGGTACTTATTCCCTATCAAGTGGCTGCTAGCGGTGAGATTCTGTATTTTTTTTATGTTTTTTTGGGTAGAGGAGGGGGCTAAAAAGCACAAGGAACAAAGAAACCACTAGCAAGCACCAAAACTACCGAGAGCCCTCCTACTTGCATCTTCAAATAGTAAAGAAACAAGCCCCTCGGGTGGCTGTTGAAGCGAGAAAGATTAATCAAACCAAAAGCTTTATTAGTTCACACACTCGCATCTTCAAATAGTAAGGAAACGAGCCCCTCCGGAGGTTGTTGAAGGTGAGAAAGATTAGTCGAACCAATAGTTTTATTAGCCCACAGTTCAGCCTGGACAGCAGTTGCAATACCAACAGGATACATGAAACCATCAAGCCATTGTCCTCCATTATCTCGGATTAAACCCCCTGCTCCTGCATAATCTGGACATCCCTTCTCGGCACCATCTGAATTATGCTTGACCCACGATTCAGGAGGCACCCAAGAAATAAAATTTTAATGTTTAGTACGCTCTCCATTCATCCTCTCCCGATCCCCCTCAGCCTCATAATATTCTTTTCCACTTATTCATTATATCAGCTCCCAATGACGATGGGAAGTTGGCGCCTCCATGCACTTGTTTATTCCTCCACTGCTAGCGGTGAGATTCAGACGCAAGTTTTATGAGCGACATACTTGAATTCTACGTGTTCAAACCAAGTCCATTAGACTGTTAAAAATGTATAAGTTGGTTGTATCTGCTGATACAACTTCCTTTTCTGAAATGCTTCACTTCGATAAATGGCCAAGTCTAGGGAGGTGGTCTGCTGAATATATATATCTTCAAGAAGATGATGACTTAAATATAAACACAGCATCTATGGATTCTATCTTTAGACAATATTTAAGATTTCAAATTAAGTTCCCTTAAAAATATTCAATATTAAAGATAGATATATAATAATAATTCAAAAAAGATTTATTTGAACCGTTTGTATTCACTTCCGATATAGGTGGTGGCTGACACTTTTAGCCACCAATACAGTCATGAAATTATAGGGGTTTGGGACGATATAAACGTTGCATGAATGTTGTACGAATTATTTCATGTGTTTTTATATAAACGTTTTATGAATTTTTATTTGAATCGTAAATTTTGTCTAAACCGTAGTCTATTTATGAATTTTTGTATAAATTGTAGATTTTATCTGAACTGTTTCGTATATTCTTGTATAAATCGTAGACTTTATCTGAACTGTTTCGTAAATTCTTGTATGAATTGTAAACTTTATTTGAACTGTTTCGTAGATTCTTGTATGAATTGTAAACTGTTTCGTAGATTCTTATGCCATCTGCCGTGTGCCTAGGTCTGGGTCTGTAAAGACCACAGCTTGCCTACCAAGTCTCGTTGCGGTAGCAATTTTAATTAATAATATTTTTGAAAAAACGCCATACTTAAATAATAGGGGGAAAGGGTTTAATGACCGAAAAAGTTGTTAAATTTTTTAGTTATTTTTAATTTAACAATATGAGTATTTTTATTTTTTTTATTATTGAACTTTTATTCCATGTGTGTTTTTGTAAAGTAATACAAATTTAAGAATAATTTAAAATTTTAATGATATATTTTGTCACCAAGTCAAAATAGTAACGAGGGGCAGCACATCTCGATAGAAGTCTTTAAACCCAGCAAAACCCTAACCTCAACTCCGACAACAGGAGGGGAGGAGAGAGAAGATGGGGAAGATACCACCCCCGTCTATGAGAATGAGGATAAAAATGAGGATGAGGGGAGCTCAATTCCCAGTATCATCCACACGCATAAAAAGCCAACACAACCAAAAAACCACAACCCCTCCTTCATCCAGCAAATTCCCTTCTTCTGTTTCTTCATCTTCATCTTCTTCTTCTTCTTCCATCTCCCAAATCACCCCAACAATCAGCTTCCCTTCCCCACAACTCTCCGATGCCAAATCCCTATTCAACTCTCTCATTTCATCATCATCATCATCATCATCATCATCCTCCGCCAACAAATTATGCAACTCCCTTCTTCATTCTTTCTCTTCAATCTCCAATCCCGACGACTCTCTCTCTTTCTTGGCTTACATGGTCAAATCCCACCCACCCTTCTCCCCTAACCGCTCCACCTACCACATCCTCCTCTCCAACTCCTGCAAATCCTCCTCCTCTGATTCCTCCTCTCTCCCCTCCGTTCGCAAAGCCCTCAATCTCATGACTTCCCATGGCTTTCCACCTGATAAAGTCACCACTGACATTGCTATCCGTGCTCTCTGCTTTTCGGGTAAGCCCGAAGATGCCATTGAACTAATCAAGGAATTATCCCTCAAATACTCCCCTCCTGATACCTATACTTATAATTTCCTTGTCAAGTATCTGTGCAGAAACAGATCTTTGACTACTGTCAATTGTTTCATCAAAGAAATGAGGAACACATTTCAAGTAAAGCCGGATTTGGTGACTTACACAATCATGATTGATAATGTTTGTAACACCAAGAATCTTCGAGAGGCCACCCGTTTGTTAGGGGTTTTGAGCGAGGAAGGTTTTAAGCCTGATTGCTATGTTTATAACACAATTATGAAAGGCTATTGTATGTTGAGTCAAGGAGGTGAAGTGTTGAGAGTTTATAAGAAGATGGAGGAGGAAGGGGTGAAGCCCGATCTTGTGACTTTCAATACTTTGATTTATGGGTTGTCCAAGTCGGGGAGGGTTAAGGATGCAAGGAAGTTTCTGGATGTAATGTCTGAAATGGGCCATTTTCCTGATGCAGTCACTTACACGTCGTTGATGAACGGGATGTGTAGGGAGGGGAATACATTGGGGGCGTTGAGATTGCTGGGGGAGATGGAACAGAAGGGTTGTAGCCCAAATTCATGCACGTACAATACGTTGCTTCATGGGTTGTGTAAAGCGAGATTGTTGGACAAGGGAATTGAATTGTTTGTATTGATGAAAGCAGGCAATATGAAGCTTGAAACAGGTTCTTATGGTACCTTTGTGAGAGCACTCTGTAGGAATGGAAAGGTTGCTGAGGCTTATGAAGTGTTTGATTACGCTGTTGAGAGTAAGAGTCTGTCAGAAGTTTCTTCCTACACAACATTAGAGAGTACTCTTAAATGGCTCAAGAAAGCTAAAGGACAAGGCCTTGCAATTTAACCTGTGGATTGGTATTAATTTCTCATATTCTCAAATATGATTGTTTTTTGGAATATTGATGATTTATTACTGTTGGAATTTTTGTTGGTTGTTGGTCATAAATTTTTAATTGAGCTATCTAATTGTTGGTGTTTGTTGATGAGTTATTATTAATCATCCACCAAGTTTTACTTGCACATTGATTTGAACGATTATTTTAATGCAACTTTAGGAATTGTGTTATCCACTAGGCTTTTATTCGTTCTTTTAATACATGTAGTTCAGAACTTTCTTTACTCATCAAATATAAAATCAATTCTGATTCTAGTTTGCAGTCTGCACTGTGAAGCTCCTGTATTTAGGAAATTTAATTTTCTCTCAACATTACAATTTATCATTTACTCCAAAAGGTTGTGAAGATTGTACTCTCGATGAAGAGAAGAAAGTTATTTGCATCTTTTGGGTCAGCAAGGAACATTTGTTGAAACGTGAAATAGACCTAACAAGACATTCAATTTGAAACAACAAAGAAACACCCAAACAAGCTGGTACTGCTCTCTCTCTAACAAGAGCTGATGCTCTCTATCTTTCTACAACTACACACTCTTAGGATTACAAACTAAAACTACATTAGCTCTTATATATATACTAAAGCTGCCGCTACATTTCTTAATGGGAAGGTAACCTCCCTTATCCTATTGCATCATTCTTAACAGGAAGGTAACCTCCTTTATCCTATTGCATCATTGCATGTGTCAACATCTCTCCTTAACCATGAAGCATTTTTATTTAGTTGCACCATCCTTGTCGAAAACATGTGACCTATCTCAATTCAACTTGGAGTTTGTCTTCTTAGAGTGCTTCCAGATTAAGCAATGTGCCACCATTTCATCAACCAATAAAATAAACATACTTCACCTCTAAGTATTTAGATTTTGGCTAGCCAATCAAAATTTTTGAACTAATTTAAAGTTCTAGATTACTACTTTCTACAGCCTCCCTTAATCTTGAACTTTGAATTTTTATATTCCAAGTATATTCTTCAGTCTCTCAAACATCTCCGCTTTCAATGGCTAGTCTAAATGTCTACAACCTGATCTTCTGAGCTGCAAAACATAATTTTGTTTTCATCATATTTGACTAAATCTCTAATGTGGTGATACTTGATATCAATGTGCTTGCTCCAGCCATGGAACACGGGATTCTTGGCTAATGCTATTGCCGAATTATTATCACAAAATATCCTCGTAGGACCTTTCTGCTCATGCTTCAAATCCTCGAGCATCCTTTGCAGCCATACTGCTTATATTGCTTGACAAGCCGCTGATGTTGCTGCCACATATTATGCCTCTGTTGTAGATAATGCAACAACTTGTTGCTTCTTCAATGACCATGAGAACGCTACATCTCCAGCCCAATCACTATCGGTATACCCTACTAGACTGAAACATCTGAGTAGGTACGCAGAATACCATGATCTCAAGTACTACTAACATACCTCAAGATCCTCTTAGTTGCCTGCAAGTGTAACTGAATTGGGGTAATGGAATGGGAGGGAGAATAGATAAAAAAATTAAAAAGAATTTAGTGAAGAACAGTAGTGAAAGGAGAGATGAGGGATGAGAAGCAAAATCACAATGAGAAAAAAAAAAGGAACGAATCATTCATTCCCCTTACTCATGGAATGAAACTACATATAGAATAAATTGTTCATTCCACCACCATCTCTCATAAGAATCTTAAAACTTTATGATCTCCTTTAGCAATTACTCTTGAATCAAATTCATTTTCCCTCTCATTCCATTCTTCCAAACCAAACACAGCCTTGATTCTTTCTTCCTCTAATCCGTCCTGCATTACAGGTTTTGAACACCAAACATAACCCATCGAATATCAGTTCGACAGTTTTTATGCTTTTTTTGAAAACTTCATTAGCCAAAATGTTCGCTTGCATAGCCTTTTTCAGGGTCAAAACAGCTCAATGGCCACCTTTGATTGATACTTGGTGGAACTTTCCTTAAACCTCATTTTGATATATTATGGCCCCAGATCGGACATCAGAAGCAAATGACAAAAGTTATGACTAAAAAACTATAATTGTGTCACAAAGGAGTTTTACAAACAAGTGAAACACAATTTTCTAGCAATGACCAAGTCTTGTGCTTTCAACTATCAGAACACCAGTGAAGTCTCTCTGAGGTCCAGACCTTGGCTTTCATTCTGCTTTCACCGTTGTTTTGTTCATGATTATTCTCCTGATGAAATCAGTCAGGAATATTGCTTTTCTATATCTTCATTTGAACTTAAACGTACTTTGGTCTTTGAATTTCTATTAGCATATATGATTTTATTGACTTGGTAACTTAAATTGTAGTTTTCTTACTTTTTTGTGGTAGCTATCCCCCCCTGCTTTCCCCTAAGATTTCAGATACCATTAGAAAGGGTGTGTCAGGCATATTTGGATGTCAATAAATAATATCTGCCTTGGGGCGACAGCTTTTGGAGTTCTTCCCTACCTGTCTCCCTACCTGTCTCCGATAACCAGTATTTCTGCCTTCAGTGACCCACACATCTTGCTGCTTCATAAAAATACATATAATGTTCATCTCCTCTCTCGTCTAAATGATCTATGTATTATATATTGTTGCTAGCTCTTCTTCATGTCGCGAATTCCATTTAATTTCTCTTGGTTGAACGTATTCCCTCGACTGTGCAAGTGTAATGCGTCCAATTGCGGCTGTTCAAGCCCATCAATTCGTAGATAGTCTTCACTGTCTGATAGCAATTAAAAATCAACAGAAAAGCTAAGAACAGTTAGATCTGGATCTGGAAGATACTCCAGGAAATATAATGACTTTGGGCTGTTTTACAATCTCTGGTTGTGTTATTTGTATGATTTGTTGTAGCAAATATGAAGAGGACTTTGATTGTGTTCATAAGCTTTGGAGATCATTTTAAATCAATAGCAGTTCTGCTGGCAGCTTCTAATTTGACTTGAGAAGTCTGGGCAGAAACTTCTGTATGTGGTTACCAATTATTCATCGGTTGTGAAGGGCCTCTATTATTTTGGTGCAAGACTTTCTTCTGATTGAAGATCAGGTTGTACGGTCTCTCTGGAGCTTCAATGGTCCAGATTTGTTTTATCAATTTAGATGCCGACTAAAATGTGAGGTAATCCAATTCTCAACTTAGATGTATTCCCCTTATTTCTTAATAGTATTTGATACTTTAATGCCAGCATTTTTATTTGGTGAAATTGAAAATGTATTTTTCATGAGACATCTGAGACTTACAACTCTGTTTGGTTGTCTATGAGAATGAGTGCCCCTGCCTAGTAAGCTACAACTTAAGGGATGCAGTTTTTGTAATTTTTCGATTTCTCTAGTTATACCTTCTTGTAAATGTCATCTCTTACAAAACCTTAGTAAGTCTGTCCTCAAATTGTCAACTGTCAAGTAGTCCATCATTTACGGTGTTAAGGCACTTGCAGTTGTGTTTGTAGATAAGGGGTTATCTTTATAATATGGAGTGAATGAGTGATTTTTGACTTGCACTAGTTTCCCTTAAATAGAGACTTCCTTGTCTTAGGGAACATAATTGAACAATGATTTGTTAAGAATCACTATTCATCATCCCTTCCTTAAAAAAATACTAAACTATTATTTTGCTAACTTTTCTTTAATATATATAGATATATTATACTATATATTAATTTTATGATATTATTTTACTATACTATATTATTATTTACTTATGTATTATATATTAAACAATAGAATAAATTATGATATATTATACAATACATTATATTATAGTATATATACCCACACACATACGATACATTATAATTATAATATGATCATACAATGTATATTTAAATATAATTATATAAAATATATAATATGCTTTATAAATATTATATATTATATTATGTATTATATACTATGTAACATATATCGTGTATTTATATTACATAAATATAGTACATAATATATTATAATACATATTTTGTAAGTATTACATTAGTATTGTGTGTGTGTGTGTATTTATTTATTTATATATATAATATTGTAAGTACTATTCAATTATATAATATAGTTAAATGTTTTTTAACGATAAATTAAAATAATACAATGAGAACTAGTATGTATATATATATATATATCGTCATTTTAATATTGTAAGTCTATATAATAAGAAATCTGGGAATCTAGTGAGGTCATCAGGAGAAACTGTTAAGAGAGAATCTATGTTAAGTGTGTTGCCCCTAAAATAAGGAATTAGTAAGGGAACTTAGTGTGAGTACTCTTATTAGAGGTATGTATCTACATTAACACAATATTCATGACAATACTTTTATGGACATTGTAATTTTCCCAAGCTTTTGCTAAGCATTGATTAGGGAGATTGATGTTTTAGAAATGATGATGCAATTATGATCATGAAATATGAGTATTCATCTTTTAATATTGTACTTCGTGATAGTTGGGAAATCAAAATGGAAAGTAAAATTATGTGAAACGATGCTTCAGAGGAGTCACAGCCCGTGACTAATTCACGGCCACGAATTCATTGTTTCCGTAATTATTCCGTACTGACATCATATGGAAAGCTTTGGGTGCTTGGCTTCTAATGAATGCCAAGTTAAATTCAATTATGCTTATGGTGATACTTCGCGACATATGCTTGCGATGATACTTGGTTACAGGGTATAATGGGAATTCATTATAAGGATTTTGTGTGGAAGGCCGCATCAGCATCAAGAATCCAAAACAAGTTTACTTGTATACATTGCATAATTTGCAGGAGTTAAAGTCTATTGGGTTTTAGTTTTATTATCATTCCTTTTCGAATTAATTTAATTTAGTTATCTTTTCCTTAATTATTTTTGGGAGTTTTTTAATTTTATCTTTCCTATTTAGATTAATAGAGTTAGAGAACTCTAGAATTTGGAGTTAGTACAAGTATTCTCATTAGTTTTATTTGTAATTTGATTTCTGGACATTATTATTTTGAAGCAGTTATTGTCCTAGAGATTTCTTTCAAGTGGATTCAAGAACTTGTTTCGTGGATTCGAATAACTCTTTCTTGTGGATTCAATGGTTTATGACTTAAATCCAACCAATGACATAAAAATCTTCAACTGCATATCATTACCATGTCACTGCATTCATCATCTCATTTGATTTTCAATTTTTAGAAAAAGAAGTCCCGTCGGTCCGCATTTAAATCTATGTTCCTCTTCGGGATGTGACATCACTGATCCTTTTTGGGGAGTTTTCACTAATTTAAGAAAAAATGTCTTGAATAGTTGAATTTGTGGTGCTTTTAGATTGTCGAGTTATTTTAAATTATTTTTAGTAGAGGCTAGAGTTGAGCTTAATACATACGGACGATACATCCTGATTTCGGGAAGTTTTCTCTAATTTCAGAAAAAAAGTCTTGAATAGTTGAATTTGCGGTGTTTTTAGATTGTCGAGTTATTTTAAATTATTTTTAGTAGAGGCTAGAGTTGAGCTTAATACATACGGACGACACATCCCTGATCTTTTTCGGGGAGTTTTCTCTAATTTCAAAAAAAATGTCTTGAATAGTTGAATTTGTGGTGCTTTTAGATTGAGTTAGTTTAAATTATTTTTAGCAGAGACTAGAGTTGAGCTTAATACATACGAAGGATTGTTGTCTTATTGTTATGACACACATTTTAGTTATTTGCATATATATTAATTACCTCCTCTAAAAATAGATCGGGTTTTGAACCTTACAACTTAATAAAAAAAGTCATGCAAGTAGTTGATGGGTGTATTTCGTGGTCTCATATATGACAAAAAAGAAAAATGTTTTTAACGCAACTGTTTAGATCTCTGATCTATAAACACACTTTTATACCCTAAATATTTATCAAGAAGAAAATTAAGTTGAGTTACTGAACAAAAAGAATGTACTGTATTATGCAATATTGCTTCTCGGTTCTCGCTAAACTCAAGACGGTTTCACATCACATATGAACTTTTGAGGCTGTTCTTCAGCGTATGGCTGCTGTTACTATAGTTATCAAACCTCTGTTAACAATCATAATAGCAAAAGTCAGGATGGCCGAGTGGTCTAAGGCGCCAAACTCAAGTTCTGGTCTTCGAAAGAGGGCGTGGGTTCAAATCCCACTTCTGACAATCCATTAGCTATTAGAAGTTACATGAATAACTTTTTATTTGACATTCATAACATTCCAGACCTATAAATACTCGATAAACATTTTGATCGATTGTCCTTATAAATTTTAAATACAGGTTTCTGTTGTTTTATAAGGTTGTATAAATTTTTTAAATATTTATAAAGTTTTAATGTCTTGAAATTAGTATATAATATCTCAATTTTAGTGCATAGATCAATAAGTTTGTAATAGCGTAAATATTTGTGTAAGAATAAGAATGAGTGGAATTGATGATGTTATTAAATATTTTAAATCATTTTAACGTTTCATAATATTATCAGATTTTATCTATTATATTTTTATTTTATAATTGTTATTAAATTAAATAAAATTCATGTACTAAATTACTCTTAACAGTAAATTGAATCATGCTTTTAGACCAAAATTATTTTCGCTCTTTTATATTATTTCCACATGATCCCACTTTATTTACACGACGGAATGATCAATTAAACATCATTAAAAGTTTGACTTGTTGGCCTGAGACTAGAGTGCCTGTTCCTTGTAATGTAGTGATTCCATTCTTACATAAAAGCTACTCCGTACATCTCAATATTCGTAGCGTAAATCAGAGTACCCTGTCATTCTAACAAAGAGCGAAATGAGATGAAAGAGTTTTCCTTACTATCAGCTAAAATTTGTTACACCATCATTCATATACGATTGCAGTCTTTACCACTGGTTTTTCAACAACCTAAATTTATCGACTGTCAATCAAAAAGACATAGTTTGTGGGAAGTCCATTGGAGGCCCGGACTAATAACAAAGTTTGAGCATACAAAATCACTAAACAAAAAGTAAAACTAGAAGATAAATGGAAAACTCACAAGCTACAATTGTACTTTCCAACCGATTCCATCTGGTTTTCACCCAACAAACCCCAGGAGGATACAAGAAATTTTTACCAATTACATCAAACGGAATGATTTCCATATTAAATTTCATTTCCATGTAGAGGAAATTCGGAGACTTCTTTCATCGTTTTCTTCGCTTCCTTTGTTTATCATCACTTTCACTTTCACTGTCACCAGAGCTTGATGATCCTGATTCTGAACTAGATGCATCTGAATCAGAACTATGAGAATCCTCAGTCCCATCATCTGAATCAGAAACTGGTTTTTGCTGCTGCATGATAAGTCGAGGCATATTCTTCAAGTACTCTCTTAGATTCTCAGTGATGCCACCAAGTCCAATGGATGTGAAGAAATTGATTGAAAATCTGGTGTTTTTGGGATTGTCCTTCGGAAAAATAGACTCAAAAGAGTCCTGCATTGCAGGATCACTGAGCCTCTCATTTAAAAGGCGAATACCTAGGTGCTCCGATAATTCCTGAAACACAAGCTAAATTTAGCTTAGACTCATATATATACACTCCAGACAAGAACAATATTAAAAGACCCAGTTCATACCAAAAAAAAGAACAAAAAGCATAACCGCATGAAATATCACTTTTGTAAGTAAAGAAGGCAAAAACTCGACGTAGGCAATACATTACAAGCCTTTTAACACCACCATAAAAGTTGAATGTGGTAGACAAAAATGATAACAAATCTGCAGTGAGTTACCTGGAAGAGAATTTTAATGAAAATACGAGATGAGGAAGTAGTGTCCTCTTCGGTTAGTCTGATGTATGCTAGAGCGTGCCAAGGCAAAGCATCAGTGCCAAGTAGATGGGCGAAAAACTTTGCCACATTACGTAACTTGTTCGTCTCAAGTCGATGGATCATAGAGTATTGCTGCACAAAGCATTTCTCAAAATTTTCTTGGTAAACCTTATTGATCATACAAAAACGTTGGCCCAAAAGACCATAATACCGGAGGTAAGTTCTCTCCTGACTGCAGCATTCCAACAACATAATGCATAGCTCCATCTGCATATATTGGTCAAAAAGTCAGATAGAAACCACTTTAGAGATATTCCTTAGTAATTTTGCATGATATTTACATCAGTAGTGTTAGATTACAAAATATTTATTTGAAATTGTGTGAAATGACCTACCTTGAAAAAAATGGTGCACTATCTTGCAGATCCACTTTTTCATCCATATATACCTTAGATACACTAAAAACACACACATTTCCTTAATTTCTTTGCTAAGTCCAACCGTATGGATGAGAAGCACATCAAAAGATATGAGTGTACAAATTTTCATGTGGTTTGGTGATGTCTAACATCATTATTAAAAAGCATGCATATAAAAAAGCATCTGACGGCTGTGCTTTGCATGCATAATGATGCTATACATCGCTAAAATACATGAAAAGTTCAACATTCCCTTGTTTTTTAATGCTTTCATCCATACAGTTGGATTTAGCAAAAAAAATTAAGGAAATATGTGAGTGTTTTTAGTGAGTGCTATCAAAATTTATGAGAAAAATCTAACCGTACTGATTGAAACATGCAAAAAAATATAATATGTGAACTTTTTGAATCTTTCTGAGTTCATTTACATAGTTTTTCTAATGAAGCAAAATTCAATGCATCTTAACCCTTGAAAATGTATTAGTTTTGCATTGTTACCAAAACTGTGCACAACTGAGGGTAGAATGGACAGTTAACAGCCCAATTAACTGATTTCATGTGGCAGAAACCAAACCCCACAGGATGCTGAGTTTCTCAAGCCTTTTGGGCATAGTGATGAAAATAACGGGAGCATCCTAAGCATGAGCTAACCAATAGTAATTTCAATCACATCAAACCCCCTGGATACAGAAATGAGGAAGGAGACGGAAACTGGAACTGTCTGGAAGGATGAAGATTGTGGATGGAACAAAGGGATAGAGAGAAACAATGAATTGGATTATTTGAAGCATGTCAAGCTTCAAGTTCCAGAAGTCATAGGAGGATGCCACCAGTTGGATTCATGACTCTGAATAGTTTTTTGATATTTACAGTGTCAACGGACATAGGATGGTGCCAGTGGCTGCAATGCACCTACATGGGACCCCTGGTATAAATGGGAGCAATTCTCCATAGCCTTAATTTCTAGGTTCACATAAATTGACAAGGCTGATGTATATGAGCAGTTTAAGCTTCTAAGTTAAAAAATCAGCAATAAATCATACTTGGCCAGGACTTGAAAATGAATAAGCATGTGGGCAAAAACAAAGATTAAAAGAACCGGCAGTAATAAATGTTGGAAATTGGACACAGCTGGATGCATTTGAAATATTATAGAATATAGGATGTGCTGGGCTAATGAACTACAGCTATATGACTGTATTGTCATTTCATGACATGCATTTACCACAACATACTGAATGAGACAATTAGCAACAACAGTCACTGGTATCAAGAACAGCCCAGTAAAAAATAAAATGTCCTAGTATCAAGTACAGCCCATTACATTGGCATACCCACATACCCAAGACTGAAATTTTCATTCTTATAAGTTGTGCACAAACTATCATACGATCGTCAAAACAAGCAAAGGTAAAATCACTATACTCATTGTTTATGTTGATGATATTATGGTGCAGGAAATGAACAAGCAAAATCGATCAATCTTAAAGGGAGGTTAGCTAGCTAGTTTTAAGATTACAAATCTAGGGTCACTTAAATACTTTCTTGGTATAGAGGTTGCAAAATCATCCAGTGGTGTATTCTTATCACAACGAAAATATGTTCTTGATTTGCTAACACAGAAACTGGCATATTAGGGTGTAGACCGACTGATTCTCTCGTAGAAGTGAACCAACATTTGACTTGTGGAACTGGACCCATTGTTGACACAGAAAGATATTAACGCATAGTGCGACAGCTAATTTATCTTCCTCGCACCTGTTTACAGAATTTTGAGATATCTGAAATCTGCACTTGGGAAAGGATTGCTGGTCTTCACGA
The DNA here is from genome assembly GCA_014636745.2 of Centella asiatica. NCBI lineage: Eukaryota > Viridiplantae > Streptophyta > Magnoliopsida > Apiales > Apiaceae > Centella > Centella asiatica. The sequence continues at coordinate 25,612,235 of CM025784.1, read as the reverse complement.
AATGGTCATATGGAAGTGGAGGCTTTTCGGATGCGGATTAGGCAGGATCCATGAAGACCGGCACTCTACATCTACATTTGGCTATTGTTCTTTGTTGGTGGCAACTTAATCACTTCACATAGTAAGAAACAACCAGTAGTAGTGTGCGCTCAAGTGCTGAAGCTGAATATAGAGCCATTTCATTGGGAGTGTGAACTACTATGGCTTCGAATGCTATTAGAGAATCTGGGCATCGCAACTAGTGAGCCAATGAGATTGTTTTGTGACAATAAAGCAGTCATTAGCATCACAAACGATCCAGTACAACATGACAGAACGAAGAATATAGAGATTGATAAGACATTTTATAAAAGAAAAGCTCACCAATAGTCTCATTTGTCTACCTTTCATCAAAACTGAAGATCAGTAGAACTGAAGAGTAAACTAAAGATCAGTTGGCAGACATATTAATTAAAGGACTCAACGGCCAGATGTTTCATCCACCGTGTCAAATTGGGCATCAAGCTGGGCATGCGTGACATCTATGCACCAACTTGAGGGGAGCGTTGGAATCAATAGAATTAAATTCAGAGATGTAAATTGATTGTTAAGTATCAATTAGTAGTTGTAGATTTGCTAGCTATAGAGAATATTTGATTGTAGCAATAGAAGGAGAAATTATAGGATCTAACTATGTAAACTTGTGTGTGTGTGTGTGTGCATCTATCTATCTATCTATCTATCTATCTATCTATCTATCTATCTATATATATATATATATATAAAGGAAATACAACTTCCTCATTACAAACATACTCGCTCTATATTCATTTAGCCCTTTCTGTACAAGATCTATCGTCTTCTCCATGCATCTCTGCAGATCTAGCCCAACATTATCAGTTCTCCTCCTTTACTTCTGAATCTATTTACATACTAAAAGCAAAATTATTTCTCAGGTCGCTAGTCATGATAGGATTAATGTTCACTAATTTCAAACATGTTCTTTGTTAATTTCAAACATGTTCTTTGTTAAGCTTTAAAGCTTAACCTGAGATCTGTTACAGTTACAAAAAACAAGCAGATTACAGAGTCGAAGAGCAATGGGGAAATTAGCTGGAAATCAACTGAAAACTTGGGAACAAGATAGATAGAGAGAGACTTAAGTACCTACACACCATGTACCTGACCTACAACCAATTACTCAGTAGAAACATGACTCAGTAACAAAAGGACTAGAATACCTTACTAGTAACTAACACATTCTACAACAATCTTATCCTAGCATTCTTGCTCCAACAACTTCTGCCTTCAGAATAGTAGTGAAAACCTGACACTTCTCATTTAAAAAAAAAAATTTGTCCTCTACCAAGGGAACCGCATATGACCAAAATAGCTCACACGAGTACGTCTCACTGTTATATTTAAGTTATATTCAAGAAAATATATCATCAGAGATGTCAAAAAGGCCAAGATACCTCCTGTCCCGGCTCTAGTTTGATCTTCAAGAGTTTGTGGCCAGCTTCCTCAAAATCAACGCTAGACATGATTGTTAAGTAGATTGTCCTTCGAAGATTCACAAGATTTGTCTCAGTTTCATCTCGTATTCTCATCTGCTCTTCATCTTCTTCATCAGATTCTTCGTCTTCATCATCATCGTTATCTGTCACTGCATCTGAGTCTGCTTCGTCCTCAGACTCCTCACCAAGTAGAGATCTCTTTAATTCTTCATAACGATGTTCATTTTCAAGAAATTGAGGATCCAGCTTGAAAATATCTGAAATCCATAAGAAGTGAAGCATATCAATAAGGTGTAGAAAAGGTTTGGCCTGGCAAGCAGCTAAGCAAAAGTCAAAAGGAAGCACATACCTAAAGCAATCTCAGGATCTATCTGATCTAGAAGAGATATTTCGTGGGTTAACTGATCTTCTTGCTCAACCAGATCTAGCTCTGGACGAATAGCTGGGTAACCCTGTATTAGACCAAGTTCATGATAAGTTCTGTTAGGATATATTTAGAGTTGATCTGTGATCAACTTCTTGTTAATGTGTAGTTAACTGTAACAATTTGATAAGTCCTATATGTAACAAAGTTTCTAGCTTTCTCTCGATAAATGAGAAGCTGGCCATGTACATTAGTTGAAGTAAATGAAATACAAAAACACAATAACTATCTGATCTTACTCCCTGCATTTTGTCACAGACCCATAAATCAATCCAAAATATTGGCGATTCAAGCATGTTACAAATAGAAAGATCAGGATTGACAGAGAATGACATCGCACCTGAAACTTGGCTTTTCTTATAGCAAATAAACCTTCTATCAAAAATTGCACCCGCTTGTCAATTTCCCCTTCATGAAGAATCCCACGGAAGCGCTCAAAAATTCCTGAAAACATGAAATTATAAGCCTTTAACTCAAGCTATTGCACATGAAAAGATTAGATGTTGCAGAGTGTACATGTGAAATCTGAATTCTGAACATTTCTTAATAACTATTCAAAATGTCAAACAACAGAACATAATATAAAGAGAGATAGAACTAATAACCAGGAGTTGGATGTCAAGAGAATAGCCGTATTAAAAATCTAGTTATCATTACTTAAATACAGGGCACAGTTTATGGCGTGGATAACAGTAAAATCGCAACCCTTACCCATTTCCCTATATATAGCTACGATGTAGCCTTATTAAAAATCTAGTTATCAATACTTATATAAAGTGTCATGTAATCAAATTATCAAATAAATTAAGTAGAATTTGAGATCACGTTTGTGATAGTCCCTTATCCTCTTTTTCTCTCTCTATCATCCTTACTCATTTTGACTTCTCATCCCCGATCTTCTATTTCTCGTCCTTGATTCTTCTGTTTTTCTTATTTTCTCCTCTAATTAAACCCTAACTGAATTTAACCCAAGTCAGGCCAGTCCCCTGGCCTAACAAACTTAGAAAGGGTATCAGGAGAAAGAAAATGGGTTGTTGGTGCCGTTACAACATATATGCAGTGACAGCAGAAGCAAAGAGAAACAATGTAGGAGAGCCTCCTACCTGCAACTTGAAAAATAAAACTTCAAATTTAGAGGCACAAAACCTCCTAGTGCTACATCAAGACATCTATCTAAACCATAAGTCTAAAACTAAGAGGGAAAATCACATATACTCAAGCTCTATTTGTTTTATTGAGCACTGATCGCTGAACACTGAATAGTATTAAGAGTTACCTTTGAATGCCTAATACTAAGTTTTTGAGTTCATTTGATATTTTGGCTCCATGGTACATTTAAATGTATGTGTCTACCTTTTACACCCCTGTGCGAAGAAATTTTCACATACTATTTGTTCGAATAATTAATTCAATATTTTTCCTATTGTGGACAATAAATCTTGATGCAAAAAATATTACCATATAATTCAACAAAATAAATTTTTGTTATTTTAGTAAATTCCTATCATAATTAATTTTTACAATTATAATAATAATCATTTCAAATGAAAATGTTTTGGGTAAAAAACAGAAATAAGTGCAAATAAAAATTGTGTCAACACAATATTTTGAAAAGAAGCCCAATAGAGCCATCTAATCATGCAGGTGAGTTTGAAGAAGAAAGATGACAAAAACGAATGGTAAGATTGGGAGCGAAAGGAGAAAAAATGATAAGTGGATTGCTGACTGAATAAGAATCAATTTACTGCTTTTTCAATCAAAGGCAATGCGATGGAATCAATGCTGAATCTTTGTATGAAAACAAAAAAAACAAACTGAATACATGCATCTCTGTTTTGGTCAGAACTTGGTTAATGACTGACCTTATTAAGTGCAAACCAGTAAAGCCTTAAGGCCTGGATCTAACCTTGTCACTAAGACCATATAGATACTCCTACAACAAGAATAATGAAACAGAAAAACGGGTACCCAGATGCTACGAGCTACTCCACCCTATGCTTCTACAATTCTCACGGTTAATAAAAAGGATGGGGTTTGGAAGTTCTGCATAGACTATATGAAGCTGAACTCCTCACAACTAAGAATAGATTTCTTATCCCTCTGATGGCTGCATTGCCAGATGAATTACAGGGAGCAAAGTACTTTACCAAATTAATCTCGAGTCTCGGCATCATATGACAGGAAGATGGAATCCAAGGACTTCAAGAAGATGACATTCAGAACACAGTTTGGGCATTTTGAGTTTACTTTATGCTTTTAGGCTTGATTAGTGTTATTGCTACATTTAAGTCTTACGAACCAAATATTTTCCCTTTAAGAAAATTTATTTCGGTCTTCTTTGAAAGATCCTGGTATGCGCTTAAAGGATCTAAATCTCACCTTTAACACCAAGAAGCAGTTCTTACCAAAATGAGGGGGGAAAAAATCACCCCAGAACAAGACGAGTGTGAGTTTACCACTACCAGTCTACTTGTGTTGCATACATGGCAGACACGTTATCGCACAAGAGGTAGTAGTTGTTAATCAGAGTAAGATAAAGCTTCTCCAGAAGCAAGTTCCAACAACTATAAGTGCACTAAACTAAGGGGAAATCTCACGTATTCAAAATTCTACATCAAGATTGTTAAGATTAACAGGAGATCTTGTGAAGCCTCTTAAAAATTCTTACAAAGAACAAGTCTCAATGGATTGATCAAGCAACTCGGTATTAAGAAAAACTCAAGAAGTCATTAGAAAAACTAAAGAGGTCATTCACTGACATCCAACAGCTTGTAATGATGATGTAAATAGCGAAGGTTTATCTATGAAATAAATTAATGAGTAGCAGAGCTCACATATGTGAAACCTTCCTCATTATCGCTCTCTCCCGTCCACATTCTCCCTATTTCTCATCCTTATTCTTCTTCTATCCCTATTTCTCATCCTTACAGGTTTTTGACACTTCCTGCACTTTCCAATTATCCCCAATCATTAAAACACCATTAGTTACCTCTAAATTTCCACACAACATTTAAGGAGAACTTCAAAAAAAGGCAATCCTAAGAAAAGACAATGTCCTTTTAACTGAACAATACCTTTCAACATGATCTAGTGTCTACTTAGTGTAAGCTATCCATGAATCCCGTATCTAGCACAAATTCTTTTCAGCTAAATTTTAAATATCAAAGGAAAATTAATACCTTCCGCATATTGAGTGGCTTGGAAAACTCTTTCACTTCATCTAGGAACTTCTACTCAAGTGTATGTAAAAGTAAGTTTAAGAATAAATTACCATGAAGCAATCTGTAGAAACCTTTGTAGAAGATTGTATAAGATTCTGGAGGAATAATTAGAGATATTGTACCCCTACGATTGCTCCCATAATTACTATGATCGTATCTCTAATTATTCTTCTAGAAACTTCTACAACCTTGTTACGGCATAAATACAAAACAACAATAATAATGGATAAAACATAAACAAAACATAATGCAATGAGAGAAACCAGTAATAGCCAGTTACCATGCAATCCTCGGGGACAAAGATCTTGGAGGATTGACCCACATTCTGTAACAAAACCAACAGCCACCTCAACACTGTCATCAGTAGGATTCTCCAACAAGGTTGTCAGTAGTTCCAGAGCTATAAGCTCATGAACTATTTGCTGATTCACTAGATGTGCTATGAATTTGACAGCGGCTAGTAATTGAGGCTAGAACAAGAAATACCAGATATATCATATATAATGGAAGTTCATAACTAGTATCTCATGAAATAGCCAAAAAGTGCAGCACAAGAGAAGAGGAGAATCAAATACCTTGTCATTCCTTTTGTAGGCCCTTTGTAGCTGTAAAATAATCCTCCTCAATAGAAGATCACCCACTTCGGGAAACTTGGTGTTAACAACAGCAACTAATGCTGCAAAGACATCAGTAAACCCGGGAGAAGCCATCTGAGACTTCATACAGGATCGACAGAATAAACCTCTTCCTCTAATGAGATTCTCAGCAAACAGCTCTGGTATTATATTCTTGATGTTAGTTGCATTAACCTTATTCACTAACCCGTTTATACTCTTCCTTAAAGCATCCCATGTCATTCTTTGATACTCCACACTACTCTTATCCTGGACTTCATTCAACATTCTGGCCAACTTAAATGGTGGAATATAAACTCCACCACTCCTGCCCAAATTCAAATTGGCTGCAGCATCAGGATTAGTTACGCCGTCATTGTCCTCTTTCACTGCTGGATGCTGCTGCTTGGAATTATCATCAGTAGTTGTCTTACCCACCATCTCCTTCAAAGCCCTATTATCCTCATTGTCTCTCTTCCTTCTTCCCATTAAATCATCATCCCCTTCTCTTCTCTTCCTACGTTTATCATCATCGTCGCCATCAATTTTCTTCCCATCCACCCTACTAGGATCCCTTTGCCTCTCGTTCATAACCCTGCTACTATCAGCTCTCTCATTATCATCAATTTCTCTCCTGCTTCTTCTGATGGCATTATCTTCGCTGCTATTTTCGCGTTCACTCCTGCGCCTTCGGGGATGATGATGACGATGATGATTTTTCTCACGCTCGTCATCCTCGAAATTCCGGCGAGAACGCCGGCGGCTTCTACCCCCATCTTCCGCTTCTCTCCTACCCATGCTTCCACTATTAGTTGGATAAACGGTAGGTTTTAAGGGAAGGAAGAGAGTGAAAGGCACATGTGTCTCTAATTTAGAGATTGAAGAACAATTAGTAGTAGAAATAGAAGAGGCGGCCTGATCTGATCCAAAGAAGAAGAAGAAGAAGAAGAGGAGGGGTAAATTGACGAGGCTACTCGATTGATTTGGGGGTTTGGGGCCGCAGCAGCGTAACCTCGTGCCCTACTTCATATAATAAACACACGGGATATAATAAATTTTAAAATTGTCGTCGTAATAAAATTTATATACCAACTCCCTGTCATTAATAATAAAGGCTTAAATACAACAAAATTTTGTCTTAAAAATTATAATTTAAATACATTAAAGAGTTATCTAATGACTCACTCACCCGTTAAAGTGAACCTAATTACTTCTTTAAAATAATAATAAATATAACTTTTATATTAAAAGAATGTTAGATAAATTCACCTATAATAAAAAATTTACTTTTAAAAAATAATATATACACTATATTATAACATGTGATATGCTTGTTCTACAAGATGGTTTGTTGAAGAGAGGGGTCGAATGCAAACTACAAAATTCAAAATAATTTTATAAGTTTAGTGAATATATTATATTAAAAGTTACGGAATTGAAAAAATATAATATATCACAAGTGTTTCTGAATTTTTATAAATCAATTAAATATTACAAAAAATCACCGGTGTGAATGACCAGTTTCAAACAATTCTGTTGAAAATAACAGTTGCACTCTATAATGTGATTTCTAACTTCTCTCAAGTTATGAAAAATTGTTTCTCTTTTTATAAGTTTATTACAGTTGTTATATAATCTGAGATAAATAGACATAATTCACTTATTCTCCAAGCTTCATCAGAAAGTTGTCTCCAAAAATATCTCTGATATTTTTTGGTAATTACAGCTCTATCACATAACTTTTTCTTTTTGCATAACGTTACTTGCACGCCAACCTATTATGTAACATCTCTCATGTATCAGCATGCCAGCTCCCTTTTCTCTTAGAGTTCTCATGATAAGTTATATTTGCAGTGAATAACTTATCTCTATGAGTTTCCCTGATTTTGATTGGACGAGCTTTCATATTTTATTTTTCAAGTTTCTATAAGCTTCAACTGCAATTTTCACACTTGCAATTATATACGCATGCATGTGTATAAGTATAACTTATCTCCATATCAGTGTTCACACATGCAGTCTTTGTGTGTGTATATAACTTATCTTCTTGAAGGTTTTTTGGTAGTCAATTTCTCTTTATTAGACCACCAACTATATTTTAATTCCACCGGCTTTAACTTGAGTAAGTGGATTTGTGAAGTCAGCCACGTGTCATTCCATATGTCATTTTTAGTCTCTGGTCAATTTATCCTCTGATGGGCAATCTTTTACCAACAAATTTATTCCCTGATGACTATAAATCTATCCCCTGATGCCATGAAATTTATCCCCTGACGTCGCGAAATTTATTCCCTGACGTCGCAAACTTATCCCCCTGATGTCAAAAAATTTAATCCCTAATGCCCATACTCTGTTGATAGGTAAATCACTTTGGCTTTAGTCAAATCTTCTTAAGAATATTTCAATGCAATGAGGAGTTTTTGTCTTAATCTCTAATAGCTTTAACGTTAGTCTCTAATAGTACAAACTTTAGTTTTCGATAAGATAAACTGTTATTCTTCGATAAGATAAACTGTTAGTCTTCGATAAGTTAAACTGTTAGTCTCCGATAAGTTAAACTGTTAGTCTCCGATAAGTTTATTTATTAGTATCCGACAGGCTAAGTTATTAGTCTCCGATATACTAAGTTGTTAGTCTTCGATAAGTTTATTTAGTCTTTGATAAGCTAAAATTTAGTCTTTGATAAACAAATGTTTAGTTTTCGATAGACTAATTTTGTTTAACCAACTTTGACTTTTGTTAAACTCTCTAAATGCATTTTTTCTAATATTTGTTGCTCACCTGCAGTCTCTGATAGTAGTTTCTCATAGTGCACTACTACAGGTACTTGTACAATTACAAATCAAACAATTCTAAATGTTTATACATCATCATCAAATGTGTTGGGTTTCGCAGGATCAAACGCAGCGGAAAAAAAAACGATTTAAAATAAAACAAAACGAAACCCAAACTCGAGGATTTATGCGAAACAATTTAATACAAATAGTTTAAAATTTTACCGATTAATTGTGCGAATCTAAAGTTTTGGTGAAGGTGTTGATCGTCTCCAAATCTTTAACGCAATCCAACAGAACTACGTCTCTATGGTATCCACACGAACACCCACGAATCGTCTTACGATCCGAACAAGAAAAGTTACAGTACTAGCTGTATGATCTGTATCTCTTATCTCTTTTAACCCTAGTCTCTCTCTTATGAGCGGTTACGTAAAAACGTTAGTTAGAGAGAATGACTGATATATCATATATATAGCCTTTCATAGAGTAATTCCAAAACCTAATCTAATTAGGAGACTTAAAATCTGAATTTTATATTTATTAGATATATATATTTAATCAAGTCTCACTTAATTAATATATATATATGCACAAATAAATATATATTCGTATTTCCTTCCAAAAGACTCTATTTCATACAGATTACATATATTAATATATATGTATATAATTTAAAGCCATGATTTAATTAAATCAATCTTATTGATATATTAAAATCATTGACATTTAAATTATATCTCCTTGACGAATGTTCTTTGTGTGTGACCCTGTAGGTTATTATTACGTTGGCAATAATTTTAAATCATATTATAAAATTATAAACAGTGAGCGGCATCTAGTAATACATCACTGTTACCCAAGTAATAATAAAGTCATAGATTCGACGTTACCTTTCGTGACCAATGTTTCAATGTAACTTAATCCTTTTAACCATGATATCTAAGATTAAATTCAAGGCATGGATGTGTCATCCTCTTCATAATTTTAATTTTAGTTTTTCTTGATCAATGAGTAAACTATATGAAACAAATCTCTATTTGAGCATGACCATGCATTTTATAGTTTCACTCAATCAAGAGGCCTATAGATATCACCCCTAATTTATAGGATGGTTAAATCCCATCTACATCATTCCCATTTCTCACATAACTCATTATGCATCCAACAATCACCTTTATCGTCCACCCGGTTAAATGTGACTTTTGATAATGTCAAAACGCATAACTCCTTATGTAGAAATGTCATTACTTCAAGTCGAAGGACCATTACATCATTGTCACTATGAGAATTACTTATGACACATAGCATAACGCTCCATGTAGAATTCTCATGGTGGGTCTGTCCAGTACTATGTTCTCTAACATGTACCTATGTATCAACTTAATATATCTCGTATATATTTATGACCAATGAGATATGGCCATCAGTTAATCACATACTAGTCTCAATGTATTATTGTTGTCCCACTGACAATGATACTCGACTAGGGACATTTAAGAATAATGATACATTACATACTTATATGATCTCATATTCAAGTCACATACTTGAATCCATATAATTAGTATCATTCTTCTAAGGACATTTATTATGTTAACATTTATATAACGCAGTAAATAAAACATAATAAAAGAAATTATCATTTAACCAAAAACATATCATAAATATAGTGTCACAATCATTACATAATTGGCCACTAGGGCATACACTCTAACAAATGATATAATTCATAACATGATATATATTATAATATATATTATGAAAAAATAAAATTGAGCTATAACTCGTTTTTATAATCTTACTCACTCGTGTCATACTTCAATTTCTATAATACATACTCATTTTTATTAAAAGGTAAAACATTTAAAGTAGATTTTTATTAAAGAACATTTTTGAAAAGTAATAACACTTTATTATTGCAATCATTACAAAAATATCACTTTTTTTTTAATTCAAATGCAAAAAAAACTTTGTCAAAAAAATTAGACAAAAGGAGTACTACATTATTATAAATAGATTCATTATAACCATGATACTCTATTATTTAATTAAAATATCAATGACATCCACGCCAATTTTCTTATTTCACAAAACTAAGCACAATTTTTATTGCATATACAAATTCATATTAATCTCATATACATTAGATTCTATAATATTAACAACAAATAATAAAATAATAATAATTTAAACTTTTATTATTCACATTTGTTAATTATTTAAGTAGATAATATATTATTATACATTGATATATTGTATATAATGATATTATATCATATCTGTATATAAAATAATTGTACTATAATATCAAAGCATATGTACATATAGATAATATATTAAGTATATTATAAATCGTATTTTAATATATTATAACATAATATATATAATATTAATTTATTATTAATATATGATATATTAATTTTTATATTATAATATCTTAATCTACTATATACGATATAATTATATATATACACATATCACATTTATATATAATAATTATAATATAATATAAATTACAACATTATATACATTAATTTTGTTTTACTGTATCAATTAATCACTATAATATATGTTATTAATGAATTTAAATATATATAAAATATTACTTTTTATATTAAAATAATGGATAATATTTTATTAAAAACATTGCATATGTTTTTTTATATATTTAGTGAAGTAGGATTATAAAATAATATTATAATTTTGATAAATATGAATGGTAATATCATGAGTTTAAGGATATGTTGTTCACAATCGTCAAATTGATTTTAAATTAGGAAACTGAATAATGTAATACTATTCAAGTTTTTATCAAGATTATCAAAATATAAGAAATATGATTGAGTTTGGAGTAATTAGTGCAAGTGCTCTGAGTAATTGATTTACAAATATAAAAATAGTCATAAATGGGTGACTAGCAACCTTCTTATATGAATATTCTGCGGAAATATAAAAATAATCATAAATGAGTAATGAATATTTAATTATATAATCATATAATTTATTGATTTAGAAGGTTTCAGAATTTCTTTTGATTTAGTTATAGGCGTTGACAATATGTCCTAAACAAAACTTACCGTTTTGTTTTCAGTTTTTCAAAGATTTAATTTTTTAGACTAGATTTCTTATTTTTTATTTATTATAGTGTAACTTTGTGTGCTCCTGATCTAGTTGTTGATTTCACTAATAATTGAAACATTTTTTTTAATGTAAATTAAAATATATATACTGATCTAACTCTTTAAGAGTTATTTTCTGCCAAATAAGGTTTTAAATTTTAGTCTTAAAAAACTTGAAATAAGAACACTTGTTAACTTTTTATTATTAGGAGATAAATTATATAATATAATGGACAAGTTAATCCCCTAATAATACTTTATCTGAAAAATATAGTTAATAAGTGTGTTGGTGATTTTTTGGACCTTCATATGCAAAAAAAATAAAAAGAAAACTTTGCACACCCCCAATTTTCTGATGTTATATTTATTGATTTGAATATTTGTTTTGGTTATACAAGAGACAACTGTATAAAAATGTAGTCATGGCACTCGTACATGGATTAAATATATTGCGTGCGGGGCTTATTAGCCCGCAAGTCAGTCGTTTGAACATTTAATTTTAATCTAGAATAGGCATCTTTTATCTTCTTCTATCGTCTAGGTTTTAGGACTGCGCATCTTTCTTTATCGTCCGGACTGACTGCAATTTGGCTCGCGTCTTTCTTTCTCTCGCGATGAAAAGGCAAGAAGTTTCTCCCTGGCGGTCCTGACTCCTCGTCTGTCGACTCACTCAGTCAGTCACTCGTGTGGACGCAACACAGATGTCTCCTACCAAGTCATGGAGCACCGACGTGAAGGTCAATTTCTTTTATGCTCTACACATTAATCAAGTGTTTCCCGAAGACACAAAGAAATCTGTAATGTTAATTCATTACACAAATTTCTTCTTCTTCTTCTTCTTCTTAATTTATTTTCTGTTTGTTTTGTTTTATTGATAGATAGCTACTGAGGGAAATTATTCCAAGTGCAATTGTCTTATACATGGAGATACGAGGCCTTCATGTTTTATAAGATGTAGACGTAGATCTTCTCTCTCCTCGGTTCATTTACTTTATAACAGTAAAACACTACTGAGGAATTCATGGCGTACTACACTGCATCCTGCTGCTGCTCATACATCATTAGGGTCATGGATTGTGGAGACGCAGCTTCGCCTACCACCTATTATGTCCATTCAAGCTAGAGCTATGTATTAGTTTATTTATTGTATACACTCAAATGTGTTTTATTTTTTATTTTTGGTCTCGAAAGTTCTACCTTATTAATAATATGTGGCTGAACACTCAAATGCTTCCAGTGATTTGACAGATGGAGAGAAGATGGTGGCAGGCATTACCTGTGGCTCCTTGTTTGAGAATAAATTTTTATACGACCAAGCAGTTACCGATACCTTTGTCTCCAGGGATGCGAACTCTGACAGAAACAGTATAATACTCACAGAAAGGGATGATGACCCGATAGAGGAACCCTGGCTATTCCAGTCTTCTGTCCTCTCTCAATGTGTTGAAGAATCAGATGCATCCAATGGTTTGATAGATGATGAAAAGATTGTGAAGTTTTCTGATGGTCATTTTCTAGAGTTGCAGCCCTTAAACCAATACACGTTTAAGGGCAAGGTGGATTCCAAGGTTGATAAATTATCTGGTGATGTAAATAAGACATTTTATCCGCATAATACATCATGGGAAAGAGATTACCCAGTTGAGGAGCCCTGGCTTTCCCAATCTTCTCCCTTCTTTCCCAGTTTTGGTGCTGTAGAGGTTTGTGATGCATCTGATAACATCAAACTGGTTGAATATGAGGAGGAAGATGCAGAAGTCCATGATCAGCATCAAAATATACAAAAAGATCTGTTTCCTGAAGAAGACAGCAGTATAAACAACGGTTTGAGTGCTTCCATGGACACACCTACGTGGTCTGCAACAAACTTGGGGAGTTCAAGCTATGATGGCACCATTTCTCAAACTAATGAAGAAAGTAGCATAGCTTCTCAGGACTCTGTTTCAACAGTTATCCTGATTAATTCTTCTCTGTGTACTATGCAAAGAATTGCTGTATTAGAGGATGGAAAATTGGTGGAATTACTGCTAGAACCTGTCAAAGACAATGTGCAGTGTGATAGTGTATATTTAGGAGTTGTAACAAAACTAGTACCTCACATGGGTGGTGCATTTGTAAATATTGGGGGTCCTAAACCATCTCTTATGGATATCAAGCCTAACAGAAAACCATTTATATTCCCACCATTTCGCCGTGGTGGAAGGGAGAGAGAGTCAATCATCTTTGGAGAACTTAGAGAGTACCTTGAGATCCATGAAAACAGGCAAAATTTAGACGAGGCTGAAGACCTTGATGACCCTGAAGAGCATGAAAGTGTAGATGTTTCTACGCATTACAGGCATAATGATTTTCAGGAGCATGAAATTGAAGACGATTTTGACGTGATGGAAGATCTTAAGGAAAATTTTAATGGAAGTGTACCTAGTCATGGTGTTGGAGTTGAATCCGAGAGATCATCTGATGAATTGGATGGAGATGGGCTCCATATAGAAAGTCAGAACACCAGGGAACTTCTCCCATCGGACTTGAGATCTCTCGATCTCCAACCTTCAAATCTTCAGGATCTAAAAGATGGGAAAGATCTCCGCACAGATCAAACTAAGTGGGCCCTAGTACGGAAAGGCACAAAAATTATTGTACAGGTTGTCAAAGAGGGATTGGGTACAAAAGGGCCTACATTGACTGCTTATCCGAAGTTAAGGAGCCGGTTCTGGGTATGTGTAATGTAGTTACATATGAAAACACACATGCGCACACACACATGCATACGAGTTTGAGGTATATGCAAAACTTGGTGTGGGAAGTTCCATTCCAAGGTTTTCGTAACTTATATTCAACACTTATTTGACTAAACTTAACTGTATATATAAATGGAGTCTCAAAATATTGTTGGATTTATTATAGACAATATGATAAACAGGGTTATGAATACCTTGACATAGAAATTTTTATGCCAAGCTTGGTGTATCTATATGTTTGGAAAAGCTGAATGGGCTGAAATCCATTTTTCAAGAAATGAGTTGTAGGACTTTCTTTTAAACAAAAAGTTTGCAATGTACTTAAGAAAAATTCAACCTTGCAGATGCATATAGCATTTAAAAATATGAATGTTAACACATTTTTATATTTTTCATGATCTGTTTTATAACAACATAAACTTATGCGAAATTTTTCACTAGCTATTCTTGCTAAACTTATATCTGATGTTACTTTCATTCTTACCGTTGCAATTTTCAAAAATTGGCAAAACATATAAAACTTACTACAATCCTATATATTTGCGCACACACAAACGCGCACGTATATACATACTCCAATTTTTCAAAGTATGTTTGGGTTTGCTTAATTTTTTTATTTTTATTTTTTTGGTGAATTCTAACTACTATTCTGTGCATTACTTAGTACTGAAAAACTAGTTCGTGTTTAGTAGTTAATTACAAATAAGAATATTATCCTAATATTTAAGTTATATATCAGGAAACTTGTTAAAATAAATAGGGATAACAGTGTAGAATACTTTGTCAAACCTGATATCCAATTTATACTTATAATCGGAAATAGTAAATTGAAACTTATGATTATTTCCGTGAAACTAACTATAATTGGGTACAGATAATGAAGTTAACAAACACTTCCTGTTTCTTAGAAGTGATTGTAAGTAGGTTTTGGACTGCTTTTAATCAATCACCAGTGCCTTCTTACTCTACTCATGTTAATCTATGCTGCTTATGTAAACCATCTTCTCCCTTGTCTTTCATTTACTGGCTTGTAGGTTTTGAGTACTCAAAGCAATAGTATTGGGATTTCAAAGAAAATATCTGGTGTTGAGCGTACAAGATTAAGAGTCATAGCCAAAACGTTGCAGCCTGAGGGTTATGGTCTGACTGTAAGGACTGTTGCTGCTGGTCATTCTTTGGAGGAATTGCAAATGGACTTGGAAGGTTTGCTTTCAACTTGGAAGGTTATTATGGAACATGCCAAGTCTGCGGCTCTTGCTGCCGATGAAGGTGTCGAGGGGGCAATTCCTGTAATGTTGCACAGGGCCTTGGGTCAAACACTCTCTGTCGCGCAGGATTATTTTAATGAGAAGGTGAACCCCTCATTAGTTACAGCCTTTCAGGCATATATGATATGCTCATGATTATGTAAGAATTTTTTAGCAGTATCTTTATTTCTTAGCACTCAAACCGTTTATATGTTTTATGTTATGTTGCTCTTTGATTTATATCTTTCAGGTGAAATGTATGATTGTTGATTCTCCAAGAACGTATCATGAGGTATGACATTGACCAAATGCATAATACGTAAGTTTGTGGAGTACATAAACCAAGATTGGCTCTATGTTTCTTCAATTGAGTGAGATAAGAACAATAAGTGTGATAGATCTGCATTAGCATTAATGAGCATGCTACTGTGGATGTTTAAGTATGTATTCAAGTAAACCATATGACAAAATTCTTCTTTCCAGTTCATTAGTTTGCTTAATATATATTATAAATGTTGAGTGGGTGTCTCTTACAAACAACATTATTAATCAGGTGGTGAGTCACAAAGAAGATGCATTTATACTGAACAGCCACCTTACCCTATGCAAGTTCCGCCTAGGACCCCTGGCATCCTATTCATTCTATAAGTTGGCTTAGGTAAAGACGAGTGGTGTACATGTTAGGTTCTAGTGGGACCAACTCAATTTAGCTGATTGTTCCCCAGAGAAACTCTTAAGAAGTTCAGTGCTTGGTTAATCTTCTTTTTATTAATAAAGCCCAAACAAGGCTGTGATTTCTCTGCGACATGGTATTTGTCACTTGACTATTGGGCAGCATTTTGGTGTAAGTTTTGTAACATATGTAATCTTTACCGCTAAATAAAAAGTCAACTCCTCTTGGATAAATTTTTACTTGTATACTCATCTCATCCTTGTTTAGTTTTTAAGGCTGTGATTTCTAGCAATCTCCATGTTGAACCTCTTACTATTAACCAACACTTTTTTTGTTGAATATACATAAATGTTTGGATCAAGACGAATGCTAGGATTTTTTGTGGCTGACTATGAATATAAAATTTCTTCAACATAGCCTTTCCTTTTGTCCCAAAGAAAAAGAGAAAAAAAAAAGAAAGAACAACTAAAGTGTTATGAGCTTTTCATGGAATATTTTTGTGCCTAATTTACATGGACTTGGATGGAGTGTCTGCTCGGATATAGATACTTTGAAGAATCTGGCACGGGAAGCCTCAATTTTGACACATTTTAACCCTTAAATCAAGTGTCCGACCCCCACACCCTTGTTTGAGTCTCGTGTATTGGACATGGGTACTTCGAGGCAATACAAATAGTCCATGAAATAATTCTGTCCAATCTTCGAAGAACGCGGCATTTTGTGTTTCACCTCTCCCCCCTTCCCCACACCCACACGCACACATATTGTCCATCACATGCATTATAAAATATCCTTTATCAATATAAATTTTCATATATAAACACAGGTACAGGTTCCTTATTTTGGTGATACAAGGAAGTATTCCAGATTTATATGTACCACTGTGATTTCCTTTTTCCCTGCTTGAATTTATAGTTTTTGGTCTATTTTGATATCAAAATATT
The DNA here is from genome assembly GCA_014636745.2 of Centella asiatica. Taxonomy (NCBI): domain Eukaryota; kingdom Viridiplantae; phylum Streptophyta; class Magnoliopsida; order Apiales; family Apiaceae; genus Centella; species Centella asiatica. The sequence goes on along the minus strand of CM025784.1, from coordinate 25,594,982 downwards.
TGACTTCCTTAATGTAATATATTCAGGTTACCAACTATCTACAGGAAATAGCTCCTGATCTTTGTGATCGAGTTGAGTTATACAGCCTGAGGACTCCTCTGTTTGATGAATACAAGGTTGAGGAAGAACTTAATAACATCCTCAGTAAAAGGTGAGAAGTTCTGATGCTTATCCCGAGTCAGTGAATCATATGAGCTTTTGAATGACACTGATATGCAGGTACATAATCCTAAAATAAGTTTGGGTATGATGAAAATACAATTAAACACTTATAGCCATGCACAAGGTTGTTTAAATACGAATAAGATTAACCTGACAATGGGTAATCATGTATAACATTAGTTTTCTTATGCTGCATAAATAAAGACATGACTTGCTCAGATATTAAGATAAATACTGTTTGTTTAGATGCGTGATTTGTAGGACATTTACTTGTGCACATTTGGCAATAAGTAGTTGTTTTGACAAATTCGGAATCCAAAATAGATTGTTCATTGACATGTTTGAAATCTTTATCTTGCTAATACTGGTAATATTTTGGTGACTATCAAGTCACAGTAATTTGTGTTCTGTGTCTGTCAGACTGGTATCCCGCTGATGGACCTCCCCAAAGCAATCACCATTGTAAGGACTCAATTTTGTGCCATGCTTGTCCATTTTTGACGAGTCTCACATGCGAAGGCATTGACAAATACCAAAGTTTCTGACATATATGTATTGTTGTTATTGTGAATAAATACCATGATGTATTTAAATTGAAGATAATTTCTTTAGCAACTATGTTCATGGGGGTTCCCTTAATTGATAACTTGATACAATACTTCTTCCTCCTTGCTATATTTATTGCATGTATTTATTTTTAGAACCTGTCCCTAAGTTCCACTATAAATTGCTGCTGGAATGCTGGTTGTTATCCAAAAAATTTTGAACATCATCTATAGTAGAAACCTCTATCACAGGATTCTTGCTACCTGTATTTGTTTATGTTTTGTTTACTTCTTTTTTTAAAACTTAAGTCATAATTGATCCTTGTTTTCCCAGTCTTTTAAGAAACCGTAATACGTCTGCGTGCGTGTGTATATATGTGTATGCATATCTATTATATTAAACGTCTATCCCTTATAAAAACTGTATGAATTTGTGTCACACATTATAAGGGAAAAAAAATAGAAAAAAACTCAAATTTCACTTCACGTGGTCCTGCTCCTCTACCATGCCGCACGATATGAATGAAAAACTACCACAAGGATAATTACAGTTACATCTATCCTTTCAGTTTCCTTCTTCATGGCAACTATCCATGATATTTTTCCTTGCATTCCTTTTTCCCTTCTTTCCTACCGGTCTTGATGGTTTGCTTAGCGAATGAAATTTATTCAATAATCTTTAGTAAGATCCCATGAGTTGCTTATTCTCATAATTCAAAAGAAATTTGTGCTGCCCTTAAGAATGTGAGTTCTAATTACTTATTGTTGCAGTTTCATACAAAAGGAATTACTGGCCATAAAACTGTAATTCCATGAACTCCTCTGTTTTAGTTTATATTTCATAAATTTACATTTATTTGTGTCCCACTTTTTTTTTCTTTAAATATCTTTTTCTGATTTCCTTTTCTCTTTTTCTGCTTTTTTTCAGTTTATAATCACCTAAATGTTATTTGGTATATATAATATCATTAAAAGTAATAATTACGATTTTTGCTCAATATTAATTATTCGTATTTATACATTACCATGAATTTGCACACGCGCAGGTGTGTGCCCGTTATACTAGTGTATATTATATGCATATATATGTCATGTCATCTACATATGTATTTCTCTGTTCAAGTCTGTCAACTTCTAGTGATGAATTCGAGTTTCGTGGCTGAATGTCTGTATTGATATTTGAGCTTTGAATGCTGATGCTAACATCTTAGGGTTCCTCTCTCTAACGGAGGTTATCTGGTGATTGAACAAACTGAGGCATTAGTCTCCATTGATGTGAATGGTGGACATTGTATGCTTGGTGAGAGGACTTCACAAGAGAAAGCAATTCTTGATGTCAACCTTGCAGCTGCGAAACAAGTAAATACACGAACAACCTATCACTGTATTTCACTTGCATGCTGTACATCATCTAATTGGTCAATGGGAGCTTCGAAATTTGTGTATATGTATATCTCTTGCTGATTGTTCTTTACTCTCAATTTTAGTTATGTGATGAAATAGACCTTTTTTTGTTGGGGTGTGTGTGGGGTGAAGATTACTTATCTTTTAATTAAATAAGTTCTCTTTTGATGTTAAACTAGAATGGGAGTATTAGACGTACTCCGACAAGTGTACGGATATACATATGTTTACATTATATCAATGTATTTATTGTTCATCTACTCGTGTTATTTTATGTTAAATCATATATATGTATATTTAGTTTTATCTGTTTCTTTTATGTCTTTCACTTTCGCTGATTTATATCCAGCACATTCGGCACATCTGTATATTGTGTTTCTACAGACAATCACACACTTGGATATATTCAACTATGGGCTGTTACTTTGTTGTGGTGTTAGTCTACAAATGACTGCTCTACTATATTCTTGATGGCTATTGTTAAAAAAAAGGTCTTTCTCCTTTTTTCTAATAGGAAGAAATTATCACTGCTTCTGAATTATTATTTCAGATTGCTAGAGAATTGCGCCTGAGAGACATTGGTGGCATAATTGTGGTGGACTTCATTGACATGGTTGATGATTGTAAGCTCTCCCTGTTACTCGTCTTTTGTCTTTTAAACCTCATAATGTAATAATCTCTGTGTGTGTGCGTGCACAGAAGTGTCATTGACACACACACACACACACTCTTTGCCTCTTGAACTTAGAATACACAAATTCCTGTTGCTGTGTCTTGCAGAAACGTGGTTTGAGTTGCATATCCATGTAAATGTCAAAATAAGTAAATTTATGGAGCAACCAAAAAGATTTCCTGCCTTAGAAATGAGAATTGTTGTTACACAGGCAATAGTATTTGTGTACCACCAATCTGATGTGCATTGCTGTTGTTTCTGTCTCGTGCAATCGTTGGGCCTTAGGCATTCTCTATCCAGTTAGTGTTAAGAGTTAATTATGACGGGGTGTCTTAGTAATTTGGTTTCATTGACCTGTCTTAGTTGGGGGTTATTATGGTCATTTAGCTTTGATTAGTGAACATTGTAATGGATAGCTATGAACTTTGACGAGTGAAATATCTCCCTAAGGTCCCAATAGAGGTCCTAGTGATCCTTCTTCCTCCATTCCTTGTCGATCCCCATTTCTTCGTCGATCCCCATTTCTTCCTCACTATTACTGTTTCTATGAAACTTTTCCCCTCCCCTTCTGATTCTATTTCATTTCTATTTTTCTCTAAGGTCCTCCACTGGAGAACCTAGTTGTCCTTCCTCCCATTCTTTCTCCAATTCTACCGCCCTATTGATTCTAAACTCCCCCCACCCTCCCCCCACACACACCTGGATTATATCTCTGTTCTATCTATTTCATCACTGTTGCTTTACTTTATTGAGTTGTTTGTATGAATTTGTTGCTGGATTTGAAATTTCTGTTGTTGATCATGATCTAAAACATTGTTGATCATGAGATTCTTTTGCTTGACTTGAAATCCCTTGACATAATCATCAAAAAGAATATGTATATTCACGCCTATATTAAGGACTTAGGATGTATTGTGTTTATGATATCTCTAAGACTTCATGGTGGTATCAGCGTCCATAGATTAGTACGCATAGCATTATATTATTTACTAATGTATAAGGAGAAGGCTACTTTAGGTCTTTGTTCTTTCTAAAAGTTGTTTCCATGAAGAGTGTAGTATGGTTTGGTTGAGGCAAATAACTTGGGTTATATGTGTCACTTGCATGTCGGGCTTTTCATTGGCATCAGTTCTTCCCAAAAAACCGAAAACCCTTATTCCGAATCGTTCAGGTCGGTATCGATCTCTCTCTCTGTTTTTTTTTTGTGGGTATATACCAGTTCTGCGGTCTTTCTTCCAATAAAGTGGAATCTTCCCAGCAAAGTAAAATACTGTTCAATTTTTATTTCTATGATGAAAACGTGTGTCACTTTGCAAGTTTGAGTAAATTCTATTGTCCGTAAAATTGGATTGCTTTCTAGCAGAAACCCTATGGCCTAGACACAACTTCTCAAAGCCAAGCTATGACCATAGAAGAACAGATGGCGCATTGAGGAGCAGAAATACTAGATGCCCACTGCAATTGCTTCTTATGGCACAGTTCTTTTGTTTGTAAAATGATAGACTGATTGGAACTTTAAAGGCCATTTTATCATGTCACCCAAAATTAATCAAGTCGTTCTCACCAGTCTAATCTAATTGGGAGTAGTCCACCATTTTATATTGTGGTCCAATTCTACAGGTTTTTCTTGTACCGGTATAAATGTGTTTACGATATAGGTATAACTGGGTTTATGTATGGTTTTGTACCATACCACAGCCCTACTTACATGTCTATTTTCTAATTGCACTGTCAAATATGATTTTTGAAGGCACCTGTGGTGTATTCATCACAACTTCGCTGTGTGGTGTGTATCTAATTGTTGAAGAATTATCTTTCTTTCTGCCTCTTTTTCTTGTATGTAATATGTACAAATTGTCTTCATACTTGACCTCTGTTCTCTTCTCTTACTGATCTATTTATGCATACAACAATTTTCTTTGCTCAGTTACAGAAAAAGTATGACTATGAATAAAGTTTGAAGTGCTATATGTAATTAATAAGATATTATTTGCTGACACAGTCTTTTCTTTCAGCACATAAAAGGTTAGTATATGAAGAAGTTAAGAAGGCTGTTGAAAGAGACCGATCAATGGTGAAAGTATCTGAATTATCTAGGCATGGTCTTATGGAGATCACTAGAAAGAGAGTAATGTTTCTTGTTTTTGAAAGTCTTTTAGAAATCTATAAGTAGGGCTTTGAAACATCGAGATGTGTAAGCAGTTATGTGGACATGATATATTTCAATATTTCATATAGGGCATATATTATAAACATGATAGTAATATACAAGTCTGGGACATTTAACTTATTGCCTAACATCTCTCTCTCCCTCCCTCCTTTTCTTATGAGATTTCACAGGTTCGACCGAGTGTGACATTTATGGTAAGTGAACCATGTACTTGCTGTCATGCCACTGGCAGAGTGGAAGCTTTAGAGACCTCTTTTTCCAAAATTGAGCATGAAATTTGTCGGTTGCTGGTGAGCATCTCTCTCTCTCCCTCCCTCCCTCCCTCCCTCCTACCCTCCTAACATCCTGCATTTGAATTATGAGACCAAAATGATATGATCACTAGAAATTTCGTAGATTAAAAACGATAACTTACACAACCACCATCTTACATCTAAGATATAAAACCATAAGTTTTACAATTTAAATTCTTCACTAGGTACACATAAATTTGTACTAAATAAAAATTCTAACTTATTTTCTTAACTGATGCTAACATACAACAAAAAATACATATTTAAGAAATACAAAAAATAAAAAGAAATGTACATTAATTTGGATGATCGATATTTAGTGAGTTATATTGATTTTTTATTTAATAGATAAAATAATTTCGTAATATTTTTATTTTTTCTTCAAGAGGGGCATGCCTCATTTTCAATTTGGTTGGTCAACTGATTTTTTCTCATTTTAGTTGCTGAATTGAAAACATATTTTCATTTCAATTACTGAGCCACAAATAAATTTTCCATCGAGTTGATTCAGGTAATTTTTTTTTTACAATTTCACCTGAATTACTAACATGTATTTCAATTCTGGTGACACATGATACAAATGTGCTGACCTAGATCCCAATTTTGGAATGTTGTGATATGAGAATTTTTTTTAGTTGATTTAGCAGGTATATGTGGGTCATATTATATGACAATTTATGTATTTAAGCATCAATTATTTGTTGAATTATCTAAAAATTATATATTTGTGTCATGTGATACCAGAAATGTACACCTAGTCAGCAATTTAGGTGATAGTTAAAAAATTTAGTTGGAACCAATGCTATTGAAATTTTTTTTCGGTTTAGTAACTGAAATGAATTTTTTTTGCAGTTGAGTAACAAACTTTTAATAAGGCATGAGTTCAGTTACTAAATAATCATTTCCCCCTTTTTCAAGATGGTTCTTAAAAGTTTGGAACGGAGGAATCATTTTATCTTTACCTCGGGGAAACATCGACAAGTTGAGAACTATTGTGCAATCATAGTTATAGGGTACTTAAGCTGAGAATTTCTGAATTTCCTTTTGTTGGTGCTCAGCTTCACTTTTTGTACAATTCTCCATTTACCAACTCATTAACTAATGTTTGTGGTATAGTCCTTGATGTACATCAAGTAGCCTATTACAACCATTTGTATGTTTGATGTCTTTGCTGTGCTGTTAGAATAACTTTTATGTGATAGTTACATGCTTGAACACTGAAACTATCCTGTCTACATGGAAATGAAAGTACGTGTAACCACAACTTTTCCTTTCTGGTTGTCTCAGGCCATGATGGATAAAAGACCAGATCCTGGAAACCCCAAATCATGGCCAAAATTTATTTTGAGAGTTGATAGGTACATGTGTAACTACTTGACGTCTGGAAAAAGGACAAGACTAGCAGTTTTAAGTAGTTCTCTAAAGGTTTGGATTCTGCTAAAGGTATGTTGATTCATCTTCATTGAAATATGGTGAATAGATTGTTGACATCTTATGCTAACAAGAAGCCCATACATACATGGATATAAATCAGACATTTTCCTGGGTGTTCTATAAATTTGTCTAGACGCACACATTTCGTGGACGGAATGAATGATAGAAATCCTAAAAAGTTCTTGCCATTATGGGTAGAGTGGAACTCATTTTGTCTTATCTACTTCAGCAGGGTCCACCATATCGAAATAAATTCCTAAGTATATTTTAGTAATATTCACTATGAGTGGAACTAAAGTGTAACTTATATTCCTATCCTACCATATTCTTAACATCTGTGGATATTATCCTTCCAAGACCGTCTGTCTATATTTTTTGCAACCATTTGACATTGCTTGATTTTTAGGAAAAAAATGTTTATACTCCTGATATGAATTAGTATTTGACTACAATCATTTCCATGTGGGAGATATCCAAAGCTATGCTATATAGTGTTATAGCAAATTGATCTTGGACTGTCCAATCAATAAATGAATACACGCTAAAAAAAAAAAAGAAGTCCATCCATCCCACTTTAATTGACAAACCAAAATCTGACCAATAAATTACTCTAAATTTTATATGATATAATCACAAAATTAGTATCACAAGAAACATCTAACATACTATCAAGAACAATTTGGGTGAAATTATTTCTATATTACATTTGTGTATAAATTAATTTCAAATTCAGTCAATTTGACCTTGACTTGAAAAATTTGTCAATCAAAATGGATGGAGGGAGAATAAATAAATTATTTTTATGATTGCTTCGCACCAAGTTGGTGCAGACGAGAAACTAACTTGCGGAGGATATCCGCATGAGGTTGGTGTGTACGAGTTTCAGCTACAATTTCAGAAAATCCATTTTCAGTTCTGAAATTGACGGATCTAAAAATTCTGGGGTGGGAAAGGAACAACCCCAAGGGATTGACTAACCTGAAAGCCATAATTGTACACTTTTGCATTCTTACATCAGCCCGTTATTTCTTAAAAGAAAGTTTTTGTATATGTATTAATATCTGATTACAATCATCTCCATGTTGATATATGTTTCATATATATCACTGTTGAATCTCTCCTGCACTGATTTATATTTTTAAGCTTACAATTCACGTTTGATAGGTGATTTTCTTAATCTGTTTATGGTTGCTAATATTTTCAAGCTCAATCTGAGACTCTAGGAATATGTTTTTATTTGGATGGCTGATCATTCTAGTTTTCATTTTCATCAGGTTGCTAGGGGCTTTACGAGGGGTGCTTTTGAGCTGAAACCATTAAGCAGTGACAGAGATTTCAAAAACCATCAAACTGCTATTTCCATGTTACGACCAATGGATGTTGGAAATTATAGTCGCAAAGAAGTTACCATTGTTCCCGTCAAAAAGTGGAAGACTCGTGCGAAATGAACACCCCCATCCCTTCAGCTGCAAGCTCTCCTGTTTCTATTGTGTTGCTGTAGATCCATTTTACTTTTATTGCTCGCTCCTCTCATACGGATCAATTTTGTATGGAAAATGATATTTCAGCCTGCATATTTTATAGGCTGAAATAGCCTCACTGTATGGGCTCCGAGATCAGTTTATTGGTAATTTCTTAATTAAAAAATTAACAAATGCAAATAATAAAAATTTAAAATATTGTTATTCTATTATGAAGTAGTATATATTAGAAAATTTGGTGTAGATAAAATAAATAAAGAATCTGTATATATATAAAAAATTGTATTTAATTCTATATAATAAAGAATCTAATTAAAGTAAGGTAAGGTGGATCCGCTCACATGGAAAGTGAAAACGTGGTCGGACGAAACTACATAGAAAAGGCCTTAGCGCACTGTTTTCTGGAGCTGGTATTTAGTTGTTTTTGTTCATTTATTAATAACTCAAATATGCTATTTTAGTTGCAGGACAAGAGATCACTGATCGCTTTTCCTTTTACTTACCATAACAATTGGAGATGCACTTTTATTTATAAACTAGTACATTCCGATTTAAAATCAGATATATATATATATATATATATATATATATATATATATTTTAACTTTTTAAGTCAAATAATAATATATTAAATTTTACATTAATAGTATTTTAATTAAATTTATTTGGTACAATTATTATAATCTTATATTTAATGACAAAAATCTTTGATTACAACATAATTTATTTAAAATTTTCATAAATAATGTTCAATATGTCATCGCATCAATATTTCTTTTATTACATCTAAATATTATTGACATCCTTATAAAGTGGCTCTTCTAAGTCTTAAAATCTTGTTATCAAATTCTAATAGCTTGCTTGTGAATTTTGTCTCGAGTTCACATTAAACAACGAACAATATAGGAAAAAAGTCAACACTTCGTCCACTGACGAGGTTTAAATATCTACAATAGAAAACAAACTAAAGCAGCTGTATACTTTCTTCTATTCAACCATATCTCACATAGGGGAGCTTCTGTTAGAATTAATTGTTAGATAAAATTTGTCATTGTCATAAAGCATTCCGAAGTTTTATCTGCCCTGATCGAAGTCTCTAATCTCCATCGATAAATTCATTGTTGCACTGTTATAAATTATAATCCTTATTCATTAAGAAAGACATGGACTTCACGATGAAAATATGTGGTTATAAATCATTGTTCTAAACATCACCGTCTAGTCCGATTAGTTCCTCATTTAAGCGTTAGACAATTCTCTATTGCTTAACACCTAAGTCTGTTTAATTTTCTTCTAATTCCGATTAATCTCGTATAATACTCGTCTAAACGCTAGACCCTCTTTTTATCGTTTAAATCCGCATAACGTATTTTATAATACTAATAAATACATTATCGGAGCATTATGAGATAGAACAATCAGTGAGGGTAACATAAAAAAGAATGTGTAGCCAGAAAAGGAAAAAAAACTTGAAAAACTTGAGTTAGAACATAAAGTCATACACAAATATATTTACAACTTACAATTTAATATAAATGAAAGAAATACATTTGTTTTCCACCGAAAAATCATCAAATCAATTTACATGTCATATTACATTAATTAATACGGAGTAATAATTTATTTCTGCGAATTTGATTCTGCGTAGATTTACTCTGGTCAGTGTTGGGCAACTAGAATAGAAAGTCCTTGCGCAATGCACACTACCATGAAATTTTGTTTTGTATTTAGTTATTTTTTTATCATTTATTTATGACTCGTATATCATGTACTCTATTGGTTGTTGGCGGAGGGATAAATTTTCCATTTAGTTACTATCACAATTAGAAATACAGGTTTTTATTTATTTATAAATAATCTATACTTATACATTAAAGGAGTAAGAGACAAGATGTATGATACGTACATAAAACTTTAAAAAGTAAAAAATAAAATGGATAAGTCCTAAATCCAAAAATAATTTCATAATAGAGTTCCAAGATAACTCTAATTTCATAATACAATGAATAATATATTAATTTTGTCCTATAAAAATTTTAACCAACCAATTTATCCAAATAATTTATGTATGATATAATAAGATACACATATTTATAATCAAATTATATTATTCTCTGATATTTATATTCAACTTTAATAATTTAATTTTAATTTTAAATAACTAAAATAAATACAAACGTATGTTTAATTATCACAATATCTTCTAATTCTAAAATATATTATTTATATAATAAAAAAAAAAGATCAGAAAAAATTAATATGTTAATCTATACTTATATATTAAAAGAGTAAGTGACAAACTATATTGTACGTATTTGATATGTACATAAAACCCTAAAAGTTAAAAAAGACACGAAAATCCTTAAGAATTGTCGGTCCCAACATATCCAAGGCATATTAGATTAACTTTCAAGTAAATAGCGTCAAGAATTACGTTTAAAATTAACGTGGTGACTTTAGTTCATAATGTAATATCCTCTCACAATTATTAAGGAATAAAAAACTAGAAAAAAAAAACAAACAAAGAAAGAAAGGTTATGTTTGAATTTGTTATTGAAAAATCACGTAATTAATTTCCATTAAAAAAGATAAAACACTTAATACTCCATAATACATATACAAAAAAAAAAATAAAAAAATACCATATGTCTGATACATATATTTAAAAAAGATGTAATAACATTAGCAACTAATAAAAAAAATCATATATACCAAAATTAAATAAAAATATAAAATATAAATTATACAACAATTACTCTAGGGAATTATTTAAAAAATTATATATACAATCACTATATTTAAGAATTTGATTGAAATTCAAATTGAAAAATAAATAATAAAGTATTTCATCGTATAACTAACTAAAAAGTATTGTAAATAATTCTTAAATATTTTCATTTAAAAAAAATACAAATTTAAAATTCAAATAAAAATACTTAATAATACAACCCGTGTTGTGCATAGATTTCTGAGTTAGTAATTTATAAAGTACAATCTTTTGTCCTAAAATTAAAGATAAATAAAATGACAATATATTAAACTTTAAATTGCTATCAATTTAGTTATAGTTGATATAACTATTATATTCTTAAGTTTTATGAGAAAACTTTGATCACAATATAATTTACATCTAAAACTTTGATAAATTACATTAATTATGAAGTTTAATATAAAGAATTGATATTTTTACATGAAACTCTACGATTATACAATTTTTTGTACATAAGGTACAAGTAATTTATAGATAATCTGTGGATCTTGCATGTAAAAATATTTAAAATTATTGTGAAATTATGCCGTCATTTAATTAAAAAAATTAAAATACATTTCTAATATTAAAACGGAGAAAATATAAAGTAACATGAGAATTTTAGTACAGCTATGTTCATATTATTGCATTTTAATACAATGTTATATATAATTTGATTACTATAATAAAAGCAACATAGTCAAGCAGCAGGCGGTCAGCAAGCTGCTTGCTGAACCAACATGCTTGTCTTTATGGCCGTAAATGATAATTGAGATACTCAAAATCCATTCGTATTTGTATGTGAAAAAGTGAAAAATTTTTGTATTTGAAATTGGGTTGTAAATCGAATCAAATGGTTCATGATTCGTTAAGATTTGATTCGACTTGATTGGAACTCAATATAAAAATAAGCTAAACTTGATACTCTATTTAAAGTTCGATAAGTTAAATGAGCAGAATCTGAACACATTGGTACTCGTTCGATTATACTCGCGAGTAGATCGATTTCTCTCACTATACTAAAATATTTTGATAAATTACATTAATTATGAAGTTTAATATAGAGAATTGATATTTCCACAAATATAATTGATACTTTTACATGAGATTCTATAGTTATACAACTTTCAGTACATAAGGTACAAATAATTTATACATAATTTGTAGACTTTACATGTGAAAATATTAAAAATCATTGTAAAATTATACCATCATTTGACAAAAAAATAAATAAATCAAAACATATACTCCCTCCGTTAAAAATAAATAAATTACATTTGAAAAAAAACATTTGTTTCAAAAAAGAGTTACATTTGAAAATTTTCTTTGTTATTTTGCGATAAATTAAAAATTTTTCAATTACAAACTTATAGATCTCGTCATAACTTAAAGAGTTATAACAAATTTCATGAAATTTTTTTTATAATTTGTACATTTAATTCTTGGTCAAAAATACAAAATTAATAATTATTAAAAATTTAAATGTTATTTTTTTTATGGAATGGAGGTAATATCTAATATTAAAATGGAGAAAATATAAATTAACATGAGAATTTTAGTACAATTATGTTGCTATTATTGCATTTTTAATACAATGTTATATATAATCTGATTACTATAATGAAAGCAAACAGAGTCAAGCAGCAGGTGGTCAGCTGTTTGCTGAACCAACATGCTTGTATCTTAAATGATAGTCGACATATTTGATATCATTTGCATTCGAATTCGATAAAATAAATAATATCTATATCTAAAATTAGGGTTAGAAATCAAATCAAACAGTTCGTAATTCGCTCAGACTCGATTCGAAAATTAATCAACACAATTTGAATTCTATATGAGAATAAGCCAAACTTGATACATAATTTAAAATTGGATAAGTTAAACGATCAGAATTTGAACACATCAGTACTCGTTCGATTATACTCGCAAATAGTTCGATTTCTCACTTTATACTAAAATAGAATAATATATATCAGAAATATATAATCAATTATGCCATAATAATACATTTAAATATTATACATATTGAATAAGTTACTCTAAAATTAATATCTATAAATAAAATGAATTATTACATGTAATTTTAATCCTAAAAGATATAAAAAATTGTACAATTACGAAAATTTTCACTAAATTTATGTGCTTGTGGATAATTCGTAATCAACTCCAATTCGACTAGAGTATAATCTGATCACCAAAATTCTATTATACTAAATACTCAAGTATTGAAAAATTTATTAGAATAGAATCTGAGTATACTATTGTTCGCTCGAATTCGACTCGTTTACACTCATATCTGAAATATCCGTTACCAATTATACCGTTATTTATAATATATTTTACTCAATATTTGTGTTATTTACCTGTATAGAATAGAAATTTTTTAAATTCTTACAATTATTTATAGCAAAAACTAATTTAAAATATATAAATAATGAATATTATTACCAATATGATATTTCGTTTGTGTTTTTTTCAAGTGAAATTTATTTAATATGTATCACATAAGTTATTAAATTATTAAAAATTATTTTATTTAAATGGTAACAAGTAATCCGTATCCATATTCAAATTCGATTTAATTAAGCGAATATTATCGGTATTTATATTCATAATAAATAGATACAGATTCGAATATAAGCATTCGTATCCGTTATTCAACCGTTTACACCCTTATTTGTATCTTCTTTTTTTCCAAAGTTTTTGACTTTTTGACTATTAATTTAATTAACTCATTCTATTTCACACACAAAAAAAATTGTATTTGAGTTCCATCAAAAATTAATGATATTTTAATTGAAAGTCATATTTCAAATAATAAATAATTTTCATGAAATTTGTTTTAAATATTTTATTAATGATAAGGTGAAAAATATTGTATCAGAAAATTTTTAAAATATAGCACATAGTAAAATAAGTGCTAGATATTATGAAGAAAAAAAGGAAGGAAAACGAAAGGATGTAACATGATGCTTAGTACCTTGCATTTTTCACATTTTGAAATATAATATGATATATTGATGTATAATACAAAATAAATGATATGCAGATTAAAATGTTTATTAAATATAATATAAAGATAATATATTTATACAATAATTGATAATATATCAATATACTAATAGATATTAAAATACAATTAAGATAATAAACAAATAGATAAGTAGGTCGATCGATTGAAAAAAATTAGTGGTAAGTTTGCAATGTTTGATGTTTGAGATATTAATTCAATCTCTAATTTAGATTAAATTAAATTTTGGATAAATATATTAACATATTAACTTCTCATGGTATATGATGAATTTGCTTGTGACTATTTTGTCACTGGCCATGTCCCGAATAATTTAAATTATTTAGGTTCTCCTTTAATTAATAAATGTATTTTATCTTTGACACTCCTTTATCCATTTCTTTAATGGCCCAACTGAGCAGGGGAGAATGTTAGATCAAGAGACCTGGGGTAAGCCCATCTATAAATGCCCTAACAATCATAGGCTTAACCCTAATATAATATGGAATCGTAATGTTCATAAAGGTAGTTACTTGCCACAATGATGAAAAATGCTAATTAGAATCATTAATTGTTTTAGTTTTATATGTCAATAAATAATCTAACATAACCATACTTTGTGTCCATATATAAAAGGGATTCATGCAATCTAAAGAGGTAAGTTCTCACCTAAATAGTTTAGTCTAAAGATATTTATTCTCACATCAGAAAGTACACAAACGGTATCCGTTCCTTTTTTAGGTGTTTTTTTCATTATGTGCAGATTTAACTCTAGTCATCTTCGATACAATCATCGTAAGACGATCCAAGACTTGAACATAATCTATGAATTTGCACCAGAATTAGTGAAGAAGCATAATAAACAATAACAATTGCATGTACATAACTTGTTTAATTTATACTGATTTGGTTTGTCACTAAATTCTACTTCAATTTGCTTCAACATTATTTTTTCATTTTTTTTATATGTTGTCAATATTTGAAGAGTTTCTTATAATCTACATGTTGTTGGACAACAAGGTGCTTGAGTAGTAGATATTCTTTCGAGTTTATCAGACATTAAAGAAATAATTCAACATAATGATGGAGGTCCTGTATTAGTTATAAAATAAAATTTCGGACAATCAATTTGAAGTTTTTGATCATGTCACTTGAAGGTATGTCTATCCCTAATGAGTGTAAGGTGAACATGCGTATGTGTATCCCTAGTGAGTGTGAGGTGAACTTCTATATCATGTACCCTCGAGGTAATTTGCAAACTGATGAGCTTGTTGACCTCCCTGATCTCCTCACTTTGATCGGGAAAATGAGCAGTTTCTCACAGGAGCTTTTGATGGCTCTCCAATAGGGGGTATGCGGAGTTGTAAATCTTGGTAATAATAATAAAATAAAATTTTGAAAAACTTGGTCAACTAAAATGAAAATTTGTTATATAAATACTACCATAGTGTCATTTACGCTCACAAATTTTAATGGTTCTAATAAAAACTTTAGTTTATATGTTAGAGATTTTATATTTTAATAATATATTTTACATTATTAAATTTTAAATTGAAATGGGATCATCCTAAAACAAATTCAAATCTTTTGTCTCCATTTGATGTTTCACGATTTTTTTCTATAATTGGCATATTTTTAATTTTTTTTATTAGAATATCTTCATAGCGGAACATGATAAAATTATTAATTTAGAAAGTTTATTAATTTATCGAATATTAATATATAGAAGTTTTACTGTAATTCATAAAAAATAAAAAGTGCAACACAACACACAATTGATCTTTATTAGCATTATTTTCTCAAAGTTTTATTGAATATCACATGCATTGTTAGGTTCTAAAAAATAACATGCAACACATTTTTAGCTCTTTTGATGGAAAATTAGAATAAAACTCCTTTGTCTTTTTTCATCAAATAAATGAAATAAACTAAAATTTAATAGTTAACATAAATTATTTGCGTTGATGCTATATCTAACATTTACAAAATGTGAAGTTTGTTTTACTTTATTCTTTTATCTAATGATAAATGAGATAGGCTATACTTTTTATTAAAATTGAAGTACGATTATTAGATGTTGCAAATTACAATTTTATTTGGTTTTATATTAAAATTGTAAACCACCTATATACCAACCTAAGAAGATTTGCATCGGCATTAGTATAATGAAGAAAATACTACATCAGTTCTAAAATTAGGAATATATTTTTAAATTGACGTTTTTAAAGTTAATTTTTATGTTATAAAATTATTCCTATTATTATATGTTATTTGAAATAATAGTAGTGGTAATTATGGTATATATATATTTTAATATTAGTAAATATATTCCTTTTTCAAAATATATAGCAATTTTTTTACGACTTATTTTTCTAATTATTATTAGTTAATTTTATTATTACTAATAACTACTTCCTCCATCTCAAAAAAATATTAAGTGTAATTTTTTTTAAGTGTCTTTAAGACACGTTTTGATGATGGATGTGATATATTTTCTGAAATTAATTTATAAACAATAATAAAAGTACAAATTGATATTTTTATAGTATGAAGATATAAAATAAAAATGTTGATGTAGTAGTTAAAAGATAGATAATTTATAAACTATTGAAAAATCTATAAAATAGAGAATAGTTGACAATATAAATTTGTTTATAAGTAGTTCTTACTAATCATCCGCCTAACACCCTGTTTGAGAGTTTTTAACATGAACAAAAAAAAAGATGAGAAAATTTATGAAGAGAAAAGAAAAGAAAGATTTTCTTCTCTCTTTATCTGAGAGTTTATGGGGAGAAAAAAAACGAGTTTAAAATTTTTTCATTCTCTTGTCTTTGAGTTGAAAAGAAAATAAAAGAAAAGTATCAGTTTTACTATAATACCTTTTTATTATTAAAACATGAATTTGATTTCATCAAACGTGAAGGATAAAATTGATATCAAGAAAAAATTATAGACATTAAAAAATATTCTCTCTCCAAATCATCCCAATTTTGAAAAGAAAAATTTGGGGCAAATTTTTTTAATTTTTCTTCTCATTTTCTTTTCCTTTCTTTCCCAAAAAAAAAAACTCAAATACAAGAGAAAAGAAAATATTTTCCTCCTTTTTTTTCTTTTCCCCTCGTAAATAAACTTCAAAACACACCTTAATCCCATAAGCAGTCCTATTTCTCCCGACGAGGATTAACCGTTCATGGCTTTCGATGGGCTATTGAGAACTCCAAATACGCATGTGATTGATGTATTCCTTTCTCACTTCTATTTTTTTTTTTTTGGTGTGTGTGTTAAAATAAGAGATAAATTAATTTTAAAATTCGTGCACAACATATGTAATTTATTATCATTAATTTAATTATAATTATTTTATTTGAAAATATTAATTTAATTAATCATTTATATTATAATTGATTAATTATGATAAATTACATTATTATTTATGATTATTAATTTAATCATAATTATTTTAATCACATAAACTTTATTAATAATTATCTTTATTATGTTATAATTAACTTGATTGTAATTTAGCCTGTAAATGGGTTCATTTTCAATATATTCAAATTGTAAATGGTTCTTGTCAATTAATATATCAATATAGATAGATGATCGATCGATTGATAGATAATGTACATTAAACGGGTATACGCTCAATCAGTCCGATTTATGACTAAAGAATAAATAAATAAATTAGTATAATCAAAAAAATTAAAGATTTCTCTTGAATGTAAATAGATCAATCTAATGTGTGATTGAAGTAGACTTTTGTTGTGAATTAGTATATTGATATAGATATAGATAATGTAGTGGATGAGTTAAATCCACATAATAAAGTAACAAATATAATCAAATTATATAGAGATATGTTAGGTTAATGCAAAATATAATTAAATAAATACTAGAATAAGTCCATATAATGTAGAAATAAATTAAAATAAAAAAGTGATTAGAGAAGAAGATGAATATAAATAAATAAATAAGTTCAAAGAAAGTTCTAGTTGGGATATGGGAAGAAATTGACTTACGTTACAGAAATGGTGCTCTGTTCCTGAAGGCTAAAACACATGAATGAAAAACGTAAGACAATGTTACGGAGTATTTTTTATTCAACAATTATGTTGTGTTTAATTCGATAGAATAAAATGATATAAGAATGAAATAAATTTTATATTATTTGTTAATTTATTTATATGTAAGATTCATTCTTTTTCATAAGTTCATGTGTATTTTTAAATCCACTCTCCAAGATGAAAATTATTTATTTTATCACGATTAAAATTTTACACATAATACTAACTCTTCATTCTCATACTTTCCTCATAATTTTTTTAATGCTTATCTTCCATCTCTATTTTTTTCTTATCCGCTCCTTCTATTTCTATGTCATTTCATTCCGTTTGGTTACCAAACAAAAGTGACATTTTAAAGCTATTCGTAGTCAAATTTCAAAGTTGTAAAATTTGAACAACAAATAAATTTAACTTTAATTTTAATCTATTTTTTATAAGTTTATGAAATAATTTTAAAATTTTTATTTTGTACAGGAGGTTAGCTTGGTAGTCCGCTCGAAGTACAAACTTTATTCTTTATAATTATAAATTTGTATAGAACTATTTCAAATAAAAAAATTATACTGATATCTATATAGGAGTTTTAATTTGCAAAATTGATTTGTCTAATAATTTTAAATTTTGATTTAGATTAACATTATTTTATTGTTAATATCTATGTTTTACAAGTAAAATGAAACCGAAACAACATAGGAGTTACTAAACAGCGACGATCTCAAGGACACACGTTTGTATTTGACAGATAATCCCAATTTCATGAACATTTTTGTCTCTGCGCGAGGGACAAAGGTCTGAAGGTATATAAAGACGTTCCCCACAAATTTTGTTGATCTTCGAGTTTGTGAGGATAGTAGATGGATAGAGAATTAGAGATATAAAATTGGTTTGTTTTAACTTAAATTTTAGAGATTATATATTTTAACATTATAATTTACACGGTAAGAATATAAAAATTATAAAATTTAAGCCACTATCACTCAGTTTATATTATGTACTTCATCTGTTTATATTTATTTTTAGTATTACATTTGTTGAATCCTAAAATTTAAGTTATATATATGTTTGCTGATTACGATGGGGTTGACATAAATTGCACGGAACATGTATCATTACTGTTCATATTTTATTTTTGACACCAAAATTTTGGTTCCAAAATCCAAAAATGATTTTCAAACATCATTTGCATTTAACTACCAAAAAGGGTAGAAGTTTATAAAAAATAAATAAATTAATTTCTAAAAGCTGAGTGATTATCAAATGAACGCTGCTAAACTAAGAATAGATATTCAAAAAAATAAAATGGAACACATAATATTCATATTTAAAGCTTGCACTTCTCCTGGAGACTTTTTTCTTGCTCAATGGAACCAATAAACCAAGTTCATCTTGCTCGTCTAATGGCGAGTTTTTATTGTTTGTTACTGCTCAAACTTCTGGTCCTGCATTTTGACAGAAAATGATGCAGTAATTGATCGAGTAAAATGTACATTATGAAAACCAACATTTTGAGTAAATTCCATAAGCAAGCATTGGTATCATACCTGTAAACATTAATTATGCGCGAATTAGGTTCGTTATAGGATGATTCTTCTAATCGAATGCATTTCTATCACAACATCACTCATGTCCATTCTGTCTTCTGGTGATTCCTGTGAACATGCTACTCCAATTCTAAGCATGGCAACCAAGCATTCTTTCTCTTTGTTTTCATTTTCGGATTGATAAGAGCTCGAGGCTGCTTGTCCCACATGTTCTGGATTATCATAAGTTTCCAGAGTCTCCAAGTTGTCTCCGGTGTTTGATGCAGCCACATGTTCTTCGATGTTGTTAAGAATCATTGGGTCCAAGACATTTGATACACCATAAGCCAACGACATTTTAGCGAAACTATGGAGATTAAGGCCGCCTTTAAACATAGGATCAGTTGGTCGCTTCCCTGTGATCATCTCCAGTACTAAGATTCCGAAGCTGTAGACATCACCCTTTGCTGATACCTCACTTCCAACTCCATATTCTGATTTTCATGTTCAAGAAAGCATATACAGTTTTCCAACATTCAAGCAAATAAAAATGATACAATGGGAATAATGCAAGTATGCAAATGCAAAAATGGAGGAAATGAAATGAAGGGAAAAATTCAATTACACTGTTTTATGAAATAGAGTAAGTACTGTGTTCTTACCTGGAGCTGCATACCCAATAGTTCCTCGTATTCCAAGAGAGCTGAAATCATTTCGATCTGAGAGTTCATAAATAAATTTTGCGAGTCCAAAATCTCCGACATGAGCAACCGTGTCCTCGTCTAGTAAAACGTTACTTGGCTTTAGATCGCAATGAATGATGGGAGTTTCACAATGGTTATGCAGATAATCAACTGCACAAGCAACATCAATGGCAATGCTAAGTCTCTGATGAAGGCTCAACTTCTCACGTTCTTGCTCCCTATCTCCTTCTCTCCTTGAATGCAGCCACAAGTCTAGATTCCCTTTAGGCATAAAATCATAAACTAGAGCTTTAAAATCATTGCCCTGGAAATCGACACTTGAGCATGCTGTAATGACTCTTACCAAATTTCTGTGCCTAATATTTCTCAATGCTTCACACTCGGCCAAGAAACTACGGGAAGCTCCCCGACGTTGAAGGTTAAGGACTTTTACTGCAACAACTTTATCTTCTGGACTGAGAAGCATTCCTTTATAGACAGAAGCAAAGCTTCCAGCACCAATTAAATTTGCTGAGGAGAATCCATCAGTTGCTTTGAGAAGTTCTCCATAAGACAAGTTTGAGAAAGGTTCCTTTAGCAAAGATTCTGTAGACTTCACTCTTTTCTTCCTTTTGAGCCAAAAATATAAGAATGTTGATACAAATATTAATGAAAAGATTGCACAAGACGCGGTAATCACCAGTGCTAAATGAACGTGTGACATTTTCCTTTTCATGACATTGATCTTGCATGTAGGCAAATCAAGTTCCGAAATTCCACCACAAAGCCTATTATTTGAAGCAACTGATATCGTGCTTGCATTTGCAAAAACGCCTCCCATTGGCACCTTACCCTCAAAATTATTGTGAGATAAATTTAGATAACTCAAAGAGAGATCCTGTAGAAACAGAGAAATTTCGCCAGACAAATTGTTGCGCGAAAAATCTATGATTCTTAGTCCTCTCATATATCTCAGGGATGGAGGAATAGGTCCTTCGAAGAGGTTTCCTTGCAAGTATAGTTTCTCAAGGCTAATGCAGTTACTAATGGCATCTGGAATTTCTGCAGACAAGTCATTTTCTGATACATCCAATTCTGACAAAGTTACCAGTTTACCCACTGCTGAGGGAAGGGTTCCGGACAGACGATTCCTTGACAGATTAAGTGACACTGATAGGGTGGATATTCCAAGAATTTGGTCGGGTATGACACCGCTAAGATTATTTTGGGAAAGGTCGAGCAAAGACAAATTTGTGCAACGACCAAGACTTGGAGGTATGTTTCCTTGCAAAATGTTATTACTTAAGTGAAGTTCATTCAACAACGATAAATTTCCTAGGGAAATTGGAATTTCTCCTGATAGTTTGTTGTTATAAAGTTCCACCCTTTGTAGTTGATAAAGATTACCTATGTTAGAGGGGATTCTTCCTGTCAATTCATTCTCACTAAGTAATAGCTGGCTCAATTTAAAGAGATTACCAATCCATGAAGGCATTTCTCCACTTATATGATTTCTCCCAATTGACAAATAAAAGAGTTTTGTTGAAAAATTGCTTATATCATATGGTAAGTCCCCTTTCAGTTGGTTTTCTGAAAGCTCGATGACATGCAAATCGCTACAATTTGCAAGGGAGCTTAAAAAACTAAACTCATCAGGTTGTCCACTACCAAAATTATTTCCTCCTAGAACTACTCCCCACAGATTTTGTAGGCTTGCAAAATTAACAGTTACTTTCCCGCTAAAGTAGTTGTACGGAATGTCAATTTTTATTAGATTTGAAGAATTAGATAAGGAGAATGGAAGGGTTCCAGAAAAGTAATTACCTGACAACTGCAATGCTTGAAGATGAGGCATCATAAAACCTATGTCAGGTGGAAGAGTACCCTCAAGTTTATTGTAAGGTACAGAGAAGACAGTTATGAGGGATAGATTGTAAATGGATGGAGGGATCACACCTGAGAGATAATTAGCACCCAAGTCAAGTTGGCGCAAGTTTTTCAATTGACCGATGGTATCAGGAAGAGTACCCATCAGATTATTTGAAACAACAGCCAAGGTCTGCAAAGAAGTTATGTTGCCAATGGAAGGAGGTATTTTTGTTAGATTGTTAAAATGAAGCCACAAATCCGTGAGCTTCGAAAATGAACCAAAGTCCTCTGGAATTTCGCCTACTAGCTTGTTGCCAGCTAAAGCAAGAAATGTAAGGCTGGAGCAGTGGGATAAGTTGACAGGAATTTCTCCCTCAAAAAAGTTACCATGGAGGCCAAGCGTTTGCAGTCTACCAAGACGATCAATTTCTTGAGGAATTCTACCATGAATTGTGTTATTTCCAAGCCAAATCTTCTGGAGGAAGCTCATATTTCCTATGAAAGGAGACAATGAACCAACCAAGCCTCTGGAGTGAAGATCTAAGACTGTGGCTCTTCTGTGTCGAAGGCCACATGTAACACCATCCCACTGACAGTAATGTGAAGAATCATTCCAAGAGCTGAAAGCCCCTTGAGGGTCCTCCAGAATCATTGATTTGAAGGCCAACAGTGCAAGATGATCTGTTTCATTCCCAGAAAGTGTTGTAATGCTAACAGAAGGAAGAAAATATAGGATTTGGAAATAAACCAAACAAAACACTTTTGTGTTCATTGTGAATAAGCAAAGTATGGATGCGAAGGCATCTTGGGATTTCATATCTTATACAGACAGCATCAAGAAGTCAACAGAAGTATGAGTTAAGCAGCCTTATTTATGAACCGTACAAGATAACTATAAGAATGTCAACCAAAAATATAAGACAAAAATATAAAAGTCGTGCATATAGGCAAAAATATCTTCGATCAGGTCTGCAACGGCATTAATTGTGAGAGTAATTCATAATGCACTGGGGATTACATGGCTCCATATTGTCAAATCTAGTTGGCTGTTACTTGTAATGGCAATCTAATCTCTATAAACTACAAACTGTGACAAATACGCCGCAGCGCAAACGAATCAAAATATTAACAGGTTTTTACAAGGTCTTATTTGAGAGAGACAAGGCATATCCAATTGCACAATTTCAAGAATATGGAAATTGATAATAAAGTGTGTCTGAAAAAAGAAAAGAAGCACAACTTGCACAATTAACTGTGAGGAGATTATGTTCTAAATGTGTGTACATATGCGCGTGTGGGCCATAATTGAGACTTTAATTATGAGTTCAGTGGCCTTATTAAGCAGGTTGGCTGACATGTGAAGAGACTATTTCTTAAGTGTTGACATTAAATGTTTATAAATTGATAATCAAATCCCAGGCATACTCTGGGTATTATTGAAAATTTGAAATATCCAACTGACCTCTATCTTGTGGGACTTTTTTGTTATTATATTGGGCTGCTTCTGGCCTGGTGGCCACTCCAGTTGAATTTTCTATCAGGTTATTTGTGTCAGAAATCAACACAATTAGGCAGATATATTTATATTGAGAACATGACACAGATATCCAAATAACAAACGAAACAAAATTAAGAAAACAAGTAACCCAATTAGTAAGAGAACTGTAAAATTGAAAAGAAAAAGAAGGATTTATCGGAACAGAGAAACAACTGAGTCGTTGATACCAAGAAAAGGAACGGATGTTTTTGAATAAGTATTCGCCCCACTTATATTATGATGAGTTATTGCGAGACTCCTTCCAGGATAAAATAGCACAATATTGCTAAGACACAATTCAATACTAGAACAACAACGATTACCACCTCAGTTTGACGAAAATCCAAGACAACATGTTACAGATTATGCGAGGGAGAATTCTCTGTATCTAGCAACATACGAGAGCAAAAACTTTTTATAACGTCTGTTTAAGAAAAACTTTTGTTTTTTTCGTCTGCCTAAAATAATACGTATGTATATGCCGTTGCTTGGGCTACATTTAATTAGAATTGAATTAGAAGACCTAATTATTATCTGATAATAATACATAATTCCAATTTGAATCAATTTAGACTTTTCAAATAAACTTCCATCGATAATCAAATATCATCTGATCGGCAAATTATCCACCGATGACTAAATATTAGTGGATAATTCCATCATTGGATAATTTCATCAGTGGATGAACATATTGATGTATAATTCCATCAGTGGATAAACACAATGGATAATTTCACTGCAATGTATCAAATACGTTCAGTCTTGATGTTGGGACATAGTCCACATACCAATATATTGGAAGCTACTTCTCACCCATTTATTTATGGATTCCACTAAGAAAATGACTTAAATCCAAGAACGATAATTAAAGTTCTCATAACAAGGATTAATTACCAAGTGTTAGTTTCCAAAAACATCATTAGGAATTCACTTTAATAAGGCCCTAAAGTTTTCAATTTCTAACAATTCCCCACAAATTCATAGCATAAATGCACACAAAATTTATCATAACATGTTTTTTTTGGAGTAGATACTCTCCCGAGTTTGAATCCCCTTGAGTCCTTTACTTTGATAGTCACCGGATCTAGATGGAATGTTTCACCTTGAATCTCTATCCGTTTTTATGAGACCATGTTCTATAGACGACGACATGTTATAGGCTATGGTGATAATCTATGGAGTTGAGACGTTAATGGTCATGTCTCGATCATGTTCGTCAAATGCTTCGAGGAATAATCATTTTCCCTAATTGTGAACACACAATAACATTCGTTTAGCTGGACATCTCCAGAGATGTACCGCTCACATCTCATCTGAAAGACTTGACTCCATTCAGAGTTCTTTAAACTATTGCTTAACTTGCACTAACAGTACCTTATATATACTCTAGATACGTGAGTATCAATCTAAATATTAAGGTACATCCGACCCACCCTTACGACTTGTTATTATCACATTGAATACACTTCAAGGGATTTCCTCTCAGGTGTATTAGGTTCCCGCCATAGATGTATCATGATGAGCTACGAGCTCCATCCCCAACCTAGACTGAAGGACAACAACATACTCAAGTTTTTTAGTGAGAAGATCAACAATATTTTCTTGAGCACCAATGAACTCAATAATAATGATCTTCTCATACACCAAACCTCTTATAGACTTAAGTCTAACTTGGATGTGTCTCTTGGTTTTATGTTAAACTTGAAACTATCAATCTTAGCAATAGTCGTCTGACTATCACAATGAATGACAATCGCAGGAAGCGACTTCCTTACAATAGGAAACACAAACATCAATCCATGTAACCATTCAGCCTCCATTCCAATAGTATCTAATGCACACAACTCAACCTCAAAAGTAGACCGAGTAATTATATTCTATTTACAAGACTTTTAGGATACTACTCCACCCCCTAGGATGAGCACAAACCCTATAACCCTATTAGAGCCAGAATTCTTAGATATCTAGCTTGCAATAATGTACCCCTTAAGTACACCAAGAAATCTCTCATAATGTAGCCCTAGGGTTGAGATACCTTTAAGATATCTAAGAACTCTATCCCGAGCATTGTTCGGACAACTTATATATCTAACTAACCTATACACAACATATGAGATATCTGGTCTAGTATAGTTAGCAAGATATTGCAAACTTTCAATAATCTGAGAATACCTCAATTGAGACACATGTACCTTTGACTCATTTTTTATCAAAACAAATTTGGAATCATATGGAATGCTTGAGATTCTACAATTTGAATAGCCATATCTCTCAAGTATAGATTTCTATGCACAATGAGACTACGACATAGTTATTCCATTAGCTGATTGAATCAGTTTGATATCAAGAATCACATTAACAACACCCATATTCTTCATTTCAAATTTTCTTTTCAAAAAATGTTTTGTCTCATTAATAATCTCAATATTGGTTTCAAACAATAGACTATCATCAACATATAGGCATAATACAATACTCTTTTTTCCTTTAACTTTGATATAGATACACTTATCATTATCATTCACAACAAAACCAAAAGACAAGACCGTTTCATCAAACTTTTTATGCCACTGTTTAGGCGTTTGTTTTAACCCATAAAGAGATTTAACAAGCATATATACTTTCCTCTCATTACCAAAAACTTCAAATCCCTCGGTCTGATCCATATAAATCTCTTATTCAATGTCACCATGAAAAAAAGTTGTCTTCACATCCATCTGATATATCATAAGATCATGGATGGAAGCCAATGCAACAAGCACTCGAATAGTAGTCATTCTAGCAATTGGTCTACCAATTCAGCCTTCTTTGTTTTCTTATTCAACATTCCTTGCTCCAATAGCCAACCTGCCCACAAGACTAACACGATTTGTTTGTCTTTGATTTCTTAGTCTTGTTCTTGTTTGTTTTAACACCTAGAATTTTATGATTTTGCTTTCTCTTTTCCCCACTGTCACCATACTTGCCTTATGTCCACTACTTTCAATAGGCATTACACGTTCTTATTTGTACTTGTGTTGTTCCTGTATATATATGTCCAACATTAGGTTAGTCCAAGTGATCTCTCCCTTCTGCCTTTTTTCAGGGAAAAAGCAAACTCTTCCCAAGACTTATGGAGTTTTTCAATCACAGTCATAACCTGAAACTTCTCAGGAAGATCAATTTCGACTTCCTTCAAAGCATGGACTAACAACTCAAACTCATGTGCCTGCTTAGTCATGAATTTTTAGTATCCACCAGTTTAAAATCTAGAAACTTAGACACATAATATTTTTTCAAACCTTGTGAGTCAGTATTATGTGTCTGATTTAGCATCTACCTCAACAACTTAGCAGTATAGGCATCAAATGAATAAACATCAAACAAAGCATTTGCTAAAGCCGCCAAAATTGCAACCCTAACCACTCCATCATTTGCATCCCATAAAGTATAAGATGCCACAGTGTTTGGTTGAGCTTGATTAATAACTGGGGTATCATGCTAAACCACTGTCCATAGACCCTTAACAGTTAACCACAATTTCATCTTTTTCTACCAGCGAGAAAAACCAGAATCCCCACTGAACTTCTCTAGCATACCAGAAAGATCAGTAGACTGTGAAAACCTGTATCTAGTCCAATCAATAGCAGGAACAACAACACTAGTGGTAGTGCTATTGGTATTTTCTCCCATCTCTCTCTCTCTCTCTATATATATATATATATATATATATATATATATATCACATTAGAATACTTCTTTAAGATTGTTGAAAATCTCAGAATTGCAACAGACAATTATGCACTATTAATAAAAATTAAACCAACACAATTAGTCAAATATATTTATGTTGAGAACATGACACATATATCCAAATAATAAACGAAACAGAATTGAAAAAATAAGAACCACAATTAGCAAGAGAATTGTAACACAAAAAAGAAAAGGAAGGACTTATTGGAATAAAGGAACATCTTAGTCGCCGATCTCTAGAAAAGGAATGACTGTTCTTGAAGAAGTATTCGCCCCACCTACGTTGCAATGAGTTGCTACGAGTCTCCTGAAAGTAATATGCCCTTAAGCCAATCATGTTAGACGTGATGGAGCATTTATTTTGTAATCTTATTCATTTAATAATAAAAGAATTATTTATTCAAAGGCATTTATTTATATGTTTAAGTTGTTAAATATATTAACCCATAGTTTAGAGTTATATTTTAGGATCATGATAAGATCATGCTAATGAGATCTAAAATATGTTAACTCGAAACTAAAAATGTTCCTAATCGTAGGATCACTAATAAGGGTGTTAGAGAATCCGGAAAGATTAGTACATACTGTGCTTGCTCTTAACAAGAGGATGATTGATCTCATAATCATTTGTGTGACGACATTAAAGCAAGTATGTAGGTGCTTATTAGAGAATAAGTTCACTGAACGTGACTCGCTTAAATGAACACCTAATGGAGTTTTACCTGCTTGTCAATAGGAGTTCATCTAGTGATAGTTGTACAAGTGATCATTAGACTTGAAATCGTTGCGGTTATCTTGTGTATACTAAATTATACTTTGTCATATATCTTAACTCAAGCAGTGTATATAAGTGTATGTTCGGGTATAATAAAGTGTACGTGGAGATAAGTGAATGATCAACAAAGGATCTACTGCTTCCAGTAAAGGGAGAGAACGTCCTATGCGATTCCATTAGTGACAACTCGGGAATCTCTGGCCAGAGTGGAATGATAATTAGAATGTGTTTCTAATTGACATTATATTGAGTTATGCATCTATGAATCGGAATGCATATGATTAAATAAAATAAGACTTGGCAGTAATTCCATGTCTTATATTTAATCGGGACATTATGTGGTAAAAGAATTGAATTGTACGGTAACTATTCACTGAATAGGTTCTTTGTGATTAAACGTTGATTTCATATTATCCGGATAGTCATGATATGCTGAGAGGTATCCCTCATGATGTAGAATAAGTATAATTAATATAATTAATTATATTTAATGGATTAAAGTGTTTAATTCGTATAAATAAAATTAGAATAGTTCTAATTTAATTTATTTTTACAACCGGCTTAATATTAAACCTAAAGGGTCACACCATAAAAGGGAAATAATAAATTATGAAGATATTGGGAAATAATAATAATTAAGTAATTTAATTTATACCATGGTGGAATAAATTAAATAGCTTAATATTTATAATTTAGTATTTTAGAAATACTAATTATAAATAAATAAGAATTATTCTTATATTATTATTATTTAATAAATAATCCAATTCCTAAGTAGTCTAGGAATTAGATTAAAAAGTGGTGTTATTATTTAATAATAAAGAATCCAATTTCTAAATAGTTTAAGAATTAGATAATGGAGCTTTATTATTATTTAATAAATAACCAATTCGTAAATGGTTTAGGAATTAGTTTAGGGGTTGTCTATATAAGAAGACTTATAATAGATTAAACCCTAATTGAAAATAATTGGTAGCCTCCATAATATTTGTCACCAAAATATTGTGAGAGAAATCTAATATTCTTCATAATCAAAATTCTCTGGTAGATCACCTTTAGAGTACTATACACTTGAATAGTAAAACGTTGGATCCAGTGGAACAATCAAGAATGTGGAATAAATTGCAAGACGGATTAAGGGGTTCGATTGGAGCATAAAGGATAAAGATTGCGGTGTTAATTCGTGCGTAAAGATTCTACATCAAGGTCATCGAATTTACAAGGGTATAATTTTAATCCTTTCTCAATGAATAATATTGTATAAGGTGATTTCTGGCATTGCAGAAAAATTTTAAATTGTTATTTTTATGCTTCCGCTTCGTTGTTTATAATTTTCTGCACTTACATCTCCTTCGAGGATAAAAAATCACAACACTACTAAGGCGCAATCCAATATCAGTGCAACAACGACTACCATCTAAGTTAGTCGAAAATTCAAAACAATATGCTACAGATTATGTGAGGGAGAATTCTCTGTATCTAGCAACATACGAGAACAAATTTTTTTTATAACATATGCATAAAAAAGCTTTTTTTTTTGTCCACCTAAAATAATACATATGTATAGGTCGTTGCTTAGGTTATACTTAATTAGAATCGAATTAGAAGACTTAATTATTATCTGATAATAATACATAATTCCAATTTGAATCAGTTTTGACTTTCCAAATAAACTTCCATCGATAATCAAATTTCACCTGATGGACAAATTATCACCGATGAACAAATATCATCCGATGTGTAAATTATCTCCGATGACCAAATTATCCACCAATTAACAAATATCATTCATTAAAAGTTGAAAAATGTTTAAACCAATTTTTTTTTAAATAACATATTTAAATATTGGGAAATGTAGTCAAAAGTTGGTCTGCAGAGATTTTCTACATGTAAACTTGCCATTAAATTCAATGGTTAAATAAATCTTAATTTTCCATCAAATTCTCAAAATGTCAACTTTCCATTAAAAGTTGGTCTCCTGAAATTTTCTAAATGTCAACTCCGCCGTCCCTAATTTAATTGTTAAATCTTTTTTATTTATTTTAGATTTAATGTATATAAATATTAAATTTCTAATCAACAAAGTTAATAACGTAAACAGATCTACTTTTTAGAAAATATAAGTGTAAGTACACACTTTGGAATTCGATATGTTGATACGTAGTTTGAAACCTAAAATTATACGAACACGTGCACTACCAAACGGACCAATTAAATACATTATCTCAAAGAAAGATTATTTGTTTATTTAAATTGACAAACCTATCTCTTCTTGATTAAAAACAGATAGAATATAATTTAACTCATATCATGTATCATTTTCTCTTCTCCAATCAAGAACAAATATTTATTTATTATTATTATTTCTAAAGAATTAAAGGTGAGGAAAGCCTTCCGATTGCATTACTAACTGTTAAAAGGAGCACCTACAACTAGGGATGCACATAGGTCGGGTTGAGCGGTTTAAAAAAAATATTTTAACCCAAATCAATTATTTCGGGTAAAAAAAATTATAACTCAACCCAAATCGTTTACTTTCACAACCCAAACCAACCCAAACCAATAAATATCGGGTTGGTTTGGGTTGGGTTAATCGGGTTCCATCAACATTACAATAATAATACACTAAAAAATTCAGTAGATTTTCACTGACAACAATTTCATCAACATTACAATAACAATTGTCAACGTTACAATAACATTGCAATAACAATTTCAGCAAACTAACAAGTAACAAGTCCGTCAACATTACAAAAACAGTTACAATAACAACATACTAACAACTTGTATGTTACTGCTACTGCTTGTATTCCCACTCAATACTAACAGTTTGTATTCTCACTCAATACTAACAGCTTGTATTCTCACTCAATACTACTACTGCATCCCTAGTTACTAGCAGTGCTGCTATTGCTGTTGGTCTATTGACTACGGAGTAGGAGTATGTACCTTGAATCCTTGATAACTAGTTGTTCGGTTGGTTTTTCTAACCCGAACCCCCACAATTCATTTCCGGCCGGCCCATGTCAGTTTTAAAAAAATTCATCCCAACCCAACCTAATAGATATTAACAACCTGGCCAATAGGGGTCGGTTTGGATCGGTTCGGTCAGGTTCGTCGAATTCGATCGGTTTATGTGCATCCCTACCTACAACTAACATACTTCTATACATACCAGTATTACCAAAAACACACTAAACATAGAATCAAAACAAATCCCATCGGATCAAATCTACCTTGCGGGGCTCTTCATTATTATTTAGCTGCTTCTGGCCCCTCCAGCTGAATTTTCTGTCAGGTCACATGTTCACAAAACCTTGCTCCATGGACATGTGCCCGGTACACACTTCTTTCAGGCATTTCCACAAACAGGTAGTGTGACATTTTGCAAAACATCCCTTTTTAAGAAAAACTAAAGCATGATTAGTTTCTTTACTGTAAACTTTGATGAATTACTAGGAGCTTTCGAAACAAGGCAATATATATATATATATATATATATATATATATATATATATATATATATGTCATTCTTCAGTCCTAATGTTTGGGATTAGAAGCTGTTCCACCTACGTAATCCAAATATTCTCTCCGCTCCAACAAACAACAATATTTAAATATAAGATTTATTTTAAGAATTTGTATAATCTTCTTATTAAAATGTTATATTTTTTAAAATTTGTCATTATAATCATCTTCTCTTAATTTTAATTGAATATTCATAGCAAGTTTTCTGAGAAAAAATTATTATTTTATACGTAATTTTTAGTTAAATATACAATATTAATATTTGTTAAAAATTTAAATATAACTCTTTTTCTAAAATAGATGAGTAATGTTTTAAACCGAAATTCAAAATCGAATATGACAATTGTTTCAATGCATAATGTTATGGCAGAGTTGTAAAAAACCACGTAGAATTAGATGGTAAAACGAATTTTCAACATCTAAATGAGATTAATTAACAATTAGCTTCTTCTTCTTTTTCACAAAATCGGACGTATCTTGTGCGAAGTTATAGTTTAGATCGATCAAGTGTCATTTAGAGAACATGTGATGTTACGGATTGAATTGAGAACCCTTTAGTGTAAGAATAAGCAGTGGAGAGGGTTGATAGCAAGAAAAAAAAGTGTTGGAAAAGTTAAAATGTTATTACCTGTTAAAAAATTAAAAAGAGGTATTTATAGTGGTGTATTTACGTGTATTCGGCGGGACCCTTTGTTAAATGTGATGTGAAATTTGTTGAAAAAATTTCATTCCTCCATTTATATTGGTTCAAAGTGGCGGTGTAGTGATCCACTGGGTGTCGGACATGTGACCTACTGCATGTGTGTCAGGTAGCCTAACCAAGAGGTGAGGCCGAGTTTCATCACGTAGCCTGGTAAAACAATTGACAAGCTGAGTTGGACGTTATCAAAAGATGAGACCTTGTTTTGGATCAGTCTAACGAGAGTATTCGGACCAACCCCATCAAATACCCCTACTCCTGTGACCCAGGTTGGGATGGGTCGGCGGAGTACTGAAGAAGTGTACCAAAGCGGTTGCGAAGAGAACTGGGCGCTACAGGCGTGCGAATGTCCTCAATTTTGCCAACCGTTGTTGGGTGCCTCGAGGTGACACATAGGAAACCCCCATCCAGCTGAGCAAACCCCCCAAGGGAGGTAATATCACGTGTGAGTGTGTATATATATATATATATATACATACACACACTGAAACAACACCAACAATGGTAAGGGCTCTCACTTTCTCTTTAAACAATTATATCGTTGATGGCCCATCACTTGTATTAATTGGCACACCAGAGAGTTCTCTCCGCGGCTATTGTCGTGGGTCACCCGTTTACTATCTTGTGTAGGTATCTTATCCAGCGATAAGTGCATTCGCGCCACCTCTACGAAATATGGCCGCAATATGCAATTTTTTCGTTTATTAGTTTTATACTTTAAACATTAGTGAATTAACTTGGGAAGGGATGATAATTAAGTTACTACTTTTTTCTATCTTTACCAAACACTTTTGTTTTTATTATTGGTTAAATTACCTTTTAATCACCATATACAGACAATTTTGTCCTCCAAACTAATTTCAATAATTTTCTTATGAAAACAATGTCCTCGTCATTAGCTTCTCTAATTTGTTTGAGACAACGTACCTTCAAAGTTGAAATGAATTCTTGTACCACAAAAATGTTCAAATGACTTCACGGCTAGAGTTTTGAAATCTATATTGTAGTAATTGTATGAATATTAGAAGATCTGATATTTAGATTTAGTGAATAAGATTGAGCAAATATTTCAATTAATTTAAGTTTTTTTTTTGTTGTCCTTTTGGGTCGATGATATGTAAGTATTATCGTAAAAACTTGTGACATGTCCAGTTTTGAAATATTATCTAATTGGTAGTTCAATATTTGGTACATATTCAAAACATGCATTAAAAAAGTCAAAAATTAACGAAGAAAATAAAAACTTAGACCTTATCAAATTCAAATTATGTTGTTCCAAATATTTTTTGCTTGTCAATTTGTTTCTAAATAAACCCAGTAATTTTATGGATGAAAATGAAGTATTAATAATCATTATAATATAAATATTAGTATTACTTCATAAATATTTTTGATAACCAATGATTCTTCCGTTATAGACTATGATTATCTATATACGTAGCATAAAATTTTAAATTTTTTTTTTGTTAGATAATTCAAACAGTGTATAAAGACTTAACATGAGAATCAATTTTCTTTGTCCAGGGGATATAAAAATCGAATATAAGACATATTAAGTGATATAAAAAATAATGTTTTTATTTTTCAAAATTAAATTTACAAAAGAAAAGAGGATCAAATAAACGAGAAATTGCTATTGCCAGACCAGAGTTGCTGTTACCAGGGAACCCGACGCAGAAAGGTGTTGTACTCTATTTTTGGATTAAACAAAAAAGTAGTGTATAAGATGGATAATAATACTCTCTCTCCTCCTTTACTCAGCTCTCTCCATCTTTTTATCTCTCTTCATCCGTTCCATCTCTCACTGCGAATCGAGCCACTATGGCAGCAAGCCTCTGGCGAGCCGTGATGGGTGGCGCCGCCCAAGACCCCGACGAGTACGGCGGCGTCGAGTTCTGGTCCAACCCTGAGCGCACTGGCTGGCTCACAAAACAAGGCGAGTACATCAAGACCTGGCGTCGCCGGTGGTTCGTCTTGAAACAAGGCAAGCTCTTCTGGTTCAAGGAATCTACCGTCACTCGAGGCTCCGTTCCACGTGGCGTGATCCCAGTGGCTACCTGCCTCACTGTCAAGGGCGCCGAAGATGTACTCCACAAGCAGTTCGCCTTCGAGCTCTCCACTCGATCCGACACCATGTACTTCATCGCCGATTCGGAGAAGGAGAAGGAAGATTGGATCAATTCGATCGGACGGTCAATTGTTCAGCACTCTCACTCCGTCACTGATAAAGAAGTCGTCGATTACGATAGCAGGAAATAATACAACTTCTTCGATTTTGCATTTTGCGCTCAATTAGGTATAGTTTCTTTTTGTTTTGATCGCTTTTCATGTTGTGTGCGGAATCAAATCTGTATATCTTCCATAGCGGAATTGTGGATTACAGTAGCAAACAATGGAAAATGGGTAATTGTATTTCATATTCTGCGTTTGAATGTGTAAATGAATTTAACTGATGTCTTTTTTAAGATTGTCGAGAAAGTGATGTGATCTTTCACATGTAAAACTCTTTCGTGGTGACATCTATACTTTGTTGCTTGAAGTTCATATATAATAGTACCTGTGTTTTTTTTTTCCCTGTTGTTGAGAATATGATTGAAGTTTCATGTTAATATGTTACATAAACGGGAACAAAATTTTGGATCATTGTAGAAAGAAATGGAGGTATGGTGCTTCACTTTTGTGGGTAATGATGTATAATTAGGTATTCGTGCCCTTTACATGTAATGGGTGGGATTTGATATTGCAATTAAGATAAGATTGTCTCTGGCATATGAGTTGTTAGACTACTTATTTTCTTGATCCTTAATGCTTTACAAAGAACTGAATCATATGGTCAGTAAGATTTAAAATGTGGATTCAATATGCCTAACTCTTCATGAAGTCTTAGTGATAGATTTGTATGATATACTGTCTTTGGAGAATATATTGATGTTTCATGACATAAATATGCAAAATCGTGGTCTCAAACCCTTTTCTTCTGGTTAACACGCTTGGCTAAACAATACAATCTCTGATGCTTTGAACTTTGAAGAAACTAGAAACTGTTTAAATCACATTCACTAAAAACCTACCAGGCTACCAACTGTGAACCACCAACATGTACAGTTTTTATATGACTTATCCTGAAATATTCATATGGTGTATCAATTTAAATATATACTCGGTATTGGAGGAGGCAGAGAGGGAACAAGACAGTAAGGATGTTGGCAGAGGACCAAAGGGAGGAGGGCAGAAAAGGAGAAATGGAGGACAAAACTAAGGATGTTGGGTGAGGATGAAGGGGACAAGGTAAGAATAGGAGAAAGCTTATTGGGGAATGTGTTTTGATAACTTTGAATTGCTACTGGTTTTTCCCGCATTTTCAGCATGTACTGATAATGGAATTATTGGTTATGAATGCAATAAATAAAAGTTTAGAGATCAACCTCAGTCTCCAATCTATGATATAGGTATATTTGATGTATATTCGATGGGAAGATACTAGTCTAATTATTGATTCAATCTTTGAAAGTTTAAGTTTTTTTAAGAATTACTGTTATATGCTCCCCTCATAGACATAAGAAATGCAAAGGAAATGGTAAACTTTTATTTTTTTAGTGTCTTGATGTGTGTTTGAGTCTATGACTTATTGCAATTTGTGCCCCATTTACTATGATGCACAATTCTGGATTGATATGCATGTTCACCAATTTAGACTTTTCAAGATTCTCTTCACTCTTCAGTCTGCATGTCAAGCACGGAGCATGATTTGAACACCCTGGGATTGACCTTTGATGTATTTTGTAGCTCAGATTAGGGTATATTTACGGTTTTACCCATGATTCTTGACAGGGAAACCACATTTGCACTATTTATATTGCATTCTGGATTACTCTTCCTCAGGTTCTCGCAGGATCTGTTTCCACTAGCCTATGGGAATCGAGTAGGGTTGCTCGCAACTGGTGAGCTGAGTAACTCTCTTATGAGGATGGGATTGGCCAATTTGGCTACCTTTCATGTGTTCCGATCTTGATGCGTTGGTTGTTTATAAAATTATAAGCGTTATACAATGTGAATACTAAAGTTAGGGTCGTGCCAAGGAATTAAATGGCTCCCATATAATGATATTGTAGATAAATAGGTCCCTGAATCAGTAATTCTTAATTCAGTTTTATTTCTTTCAATTTTGATCGAACCTTTATATGGTTTAAGGTACCCTCATTTATGCTTATGAATTTATGATGTGTTGATGTGTGATTTCTTAGTATTGTTTATCTTCTCGTGCACTGTAGTGTCAGCAAACTATATGTAGATGATAGTTTCATTAAGTCATAAATAGTGCTCATTTGGCAAGCTTTTTGAGTAGATGGTTGGTCTTCCTTTCTGTATTTCCATTTCTTAATTGATGGTGGTGGCCGCTGCTGCTTGAAATCTCGTTTGGTCTAGTCTATCTGAAATGATTTTTTTTTTTTAATATTATTGGTCGCCACCTTTTCTGCTTCCTTCTCTAAATAATGCATCGGTTCATGCTTCTGTTGTGGAATTTCCTCTTAAATTGATATTTGATTCCCTGTTTACTTATACAGTTCCTTAGTTATCAATAATATTAAATTGTGTCTCAAGTTTTCGCAGACTCTGTAGGTTGTAGCCGGCCTATATTCCCCTTTAGGGTGCTGCATAAATCTTTAGGATATATTCTTCGATAAAACAAATTGAAAAGAGTCAGCATGTTAACTAGAGGAGCAAGAGTAATGGAACATAAGATAGGACATCAAATAGAAGATTTAGAGACTAGTTCACAAGACATAGGAATACTCCATATTTTATGCCCGATTTCAAATCCTCTATTCCCTCCGTACCAAGGCGAGAACTAAATTTAGATTTTTAACAAATATTAATATTGCATGTTTTATTAAAAATTATGTGTATAAATAATAAGTTTTTTCCATTAATGATCAATTGAAGATAACGTAAAAAAATTGTAATGACAAATTTTAAAAAATGTAATACTTGGTATTATAATGAAAGAATTATATAATTGTTACTTTTTTTTTAAAACAAATCTTAGTGTTAATTGTTGCTTTTTTTTTTTTTTTGGAATGGATGGATTATCTCACTTGTGCTCATATATATATTGTTGCTCTATTTCTTAGAATTGAGGATGTTTGGTATTATTTATAAGCATACAAACTTACTTATAATCACATTTTTTGAGCATCTAGTGTCTGTTAACATAATTATTTTCATCCATATAATCAATTTTATGGAAATAATCAGGTCTAATTTGATACCTCTGATTAAGTGAAATTTAATAAAAAAAGCTTTACCAATTTATGAAGTATAATAATTATCCTAATTAACAGTTATAACCTATAACTTACAATCTTTTATTATTATAGTAGCAAGTCAAAAACAGGTTTTTCAAAAATCAAATACTTTTTGATTTTTCGTTAGTTTAAGTATTTTTAAATTAACAAACACATACTAATTTTTTTTAGTTGTTTGTATACAAAATCAATAAGCAATTTTTCGAGCCAATCCCAAACACCCTCAGGATTTGAATTGTTCTAAACTTGTAGAGTAACATCTAAATATTGAATATTCAAGTTTGTTTTATAGTCAAACTGAATATAACATCTCAATCTGTTTAATTTGCAATATTATCCCTTACAACTCTTTTAACTTCTATATTTTTCATAATATAGATAACAATCATAAATTATATTAGAATATATAACCATAACCTTTTAATATAATTATAATGAGGGTATATATGTCGTAAAATCTGTTGAGCATCAATGAGCCAATTTCAGCGCTATATCACCGCTGGTTCGGTAAGCGGAAGTTTTAGCATTCAGCAACAAACATGTGTTATGCAGTCAAATGCACTTATTAGTTCTTGAGCCTCTTATTCAGTAAGCGTTTGTGATCATTTTGCACTAAATCAGTGTAAACAAACAGGTTTTGGGTCGTATTTTATATCTGGTTCATCTCTAGATTGTCACATTATTTTAAATATTTTAATTTAAAAAAAAAAATAAGGAAGTCAGTTATAAATTATTAAAAAGTGACAAGTATAATTTTGTGACTCAATGCGGGGAGTTCGAAAAATGAAAATTAATTATATAATAATTTTTTAAGAATTGTAATATGAGATATTGTATCATTTGGTAAAAAAAATGATCCCGACCCCGGTTACTAGAGATGGATCATAAGTAGTGTGGGTGCTCAAACTCGACAGCTTTGTGTCATGGCATTGTTCATTTGTTCTTAGAAAAATCTCCTTCCAACATCAAATATGTATTTTTTAAGCAATAATTTTCTAAGAAATTCGGCTATGTACGGTGTGCATGCAACTTGTCATGGGAATGAGTATCCATTTCCATACCCATGATACTCGAGATTAGGTTCGGGACCAAACTTAGAATAGAATCAAATATGTTAAATTTTTTATATATTAGATCGATGATATATTATTTTTTTTTCAACTTATTATCATTTCTCAATAATGCAAATGTAATTTAAATTTTCATATAAAGTTGGACATCTTATATTAATTAAATGATTCTAAAGTTATTTTAAATTATTGTTTTCTTATTTAAAATTTGTATATTATCAGTTACATAGAGATTTAGTTTGTAATAACTATAATTGTAACAATTTGATTAAGCAAATAAAAAAAAATTAGATTTAATATATATTTTTCAAAAATAAGTTGAAATTATAATATTAAGAAAAAGATTCAAGACTAGCCAAGTCCAAGACCAGTATAACCTAAAATTTTTGATAATCCTCATTTTATTAAATTAGAACTGACTTAGTTTGGTTTGCTCAACAACAAGATCAGACTAGTCAATATCAGTTTTTTTAAATATTAGTCCGATCTATACCTGTTAATCCTAATAAAGAGAGGAAAAAAGAGAAAAAAGTAAAAAGAAACATGCATACTTTACTGTTTACAAAATTTATAATGGAAAGAAAAGAAATAAGGAAAGAATTTAAATAATTTCATTTCAATTATCTTGTTTGTGAAAATTTATAACAAAAGAGAAGAGATGAAAATGATTTCTTTTTAGAATGTGGAAAGATTTGGTTTAGATTTAAAACAACCGTTATAATTTTTCAATTGAGTTCAACATTACCTTCCAAAGAATACATACTAAGATGTATTCACCAACTAGTCTTCTACGTTCACAAACACAAGAAAAGAAATTTATTATACTCATATTCTCCTTTTTATTCTGAATTGAAATTCTTTTCTTTGCTTTTCATCAGGAAGCTCATTTTGTTAATTATGGCTCAGTCAATCCTATCTATCTAGACTTTAAGAACTTTATGGTTTAAGGGATGAGTTCCCCTTGTGGGACTCCTTTTTGGGACTGTCTGGCTTTGAACAGTGGTTGTATTCGCTCTGTGGCAAGCTGATAACACTGACCACGGACCAAAGCCTAAAGAGGGGAATCATCCCAAAGAACCGGCTTGCACCATGATTTTTATACAAAAATCTCGGACACCAAGGCTGGGATTGAGTAAATGGAAAGGAAAATAGTGAAGAACTTTAGCGAAAAATAATTGTAGAAACAATAGTGATGGGATGGAGAATCACAATGAAAAAAAAATAATAGATCATTCTTTCTTCCTATACATGGAATAATAAAATTACATACGAAGAATGGTTCATTCCACCGCCATATCTTATACGGACCATAAAATTTTATGATCTTATATAATAATTACATATGAATCAAATGCATTCCTCCGTTCATTCTATTCTCTCGATCTAACACAACCCAAAGAAATATCATGTGCCAACTCTTAAAAAGTACATATAAAACACAAGCCATCAATATATGAAACCAGACACGTACGTATGCTTATGAGACCAAACACTAGAAACAAAATTCATTCATTTCAAAATGTTGAGCTTAAAGAAAACAATTTTTATGGGTCCAAAAATTAAGCAAAACTTGGTGTTTTGCAAAACATTAGTACGTTATAGAGATAACATGAATGTTGAGAAATAGGAGGAAGAACTGCTTTCGCAAACATTATAAATCTATCTTAATGGAGAACTACTCCAATCAAATCCTGAAAAAACGTTGCACTCCTCTTACTACAAAGAGGCAGTGCAGGTCTGACTGCCTGGTGATTAAAATCATGGTCCAAAAAACCCATCCAGAGCGGGTCGCAATAGGATGGTTTCCACGTCTTCAGACCCATCAGTTATCCACCCATAGCAAAGCTTTCGCTCTCTGTTTGGAGTCAGAACAACAATATCCTTCTCAAGAACCTCCTACAAAACAAAATTACACAGTTATATGCTTATAAAGCAGTAAGTGCTACTCGTGATCGCTTAGAGCCCCTCTTCCATTTAACTCAGGACCTATATAATATGGTGCCTCATAATGTGTGCGGCCACTCTCCTATTGAGAACTAATTTATCTGACATTCACGTTATGCTAAATTATAGGAATGGTGAGAGTAAAGGTAACACCTAGGGAAATGAAGCAGAAGAACAATACATTAATGGTAATCAGCAATTTAACATGCATATAATGAAAACTGTTGTTAAGCAAAGAT
The DNA here is from genome assembly GCA_014636745.2 of Centella asiatica. Taxonomy (NCBI): domain Eukaryota; kingdom Viridiplantae; phylum Streptophyta; class Magnoliopsida; order Apiales; family Apiaceae; genus Centella; species Centella asiatica. The sequence goes on along the minus strand of CM025784.1, from coordinate 25,554,091 downwards.
CAAATCAAACTTATTACCCACAAGGACCAAAACTAAAGAAATTGAAAGAATAATCTTGAAATAATACATTTTATTTCCATGCTGAACAGGAACAGGTGCAGAATTTTCAGTCAAATATAGTAATAATATACTATATCAATTTTATCAATTAATACCTGCTTTGTGTTCCTTCCTCCTGTGTTTACTTCTTCATTATTTGTCTCTTCATGCTTCTCTTTTTCAGCATGCATAGCATTGATAACGACATCATAAGAGTCTGATTTGATGAACTGCCAACCTTTGTTTTCACCATATTCCTGAGGTTAAAGAACCGTGACAGAAGTTACAGCAACAAGTAGATATAACTAAAAAAGACGGTAAGGAAAAAGAAAAAATGAATCAGAACACAATGACAACATTCTTCAGTAAAAGGGCATCCGTTACCTCCGCCATATTCTGAATATTAGAACATTTATGATATATTTTGATGAAACATAATATCTTAATTTTACCACCACCCAGCCCCAGCTCCCTCTCCAAAAAAGAGAAGGGGGGAAAAAAATAAACAAACCCGATAAAAGTGGACGAAACTAGAGAAGGAAAATCAGTTATAAAAGGGTCAAACTAAAGACATGAGATAACTAATCAAACTTCAAATACCATGTTATATGGACTTTTTGTTTTGCTTCAAAAGCACCACACTCTGCTACACACTGACAAGGATGTACCTGTCAGACACTTTATTTTAGTGTAAAAATGTGATAAAATTGAGGCATACCCGTGTTGATAATTTTAAGTACCCATATCCAACTAGATACTCCATCGAGTCCATGTAACTTAGTTCAAACAATAATAAATTACCATTTCTATGTGGTTCCCTAAACGTCAACACAACAAGAATTCTCAAAGAAACAGTAACTATATTTCTCACCTTCAGAAGTTTTTCCACAGTTTCCCGAACATGATTCTTTGAGAACCCTAAAGGAGCCATGGTCGATAGCGGCATTCATTCGTGATAAACATGGCTGCAATGTTTCAACGACATAAAGATTAGAAAAAGAAAAACAAGAGTGGCAAGCCAATGCTAAAGGCGCATACATGCAGGTCTTTATTTTTTCCTTTTTTTTGTGGGGGGTGGTGGGGGGGGGGGGGGGGGGGGGGGGGGTAATGATGGAACTAAACCTGCTCCTGTCTTCCATTCAGCTCCGTAGCTGTAATTTCAGCAAGTGTATCTGTTAGTAATTTGTTTATAATAAGCAAAGCCAAGTAAATTTATGACAAACTAATCTAAGAATCACAACAGACGTAGTAAACCTACAATCTTTATATCTACAGCTGTTTATGAAAACTTTCCTCATTTGAACTATCTTCTGAGTTATTATCATACCTTTTGATATTGAACCACTTCTTCAATAATTCTCAAGTGAAAACATTGATTTGATTTGTAACTAAGAAACCAGTATATGATATTGGCCTACGCATAAATGAAACACACGTTTACATACAACCAAAATGAAATTTGAATATGTTCTTCAGGGTTATTGTGGTATAAAGTTGAGTAGGCATACACAGATCACAATAATAACATGATTATCGCATGATACAAATACATGACAAGGTTTTGCCTGCAGGAATGGTGTGCCAGAAATAGTAATTCGATATTGCGTGTCAAATCTCCAATATTAAAATGTCAGAGTTTCAGAAATACATACCTTCGTGTTTTAGTATACTATTACGAATAGCCCTTATGTAAATAAGTTTTCAAAACTGGTATCTTTGTAATTGATCGAGTCTTTTGCTCAGTTTTATTCGTTAGTACTTCCATTGTGTGCAGAAGAGTTTTTCCAATGTTTATTTGAATGTTGTTAGTTAAGAAACTATTTACTTCTTTTCTAGCAACAGAATTCACCAAAATACACTAAGATTCCAAATGTAGTACCTAATACTTGTGGAAACAACGTGCCAGGGTTATAAGTGAAGTACTCCAACATGCATCAATGGTAGAACTCATTTGATTTAAATTTTTGAATTTTGAGACAATGAAGTCTGATAATTACGAATTGAAACAAACACCCTAAGAGAATCAGATTCCAAGTTGGATGTGAGGTTATATTTCCTCCTCATTATAGAATTTTTTCCTTCTAGTTGTGAGGATAAAACTCTCAACCTTAAAGTGTGATATTAAATCTAAGTATTGAATTTTTATAAATTGAGTGCAAGATAGAATATTATAATGATATTGTAGTCGCGAATCTCCGCATATTTAAAAGATTTTTTCGGTATTTGGATGTTATTGATATTAGTAATCTCTTACTGTCTATGTTATCGGCATTATCAATAATTTTTAACAAGTGTACGCTTATATGAAATAACTATTCTCCCTTTATAAGTCCATACTATTGTTGTTCTCTTAATAGATTCATTGAAAATGAGTTACCATAGAACTAATCAGCTAATCCTCTCAGGCTATAAGCTTATAACATAAGATCAATTGAGTCCAGGACATAAACCTAGTAAAGAAACTAAGGAAGTTTGGGTGGTTAAAAATTAAAGTGAAAAGGAAATGGATCCTCCAAAAGGGGTATGTGCTTTATACCTAACATTCTTGACTAGTACTACTAATGGAGAAAAGATATAGTAGGTATCATCATTAATGAATAATGGGATTGACCTGCTCACTGAAGGATGTTGAGGTTACTACTAGTGTTCTTAGGACACTCATTGTCATTGACAAGGTAAAATTCCCCCAAATTGTCACTCACCTGCAATGTCGTCCCTCAAGTTAAAATTGAACACATTGGTTCCTCATTTTGTCAGTTTGTGACAATTCAGTTACTTCGGTTATTATTCTAACCAAACAAAGACATTTTGGTGCATATAGAAAGTGAAATACAAACACTCTTTCTTCTTCTAAAGTCGTCATCATCTCAATCGAGTTTTCAAACTACATCTTACGTGTCTGGCTCATGAATCAATTTTTGTTGAAATTTAATTGAAGCAACATGTTTGTAATAAATTAATGACAATGAACAAGTAATGTGTATGTTTCGTAACTTGAGGGACGACATTACAATTTAGTGGCAACTAAAATGAACACAGATACTGTTTAATGAAGTTTCAACCTGTAATTCGTCCATAAGAGATGAAAAGGTTTTGTTATTAATTAACAAATTACAGTAAAACCCCAGAAACGAAGTCCTTTTATCGATTTCTTCCAACTAATGCATATTGACATGTAGATATCACCATTTTTCCCACCCAAAAATAATAATAAATAAAATGATACAACCCCTACCACTAACACACAAACAATATATTATTATACTTTTTTCTTGTCTAAGCATAAAATAGGACACATATAGCCATGCAGAACACAGAATTTAACATAAGGAGCCACCATAAGGTCTGGAAAAATTAAACAAAATAATTATGAGTAACATTTGATTTGTAAACCTTTTTTTTTCTCATTAATAATCCTCACATTCAACATAAAAAGAACCATATTTAAATTTCTATTTTCATTTTCAGTTGATTGCAAAATCATATAGCTCAAGTTTGATGCGACTCCAATTGTTTTTAGTAAAGCAAAAGGTCCATACTATAAAGTACATTTAAACTTTACTGCTTAGTGGTTACAAAACTTCTGTTTTAAAAGTTAAAACAATTAAAATCACAATCGAAATGTCAGGTAGAGAGGTCAAATGATAAATGAGATCTCTTTTTGAGTGGAATGGAGGGAGTCCAAAGATGGGTAAACAAAAATAAAAGCCATCTCAGTATTTGAACACAGGGAATATGTATAGCATACAATTAAATTCAAACATAAACATGAAAACTAACAAATTGCTACTCTGCAAAATTATTGAAGATAGGAAATTATTGAATTGCAGAATGAAACGCACGGCACAACGATCTAGACAACGAAAGTGTAAAGCATGGATTACCTCGAAAGTAAAATTAACAGGAAATGCTCTGATTCGATAACGAAATGACGGAGCGAGAAGGCAATGGCTGAAGACGGAGTTTGCAAGGAGAGATGCGGCGAAATCAGAGAATGAAATTCTGTGCGAATTCATCTCAACTTCGCTATCAATTTATACGAAACAGCTGATGACGTAGAATTTATTACCAAATCTAGCAGCTAGGGTTTAAGATTTTGTGGATTTTGGTGAAAGATTTTGGACATCTGGAAGTATAAGAAGATTAGGAAGGAGAGTCGCTTTCTTTTTCTTTTTCTCTGCTTTTCTTTTTGTCTTTTCTTTTTTTTTTTTTCCCAATATTTATTACCACCTCCATTACATTTTATTTGCTTTGCATTTTTTACCATGAAATTCTATAGTTCTATATGTAATAATAATATACCCATTCAGTTGTGAATTCAACCATATTGAAATTTTTTGAAAACAATGTCAGTTTTATGTGAGTTTATTCAGAAAAAAATAATGACAATCATCTAATATAGTAGTACACTCTATTTTTAGTGATACTTTTTGACAAATATAGTAATGTTTAATACTTTTAGAAAAATCTATTGCTCTAAAAACACCTTTTCAACAAATGTCTTAATTAGATCAACACCCACAATATATTGTGGGATCATATTTAGAATCAATAAAGTAATATCTCAATTTAAAATTTAAGTTTTGAAGTTTGAAGAAAAAAATCGAGCAATAATTTTTATATGACGTGGTAGGTATCTTATCTTTTCAAAAACAAAATAATAATAATAATAATAATAAT
>CM025784.1:25485434-25524372 GCA_014636745.2 Centella asiatica | reverse complement strand
TATATTTATTCATAAAGTAAGAGTAATGAATATGTGTACCTAAATTGAGAGAAATCATTGATGTTGACGTAGTACAAACTCTTGAGGGAAAAGCTCTTCTGTTGCCTCTTTTGATAATTCGGATGGAATAATAATTGGAGTAAAAAAAATAAGACGACAACATGGACCAACCTTATCTCTATATTTATAATAGTCTTAAGAGTTACAATTGTCCATCAAAATATATAAAGCTAAGGTCCATTATGAAATATAATAATTGGGTATTAATTATTAACTTATGAGCCTAATATTATTAACCCATAAATTATTTATAAATTAATGCTATAAGTAAACAAATCCCATAAATAATATAGGCCACATAATTTAGATCGTATAAAATAATCTAACAAGATGTCCAAAATTATAATTTTATTCTTAGTTTTAATATATTGTGGTCATAATTTAAGAAAGAAGAAATTAAATAAACAAAAGCATTTATAACTGGTAGCCCATGTGGACACTAAACCAGTAAGAATTAATAGCAAAATTAGTGTAAAACTCGTGCATAGCACCAAAAAATCTATTGCAGTCATTTGTTTGATTCTGATTAAGTATTTAACTAATAATTAACAGTTGATCTTATTGTACATTACATTTTGGGATCAAAACAAGTTAATTCTAACATAAACCTTCAACATTAGGGAGCTGCCCAAAAATAATTTGTATCGCTGTTTTTGTTTTACAGGGAAACAAAGAAAGCAAGGATGCAACAATCAGGATTATCACTCAAAGAACCATTTTTTAAGGTTTCTTATGAACAACTCCTTAAAGCAACTGATGGATTTTCTCCAGAAAACTTGATAGGTGTGGGTAGCTTTGGCTCGGTTTATAAGGGAATACTCGACGAGAAAATGAATGTTGCTATCAAAGTTCTAAACCTTCAACATCACGGAGCTTCCAAAAGTTTTTTGGTGGAGTGTGAAGATTTGAGAAATGTTAGACACCGTAATCTTGTGAAGATCATAACTGCTTGCTCAAGTATTGATTTTCAGGGTAATGACTTTAAAGCTCTAGTTTATGACTTAATGCCAAATGGGAGCCTAGACAGATGGCTACATTTAAGTTCGGACACAAGTATTGAGCAGGTCAAACAGCCTAAGCTTAGCCTTTCTCAAAGACTTAGCATTGCCCTAGATGTGGCTTGTGCACTTGAGTATCTTCACAAAGAGTGTGAAACTCCAATCATACATTGTGATCTAAAGCCAACAAGCAACATTCTACTCGATGCAGACATGGTTGCTCATGTTGGAGATTTTGGCTTGTCAAAGTTTCTTGTTCCAGAACTCATGAACACAAGTCAAAGCAGTTCTATTATAAGAGGAACTATCGACTACAGAGCTCCGGGTAATTTACTTCTTAGTTTTATCTTACATTATTGCATATTTGTAAGGTATATCATATATTTTTTAAAATATTAATTGGACATGATCAGTCGATTTCACGGAAAGTATTTTCTAATGCAGAGTATGGCCTAGAAAGTGAAGTATCAACACGTACAATTATAGGATTTTGTTATTGGAGATGATGACAAGGAAAGGACCAACTGATCTTAAGTTCCAAGGTGGCCATGATCTTCATGATTTTCCTCTAAAGGCACCTACCGATCATGCCATGGAAATTGTAGAAATAGTGGCGACAGGATGTTGATGGTGGTAGTGGCAACGATGGGAGTGGTGGTGGTAAACATGACCCAAATTTGAGGACTGGCTAAATTCGCCCAAAAAACAAGGGTCTTGGACTCAGGAATTTTAACTCAAATAATATTGGACTGTTTTTTACTTGACCCATTTCTAGTCTTTTTTTTTTCTTTCATTACTACTTAATATACTTGTATCTGTGTGACTTATATTTATAACTATTGGGTCATGTACTTGTATACATTAACATTTACAACTAAATTTAACACACTAATAAGATTATTCTATTTACTTATATATGATATATAATATTACATTATTTCAGATGAGATAACATTTTATACATAAATACATACCTACACATAAATTAGCATACACAACATAAAATTTAATTATACAAATCTTTATACATATTAAGATATGAGATTGTCTTAAAATTTAATATTGGACATTTTAATTTGAAAAATTACATATTTTCTATTGTAAAAATATTTTTTAAAAATTAATAATAATAATATTAAAATTTTAAAAAGTCTGCATGTCAGACCGGCCCGCCTGCCTTAGGCCACGGGCTTCCGTTTTGCAGCCCAAATTAATATGGGCTATTTTTCGGTCAACTCATTTGTCAGGTTTAAGCAGTGGTGGCAGTAACGACGGTAGGGTGATAGTGAAAACTACGAGGAAGGTGACAGCGGTGACTTTGACCGAGTAGTGGTGTCTCGTAATTTTTGAAAAACCTTTGTTTTTAATTCATAAGTTATTTTTTGAAAATATATAAGAAAATACAAACAGAATTGAAAAAAAAAAATCTAACTTTCAATTTTCTGTTATACATCAAATATTAGCAAATATTTTTCAAAAAAAAAACTTTATATTTCCAAACAATAGAAAATGAAAGAAAATATTTTCCAAAAAAAAAAATTCTTGTGCCAAATGGAGCCTAAATTTTAGAAATTTTAATAAAATATATATTATATTTGATAATTTATATTTTTGTAAATTTTTAATTATAATAAAATATATATTATATCGATAAAATTTATAACATTTAAATTTTGAGCTAAAAAATTTAGTGGGTTAATTTGAAATTTTTATATTGCTTGGTAAGTGTGTGGTTTCATCGATTGACCTTAAACATAAGTTTTTATTAAAATTTTTGTAGAAAAATACACTGAACTGTATGTTATTTTTCACTTCATCGCCAAATTGTTTTTAACTAAAATATTAAGCTTTCGAAAGTTTCCAAATTATGAGTATTGAACTTTTAAAAGTTTCAATTCAGGTTAATTTCACTTGTCACTTCATAAATTGATAATATGATGTGTTAATATGTTAAAAAAATTTAATTATTAATGTGACATGCCTATTTCTATAATTATTTTTATTCATTTAATTCAGAATAATGGTAAAAGTAAAGCACATTAAGCAAAAATGTTCGGTCCTCTTTTTTCTTTTTGTTTTAAGCGATGGTGTTTCATTATTTCTATTTTTCTTTTCAATATTATAAACCTTATCTTTAGGAATTAGATTTACTTACTTATTTTTTCTTAATCAAATTGAAAATTTATAGAATATACATACACATCAATAAGAATTTAGGTTAAGAATCTTGATTTGAGTTTTGTGACTCAGAGAATCGGTTTTATTGAATGATGAATGGAATTGAAACCATTACAAAATTAATTTAGACACCTATTTAAAAAGTTTAAAATATTTGTTTGACTTTTTATATACAAAGATCTATATCAAAAAAATTGTCAAATTTATCCAAAGAGGGGATTTGATATTAATATGGCTTTTAAATATTTTTAAATCTTCGACATTTCTACAAACAAAATCTTAGGCATATATACGAACAAATTTCAAGTTTATTGCTAGTACTTAAGATAGAAAGTATGATTTTTTCTCGGATTTAAAAATAATTGTAGCATTGTATTTCGATTGTTAGCATAAATTTTAAGACTTCAAATATCTCGTATGTATTTATTTTTTACAATTGCGATATATTCAAATATTATACTTTTAACTAAATCTTAAATAATTTAAAAAAATATTCAAATATGAATTTAGATGTCTTAAAAATCATTTCTTATGACAGAACAGAAGAAGCATATAATATTAAAATGCAAATGCAATTATATAGTTGTTAATGCAATGCCATTCTAATGATGAATTAAATACTACTACTATTTAAAAATATAAAAATAGTTGTTTTAATATTACAAACTTGTACATTTTCCGTGTCCGTTTAGAAAAACAAAATTGCATTTCAAAAATCATTTAGTATTATTACGAAAGTCTATAATTGAAATTCGAATTGTATTTGATAAATTTTGATTGTAATATGATCAACATTATAAATATATTCAAAATCTAATAAAGTAAACTCTTTATTATATAAAAATCTAATCAAAATTTTATTACAATTGAAATTTAAGATTTCACAGTATAATAAAAATAAATTTAGATGTAATCTTTTTTTTTTCTATTTTTTTTAGAAGGGAAGGAAAAGAAATTAGTCTTATATGGGTACAATATTGGAATGAGATTTATTAAGACATTTTCTATTGCAAATCATTCCAGAATTACCATCTTCTTAGTAGGGTTTTAATTTTAGTTAATAAAAAAATGTGAAGAGACACAATAGAATTTATATCTATATACTTAGATATTAAAGGATTATGATACCTACGTACATAAAAAATAAAAAAGATAAAATCTCAAATCCCACATTTTAATAAATTTTATAATAAAATTCCAATAGAACTCTAATTTCATAATAGACGGAATAATATATTAATTTTGTCCTATAGTAATTTTAACCAATTAATTTATCCAAATAATTTATGTATGATTTAATAAGATACACATATTTATAATCAAATTATATCTTTCTATGATATTTATATTCAACTTTATGAATCTAATTTAATTTTTAATAACTAAAAAAATACAAACATATATGTAATTAATACAATATTTTCTACTCTAAAATATATTATCTATATATTAAAAAAAAGGCATAAATCCATAAAAAAAAAATAAAGATATAAGATTATGTTTAAATTTGTTATTAAAAAATCACGCAATCAATTTCCAATCAAAAACAAAAATAAAAAATATGATGATATTGACACATATATTAAAAATGATGTAATAACATTAACAACTAATAAAAAAAATTACATATACCAAAATAAAATAAAAGTTACACAAGAATTACTCCAAACAATTATTTAAAAAATTATATATACAATTATTATATTTAAGAATTTGACTAAAATTTAAATTAAAAAATTAGATAATTAAATATTTCGTATATAACTAATCAAAAAATATTATATATAACTTTTAATTATTTTTATTTTTTATAAAAAAAAATAGAAGTTTAAAATAAAAATAAAAATACTTAATAATACAAGTTTAAACTCGTACTGTGTACGAATTTGTCAACGATAGGGGGGATCAACGACTAAGGAGTCCATCGGTGATCGTCTGTCGACTTCAACGAGCTCTTTAATTGATCATCGAGTTTCAAAGTATTTGTCTCTCCCTTCCATTCTTTTCTTCAAGCACCAACTGGTATGGCACTGATAAGGGTTTAAGTTTTAGCAAATTTGTGTTTTGTTTGTTTATATATTAATATATGTGTGTGTGTGTGTTTGTTTGTTTGTCAGTTAGATTACACCTTTGTGCTGTTTCATATATACATACGTATGATGGTTATTGGCTTATTATGTATCCATGTGTTCACGGTTAGTATGGAGTTCTCTTTAATTCCGTTTTTTGTTTTTGTTTTTGTTTTTCTAGTTTTTTTCTAGAAATTTCAATATTAATGCAGATGGTTTTTCCATTCGTAGGGGAGGGGAGTGGACTAATGATTTCTTGTGGTTCATAGGTAATGATTACTAGTGTGCTGTTTTCTGAGCTGTACGAAATCATTGGTTGATCAAGTCATATTGTTTGATTTCAGTTTGGGATACAGAATTATGTACTTCGGCAATATTTCCCCTTCCAGCCCCACCCTCTGATGGGGATCTTGGTACCCTTCCTGCATCTCAAGTGCAGAGTGAGGAGATCCAACATATTGTAGAGGAAGCAAAGCAGACCAAGTCGGCTCCGACATCAGTTTCCACTCACACAAAAACAATAGGAATTATCCATCCTCCCCCTGACATACGAAACATCGTCGACAAAACTGCTCATTTTGTGGCAAAGAATGGTGCAGAGTTTGAGAAAAGGATTATTGGTAACAATGCTAGCAACCCTAAGTTCAACTTTCTAACTGCTTCTGATCCATACCATGCTTTGGCAAGATACATTGATCTCGTTTGTTTCAGCTTAACTTTTGGAGATTATAGATTTTGACAGTATAAATTATACTATCAAAATCCATAATCTCCAAAAGTTAAGTTGAAACAAATGGGGCTATTGTAACTTGACTCTAGATATAGTGAAGCATATAAAGGATTATGGACATAGCAAATTTTTCTTAGCTGCCATACAGTTTTATCCATTTGAAACTAAGGCTAGATCACAGAATTTGCAGGGGGCGCAGTTTCAACTTCAAATATGAATGTAACAGTAGTTCCATTACATCGATCTTTTTTTGTGCATATGGCTCCGTTTATCATCCTCTTTGTTCTAATGTTTCCACATGTCGAAAGCATGCGTGCAAACGACACAGATCATCTTTCCTTACTGGCATTCAAATCTGCAATTTCGGGTTATGGTCCGAGTACTTTTAGTTCTTGGAATGACTCCTTACATTTCTGCCAATGGCAAGGCGTAACATGTGGCGTGCGCCATAAGAGAGTCACAATCTTAGATCTTCAGTCCAGAAGCTTAGCGGGCACCATGAGTCCTCATCTGGGAAACTTGAGCTTCCTCAGGGAGATAAGGCTGGAAAACAACTCACTTGGGGGACCAATTCCTGAAGAAATCGGACGATTATTCAGACTGCGGTATCTGAATCTGAACAACAACTCCCTCCAAGGAGAGATTCCAGGGAACATTTCCCAATGCTCGAAACTCACATTCCTTGCATTTGGCTACAATAATCTCTCGGGGAAAATTCCTGACGAGTTTCGTTTTATGGTGAATCTCCAAACATTTGTCCTTCACCAAAACAAGCTTTTATCAGGTTCAATACCTGCTTTAATAGGGAATCTTACATCTCTGGTAGTTTTATCTGCCAGTAACAATAATTTCAATGGAAGCATTCCTGATGCTTTCCGACAACTGAAGAAATTATCAATACTTGCATTAGGAGGAAACCATCTTTCTGGAATGATTCCTCCATCCATTTATAATCTTTCAAGTTTACTTGTGTTGTCCTTATCCAATAATCATCTTGAAGGAATGCTTCAACCTGGCCTGGGTCTTATGTTACCCCATCTTCAAACATTGCAAATATGGGGTAATCAGTTTAGTGGACCATTACCAGTTTCAATATCCAATTGTTCAGATCTTGAATGGCTTGAAGCACAGGATAACAATTTTAATGGAAAAATAGGGATTAATTTTGGAGGCTTAAACAATCTATGGAGGGTAACACTTTTCCATAATAGTTTTGGTAGTGGGGAGCCTGATGAAATGAAGTTCATCGATTCCATGGCAAACTGCAGCAGGCTAAATGCATTGGGAATTCAAGAGAACCAGTTAAATGGGGTAGTACCAGATTCTCTGGGAAATCTCTCGGCGCAACTTTCTTTTCTGATGCTTTCTGACAACCAGTTCTATGGTTCCCTCCCCACAGCTATAGGTAATTTTGTCAACTTAAATTTGCTATTGCTGAATGGAAACCAATTCACAGGTACAATTCCCAGCACCATAGGTAATCTTCTAAATATACAAAGATTGAGATTATTTGGGAACAATTTCTCTGGGAAAATTCCAGATTCTGTAGGGAATCTCTCGTTTGTGAGCGAATTAGACATGGGACTAAACAGATTGGAGGGAACCATACCCCCAAGTCTAGGAAATTGCCACAGCTTGTCACTGTTGGCGCTTGATCATAACAACCTAAACGGAAGCATACCCAGAGAAATTTTTGGTCTTTCATCTTTGACAATGGTTTTAACATTGACTAATAACCATTTGTCTGGATCACTTCCACCAGAGATTGGAAAGCTCACAAACTTGATGGAGATGGATCTTTCCGAAAATGAGTTGACTGGTGAAATTCCTCCAAGCATTCGTAGCTGCACCAATTTTCTAAACTTGTACCTGCAGGAAAACAACTTTCGGGGCTCCATCCCTCCATCGTTGGATTCTCTCACAGGTATCCAAATCCTCAACCTGTCGCATAACAACTTCTCGGGCCAGATTCCAAGATTCTTGGAGAAATTCAACCTTACCGAGCTGAATTTATCCTACAATAGTTTTGAGGGTGAGGTTCCAATGGGAGGAGTGTTCACAAATTCAAGTGCAATTTCAATTGAAGGCAATAATAGGCTCTGTGGAGGAATGCCTGAGCTTAAGTTACCTAAATGTGTTGTAACTAGTAAACCAAATAAAGGCCATAAAAGGCATCTGGTACTCATAATTGTGATCCCTATAGTATGCACACTTATGGGTGTTGTACTTGTATCGCTGTTTTTGTTTTACAGGGAAACAAAGAAAGCAAGGATGCAACAATCAGGATTGTCATTCAAAGAACCATTTTTTAAGGTTTCTTATGAACAACTCCTTAAAGCAACTGATGGATTTTCTCCAGAAAACTTGATAGGTGTCGGTAGCTTTGGCTCGGTTTATAAAGGAATACTTGACAAGGAAATGAATGTTGCTATCAAAGTTCTAAACCTTCAACATCACGGAGCTTCCAAAAGTTTTTTGGTGGAGTGTGAAGCTTTGAGAAATATTAGACACCGTAATCTTGTGAAGATCATAACTGCTTGCTCAAGTATTGATTTTCAGGGTAATGACTTTAAAGCTCTAGTTTATGACTTAATGCCAAATGGGAGCCTAGACAGATGGCTACATTTAAGTTCGGACACAAGTATTGAGCAGGACAAGCAGCCTAAGCTTAGCCTTTCTCAAAGACTTAGCATTGCCCTAGATGTGGCTTGTGCAGTTGAGTATCTTCACAAAGAGTGTGAAACTCCAATCATACATTGTGATCTAAAGCCAAGCAACATTCTACTCGATGCAGACATGGTTGCTCATGTTGGAGATTTTGGCTTGTCAAAGTTTCTTGTTCCAGAACTCATGAACACAAGTCAAAGCAGTTCTATTATAAGAGGAACTATCGGCTACACAGCTCCAGGTAATTTACTTTTTAGTTTTATCTTACATTATTGCAAATTTGTAAGGTATATCATATATTTTTTATTCTATTAATTGGACACGGTCAGTCGATTTCACAGAGAGTATTTTCTAATGCAGAGTATGGCCTGGGAAGTGAAGTATCAACTAGTGGAGACATGTACAGTTATGGGATTTTGTTATTAGAGATGATGACAGGGAAAAGACCAACTGACCTTAAGTTCCAAGGAGGCCACGATCTTCATGACTTTGCTCGAAAGGCACTCCCCGATCATGCCATGGAAATTGTGGAACCATTTCTTCTAATCGATAATGAAGATAGGACAACAGCAACAGCAGCAGCAAGCAATAGTAGGACGAAGAATGGAAACAAGAGAGAGTGCTTGATTTCAATTCTTAAGATTGGAGTTGCATGCTCCTTGCAGTCACCACAAGATAGAATGGACATAAGTAATGTTATTCAAGAACTGCATTCTATCAGGGGATTACTTCAAGGAACATGATCTACTTCCTAATAAATTTTAAGTACTTGGCCAGTAGTATCTCCACTCTGTTCCATTGGCCTCACAACAAGGTTGTCACTTGCCTCTGTATTTTTAAGCTAAAATTACTCGTTTCTTATATGAAAGGCAAGCGTTTATTAAAATATGAAATTTCAAGTTTGAACTGAAGTTTACTAGGTAGCGTTCAGTCTTTTTGCTCTAAAGTTTTACCAGGAAACGCGTCAAAAGTTTATAAACACGGATACACACAACTCTTCTGCATTCCTTTGGCTCCAGATTAAATACAATAAAAAAACAACAAAATACTCGCAGAAAAACTGGAAAAAATAAAATAAAACCTAAACAAAACAACAGAATTCAAATCCAGGAAAGCAATACCCAGAGAGAGAGAGAGAGAGCATTTGTATTTTTCTCCTCTTTTTGTTAATTATAAGTTGTATTGATAGGAAAGTTAGATACACTGGCAGAGGGGCATACCCCAGCTAAGTTCGGAAAATACAACTGAAGCAAAGAAGCAAACATCACTTTCTAGTCTGATTGAGATGAGAGAGTCCTGATCAACAGAGTGCAATAATTTCTCAGCCGACAGAGATCCTCTTGTTCAACTTTACTACCTCCACGAAAACAAGGGAAAACGAAAAATAAAAGAACCACCAACCTTTACCAGGATGATAATTTATTAGCTAATTCGTCATGCAGAGAAATAATATATGTTACCAAAGCAGTGAAATTACACATCGCAGGCATTTGCTCCAGCCCAAAAAACTACAGAACTGGTTATGAATTGGTGTAAATTTCATTATTTTGATCAGACCAAAGGGACAAAATTATCGTCAATCATCTTCTTCATCATCACTAATCCATCCAAAGCATGGTTTACTCTTCTGCATGACCTTTTGAGAACCCTGAAATAATTGAGTAGTATAGTAAAATGAAAATGTACACAATATTTGCTTCACAATAAATCAACTACACATGATATTCATTCAATAAATTCTGAAGTTTGAATGCCTCGTGTAACAGTCTTTTGTTTTAAATTATGCAGTTATTTAGCACATAAATCAAGTGAAGATATAATATCAGGAAGACTATCTTGGAACTATGGTAATTACTATTTAGGCTTTTCTATGATGTATTTATGCACGAAGCAGTATGTTATATGTATCATATATTAGGCATACAATCTGATCCTGAAGTCTTACGCCTTGAGAGGTTCAATGATTGTATACCTCATAGACTACAACCTTCGCTACTATTACCATTTAAACATGTACTTCAATTCTGAATGTTTATTGCAGCTGGGAGAACCAAATGATTTCCAGAATATTACTACCAAACAGGACTCAGCATAGGCTCAACTTTTAAGAAAGCATAAAGAATATACAATTAAGAGAAGCAATATCAAGAAATATTAAAGCTCACGTGAAATTCAAATAAGTGGCTTACAGAAGGAAGTAAAAAGATATTAAAGATCATCTCTTCTATGACAAGGATGAGATCGAAATGCTATGGAACTGATCTCTGGTAACAAAGTTACTATCTTCTTCTGAAATATGGTGCAAAGGAATGCACGGAGAGCATAGAGAAACAGAAAAATCTATACCCCAACCAAAGTCATGCAACGAAACAAACATCCCGAGTCAAACGATACACCCTTGGCTATAGCAAAGAAGAAAGAGAACTCAAGGCAATCAAAATCTATTCAGCTTCCTAAACCAAATTCTAATTCAACTGCCTCCGTTGAAACTAACAGAACATTAATAAAGTCCGGTTCTGATCCAGGTTCACTGAAAATCTTTTGAATTTTCCATGAAAAGAAACCTCACCCTGGGAATGTGAAACCTATTAGTCTTCCTCCTAATTCACTGGATATAATGATTATAATCACATAC
Organism: Centella asiatica; assembly: GCA_014636745.2. NCBI lineage: Eukaryota > Viridiplantae > Streptophyta > Magnoliopsida > Apiales > Apiaceae > Centella > Centella asiatica. The sequence goes on along the minus strand of CM025784.1, from coordinate 25,513,035 downwards.
TTGACGGGATCCCCTTTCAGTTGTAAGTTACTTCTTGCTACTCACCCTTCACAAAATTAGTTCCTTTTTGAATGTCAAACTTAATGACTAAGAATTGACTTCAACATAACTAATTGATGTGATCAGAGATAATTTGGACTTCATGACAATGCGATACCTTTTTTTATGAACTTTTCAGGCTGTCCTAAAACTAAATTTACTTTTCTTACTTTAAATCAACTAGGAAGCATATGCAATATATTTAGTTCACAATTGTGATAGGTAATCAAGTTTGTAACAGACAAGAATTACTAAAAATAGTTTACCTGTCCTGTTACATGATCATCCACTGGAAACTCCCCTTTTATTGGTTTCTCTTGTTTAGACATCTCTTGCACACACATCCCTTTACCACTAACCTCCAGCTGTGCTAGAGAATCTACTTCTTCGCGAACTTGTTCACATTCCAATGGCTGATGAACGTTTTCTACAAATTCTTCTTGCTGACATTGTTGTTCATCTACCCCATTGTCCTGATGAGGGTATATATCCATAAGGTTGGGTTGATCACGCTGATCATCTACTTGATTGCCTTGATCCTGATCAGGCTGATTTTCCATGAGATGACCTTGGTCTTTTTGAGGCTGGTTCTGATTACTTGGGTCTAGAATAGCTTCAATGAGGACCTTATAACAATCCCCCTCAATAAAAGCCCACCCATTATCATAAACCTTACAATCAGAAAAAAGAAAATGAAAAGCAAATCAAAAACCCCAGCATTCATAATCAACCCAAGCATTTCATAAACAAAAATAAAAGAACCAAAAAAAATAAAGATGACCCATTTGTCATATAAAGTTAGAAACAACACTTTCGAAAAACAATAAACAAATAAGTAAAAAACCTTGAGGAGATCATTAAGAGTTCTCCGGACCAAACTCTCTGGGAACTCCAACCTCCGCATAGCATCTAATGCAGCATCCCTTCGACTGCCACCCACCTGCAAAATTTTAACCATTCAAAAGTTCAAATCAACCAAAAACAAGAAATGGGTAATTAGTGAATATTAAGAAATTTAGGGAATTTGAATTTTAATACCCTAGATCGTTTTCTTTTAGTCATTGCAGAGTAGGTGAAATGATCAGAAAAAACAGAGGAAATGCTAAGAGTGCAATTCACAGGTGTTCAAGAACTGATCGCTAAAAACTGATGGTTTTCTTTTATACATTATCTGACTAAGCAGACTACAATTCACAGTGGCAAGAGGGAGGAGAGAGGATAATAACAGGCCAAGAGGGTTTTAGATTTTAGGATCCCAACAAAATGACAAAACGATTTGTGAAAAGTTTTGAACTTTTTGTTTTGATTTTGTTTGTTGGCACAAAAGAAGAAGGAAAAATTCTTACTTGGTGACAAAGCAACTCATGATCCCGGTGCACCCTTTTGGCACAATTCATGGAACTAATGTCACTTCTCGTTTTAAAAATTTTGGGCTGGAGCTACATTATGGTATGCTAATAAATGTTTATTTTTATATAAATTTGTGTTGAGTAATATGGGGAGTATAAAATGTTCCAATATAATTTGTGTTTTTATTATTTTCTAAATGATTTTGTTGTATTGGTTTTACTGTCGAATAAAATAAAATGATATGGAATAATAAAGTTTAAAACTAGAATTATGATATTAAATTAAGTATAAAATGAACTAGACCTTTGTTTTTTTAAAATAAGTAAATCAGTGATCAATCGAAGCAAAACAACATTTCAAACTAATTAGGTTATTCTAACTTATAAAAAGAAATATGAATTATTCTCTTTGGTTTCAAAATTAGGAAATGCATTTCTAAGAAAATAGTTTCTAAAGGTACTTTTTTTAAATATATTAATAAATATACTCTGCATTTCATCGAATAAGCCATTTTAATAATCAACATACATATTAAAAAAATAATTGTTATATAAGTTTTAAATAAAATACTAAAAATAACCTTACATGTTTCCTATGTTTACTATATATAGAAGTAACTGTTTCTTCTCTCTCACTAAATAGTCAATTTTTATTAAATATTATTAAAGATAATTTTAACAAGATGCACTGAATCTTCCCTAAAATATGTAAATGACTTATTTATTTGGTGGAACAAATAAAAAACTCCAGAATGTCTTATTGGAGAAACTGATGAAATGGTAATAATGGTGAACGATATAGAATGGTTGCAATCCAGCTATGCAATAGATAATAGAATAAAATTAAAAGAACTAGCTTTTGCACGAGTAAATATTTTTTTGAGTATTTATATTTCAATAATTTTGATATAATTAGTATATTTTGAATAATTAAAAGTTGTTGAAATTTAAAATATAACTTAACACAAAGAGAAAATTATTGTTACTTTTATATATTTATGATTCATTATATGATAATAAAAAATTATTAAATTATAAACATACAAAAAACTTCAAATAAATTCAAAAATTTATTTGTATTTTGTTCTAATTATTTATTAGGATTTGTAATCATTGTTTTTATTTCAAAATAAATATGTGTTTTACTTTGTTTTATATTAGTTTTTATTTCAATTTTAACTTTTATGTGCAAAGTATATACTTGGTTTGGCAAAAAGAACATTGATACAATTGATTTTTAAAATTGATTTAAATTTGTAAAATGAAACTGTAAGTTTCTTTTTTCAAAATCAATTTTGATAACAAGTGTAACAAACTTAATTTTTTAAAATAGGTATACAAAATTTAATTAAAATTTATTTTGATTTATATTTGTAATTTATAACAACTGTAAATTTTATTTTTATATTTTTCTAAAATGATCTCAAGATCTATAATAATTTATAAGAATAAGAATATATCAGACTAAAATATTCTCATCACCTCAAGAAATTTATGGTCCCCGTCCATATAACCATCAAGCCATCACTATCCCAACATCACCTTCATGCGACAATTGGGCCCACAATTGTTACAGATTTGAGAATTGTTATTACAACCCAGTTTTATATAGACAATTTCGATAGACAATTTCGAAACGATCTCGTTTGGAACCAAAAATTTCATAAAAGCATGGTTAAAAAGTAAGTCCTCCCTAAAAGTGATATTTTTTATCGTTATACCTACTTTATCTCCTTCTTTCTATATATCTATATATCAGTATTTTTTTATTATCTTTAGTATCTTCTTACGTCCATCACTATTTTTGTCATCACTTACGGTTGACACCGTCATCTATCACTACCGTCGTCGTCATCCATTATCGTCGTCGTTATCCTTGACCTTCCTCTATCACATCCATCGCTACCAAGTCACAATCGTAATCACCAAAAACACTAATATGAAAAAAATATTGAAATCTGAAAACTTATATATTTTAGATCTGCACTTGCAACTACATATCTAAACTTTCATTATCATTCATCGACTTTTTTTGACATTATCGCATCCTTTAGTCGTCGGACTCTCTGTTGTCTTTAAACTCATTTGTCTCTATATTTTGTTGTGTCATGTTACTAATTTGAATGTTGCTATTTTTATCATTTTACATGAGTAAAAAAGTCGTCGTCGAACTGTTATCCTTAAACTCATTTGTCTCTATATTTTGTTGTGTCATGTTATTAATTTGAATGTTACGATTTTTATCATTTTACATGAGTAAAAAAGACAAATAGTAACACAATTATTATTACTATAATTATGTTGATATGAATAAAAACATTTTTGTTAATGTGATTCTTCAACACTTTTTTCATGTTACTTTATTTGAATTTGTAGTATGATTGAATATGTAAGATTAAATAAGTGTATTATACATATATATATATATATATATAAACATTAGATAGAAATAGTAAGGTGAAATAGTAATATGAAAATAATAACATGAAATTTAAAAGTAGAAATCAAAATAACTTTGATCGATCGTTTGAATAGATGCGTAAAATAACTTTGATCGATCGTTTGAATAGATGCGTAACAACAAATCGTTTTCGCACTTTGGATCGAAAATCAAAACAAGAACTTGATTTAAAACTTGAAGATACGAAGAGAATATACATATTTAATTGTCTGACAACATGGAAGTGTAATATAGGAATTGTACAATGAAAATCAACTACTATGAAATAGTTAAAAAGTGTTGACATTGTTAGAGAATTTCGTACTTAGTCTTGCACCGGCCTAAACTTTGGCCAATTTTATATCATGATCTAAATCTGAAAATTTAAGGGAAAGAAAAGGATAAAAAGAAGAAAGACAAAAACTAAAGAAGCAAAGAAAAGTAGAAGGGGATTGGGGGGTGCATCGTGGTTAATTAGACAAACAATGGGTTTTTGATGAAGCTGGGGATAACAGAGGTGGTGGTTCCTCGGGGTTTATGCTGCTCAATCTAGAACTCACTAGTTTGCGTCTATATCGGGTAGTATATACTCCGTACTAAAACTTTTTATTGTGTTATAATTCTTTTTCATTCCGCATGATTTCTAAATTACGTGCCAAACATGCTAATTGCATGATTCGTTTTGATTCTATTTCCATTCCATTATATTTCTGTCTATCATTCCATTACAACCTAAAATAATTCTGTTAAACTAAAAGGACCATTTTAGACTTCTACAAAGTAGTTAATGGTTGAGCTTAAAAATCTTCAATTTCAGACCCCTTTTTTTATTTTTCTTTTGCCAAGTTCTTCTTCTAATTTAATTATTTTTTCTTAATTAAAAAGGGAAAAATATGATATATTTTCTTTTAAATTTCATTCTTCCGCACGATCCAGGTCATACTTCGATCAACCCTTTCTAAAAATTGTGAGAGTGACGTAAGATCTAAAACTCAGGAGAAGGGTTATAGAGTAATGATCTAAGCCCAGTAAATGTCTAAATTAGTTCACAAAATTTCAAGGACGGGATTATAGGAAAGAAAAATAAAACACAAACACAAAAACTGTCACTCACCATTAACTGGTTTTTAACAAATCTTGCTTACTTTGTGACATCTTACACTATGATATAATCTAACATATGGTAAGGAAGGAATGCTGCAGCAGAGTACATGGGGAGAGAGGCTCATAAACACCTCCCTATCTATAACACAAGGAAACATTCTGGGACTAAAAAATTTGTTTGAAAATGTTACTTGTGTTTCTTTGGACATTGGTAACACTTGGCAAAGGCGCCAAATGAGTCCACTTGTTTGATAAAATTGTCCATGCTAGCCCACCCTCCAAAACCAAAGCCGACGACAAGAATCCACACAACAACGAATATGTTCACCAAATACATTGCAGTCCAGCTCGGAATAAAGAATGGCGGTTTTTCTGCTGCATTCTGCATGTAATAAGATGCGAAAAGTTACATACATTTAAACAAAAGTTTTGAGGCCATATCTGGTAGCGGTATTTGGTTTAACCGCGATGCAGATGAAGTTGAAGTTGAATCATGTCATGATGAATCCAATAGAATCACTGAAAAGGCATTTCTGCAATTTACATCCAGGTGTTCTTCACAGAAACATTTTAGCTAACATGATTAACCATCCCTATCATGTATTTACAGGATTAACCGATAGTTATTTTTTCCAGCTCATAGAAATAGACATTAAATCTCCAAAAGTCCAGCAAAATATAAGAAAAAGGGATACATCAAGCAATTAAGCTGCATATATTTTGTTGTCAGTCACATCTATCTATTGAGTGTGCACCCCATACTAGTTTAAAACCAAAAGTACCTAATAAAGAAGCGGATGGTTTAAGGGCTATCCCCATCGGTTTATACCTAAATTCAGGCAGGTAACTGCGAAACATATCTATCGCGATTTATGGTCGCTATTTAAGTCGCTAGAGTTGCAGGCATAAGATAATAAAATAAGTGTGGTCATTATTGGACAACACCAGCAAGATTTTAGATTTGGAATTGATTGACCACCTGTCGTGCTGAAGCCGTACTGTAAGTGCACATATGCGCAAGAGCTGGGATGATATAGACAGTGAAGCTAACCAGAAGTGCTCCCACAGCAGAGTTGATTGGACCAAAGAACGGAAATATGATTGCCAAGAACCATATTGGCATCACAACCGGCAGCCTTGCCAGTGCCCTTAAAAATATGCTCTTTGTTTCATGCAACCCAATAACTTTCTCCCAGACAAAATACAAAGGTGTGCAAGCAAATCCGAAAGTAATGAACTACAAAATACAAATTAATCAAAAACAGCGGAAGAAATCATGTTATTAACCACAGTTATTTATACATGGCCCCTAAATTTCTTTCATTGCAAAATTATAATGTCGTGAACTCATGATAGAACTATGAGATGATAAGACAATTTTTTCTTATAGAACTCTGAAGGCATCAAAATGCTGTGTTCAGGTAAATAATCTGATTCTGACTGTGAACACACCTGGTGGATAAGCATAAGAATAACTGCTGCATCTCGAAAGCCATTCCGTGGAAGGATGGCGATGGCATTTGAGCGGTTGAGGAGTTGGTCCCCAAAAGCCCAATATACGGCAGCAGCTGATGGTATTGTTAGCGTGAATACATACAAGGTGGCATACAGATATATGTACTTGAATTTTTGGGGCTTCCACATGGCATGCATAATTTCCCTGTAAATATATGAATCTGTATTATTTACCACAATTCATCACAGAATTTACTGCATTCATAACTTTTCTACTTCATTGGAACTTCAAAGTAATATAACTTGGACTTTGAGATAAAGACTAGACAAAGCATTACTCAGACAACACCTATAGGTTCTTAAAAATTAAAATACTAAAGCATTATGCTCCATTTTACTTGTGCTACTTGTCCAGGGAATGATTGGAAAGTCATTAGACCTTCTATATCTTACATGGATAGATTTTATATATACATTTTCCATAACCAGTAACTCACAGGTCACTGAGTTAATCATTCCTTATCAGTTAACGAAGCCTTGTAGCAACAAATGACCCAGAAAAGCGAAGGATAAAAACAAAATGTAATAGATCCTTATTTAGGAATGTTACATCAAATACCTACAGAATCATTTATCAATTATTTGATTTATGAAGCTTTTGAATATTAGAAGACAACATTACATGAAGAAAACGAACTTGTCTGCAAAATTTTGACTGACAAAGATGTGTAATTAACTCACACTGTGACAGCATGTCCACCAAAGGTATAGAGTATATTTGTTGCACCAGTAAAATAGAGCACCAGCTTATTTGGACCAGAGTGAATTACTCCTTCAACCTGTAAAACAGTTTAAAGTTTTGAACAACGCGGGAGTAAATATAAGCTGCAAAAAAGGAGAAATCACTAATCATCATCTCCTGTCATGTAATAACAAAAATATTTATCACCATTGTATTTGATATTGTCGACGGTTTATTTACCTGGCCATGAACAAGGGAAGCAATAGTCAAGTACCACGCAGTGTAGGTGGTCATCCCAAGCCCAAGAAAAGACCAAACTCTATAGTTGTGAAACGATGGTATGAACACTGTAGTAGCACAACAAGCACCAAATATATATGTCCACGTCCTCTTGTCTAACTGATCATTAATGTAGTAGATACTACTGCAGTCACAAGAAAAGAAAATGATATTAGTGGATGATAAAATCAAAGCCTAAGTTACATAGACTCGGATGTAGTGTTCGGTCGGATATGGGTACTTTGAAGAATCCAAAACAAGTACACCTCAATTTTGATACATTTTTCCACTGAAATGGAGTGTCTCACACCAACACGTGTCTAGTGTTGGACACGGGTTCTTCGAGGCAAAACGAAGAGTCCATGTAACATAGATCAAGGCTGATTATAATTTTACATAATCTTTAAACAACAGAATTAGTGATTATTAAACTTGCTAGAGGCTTTATCACAACTGAAAAAAAACTAACCTTGCACAACCTATAAGCTGTATAACAGAACCAAATAAGAGGAAGGTACAATTGAAGGCCAACCCCACAAATTTCCACTTTGGTCCCAGTAATCCATCAAGCACCTCAAACCACTGTATACATACAACTTATATTAAATATTTCACACAGACATGTCCACAAATATATCCACACACAGACATGTCCACAAAATGACCCTCTTTGTTTTAGTTTAAATTTTAGAGATTCTAAATTCTGACAGTGTAATTTTACACCGTCAAAATCGAGAAACTCCAAAATTTAAACCGAAACAAATGAGGCAATATCTATGTTAGTTTATAATTTTTACCAAGTAATCCATCCATAGATGATAGTTTCACAATATGCATCGTAAGGTTGGTTATAATTAAGCTTTGTTAGGCCAGATTCAAGTAAATGTTCTTTAAGAATTTATTTTAAAACATAAATTGTAGAATCAAACTTTAATCTTGGAAGGAAAGTGATATTTACACAGGCTTACCCAGCATTAATATTATATCGGACCCAGACGTAATTAGTCTGTCCTCTATATAATTAGAAAAATAGGACCCGCATTCAGATGAGATATACATTTTTCTGAAAATTTCAATTTTGAAAATAAAAATGCAGCTCCAAAATTTTTGAAGAAAAATTGTGAGAAAGTATTACTGTAATCGTTAGGTGACTAGTCAAAAGCTTAAAATATAATCCAAAACGTTTCGTTTGGTTCATTTCCTTATTCACAGGGAGTGAAATGGATTATTTAAGTTATGCGTTTGATAATCCCTGCATAATAGCCATATCTTGCTCCAATTCCATCCACAAAATAAATGATAGCTTCAGTCCTTATTTCTTGGATGAAATAATTCTTTCCTATTCGTTCATTCCATTCCACAAACAAAAGGAATAGTAGGAATAGTAACCAAACGCATTATAAGACTCTAAATTTGATACTCAAATAATATTTGGTTTGCTGAAAATTAAGTTCTTGTTTTTTTTTCTTTCCATTTCTCTATTTATTAATGTAGAGGTCCCATGAGAAGAAAGAATAATAGATATCCCTAGAAAAATAATTTTTGGAAGGCTAACCAACCTGTATGACATGATTCTTGAAGCTGACATTCTCTTTCTCCTTTCTGGTTCTGTACTCAACATAGAGCACACTGATTAGATAAGCAGTCCAGCTCCCAAGTAGACCATAGAACACCTGGAGAATCACCCCTGAAAGCATTCCCAGTTGAGCAAAAGAGTAGGGCAAAGTTAAAAGAACCTGAGCCACCTGAAACATTCGAAACCTTAAAATTAATCTTCTTTAAAATTTAAAATTATAAAATATAATAATAATAATAATAATAAAATAAAAAAAACTCAATCTATTAAAACCCAATTTAAAGATAGTATATCATAAACATGGAGGAAGGGAATTACTTGATTTGATGCACAGCTGAACCAAGCATCATAAGCAGAGCCACCATGCCAAAGAAGGCTTTTCAAGCCAGTGTCATGTGGCTCATCAAACCCTTCTCCTTCTCTCTCATTTTGCTGTGTTTCATTGAAACCCCCAGAAATTATAGCTTCTTCACCTTGTTTCTGATGTGCCATTTAGCTCCTTCACTTCAACTCCCTAGAAGTCTGGCATTCAAAAAACAGGAAATTTTCATCAAACACAAAAGACCCACAAATCCAATTATTTTTTCTTGAGTTGGTGAGGTATATATGCAAGCACACACATATATCATACATGTATACATACACTTGTGTGTATGTATATATAATTAGTGGACTTCTTGAATCAATTTAAGGGACAGTATTGAATGAAAGAAATCACCTATTTTGAGATAGTGCTAGTGGTCAGTAGACACAGCAATGGGATGGGAGGTTACAACAGCAGCATCTGCAGAATAGACTCAACAGAGTTGATATTACAGTGCATATATAGGCAATATCATAAATGCCATTCTGCATATAAGGATTACTACTAAATGTAAATATCTAAATACCCATTTCGGTTAAAGAACATTTTTCTCTCTCCCGCACACAGAAAAATAAAGTGTGACAAAAATTCCTTAATTAATGCAGAATTTAGGTGAATTAAAGTTGGTGGTAGTGGGAAAAATGGGTCATAGAAAATATTAATTTTCGGAGAGAGAGAGACCCAGAGAGAAATGTTGGTTTTTTATGCAAAAGACAAGGCCTTTGTTAGAACATAAAGAGATCTGAGGAAAAAGATTTGCTCTTTATACTCACGCTTATAAAATGAGTTTGAACAAATCAAAGAGAGAAGATAGGGGCCGCATTCGCAGAAAAAGAGCATAAACTTTTTCTTCTCCCTCTCTAATTTTTGAAGAGAAAGCATGAACAATTTTTTTTTTGTTGGGTTACAAAAGCATGAACAAATTTAGTACATGTGCTCCTGAGAACCTGTTGGAAGTTTGCTTTTCTGTGACTTTGATAGTTTTTCATCCGTCATCCACTAATTTGTTTGGTTAATGTATTTAAAAATTAAAGGGATATGACTTTTAAATTTTTTTGATTAATGAAAATCATACAACATAATTGATGAATGTATAGGTTTGTATATGAGTTTTTAAACATTAACCTTATATGTAATCAAAAAAATTAAAATATTTTTTTATTTTTTGTAAAACTTAACGCAGATAGATTTTGAAGTTAATAAAATTTCATTTCTATAATGAATTTTAAGCAAACAATTGTACTAAATAATTTTCCAAAAAGATTTTCCTTTTCATACTCCTCTTTTTTTAATGGTTTGTTGGCAAGTTAATTATGATGTTAGAGAAAATTTCCTTTTTCAACTAAAAGCATTTCTGGAGTATTCTGTTTTCTCTCGTTCCTCTCTTTTCTCTTTACCAAACTTTAGTTTTCATTAGAAGAATTTTAAACTTTGAGAGATTTGAATTCTATTTTTTGAGAGAATTCTCTGCCCGTCAGTCTTCTTTATTTGTTTAATTTTTATTTTTCAATAAATATATTTTCTTGTGGTACTTCACTATTTCTTTGTTAGTTCTTTTTCTTTAAGTTTGGATATTTATATTCGAGACTTTTTTCTAATTTTGGATTATTCGTCCATTAATGTAAAACACTCAAAATATAGAGTATATCGGGATCATTTCAAATTTTGGAAAGAACGGATTCACTTGATTACGTAACATTCTATCAAACTACTGAATTAGGACATGTCTTATTCAACGCATAATTTTACTGTAGAATATATACTTATTAGTTATTTTAAGATCATATGTTATCTGTTTTATTTTATTTTGTTCATGTTGTTATGAGCATATAGTAATCAAATCTCCTTGGATCATCTTCTTTTACATAAAATTTAATTCATTCAATAAATAATTTTAAAAAAACTAATTCCACAATTGTAGAGAATTTAGCTTGCTTTAGAGGGTTTGAAATTATGAAGAATCTGATTTTTCTGGATCATTGTTAATTACTCTTACAATACATGTAAATTTGATGTCAGCAAATACTCACTCCAATTCAAAATATTAGTCATTTTAACTTAAAATACACTTGTATCAAAAAAAAAAAAAATACACATATCAAGAAACTCGGTAATTGTTGTATTAAAATAACATATTTAAACAAAGAATTCATTTTAACCTTCATAGGAAAAATAAATAGACGCGCAAAAGATAAATTAAATTATTGATTTCATTGGTAGAGCACATTAAGATAGGAAAGAGATTAATGTGAATTTTGGAAAAAAATTTAAGTCCATTATTTTGAAATGTAAAAGTGACTAATACTATAAAATTTCAAAATTCCTCTATTATTATGAATCAGGAGAGTATAATCTTCTTGTACATATGTTTTACAACAATTGTCTCTTTACTCTTTTGTAAATAGATATGTTTACGTGAATTTTTTTTATATATTGAATATTTTATTTTAGTTAAAATTTTCATTGATATTAGTCCATATTTGAGATTTATCTTATTTTTAATTTTCTAAAAATTAAATACAATATTTTTAACATATAAAAAAATTAACTAAACCTACGTTTAAAAAGATAAACTACAATTATTATGAAACAAAAGGATTATACTAAGGTCACTCACATCATAATATCTTAACATATTCTCTATTTTACATATAAAATTACATTTGTTCATATATTTCAGAATCTCTATTTTCTTAAAATTACAACGACATCCCTATTACATATGTTATTAGAGAGATTTGAATAATAAATTTCTTAATGTAGAGATTCACTGTTCAAATTTTTTAACAGATTCTGTGTATTTTAAGAATTCTGATACAAAAATAAATTTTAAAATTTTAATTTTAGACTCTTTAAAATAGAAATTACAGTGAATATAAAGAAAACACCTATATTTCTTACAAGTGTCCATGTCAATTTCCTATTAACCAGGGAAAGTCATTAAGTTACATAGTTTTTCTAATCTAAAAATAAATGACTTTATTTTGTTAGGGATTTTGAGCAAATTATTGAATTTGAAGATTATATGTAGTAGGTTTAAATGAAAATAAACAAATAATCAAATGAGATTTTCAGTAATTAAGTCCTAAGAGTACATTTAGATTAGAGTAATAGAATAAGAGGAAGAATAAATACATAAAATGAGAAAGAATTTAATAAAAACTAATCGTAAAATGAGATATAAGGAAAAATCGAAAAGAGAATTAATAATATGAAGGAAAATAAATGGAACATTTCTTATTACTAAATGAATAAGTTGTACACGAATGGAATGAATAATTTCCGCACACTGATATTTTAAAATTTTGACATCTCTATTACAATTGCAATACTTTCTATGACATTTAATTTCTCATTTTATTCCCTTTTTTTAAAATCCAAAACGCACCCTCATAATCTTGTAACTTCTATTCTTCTAAAATCTCAAAAGATTGTAACCAAAAGAAAGATGATGACCATCTTAAGATTTATAATCTGGGTTAGTAACTATCTTATCAAAGAAAGATAATGATATCAATTTTCTAATTGTGTGCGTAATCTTAAATAGCTAAGCCTATTTGTCAAATATCTCCTAAAAATCTCAAACGAATTCGGTTGATTCAAATAATTTTATAACTTAATATGTAAAAGTTAACGAAACTTCGTTAATTTGTTGGAATCTCTTAGAATAGGAAGTTTGAAAAAGTAGTTATGCTTGTAATTTTTTGTCAATTATTTTTTATATTTCTCGATAGTTGATCAAAATATATCTGTCTTACACATGATTTTACAATAAAACATATACTTTAGTAATTTTAAAATTGGATTATATATGATGATTTCGTATTTTTTTTTGTTTTTGTTTTTATGTTTATTATAGTCGAATTCATTATATTATGTGATAATTCATCCTCTTACTTTACTTGTAATTTGATTTATTCATTGAATAAAATTTTTTAAAAAATGGAAAGACTAAATAAAAATATAAGCTTTCAAATTGTGGGTCACATAATTTGACCATGCATGGAGAGTCTCCCTCAACCTAAATAAAAAAAAAAAAGAAAAGAGAAGATGGTAATAATGCATTTCTATTTTGTGTGTGTAATTTTAACCGTTAGCCTATATGTTACATAACCCTAAATTCTCAAATAAAATCATGTTGATTTTAAATTTGTAAATTGGCTTTCAAAGGTAATGATGATTATATATCTCAATTTACATAATTTCATATCTATTACTATATATTGTTTTAGAGGAGATGTTTCGGTCTTTAATTATAATCTTTTGTAAATCATATCTCATTTTTAATAATTGAAATTAAAGAAATCTTATCATATTTCTAATTATCATCATGAAAAACTAACAACCAACCATTACCATAAATATTTAACATTAAATAAAATTATGTATATCTCTCAAAATTAAAACATAACAACAAAAAAGAATTAAAAGTTTAACAAGATATTCAATAATTAAATAAAAAATAATTTCTACAACAACTTGCAAAAATGACAAAAATAACAATAAAATTACTATCTAAAAAGAATAAAATAAAATTATAAAATTTTGGAATAAGTAAATAATTCTAAATTAATATAAATTAAAATATATTGAGTTATATGTCCTGTTTATAATTTTAAATAATTACTATGAGTGAAAAAATTGAAAATATAAAAACAACTTAATAAAATAATAACTTATTAAATAACTCAGTTTTAAAAAAATAAAATTCACTCCATAAAATTTAAAATTTATGAATATAAAACAAATTAGTGATATTGTACACAACAATATAAAATACCAATTCCATATTTAACACACAAAATTAGTGAAACTTTAATCTCAATAATATTAATCAATTAATAAAAAATCTAATATTGTGCACGAATTGACAAACTAATTATTACTGTTTCAAATAGTAGTTGTGAAATAATATTAAAATTCAGCCCCAAATAAACAGCCAAATATAAATTGAGAAAGCACAGCTTATAAGTCACCACCAAAAGAAAGTGTGGTTCTTATGATTATCCCAATGATCTTGTTCAGTAGTAGAGGGTCCTCTTCACTTATTTGCACCCAACTTTTTTCAAGCTTTCCCATATATAAAACCCACCCTTTATGTCTGCCTTCAATTCCTTGAACTCTAGAGTTGCTGCTATTTTGTGCCCATCTCCATATTGATTCTCCTCTCTCTTTTATTCTTTCCACTTGGCTTCTTCTTTTTTATTCGTTTTAATCGAAATATCGGTTTTTGGAATAAATCTAATTATACTGATTCCTTTGCAAAAGAAGAAGAAAAAAAGATTACAAACATAGACCAGATTTATTTTATCATATTAAAATAGAAAACGACTGAAAAAATCAAACAAAGTGAATTTTGAGAAATATGGAAGTACTTGATTTACCTTCTGTAGCAACTCTTGAGTTCTTTCTTTGTGGAAAAGTGTAAGCTTTTTTCGTTCACTCCAAAAAAGTACTATTTTCGTCCAAATTTATATGTCACAATTTGATTTTGGTTGATCAAATTGATTAATTTTCAAACTCATAATTTGACAAATATATTTTATATTCAGAAATTATAAAATTTGAATTTTATAGTAGTATATTCAATATATTTCTTATGATAGTGGTTATGTGTTTATATCTAATAAATATGAAAAGATATTTCAATGTCAAATATAATTAATTTGACCAGAAAAAGTCAAATATATGACAACATTAAATAAGATCTCAGATTTAAAATTTAGTGGGAGACCAAATGATTAATATTAAGAGCTTTTCTATAAATACTAAGAGCTTTTCTATCTCATTTTTTTTTTGGTGGTGGGGTGTGGGGGGAGCTTATCCATTCAGCATTCTACTAGGCAATCTGTTCTCGTTTTTTATTTTAATTTTTAATTAGTGACTCTTTTAATTTATTTTTTAGATTAGCTTAACTGCTACTTGTTAAATTGATCTTTTATTTGTGTATGCAAATTTGTAGACTTCGTGTGTGTGTTTTTCCATATATATATATATATATATATATATATATATATATATGATGGGGAAAGGGATTCTAAGGCAATGCTTTAGATAAAGTTATCTAAGACATATAAAACACAGTCGTTTCATATATTTCTACGAATGAAAACATTACGCTCCTCTCGTTTCGGCACGTTCTCTCGACTTCCCACTTCTCCTGATCACCACCTGCTCTCATCTCATTTATAATTTCTGGAGACCTATCTCATCTATAATTTGTTATCATATTAACAAATTCATTCAACATAATCTTATTGTGAGACCTATGTTTCACTATTATGAAAAGTTATAAAAGATATGGATGCACTGTTGCACTATGGCTCTGTTCAATATGCCTCAAGATAGCTACCCAGTTGCTTGCATTAAAGAACACACCTCCAACACTCATCTGATTTACATAAAATAAGAAGCAAGTCAAGCAACATAGATGTCCCAACATTTTAAGAAGACATAAAATTATAGCACCTTGTAACTACCATTTCTAATGAACAGTAATTGTTTTAAGAATGTATTGTTTAAAGGTCTTTCTTGTTTTTCCTGAACACCAAGATAGTCAAAAAGAAAAAAAAATCATTATTGTTAACACAAATTTGTTATAGATAACAAGAAGGAATTCATTAAAAACCAAGTGAAAATGGCGAAATAAATTACATTTCCCATTCTTTCATCGTTAAAAAGCCGCCATTAGTTCTAAAATGCTTCATTTTTCAGGCCGAATATAACATAGAACTCTCTGATACAAGGCTCTATACTAAAAAAATCAATTATCTCATGTCCTAGATAAAACTTTCTTTCCTTGTACACCATTGAATTTCGCAATCCGTCTCTCTATTAGAGTTTATGGAATTCAAACCCGAAAAAGGTATTTCAATAAATAAAATGGGGAAAGGGATTATTATGAAGAACCCTTATAATGCAATTCATAAAAGGTTGTAGACTTGCAGGAAAGACCCTCTACAATCTAGCAAAGGAGAATTGTCCAATTCTACATTGATGTAATTCAGCAGGTTCAATCCATCCCATAATAATTGGAGCAGCAATTTCAATTCCTCTGCTTTCGGATTTGATATGCTCCAAGTTCAACCATGTCAAAATTAGTCCCATAACAGGACCCCACCAATACCAATTCAATGGTCAATCAATGTTAAAACACCAATTCTCCAAGTATCCTAACGAGTACTACTTTGGTCGCAGGAGTATATGTTAATCTAAACCCATATCAACATAGAACATGAATTACCTGTGAAACAACAACGAAGGCCCGAATTGATCACTCATAACAAATCGAACACCACATCGCAACCTGGGACTGGACAAATCGCGATAAACTTGTCGTGATAAACTTCCAAACAAGTTGGAGCAGCAGCAACAATTTATTATTTTGATTCTAAGGCTCTCAATCAAGAATCTGTGGATAACCCAGCACAGAAATCGAGGAGAAAGCTTTGCAATAAGTATAACAAAGCAGAGTCGAAATATGAAGGCAACAACCAATTCTTCTTCTTCATTTTCGTATTCTTTATGAAATTATTGAAGTGATTTTCCAGAAATTATAGATGAGATGAGAGCAGGTGGTGATCAGGAGAAGTAGGAAGTCGAGAGACGTGCCGAAACGGGAGGAGCGTAATGTTTTCATTCGTAGGAATATATGAAACGACCGTGTTTTATATATGCCTTAGATAACTGTTAGGTCCCAAAGGGTAAAAATACTAGAAGGGGGGGTTGAATAGTGTTTTTCAAAAATTAAGTCTTACTTAGAAAATTTTACTGAATTAAAACACTTCTTGCTTATAAAAGAGTTTCTTATGTTTTCAAAGAGTTTAGCAGCGGAATTTGTTTAAGCAAAATACCCCTTAGTTTTTGTAACAAAGGTTAATGGCTAGAAGTAGCAAAGATAGTAAGTCTTTGCCGAAAGAGTTCAGCAGGACTAAAGCAAAGCACAGCAAAGCAGGTAAACAATATAAAAGATAAGCAGGAGTAGAGATAGAATTTTTATAGTGGTTCGAAATAATCCTACTCCACTCTTCTTCTCTTTTACTTGAAAAGGCTATCACTAGAACTTTATTCACACAGAACAATCAGCAGGAGGACACTTAGTCCAATTTACAATAGGTCACTTAGACCAACTTAGCAGGAGGACACAGTCCAATTTTGTCACACAGACACTAAGCAGATTTGAGAAAATCTTGCTTGCTATCTTCAAGTAGATTGCTCCTTAGTTGAGCAGATAGATAACACTTGTTTAAGCTTTATGATGTCTTGCTGTAGTCTTTAAAATGTCAGAGAGTTTTTGTTCAGTTGAAGGTAGTTGGTTAGTCATAAATGAAATTTATGACTTCTATTTATACTTCTCCAAAGAATCCATCCGTTGGAAATTTGAAATAGATCCATTGGAGTGTACTGTCCTTGATGTGACTTGTACCTTTTCAGCAATCCTTGCTTAGTTCAAAAAGTTAGCCGTTTTTCTGTCTTCTAGTGCCCTTCAGAAGAGTTTCCCAGAAGTTGACTAAGCAGGGGTTAAGATAACTTTTCTGACAATTTTCACTTTGATAAGCAAAGGATCTTGCTTACTAAAGTCCTTTCTTATTTCCATTCTAAGCAGGACTATACTTGAAAAATTCTTCATGTCTTCAGAATCCTTCATAGCAGGCTCATCAAATTAGCAGACTTCAATAGTGATCAAAACTCCTTGCTTAACTACAAATTATATCCACCTCACATGTTGGATATTTTTTTAAGTCCTTTTACATTGTCAAAGCAAGGACTATATTACATCATCAATTCTTATATATCAAGCACATAATAAAAGTTTAAGTAAGGATAATATAAGTAGGGGTGCAACAACAACAACTTTATCTATTTCTTAGGATCGGCTATTGGCATTAATATCATAACTAGTTTAACGGTCCATGTCCAACACGTATTTTGTGCCAATTAGATTTTTAAGTGTTGTTTTTTTGAAATATTTGAAGATATATTCTTTTTCATGTGACGTGTCTGTGATTTTTAAATTATATACTAACATAATGTTTATTATATTTCGTTTTTGATGATGTTTTGATATTGCTGTCATACTTCTGCATAATATTTAATGCATTTATGTTTAATCTTTTGCTATGTGCGAATAATAATTAGAAAGGTTAATATGAGTTTGTGTATAAAGGTTATAGGGTTGAGAAACTTTATACATACAATGTCCTCCAAATAACTTGAAATAGGGGGTTAATTATGTAATTCAGTATTATAGTAATGTAAATAGATAGTCTTTGCTTATACATAACCTCTCACTTCCTTTTTTTTCTGGTGTGTATATATTTCATACAAGTGTCCTCTTGTAATTTCTCTCGTGTTGTGTTGGTGGTGCAAGTGTCCATGTCAACTATGATATATTGACCAACTGCCATCTGTCATTGGTAAAAAGGTAAGTCTTATGTATACAACAGAAAATAATAACTTACCAAACTCAACGAGTTACTAACTAACAGGTGTGCACGAAATCAAATTTCTCAAATAATTATACAATATTGATATTTGATTTTGAAAATAATAGGGGGTTTTATGTTGCTCACATTGACTTATTCATCATAATCTTCAAGATCATAGGGAATAAGTTTATGTGCACCCACTGGAAAAGAATTTGAACAACTTATCTTCAAATTTAATACAATATAATATGTAAATTTGCTTTTACTCCCTCCTTTTTACAAAAAAATTACATTTAAGTTTTTAACGAATATTAAAATTACATGTTAGATTGATTGGTCATTGTATATAATTAAATAATAATTTTTTTCATGTAATTTAATGTATATTATTCAATGGTAATATAAGAATGGGTGTGTATATCATGGTACATTTCAAAATGTATCCATAACATTTTATAAAAATGCATCTATGATGTTAAATTTCTATTTCAATTCAATTTCATTTACCATATATATAAAACTTTAAAGTTTAATTTGTGATAACACATACATAAATGGTTAAATTATAAGGTTTGTAATCATAATTTATCATAAATCAAAGTTAAATAAATTTTCATTTAATTTAAAACTATAAGGAATTGTATCACAAACTCTTTGTTTGATATTTTTCGAAACTCATGTCGAAATTTGTTCGCAAGAATAGGTCATTGAAGAAGCACACGACTTGGCTGTGCATAGTGTACGACTAGGCACATGGGATGTTTTGTGTTTTTCAACTTCTGAATAGATGCACGGTCCAGGTGTTGGAGTGTATGCCCTAGTGGCCAATTATGTAATGATTGTGACACTATATTTATGTTATGTTTTGGTTAAATGATAATTTCTTTTATTATGTTTTATTTACTGCGTTATATAAATGTTAACATAATAAATGTCCTTAGAAAAATGATATTAATTATATGGATTCAAGTATGTGACTTGAATATGAGATCGTATAAGTATGTTATATATACATATCATTATTCTTAAATGTCACTAGTCGAGTATTATTGTTAGTAGGACAACAATAATACATTGAGACTAGTATGTGGATTGACTGATGAGCACATCTCATTGGTCATAAATATATACGATATATATTAAGTTGATGCATAGGTACTATGTTAGAGAACAATGTACTGAACAGACCCACCATGATAATTCTACATGGAGCATTATGCTATATGTCATAAGTAATTCTCATAGTGACAATGATATAATGGTCCTTCGATTTGAATTCATAACATTTCTACCTAAGGAGTTATGTGTTTTGACATTGCCAAAAGTCACCTTTAACCGGGTGGACGATAAAGGTGATTGTTGTATACATCATGAGTTATGTGAGAAATGAGAATGATGTAGATGAAATTTAACCCTCCTATAAATTAGGGGTGATATCTATAGGCCTCTTAATTGAGTGAGATTATGAAATGAATGGTCGTGCTCAAATAGAGATTTGTTTCATATAGTCTACTCATTGATCAAGAAAACTGAGATTAAATTGTGAAGAGGATGACACATCCATGTCTTGAATTTAATCTTAGATATCAAGGTTAAAAAGATTAAATTACATTGAAACATTGGTCACGAAAAGGTTACGTCAAATCTACGACTTTATTATTACTTGGGTAACAGTGATGTAGTACTAGATGTCACTCACTGTTTATAATTTTATAATATGATTTAAAATTATTGCCAACGTAATAATAACCTACAGGGTCGCACACTAAGAACATTCATTAAGGAGATATAATTTAAATGTCAGTGATTTTAATATATTAATAAGATTGATTTTATTTAAATCATGGCTTTAAATTATATGTGTGTAATCTGTATAAATATATTAGAGTCCCTTGGAAGAAAATACGAATATATATTTATTTGACACATATATTAATTAAGTAAGACTTGATTAAAATATATAATAAATATAAAATTCGGATTTTATTCTCCTAATCAGATTAGGGTTTGGAATTACTCTATACACAACTATATATAGGATATATCAGTTGTTCTCACAGATATACATTTTCAAAAACCCTAACCGCTCATCAAAGAGAGACTAAAGTTAAGAGAGAGAGACAAACAGATTCAGCAGTTAGTACTGCAATTCTCCTTGTTTCGGATCGTGAGACGATTCGTGGGTGTTCGTGTGGATACCATAGAGACGCCGTCTAGTTGGACTGCGTTAAAGATTCAGAGAAGTTCAACACCCTCATCAAAGCTTCGAATCTGAGAGGCTTAATCGGTAAAATCTTAAACCATATGTATTAAATTGTTTCACATGAATGTTCGGGTTAGGGTTTCATTTTATTTTAAATCATTTTTTTTATTCCGCTGCATTTTATTTGTCGAAACCCAACACCAAGTGTGCATGATACACACTAGTGCATCAAGAAATCCAAAATTTGTTACTTTTTCTTTCATATTTCGACTTAGTTTCTTAGTGTAACTTAATGGTTAAGTTGCATAGTTCCTTTCCTCATTAGAATTAGTTCAGTAACTTGTATAAATAAACTTTGTTAGGTTTATTTGGTAGGAGAAAGAGAGGTATTATTAGAAACATCGTATGAACTCATCTATGGGTTGTGAGATTAACTTGTTATCTCTCTTTGTAGCCATTAAGTGAGTGAGAGCTTGGTTCATCTCATAAATTCTTCGTATTTTATAGTGATATTTTTTTCTTCTTGTGCCCATGATTCTTCCTGATTTTGAGTTTTTCACTTAAATCTTTATGTTGTTTTGTGATTTGTTATTGACTTTGTTGATTGTATGCTTATTGATTTTGTTTTCAATGTGGTATCATCTGATATATTTTATAGCATATTGGTATCATGAGTTTTTGCTTACAAAATTAGGTGTTATGGCTTCAATCGGTTCTACATCAACAAAATTTGAGATCGATAAGTTCGATGGTTATCTAACTTCATTTCAGATTTTTGTTGAACTTCTAGTTCATATGTCTTTAAGGTGCCATAGAGCCTATCCAAGTCTAAGAGATTCATGTCCTTGGATTCCCTGATGACTGTTGTCTTAGGATCCCATGATATGGGAAGAGCTCTCATCAACTTTCTGTTCACATCTTTATTAGCATAAGCATTCCCATTTATCCTTAGGTCATTTACCAACCTGTTAAATTTGTCAAACATTTCAGTGAGTATTTCACCCTTTTTTATTGTGAACTGTTAGGTTTTATAACATTTGATGATGATTGTAATTAGAATACTTAGATATACAAATGTACAGTTAGTGCTAGTTTATAGCATTTAGAGTTTTGTAGCTGATAGTTTACTCTCTGTGTTATATAATTTATCTTTGTATGAGAGTAACTTAATTTGTATTGTAAGAGACTATCAGAATTATATCAGAAAATTTAACAACTCAGAGACTGTGTTTAGTTTATCGGAGACTAAAGAAAGTGTTCATCAGAGACTACAGTTTAAAGCATCAGAGACTAATCTTAAGTCATCAGAGACTAAGCGTAAGGCATCAGAGAGTAAGATTAAACCATCAGAGACTAAGCTTAAGCTGTCGAAAACTAAACAGTTGATCAGATACTAAAGTTGAAGCAGTCAGAGACTAAAGTGAAATTACTCTCTGATACAGTACAAAGTTCTATTTGAATTAGAAGTCATCTACGACATGGACATTGAAGAGTCATTAAAGACGAAGCTGGTTAGAAAACTAACTAGAGAGATAGCTATTCCAATGGTACATAGAAAACATATGTTGAATAGGATTAGAAGCTGAATTACGATTCAGATTTGGAAGCTGTAATTATTTTTACAAAGTTGTATTAGAAGTTGTATGTTTATAAAGATTTATATACAGAGAGTACAGGATTTGAAGCTAACAATCAGTTTGTGATTGTTAGAATTTGTAATCAATTGTTTATAAATTTATTCTTATTTTTTGTTCTTTAATTTCCGCAAGTAAATATACTTTGAAGGACAGAAATTCGAAAAGATTTTAAGAACTTGTATTCAACCCCCCCCCCCACCCCCCACCCCCTCCCCTTCTACAAGTTCTAGGCTATTTCACTGGGACAAAAATTGGTATCAGAGCCTATTAATTGATATATTTCAATTAACAAGATCCAGATATGGCCAATGATGAAAGAAGCAGCTCCAGCATAATGGCATATGCAGGAAGTCGTGATGGTGGAACCATAATCCAGTTTTAAAAAGAGAAGAATATCCAATCTGGAAACAAAAGATGTATATGCACTTGAGGGCAACAGATCCCGAATACGTTGATAGGATTGAAAAAGGTCCCTATCAACCAAGGAAATTTGTTTCTTCAAAAACTGTGGAAGGAACAATTATTCCTGAACACTTTGAACTTGCTACAGAAAGTGACTAGAACATACTTTACAATGGATTGGATAAAAATATGTTCACAAGTATCATCAACTGCACAACATCAAAACAGATATGGTACACCATCAAAGTCCTATGTGAGGGGACAAAAACCAAGTAAGAAATAATAAAAGGTCATTGTTAACACAACAATATGAATTCTTTCAAGCAAAGTCTGGTGAATCAATAACATTAGTTTATGATAGATTCAATGTTTTGCTCAATAACCTGAAAATACTTGGAAAGTCATACGACAATGAAGATGTTAATACCAAATTCATGAGAGCACTCCCACCAAGTTAGGATCCAAAAACAACTGTAATTAGCGAAACTCATGATTTGGACATCTTCACACTGGACAGGCTCTATGAAAATTTAAAGACTTATGAACTAGAAATAGAGCAAAGACAAAAGTTGCATGGCAGGGATAAAGGAGCTGCACTAATGGTTTACATAAAGAAGTCCCATGAGGAGTTTGATGATGAAACTGACACTGCAAGCTCGACTGATGAAGAAATAGAATCAAACATTGATGATGACATGGAGGAAATCATGGCTTTCATGGTGAAGCAATTCAAAAAATTTAGAGCTAGCAAAAAAGGGAAAAGATCATCAAGGAAACCTAACCCAAAACGAGAAGGTCAAACTGTGACCTTTGACAAGTAGAAGATAAGATGTTTTAACTATGATGAGATAGGGCACTTTGCCAATGAGTGCAAGAAGCCTAGATCTAAAGATAGATCTAAGGATGATAAGAACAGAAAATCAGGGAATGATCTTGATGATTTTCTCTTGACTGCAGATGATTGTGAAATATCGTCCGACTAGTGAATTTTGGATTCTTGTTGTTCCTATCATATTTTTTTGGTTCATGATTGGTTCACAACTTATGAATTTGTTGATGGGAAGGTATATCTTTATGATAATGTTAAACTGGATGTATTTGGCGTAAGGACTATTTTAGTTAAAGTCTATGATGATACGATAATGGTGTTGTCTAGAGTTAGACATATTCCTCTGTTGAAGAGAAGACTCATGTCTATAAGTACTCTCGAATTCAATGGGTGTCGAGTCGCATCCAAAGGTCGAGTGATGGAGGTTAGCAAAGGGTCATTTGTATTGTTTAAGCATCTAAGAGATGGAACTTTACACAAGTTTATGCTACGATGGTTGTTTCTAGGGCTATATTGTGTGATTTGAGGTTTGACATTATCTTGTTTTGTATATCATCTGATAATGGTGCTTTGACCATTGATAGATTTGACATGGACGTGGGTGAGAATGACACTTATCCAATTTGTTCATGTAGTTCTCCAAGTGTTAAAGGAGAATATGAAGCTATGTTTGTTGGGTTTCGTATCATCAAAATGCAACGGAAAAATACGATTAAAATAAAACAAAACGAAACTCAAACCCAAGGATCTATGCGAAACAATTTAATACAGATAGTTTAAGATTTTACCGATTCATTGTGCGAATCTGAAGCTTTGGTAAAGGTGTTGATCGTCTCCAAATCTTTAACGCAATCCAACTGGACATCGTCTCTACGGTATCTACACGAACACCCACGAACCGTCTCACGATTCGAACAAGAAGAATTACAGTACTATCTGTATAATCTGTATCTCTTTTCTCTATCTCTCTTAACTCTATTCTCTCTCTTATGAGCGGCTACGTAAAACGTTCTATTGAAAGAATAACTGATATATCATATATATATATATATATATATAGCCTTTTATAGAGTAATTCCAAAACCTAATCTAATTAGGAGAATTATAATCCAAATTTTATATTTATTAGATATATATATTTAATCAAGTCTCACTTAATTAATATATATGTACAAATAATATATATTCGTATTTCCTTCCAAAGGACTCTACTTCATACAGATTACATATATATATATATATATAATTTAAAGTCATGATTTAATTAAATCAATCTTATTGATATATTAAAATCATTGACATTTAAATTATATCTCCTTGATGAATGTTCTTTGTGTGGGACCCTGTAGGTTATTATTACGTTGGCAATAATTTTAAACCGTATTACAAAATTATAAACAGTGAGTGACATCTAGTAATACATCACTGTTACCCAAGTAATAATAAAGTCGTTGATTTGACGTAACCTTTTCGTGACCAATGTTTCAATGTAATTTAATCTTTTTAACCTTGATATCTAAGATTAAATTCAAGGTATGGATGTGTCATCCTCTTCACAATTTAATCTCAGTTTTCTTGATCAATGAGTAGACTATATGAAACAAATCTCTATTTGAGCACAACCATTCGTTTCATAATCTCACTCAATCAAGGGGCCTATACATATCACCCCTAATTTATAGGAGGGTTAAATTCTATCTACATCATTCTCATTTCTCACATAACTCATTATGCATCCAACAATCACCTTTATCGTCCACCCGGTTAAAGGTGACTTTTAATAATGTCAAAACGCATAACTCCTTATGTAGAAATGTCATGACTTCAGGTCGAAGGACCATTACATTATTGTCACTATGAGAATTACTTATGACACATAACATAACGCTCCATGTAGAATTCTCATGGTGGGTCTGTCCAGTACAATGTTCTCTACTATGTACCTATGTATCAACTTAATATATCTCGTATATATTTATGACCAATGAGATATGACCATCAGTTAATCCACATATTAGTCTCAATGTATTATTATTGTCCCACTGACAATGATACTCGACTAGGGACATTTAAGAATAATGATACATTACATACTTATATGATCTCATATTCAAGTCACATACTTGAATCCATATAATTAGTATCATTCTTCTAAGGACATTTATTATGTTAACATTTATATAACGCAGTAAATAAAACATAATAAAAGAAATTATCATTTAACCAAAACATATCATAAATATAGTGTCGCAATCATTACATAATTGGCCACTAGGGCATACACTCTAACAGTGTTTTACTATGGAAGTGAAAGTTGATGTGTCGTTAACCCGATTTAAAGATAGGTAAAATTAATTCTACTTGTTCGGGTTAAAGAAGAATTTATTGTATATGAAATGATTTAGAGAATTTGAGTCAATGTAGAGATTTGTAAGGAATTGTATCTCAAATTTCTTATTTGAAATTTCTAAAAATTCGGATCAAAGTTTGTATGCAAGAATATGTCGCTGAAAAAGTGCAAGACCTAGTAGTGTACCGAAAAATCCAAACTACTTTTTCTTTCTATTTAGTCTTGGATTCTTAGTACAACTTGCTGGTTAAGTTACATGGTTCATTTCCTGATTTGGATTAATTTTGTAATTTGTATAAATAAATTTTAATAGATTTGTTTGGTGAGAGAGAAGTATTATTAGAGAAATCGCAAAAATTCATCTGTGTTGTGAGATTGAGTTGTTTTCTCTTTTGGTAGCAATTGAATGCGTGAGAGTTTGGTTTCATTATATAAATTTTTGTATTTCGTAATGATATTTTTCATTCTTGTGCCCATGATTTTTTTTCTTTTGATTTTGGGTTTTTTACATAAATTTTTATGTCGTTATGTGATTTGTTATTTGGCTTGTTGATTGTATGATTGTTGATTTTGTTTTTGCTGTGGTATCTGATGAAACATTTAATAACAAAAACATAGAATATTACAATTAAATTAAGTATGGAGTTGAGTGCATTTTTATGGAATGAAAAGAGTACTCATCTTTTTATTAATAAGTCTATTATGATCGGAGTAAAGGATGTGAGACAAATTTTAAATATATACTTATAAAAATGTCAAAGGACAATAGTATTCTCTTATTTGATCTGAATTTCAAAATATTGGAGTATATACATAAAATCACTCACCTCTATTAAAATATATATGTAATCATTTATGTTAGGTCCCAAAGAGAAAAATACTAGAAGGGGGTTGAATAATGTTTTTCAAAATTTAAGTCTTACTTATAAACTTTACAGATTTAAGACACTTCTTGCTTAAAAAAGCTTTTTTTTTTTTTTTTTAATTTTGAAAAGAGTTAGCAATGAAATTTATAGCAAAGAACCCCTTAGTTTTTAGACCAGTGACTTAAAGCAGCAATGTCAGTAAGTCTTTGCTAAATTAGTTTAGCAAAGATTAAGCAAAGTAGGTGATCCATTGGAGTTGTTGACAAGTGAAAGAATAAATATCATTTTAAAAGAACTACCCATGGACTTATTTTCTATTGATATTAATGGAGGTTCTTGGTTAGGGGCTGCTAAACAACCTGTAGTTACTTTGCTTGTGAATAAGGAGATAAGCAGTTGCAGGCTTAAAAAGGCATCAGGGATTACGGACTGAACCAGGGATTACGGACATCGGGGATTAAAGTAACACATCGGGGATTAAGGAAGCTATTGGGGATTGCGCGGGTTTAAACGGTGCATCAGGGACTAGTCGGGGACT
>CM025784.1:25400058-25480434 GCA_014636745.2 Centella asiatica | reverse complement strand
TGGTGATTAATTTCTTTACGAAATCTTCCTAAGTTATTTTCCGCAACACGTATTTGATCTTAACAAGACCAAATACATCAGTAGGGATAAAAGAAATAAGCTATGTAAAAGATAAGCAATAAAGAAAAGTAGGCAGGAGAATTTTTATATTAGTTCGGTCAAAGCCTACTCTACTCTTCTTCTCATTACTTGAGAAGGCACTCACTAAAATGTTCACACAGAACAGTAAGCAGCAGGACACTTAGTCCAGAATTACAATAGGTCACTTAAACCAGGTAGTCACACAGACTAATAACAGATGTTGTTTCTTGCTTTCTATCTCAAAGCAGAAAGCTCCTTGTTAAGCAGAGTATATAACACTTGTTCAAGCTTGTTGTTGTGTCTTGCTAAGTTCTTTTAGTGTTTGATTGTCAGAACAATTCTTGATTGTTCAATTCTCATAAATAAAAGTTATGACTCCTATTTATACTACTCCAAAAATCTATTCGTTAAGAATTTTGAAATAGATCCGTTGGGAGTTGTACTGCTTGACAGAGGCTTGTACTTTTCCAACTGTTCCTTGCTTCGTTAAAAAAGATAGCCGTTATTTTGTCTTCTAGTGTTTTTTGAAAAAACTCTCTAGGAGATGACTAAACAGAACAAAAGATAGTTTTTTTCTGACACTCTTGCTTGGATCAAGACACTCTTTCTTGAATCAAGGTAAGGTATCTTACAATTTCATTCATTGCTTATTTCCATTATAAGTAGGACTGTGCTTGAACTTTTCTCTATGTCTTCAGTATCCTTCTTGATCGATGAGAAAAGTCTTCACTTGTGATCAAAATCTTTGTTTAACTAGCAGAAAGTATCCACCTAACAAATTGGATATTTTTTTAAGTCATTTTATATCATATAAACAAGAACTATATTATATCATCAATTCTTATATTAAATAAATGTAATTCTTTAAGTAGGATTAATACAAGTAGGGGTGCATCAACAGTTGAAGAATTTATGAATGATACAAACAATAAACTTTTTTATTCGACGTTTGAATGTTATGTTTACTTACGTGAAATTAATAAATTATTAGAAATTAGACCAACTTATCTCGATAATCATATATTACTTGCATTTTATATTTATTCCGTTAATTTTATGTAGTTATACTAAATATGTGAGTCATTGAGTAGTTACGAGTATTTTTTTTTAGTTTGAGAATTTGAGTTGGAGCATTAAATTGTAGTTTAGAGGATGAGGATATTCAAAAATTAAAAAGTTACTCCATATTTAAGTATTAAAACTCAGAACGAGATTTTAACTTGAGATTTAATCGGTGAATTTCTCTCTCTATATATATTCGGTTTTCAAATATCTAATATAAAATTCATAATTTCTAAAAGTTATCTCTATCCTATCAAGAAAAATTATAAATACATTGTTTGGTAACTTTGTATCACATCAGAAAACAAATACATTAGCCTAT
The DNA here is from genome assembly GCA_014636745.2 of Centella asiatica. Classification (NCBI taxonomy): domain Eukaryota; kingdom Viridiplantae; phylum Streptophyta; class Magnoliopsida; order Apiales; family Apiaceae; genus Centella; species Centella asiatica. Next base: position 25,478,969 of record CM025784.1, on the reverse strand, counting down.
GATAATTTGAAAAAAAAACTACCACACACTAGCTGTCACATAATTATAAATACTCAATATAATTTAATCCATAAAATATATTCCGTATATAGAACCAAATGGAATTCCAAGAAAATGAATACCAATCACATTTCTGTTATTTGTCTTTTCAAATTAATTGTACCAACCCTTTAATCTACTAATCACATCTCCGTCATTGGTCTTTTCGAAATTAATTGTACGAACCCTCCAATCTATCATTTATATATGCTAATATATCTGGTAAAATCTATCTTAGGATATAGGAGTATTACTGTTTAATATTATTCGCAATTACTTCTTTCACTTGTATCCCAAGATTTTCTTTTGTCATTACTTATTTCACTTGTATCCCAAACTTTTCTTTTTCCTAGACAATTAATAAATAACATTTCTTTAAATACATGAAATAACGTGACATTAAAAGTTTGATTAAATTTGTTCATTCTTAAAATTTAAAGTTTATTTGATTCGTTTGAACATGTTAATAATAAATAAATTTGTTACTATTAAGATTTTTTTTAAAAGAATAGTATTAAGTATACAAAATTATACATAAATAAATGTATACAAAATGTAGATAAAGGAATTTGTGAACTATAAAAGGTTCACGTCTTAAAAATTAATGACTCAAAATGTGTTGCATGTATTTATGTACCTTTATTGGTATAATTTGTTGATCTCTTTAGAAATATTTATTTGTATATAAAAAGTCAAATAAGTATCTTATTCAAAACTACCTAAATATGTGCATAAATCAATTTCATGGTGTTCCAACATTCAATTAAATATCTTCTGAATGAGTTAGAGAAAAACAACGACATATACAAAATGTCAAATCAAAATTTTATCCCAAAAAAGTCTCTGAGATTTAACATCACTTATCACTTTTTAAATTAAAACTTAATTTGTAATAAACTATAATTCAATTGTATTAAAACCAATTAATACTTATCACCTTTTCAATTAAAACTTAATTTATAAGAAACTATGATTCTTATGTAATAAAATCAATTAACTTAGAGTTTCAAAATTTTAACTTTTAATTAAATTGTATAACAAAATAGATACTTAAGAGAAACCATGGAAACGATCTTATTAAACATGCATTCAAATAATCTAAAAAATAGTTACAAAAAATTGAAAAAAAAACTAACTAAATCAACAAGTCAAATATTATTATTATTTAAAATAATAAATAAATAAATTTTATTGTTACTATTGTAAAAGAAAATCATGACGATATTAATCTTATATAATAATTTTAGTAATTTAAAATATAAATAAAATAATTATTGCTCGACAAACAATAATACTATATCAATATTCAAAATTATTAACAAAAAATGATAACGAATAATAATACAAATTATAAACAATTACAAAAATGATTTAATTTTCAAAATTAATTTATACAAATAAATAATTATAAAAAATAGAATCCACGCTAACAAAGTTGGTATAGATTAAAGACCACTTGCACTTTTTATCCGAATCAATCCAATTAATTTGAAGTTTGGGACTACATCTCCAAATTTTCCCCCCAAATTTAGATTAATATCGAATTAATAGGTTTGGTATTTTGGACATATGAGTACTTAATTATTGAAAATCTGGCTACTATTTCTTCATTCTTTTATCCAAGTTACAACATGAGTATTGAATTCTAAACACAGTCTTAAAAGAACGTGGTCCAATTTTCCAAATTTTCCTTTGCTGGTCGGTGGTTTTTATTTTTTAATCTCAGACTTATATTGCATTTTAGTTAAAATTCGTTTAGAGTGGTATCTTGTTCTTAAAAAACTTACATTTGAGCTGCATGGTTCATTTTACATTGGCAGAATTGACCTCCATATTTTTGAAGCGCAAATATAATTTCACTTCTGCAAGTAAGCTATCTCCAAAATATAACCTTCAAATTGTTGTATTTTAAACTTTCTTTCCAACAAGAGAAACAACTTAGAAAAGTGCTATGATAAGTCTTCCCTTTTAACAAAACACATTACAAAGAGTCATTCCTTATAACTAGCCGAAAAAATAACTAAAAAATTATTTAGACAAAAAATAAGGACACTCAAATCTATCGTTTTAAGCCTTCATGCGACGTAATGTACGACTAAATTTCCATCGCGATAAATGTGATTAACTTCTACCCACCGAAATCCTGCACACAATCCTTCAAAATTATAAATAATTACTTTAGAGAATTTACTAAGCTTGCAATACCACTAATTCAGGAGAATATATATATATATATATATATATTTCATTAATTCCTCGTTCTTACATATGAAATGTTGAACGTCTAAATTTTTTTTATAATCTACCGTTTGAAAATGATTGTTTGATAAACTTATAAATATTTGAAGTTGACTTATTTCTTCCACACAGACATAACAAATAAGTAGTTAAATAAATTATAAATGAGTAATGTATAATTATTTAGTTTGCGTTTGGTTGGATGAAATAAAATGACATGCGAATGAAATTGATGAATAAGAAGAAAATGGTGATGAAAGATAAAAATCATAAAACTTGCGAGGGGTATAAGAACGGAGAAATGATATGTTATGTATAAAATTTTGGTTGAGATGGATTGAACAATCTCCATTTTCGATAATGAATTTCAAAATACACATGAATTTATAGGAATGAATTTAACATATAAATGAACTAACAAATAGTATAAAATTCATTTTATTCTTATGCAATTCAATTTTATCAAATCAAACACAGTTTTAATATGTAAAATTATTATCCATGAACTTATCGAATAACTCATTTGTCACGTGTGTGTGTGTGCGCGCTAGGTATTAGGACGAAAATCAGAATCGCAGATCGGGATAGCCGCAAAAATCAAACCAGAAACAAATTGCGTCCAATAAAAATCAGTTGTCGCAGTTTGGAGCCCAACAAGAATTAATCAACGCCTAATTCAGATTTTGAAATCGAAATGGAGAATTACAGCTTCAATCCAAGCCCAATCATTAAAAACCGTAATTCAGCCCAATCTTTTAAAACCTTAATTCAGCCCAATCAAGAAACTAGGTTTCCGCTTGTATAAATATAAACACATCTTCATTTCTCTTTCCTTACCGCAGTCTAGGCTTTAGGGTTTATCTTCCTTCCAAAAACCAAATACCTGAAAACTGAATAGGAGAGGTTAAAGCGACGGCGCCGCCGCTGTCCGCCTTGGCAAAGCCCTAGCTTCGTCTTGGCCCTCATTTTTGTATCTCTTCCGTTCAATTCTAAGGTTTTGTACATCTAAATATATATACTCAGCATTTTCAGCAATCATCAATGGCACCGAAAGCATCAAAGGCTGAGAAGAAGATCGCTTACGACTCAAAGCTTTGCCAGCTTCTCGATGAGTACAGTCAGATCCTGATCGCCGCCGCCGATAATGTCGGCTCGAATCAGTTGCAGAACATCAGGAAAGGTCTCCGCGGCGATTCCGTTGTTCTGATGGGGAAGAACACTATGATGAAGAGATCCGTTAGGATCCATGCTGAGAAAACCGGAAATAAGACTTTTCTCAACCTCATTCCTCTCCTCGTTGTAAGTGATTTATTAATTATTTTATCAACTGCTTTATGAGTAATGCCTGGTAGCTAGACACTTAGCATATAGTACAAGTCTATTAGCTTTACATGGGTGTACTGTACAATTTGTCCAACTACAAAGCACTTTTCGGTAATACTGCTATTGGTTTTGTATGGTATTGTTTGAATTTGATGATTGTTATTGTTGTGAATGTTAGGGAAATGTTGGGCTGATCTTTACCAAGGGTGATTTGAAAGAAGTGAGCGAGGAGGTCGCCAAGTACAAGGTATTATAACAAAAAACCATCCTTTTAAGCTTCAAATTGCATAATAACTTGTTTTCAGTAATGTGAGTAGTTTCATTTTGCCATGTTCAAGTATTATTTTCCTTTAATTTTTCATTCATGGATTATTAGTGATAATGTTGGTGCCATATGAAAGTTGTATGTTATTAACAATTTCTGCAAGTAATAAACGCCAATTACTCATTGAAGTTTGAAGTGAGATGTACATAAATTGTCTTTATTGGTTACCCTTGCACTAATAGTTTACCTTTTGAAGGATTTAGTTCTGGAATGAAATGAAAATAGTTTATTATATTGACATAACTCTTGTCCAACGTTTTCTCCTTTCTAAAGAATCAGTACCAGAAAATACTGCAATTGATAAGCTAAGTCTTGTAACTCTACTCTACATACAGTTCAAGAGTTAAAATTTGTAAAAGATCTCCTTTGATTTTCATTTCTACTGTATAGCTGGAGAGATCATTTGGTTCACCATTTTTTTCATGATTATGAAATGGAAACTGATTCATGCGAGACTCGTATATGTTTTAAATTTTAAGCCTTGGAACATTACAATGTTTAGCTGTAGCTTGTGATAATTATAATTTCTTCCATTAATGTTGTATCGTCGAAATATTTATTTTTTTATGTTTTTGAGTATGGTTAGACATTTGAAAATAGGCTAACCACCTGAATTTTAATCATTTTCCTTGCAGTTTCCTATTTACTAGCACATATATAAAAAATTGCCCTTTTCTTTTGGTACCATATGAAACCTGATGGTCTTATTATTTGGCTGTTTTAGGTTGGAGCTCCTGCTCGTGTTGGTTTGGTTGCCCCAGTTGATGTGGTGGTGCCACCAGGGAACACTGGCCTAGATCCCTCCCAAACATCTTTCTTCCAGGTATTTACATCAATTTTGTAATCCATCGAGCATTTCTTGATCTTGCTTTCGGTTGTTTTTCTTACATTCTTATTGGTGTCCAGGTGCTAAATATTCCAACTAAGATTAACAAGGGTACTGTGGAAATTATCACCCCAGTTGAGCTTATCAAGAAGGGTGACAAAGTGGGTTCCTCTGAGGCTGCTTTGCTTGCAAAACTTGGTATCAGGCCCTTCTCTTATGGTCTTGTCGTCTTGACTGTTTACGACAATGGTTCTGTTTTCAGCCCTGAGGTGCTAGACCTGACCGAAGAGGATCTTATTGGAAAGTTCGCAATAGGAGTGTCTATGGTCACTTCCCTATCACTGGCCTTGTCATACCCAACTCTTGCAGCTGCGCCCCATATGTTCATCAATGCTTACAAGAATGTTCTCGCTATTGCACTTGAAACTGAGTACTCATTTCCACAAGCTGATAAAGTCAAGGAGTACCTCGCCGTATGATTCTTATCCACATATTAACCTGTCGTGACCTGTTTGCTTTGGTACTGATGTTCTAATTGTTTTTTGTGCTGTAAATGCAGGATCCTAGCAAGTTTGCGTCTGCCGTTGCTCCAGCTGCAACTACCGATTCTGGTGCTGCTCCTACCGCTGCCGCCGAGGAAGAGAAAAAGGAAGAGCCTGCAGAAGAATCTGATGATGACATGGGTTTCAGTCTGTTTGACTAGGATGGATCTGTTTGTTAAGGGTTGATTTACTATTAAACTTTCAAGTCTTTGATGTGTTTTCTCTGCTATTTTGTTTATTGAAACTGTTTTTGTTGTATTTCTAGTTATGATTTGTAGATTTAAGAATTTGGATCGAATGTAGTTTCGTAGTCTTGACTAAAAGTTTATTTTTAATTATGATTTTTTCCCGTCTTTTAAAGTGTCTACTTTTCCATCTCATGACGATGGTACTTTGAGTTCCCCTTTATATTTTTTATAGGTAAACGTTAGTCTGGTCAGTTATATGTAAGCACTTCCTCTGTTCTCAAAATAGGAAAATGGAAACGCTTTGGTTCATATACAACATATTTACAACGACCTATGATTTAAATTGAAGTGAATTTTTATTTTTGAAATGAAATATCATAACAATGTAACATCCCACATTGATGGGATGGATGAGATTTGAGGGAATGAATGTGTTTATAAGGTTGTGTTATTTATATATCTGGACTTTTTGGGATGTTTACTTGCATGTTTAGAAATTTTGGGCACATATGGTTCGCATAGATCACCATAGATGATCCCATAACGAACTGAGTTTTCACATCGATGAGCCAGTGGATTTCTTTGGGATGTCTATGGTGTGCGTAGATGCCTGTAGATTTTTTGGAATGTCTATGGTGTGCATAGATGATCCCCTAACGAAATGGATTTTTGCAACGATTGAACATAGATGATCCCAGAATGAATTGGGTTTTCACAACGATGAGCTTGTGGTGAGTGTAGAGGATGAGCTTGTGGTGAGCGTAGAGGAGGCTCATGGTTTGCATAGATATATGAACTGGAGCTTGTGGTGGGCGTTAAAATTTCAATCGGTACACTTAGATCGTTAATAATAATCCGAGTCTTTGAACTATTACCTAAACTTTTTGTAAGAAAAAAAACACAAACAAAAACTGAATTTTTACAAAATATGTAAAGATTGTTACATCTAAATACAACTTTTATCATAAATAAAATTATAAAATTTACGAATCAAACTACATCAAAAGAGAGATATTTTCAATTGTGACTCTAATTTTGAAAGGTAGATATTATTTACAACGTTCCTGAATTTTGATAGGTTCATTTGATTCTCTAATCCTAGTAACATTTCTGAGTTGTGAGAGCTTCTTCCTACTGTTTATTATCCTATAAACATGTCTTTATGCATATTAGCAGTAAGAAACTTTTGAAGCCAAACCAGACAGCCATGTGGCTTATTTGGTAGGGAGGAAATAAGTAATCAAGTATCCATTCTCCTAACATATTTAAAAGGTATAGTGAATACACGTTATTAATCCAAACATCAATTCCTAATATATTTATGTAGACTTCGGCTGATTTTCTAAGGTCTGGAATTGCATGACTCTTCCTCACCCGTTAATAAGTCGGTAACAAATTAAATAATTAAAGTTTGATCAACAATTATAAGTTGAGTCAAACATGAATCCAAACGCATTGTCCGGTTAAGATATTCAATATACTAATTATAATATTCGTATTCAAAATAGAGGAAGTCATTTGTATTTAACTAAAACCAAACACGAATATATTTGGATATGTGTGTGCACCTTCGTGTTTTTCGATATTGGTAGATTATTTCAGCAATAATAACATTTTTTTCCTCAATAATCATGCTATTTTTAATATACACAAGTTTTTTAGGTAATGCAAAAAATTATTGTAAAAACGTGATACTATCTCTATCTCATAACATTTGCAAACTTGACTTTTCACATTAAAAAAAAAAGTACAGCCGTAATCAAAATATTCATATTATATTTTAAATGAGTGTCACAGAATGAATTTATTTGACACTGAAAAAAGTAATGAGAAAATAAAATAATTAAAATATAATAATGTGACATAAAATAGATGTTCACAAGGTATTTTAAATAAATTAGATGATGAAACTTTTTATAAAAAGTAATGTTAAAAATGAATGGAACATCCAAGAAAAACAAAAATATTGCAAATGAACCGAGACGGAAAAAGTATTTTTTTGGTGCACAAATGGACACTACTTTACCATAGCATTTTACTAATTTTATTTTATATGCATATACATATATTACTAAAATTTTAAAACTAATTTCTTTTGAATTACATTGGTAACCAATATTCATAAATTTTATGAATCAAATCTATTCTTACATGTTATTACAAAAATGATATAATTTTTTTAAAAAACTACAAAAACGAGTTAGTGAGTTGATTATCGAGTTAATTCACTAAGTCACAAATCCAATTTAAAACATAATTTTATTTACTATGAAAACTTTGTTAAGTCAAATTAAGATATTAAATATTTAAACTCCTTATCAAAGTTGATTTTTAAAAGAATGAGATAATTAAGTCAATTTATAATTTTGAAGTTTATGTAAACGTATAAAATTGCAAATATATATATAACAATTATTCTTCAGTAATTTTTGAATCTTTAATGACAATTTAATTATTCAATATTTACTAAATTATATAACATTATTAAATTAATAATATTAATATATTTGCCCGTGTAAGTATTTCTATTCTAGTATATATATACACACACACACACTCCATTTATATTCTTTTACGCCCTAATTCAATGCGTGAAAATACGAACACCCTTTTTATCATAAATATTGAATATAAGTGTAGTAATTACATCACAGCTAAGCGATTAAAAAGAATTGGAGTCAACTAGTCAAGTAATCCTACAAAGTCGGGTGAATAAATTCATAAACTGCAGTATTACCAAAACCAGGTATCACGGCTATCGACAGCTTTCATGGATGTTGATACCAAAGGCATTCGACCATAATCGGCAATAAACCTATTTACACATTGGGTTCTTTTTTCAGTGTGACCACCTAAGCTACTAATTCCAGTTGACCCAATTTCAAATATTTTACCTACAATAAACATCAATATAAATGATTAAAATTGTGAAAACAAGTAACCTGTCCAATGTAAAGATTTGGGTACAAAATTCATGCTGAAGGCATATGAACACTAGAATACTAACATAAACAGAGAAGGTGACAAAGATTTTGCAGTACAAAACGAATGCGCATTTACCTTTCACCCATATGGGGGGAGCGCCAGTTGCATTGGCAATTAGGAAAGACATCGCGATATCTTCACAATTCCTGGTGTATCAATCCGGAAATGGCAAACAATTAATGCCTTTGTTGAGCAACATATGGGGTCCAAGATGAACAAATAAATAATCAGAATAATTTGCGACAAATGATAGATGATTAATAAAGTGGAAGAAAAACCTGCTCCTGCTTGTGTATTCCCTTATTGACGCTGGCATCTCATTAGTGTACATGCGCAAATACTTTTTGTGGAAAAATGCTGCCTTGGAGAGCACCATACTGTATCTACCCATCCACCAAACAGACCACCAACCTCCATAAGTAAAGTGATTCACATTGTCTTTCTGCAGGAAATCATTGTTAGACAAATCTAATATACATAATAGTGCTGCAAATGCAAAGCAAGAAGTTTTATTGAAGATCCATACGCTACACTACCAGCTACACTACCAACTCCAGACATGCTAGCTTTTGAAGTGGAAAGTATGGAGTATATAGCATTGTTGTTTGGTAGAAATTATTCAGGAAACAGGACTGTAAAGATGCGAAACAAGATACAAAGGACCTACCGATTCATCAACCCAATGAATACGAGGAACAAATCCAACCATTGCATCTGGAGCGCTTCGCCAAACACTGAAAGCAAGTTCCACTGAGGAGCATGGAAATATGATATCATCGTCTATAGAGAAGACGGCATCCACCTTCAAGTCCTTAATCTCCTTAAATCTGTTGTTCAAACTATCTTCCTTGTTGATATCAAATTTCAATTCGATTTGTCGACCATTATTAGCCTTTGACTGAACCGCGTGATTTAGAAATTTTACAAGTGAATCTGAAGGAGCATCAGGTTCACTCCACACGATATGTATTGAATCAAGCCCAGGGCACGATGAATAATGAGAGATGGACTGCTTTAAAAGATCATTTCTTTTCCACGTGTTAATCAATAATGCATATCCTTTCCTGTACAAAACATTATATTCAAATTTACTGGTGCAGAGCAAAGGTTCAACAATTACTGAAATGAATAAGAAAGATGTGAATTGTTATAGAAAATGTCAATGGAGAAAACAAATAGTGAAAAAGACAACAAGAGCCGCAGAAATGGTGTAACGCAACAAAATTTTAGCCATTATTCAACAAATTGATTGCTTGAAAAATGTAAAGCAAAGGTAAGAAGATCATAAAATCTTTCTGCTTCGTAATGAACTAATACACCACAACGTCCTCTTCCAATCACATTAACAATTGTTGCAAAGACTCCTCAAAAGTAAATTTTGCATCATCTTTTAGTTTGTACTATCAACAACCATCTTATAGTGCCATAGTGGCATTATCTTGATTTTATTCTACTAGATACATGTTCATAATCGCCCTTCAAACTCTCCTTAACAAGGGCAAGACAAAAAATTAGACAATGACTTTGCTACCAGAAAATGTCCACTGGATGAGATTCCAGTTACTCTGAGTTCATCATTACTTGTTGAATATACTTTGTTTGAACAGTTATTTCGTTTTTTACATCTTGGAAGTTTTCCTTCCCCAAACACTTTTTCACTTTCTACTCTTATGTAAAATGATTTATCCCGAGTTACTTCTCTCAGTGTTGTAACTTGATATCCTCTCCGATCCCTATTTCTTTGGTTTAATGTTTTTATCGCTCCCTTTTATCGATTATCCCATTCTTCTCTTCCCAGTTGGCAACTGAACGTGTGCCCCAGGATAAACCAGATCTGAGTGTAACAATAACAAGTGTCAAGGATGCACTTTGCAGGGTACTTATAATGCAATGCAATAAACCCATTTTACCCCCAAATTACACTCCTAAAAAAAGTGCAAACAATCACAGGTCACATAGTATTATGCCCAACACATTGTTATTTAGTTGCAGATGTCAACACTTGGAGATCATGATAAGCTAATCATCACTAATTTGTTGTCCCATAGCTTCAATGTAATTTTAATTTTGCCAAAAAAAGTTATTACCGGATTAAACTCATTGAAACTGAAAGCAAGGAAAAACAAACAATTATCCAATAAAGGAAAGTAACCTATTCTGATCACGACTAAATTAAGAAAATCTGAAAATACTGAATTTGATACGAACTAAAGTAGATCATTTTTGGTTATTTATCCAGCTACATAAATCATGTATTTATTGCTTATGCGATAAACTTCAAAGCAGTATTTACCTTGGAACAAAGTATCGATCGGAAGATTCAGGCGAAAGAGAATTACTACGCTCCCACCGTAAATACGACGGCGTACGACTCGTGAGCACGAAAAGCATGAAGACAGTGAAGCACAATAGGAGCAGTCTGACCTTCGCCGATCCGGCGGCCGAGATCGCCAGCTGCCGGAGCCTCTGATCCGTCCGACGATTAAGCATACTCGTCCTCATCATTATCAAAATCCACGACTTAACCGCCGATCCGAATCCAACCGGATACGATTCAGCAACGAGTCGACTCAATTACAGTTGTTACGCTCCTCCTCCACCACTTACAAGTTACTATGCAGTGTTCGCCGGCAGTTTTGATTTCCGTAACACATCCGGCGGTTGATCAGAGGAGGTTTATGGCACAGCGCCGGCCGACGATAATGTTTGATGTACGGCTTTGATTTCACAGTCGAGTCTGTGTTCTGTCCGGAGAGGAGAGATGGTAGTGAATGAAATGGAAGTGATGCCGGGTTCAGATATTTACACGCCGTCGTCGTTTTGCGCGAGAATTTCCATCTGGATTACTTTGATTCTGAATACTCTGATTTGAAGTTCAACGCGGAAGGCTCAATTTTGGACTTTTGCTCGAAGTATTCCACAACTTCTTCGTTGCTTTTCGAACAGATATTTTGTAAAACCGTAGTTGTCTCGAGTATATTTAAAAATTTATTCTTAAAATTATGTCTAAAAATATATATTTCTCCATTTAAAGAGATATACATATTTATTTTATTATTTTTATTCTTATTTTAATCGGTAGACTTCATATTTTCTTTAATTCTAAATCACATACTCACAAGTCACATTAAAAACAAATATATATATATATATATATATATATATATATATAAACATACACGTTCTTCATTTTACAATAAGAACAACATTTCATTTTGTTTATACTTGATTGTGAAATCCTAAAATTCAAATTATAACAAGATTTTAACAATATTTTCATATAATAAAAAATTTATTTTATTGTAATCTTAATGTATCCTGTAATAATAATTATTTTATATTCAAAATTAATCAAATTTTAATCATAGAACTGTATAATTTTTTGAAATGTTACTCTTTTTTGGAATTGAGGGAGTATTATTTTTCTTACTTCATAATTTACGTGTTGGGGAGTATTTTTATCTTTTAAATTTTATTTTAATGAATTTAATTTAGTTTGATTATTAGAATTCTGATAAATCTTTGTAAGTTTACACTGTTTAAATATATTTACAACTATTAACTGTTTCAAAATTAGAAATTCATTTTTAAATTTTAACTTAAGAATTTAAAAATAATACAATATAGTTAATTTTAGTTTATTCAATTATTATAAAATTATAGTTTATAAGAATTTTTTTTGATCAAACATAACTTGTATAATTATATCTAAAATTTCATCAATTGCAGTTTTTGAATTTCACTGTATTACCATTTGACTCAAAACTAAAAAAGCATATATTTAATTTGAGAATAAATGAATTTTTTTTTGGGTTACAAAGTGAAGTATTATTTTAAACTCGAAAACTTTTATGAATAAATATAAAGAATGTATAGCTTATCGTATTCGACTTGTTTACGATATTAAACATAAACATCAAACATATTATATATCAAGAGTTTGAAGATTAGAATAATCACTCGTGAGCATTTTGTGTTATCAAGATTTCAAAAAGTAAGCGGATAAAAAGAAAGAAAATAAATTGAAGGAAGATGGCAATGAAAGAGTCCGATTGTGTACGCCCAGCACACATTTTTTTAGCCCAATAAAAATTTGAACAGTTTATTCACAGTCTCTTGAGCCCAATAGGCTTTAATATTATATTTCAGCAATGGTAGTAAGTAAATTGGGCCATATAGTTATAAAGTTCTCTCATACGTTGTGATACTCAGTATTCCGCAACTTTCATCATTATATTTTTAAATATAAGATCATTTTTGATAAAAATGTACTCCATATGGATTAAAAGAGAATAAGCGAAATGAATTACAATTTATAGTATTTTAAACTAATTTATTCAAGCTATATCTATATAATAGTATGTAGTGAAAATATAATAATTTTTTTTTGAAAAAAAAAATCAAGTTATTTTATATAATTTTATAATTACGTAAGAATCGATATATCTTAACTACTAAAAATATGTTGATTTTATATGATCATACACTTATGTATAGAGTTATGGACCGCAATATGTGAGAAAATTTTTAATTTTTTAATATTTTACAATTAGTGCATTTTTAATTTTTAAAATATTTTGTGAATTTACATATATAATAGATGTAAAAAATGAACTCTAACTCATTTTACTTATTTCCATATTGAAAACTATTTTATTTCTTTTAACTCGAATACGTTATGGGTTTTTGATTATCCATCTTGGTCTTCTTTTATTTTTTATTTTTGATTTCTCTATGTATAACTTATAGTGATAAATTTATACTTTCTTTGTATCTTAACAATAATGTATATGAATATATTAAAAAAATTCATGCACCAAACGAATAAAATAAATTGTGAATTTCGTACTCCTGTATGTTTGATGTTCTATATAGGCTGCGCTTGACAGATATGTATGTCTCGAAAGTCTAAATCAGCCGGTAATTGTATATTTATTTTTTCGTGTACGAGTGGCCTGTAATAAAGTGGCGGTCGCTCATCAATTTTAAAATTACTCAAACTCTCAAAATCTTTAGCATGTGCCCAATTATGCGAAGAAAGTGAAATACTGACTACTACCCCTAGTTCATAACTTATTGTCCTTTTTGTTTTTTTACTTAATTTAAGTAATATTTTTTATATATTAAATATTTTATTTGGTTTTAAAAAATTAATAATAAAAAATATTTTAAATAAAAAATTTAACATATAAAAAATATAATTTTACATGTTAAAAATTAAAACGATAGTTATTATAGACAAGAAGGAGGGAGAGAGGGTGTATTTGTTTGTTGGACCAGCTCATTCACTTGTTTATTCGTCAACCTGTAAATTATGTTCTAAATTCTAACATTAGACCGCATACAAGTTATTTTGTTTCTTATTCTAAATACTCTCTGTTCTATTAACAAAAAACAACAACATAAGTTGTGACGGATGTTAATATTATTTACTTGATTAATAATTACATGTTTAAATTATAATTTTTTTTTTATAAAATTTGTTAAGATAAAAAATTTTAATTAAATTTTAAACAATGTATCATCATAATAGAATGTTTATGTAATTTTTTAATAAAAATCTTATTTTAAATGTTATAATTTCTTACAAAATGGAGGGAATATAAATCTTAGTTTTCACAAAATAAATAGTTTTTATATAAATATTATTGTCAAATGTTACTTTATTCGACGAATATTTCGTATCAATGTCTTACTATGGTAGAATGGAATATTTGTCCAGAAATGGATAGAACGAAAAACTGAAGAAAAAAAAATACAATATTTAAGTTTTTGTAGATATTAATATTATTTATTTGATTAATAATTAGATGTTCAAACAATAATTTTTTTCATAAAATTTATTAAGATAAAAATATTTTAGTGACAAATTTTTAAAAATGCATCATCATAATAACAAATTCATGCAAAATTTGTTTTTTCCTTTTCTAAAAATCTCATTTTTAAATGTTATATATATATTTTAAAATAAAGGGAATATGATTTATGATGTGAACAATTTGACAAACATCTCATATCAATGGCTGGAGCACTCACATTAATATTCCTAAAATCTATTATAGGAAATGAAAAAGTTTGAGAAACAAAAATTACATTTGCACTAAAATTCTTAAAATGAGTATTTATTTTTATATTTGAACAGCAAATCTATAAATAGAGAGATTTACTGTACAAATTTGTCACATAAAAAAACTCTATCTATAATATAGATGCTGTTATAGTTAATAAAAAATAAATTTTTAGAAAATATGAAAAATAATAATTTACTCCGTATAATAAAGAATATGTTAAAAAGAAATTTACGGTTGGTAAAATGCAGTATTTTTCCAGAAATGAATAGAACCAAAAACTGCAATGCCTACTCGGCTGCTCTGCTCCACTTCTTTCATCAGACTCAAGTTGGGTTGTAATGTAATTTTGTAACCATCCATGCTTCGCTGGCCACGTGTCCGTAAAATTTCATCCGGGCCAACCCGAACCCCACCCAGCATCATCACCTTCATTTTCTGTTTTTGGGTGCTCGACCAATCAATATCGGCATGCAATACTTCATCTAATTCAAAATACACGAAGTATTAAAGAATTTACTTACGACTTTATTAATGCCATCTTTTATAGTGTTGGACGAATTTATACGAGTATTATAAAAAATTAATTAGAATTAAATTAAAACATGAACTTAAATACTATGTAATAGAAAATCGTCTAATACTTAAATAGACTAATTAAATTAGACAAAATTTTTTAAAAAGATTTAATACATTTAAATGGTAAAAAGAATATTACTGTTGGTCACATATATAGCTCGTACGAAAAATTCAAAAGAACTTATTTTGTTAGACTAACCTCCTTGAAAAAATATTGAAAGAAAACTGAAATTAATAGGAAGTATGAAGCAAAATATTCCATTGAAAATAATTATATTTTATTATAAAATTCTTAGTCTTTTTTAATTTTCTGAAAAGCAATTAATGTTAATCATTCTGTACGATTCTACAATTAATGTTGACAATTGATGTTAATTTTCTAGTGTTGCATTTGCATTTGTTGTGCGTCTCTATCATTCATCTTGATAAGTGGTCCTCCTTTTGCCACATAATCCGAACAAACACGAGATGCAAACCGACCAAAGCCATGTCGTTTTCACGAGTCCTCACCAGTAGGGGTATTTATGTCCCACAATTAAACGAGTCGGTGACAACCTACCCCACATGACGAACGAACAAATAATCACGTTTTGGTTCCACTACATTAGCATTGCTCCTGTTATAAAATCACCACTCTCTTCACTTTACTCAAACGGTAATTCACCATTTTCTAGAGAGAGAGAGTGTAGCTGTACTGTGTGTGTAAGTGTGTGAGAGAGAAAGCCAGTAGTACAGAAATGGAGGGAAAGGAAGAAGATGTGAGGTTGGGAGCCAACAAGTTCAACGAGAGGCAGCCGATCGGTACGGCGGCGCAGAGCCAGGACAAAGACTACAAGGAGCCACCTCCTACGCCGCTGTTCGAGCCGGCCGAGCTCAGTTCCTGGTCCTTTTACCGAGCCGGAATCGCCGAGTTCATTGCTACGTTTCTATTCCTCTATATCACCGTTTTGACGGTGATGGGAGTCTCAAAGTCGTCCTCTAAATGTGCCTCCGTCGGAATTCAGGGCATCGCCTGGGCTTTCGGCGGAATGATCTTCGCTCTCGTTTACTGCACGGCCGGAATTTCTGGTAAAATTTCTTGTATATGATCTCATTGGAAGCATTATTTTTGTAACTAGGTCCCTTGTCCCTCTATTCTCTTACAATATTAGTATTAGTATAAATATTGTGAAATTCATTTGTGCAATAAATATTAGTGTGCAATAAATATTAGTGTCTTTTAATATGATACACCGTATAAATAATGTGAAATTACTTTGTGCAATAAACTGCGGCAGAAGTTCAACTAACAATTAGTACCGAATTACTGACTGTGAATCAATTCTGGTATGTAAATATATGAAGGTGATAATCAATAGCTAGGAATTGTATTGACAGCCCCTTTGCAACTTTGTGAAACAGAAGTGATTTACATTAGTGTCTGATTGCATACTTGATGGAGAACTGTTCCAAAATTCCAAAATTAGGGATACATATTTTATGATTGTTCCAAAATTAAAAATACATCTCGATTTTTAGACTATAAAAAATCACGAAGTTTTTTAAATATCATTCTATTACTCTAATTAACTCCACTATTTTCACTGTTTAGTATAAGTGGTCCATACCATAACTATCATTATTATTAATTCAAATAATACTATAATAATGATATATTTGAAATATAAAAATAATTTTAAAAAATTGTCATTTTAAAAATATATTTCTAATTTTGGAACATAGGACGAAAAGATCACAGAAAACTAGTTACATTGTATTCGGCGTAGATGGGAGATAGTGGAAAATATGTTACCCAATGACTAGTGAAAGATAATATAAATTGCGTTTGCTAGTAATTTCAAGGCGGCTCTATGATATAAAATAAGTCTATGTGTTTCATGAAGACCTTTTTAAAATTTAATATCAATTTGACAATCTAAATTTTAACGTACGAGTTTCTCAGTTTTATAATAGATTGGTGACCTCTTATGAATGTCAATTTCTCTCATTTTAAAATTTCGTTGTCGTATGTTTATATGTTTGTCAATATAAGCAAATAATATATTTTAAACTGTTATAAGATATTACAGATTACAGATTGCAAATTTAAATTAGTTTGAGAAAAATTTGAATTGTTCGAAGAAGTTTAATTTGATCATCTATGTGAAACTGAAGGAGTATATATTCATGTGTATGTATAACTGATGTTGGTTGGGTTTGATGGTGGTGTGCAGGTGGTCATATAAATCCCGCTGTGACGTTCGGCCTATTTCTAGCTAGGAAATTGACGTTGACAAGGGCGTTGTACTACATGGTAATGCAGTGTTTGGGAGCAATCTGTGGGGCTGGAGTGGTTAAGGGATTCGAGGGCAAGAAACAGTACAATCTGCAAGGTGGTGGAGCTAATGTTGTAGCCCATGGTTACACCAAAGGAGATGGTCTTGGGGCTGAGATTGTTGGAACGTTTGTGCTTGTTTACACCGTCTTCTCTGCCACTGATGCCAAGCGCAGTGCTAGAGATTCTCACGTCCCTGTAAGCAAACTTAAAATATCTCTCTTTCTCGTCATCTTATTTATAGCTTTCTGTCCAAAATTATCTGAAGTTCAGAAGTGGACCGTGGTTTAAGAATCAAATAAAGAAGATACTGTGAACTTTTGGAAGCTGAAATTTTGCCAATATAATTTTGCAAATGAGACTCTCATTTTGTAACAGAGTATTGTACGTCTTATGTTTGGTTTCTTGAAGTTAATGTGGTATGAATGACTCATTTGATGTTCATGATCAGATATTGGCACCATTGCCTATTGGGTTTGCCGTATTCTTGGTACATTTGGCGACCATTCCCATAACTGGCACCGGAATTAACCCAGCTCGGAGTCTTGGTGCAGCCATTATTTACAACAAGGACCATGCCTGGCATGACCATGTAAGAAGAATCCCATGAATCCATTACTTACTGTTCTTTACCATCTTTAGATCTTGTACATTTTTTTGTTAATAATTTAGTGATATATGTTTGCTTTTGATTGATGAGCAGTGGATCTTCTGGGTGGGACCATTCATTGGAGCAGCACTTGCAGCATTGTACCATCAAGTTGTGATCAGAGCAATCCCATTCAAATCCAAGTAAATTCAATGGACAAAATATCCATGGATGGGTCCTTAATCAAGCTTGAAGAGTTTGTTATTTGTATATTTTCTTTGTTAAGTATGTATGTATTTGGAAGCTTGTTATTATGGAGGTATAGGCCACTAAGGCCCAGGCCAAGGGGAAATGAAGGGGAAAGTTGCATCTTCTGTTTTCATTTCATATTAATGGGAAATGAAGGACAAATGTTTTGAGATCACTTTTAGTTGTTTTCATTCTACTTATGTTTGGTGGATATGTAATTATTATCTATCAGAACTAATCATAATTGCCAAACCATACCTGCTCTACATTTTTATAAGTTTGATCATATGTCGTAAACTATACTTTCACTACATTTCATATCGTACAATATAAAATTTGTGAAATTTTGTACTTCCAAAATTGAAATATCTTTTATTTGATAAATTCAAAGTGAAATACAGCGCAATACACAAAAATTACTCTCAACCTGAAGATTAGAATTTTTATACCATCATAGTTTTACAAATAATGATATTTTAACGTAATCTTAAATTCTCTCAGTCTAATTTGCTTTATAATAAAAAAAATAATATAGTCCTATATTACATATTAAATTATATTAAATTGTCACTCTAGTTTTCACTTCATGCCTTATAATCCTCTTTTTATCACGTGATTCTTTTCTGATCGCAAACAAAATTATAATGGTTGGTATTTGATTATCAACTAACTTTATTACCCTTGTCAAGTACCACGCAAGTTCCAAAATAGTTGTATATTTATATAAATTAATTTTAAAAATTAAAGTAATTTAAAAATTGTTTATAATTTGTACAAGTATTTGTTAATAATTTTGAATATTTCTGTCGATAGTCGATCAATAATTATTTTATTTATATTTTAAATTATTAATACAAATTGTTATATAAGATTAATATCGCCATGATTTTTTTTTTACAATATTAACAATAAAATTATTTTTTTTAATTAATGTAAGTAGTAATAATATTTGACTTGTTTAATTAGTTTATTTTTTCAATTTTTTGTGAGTCTTTTTTATATGTATGTTTAATGAGTTTCGTTAGTACACATTTTAATAAAATTTTATTGCAATAAAAAGTTAAAATTTTAAAACTTTAAATAAATTGATTTTATCATAAGAATTGTAGTTGATTACAAATTAAATTTCAATTGAAAAAGTGATAAGTGATATTGAATCAAATGAAAATAAAATTGGAGAATTTGTAGGAATAAAATCTTGATTTGAGTTTGTAACTCGTGAATGATCGATTTTATTGAATGTTAAACAGAGTTTGAACGATCACGAAGTTAATTTATGTACCTATGTAGAAGGTTTTAGAATATTTGTTTGACTTTTTATATATAAAGATCTATATCAAAAAATTGTCAAATTTATCCAAAGAGGGGATTTGATATTAATATGGCTTTTAAATATTTTTATATCTTCGACATTTATACAAACAAAATCTTCGGCTATATACAAACAAATTTCAAGTTTATTGCTAGTATTTAAGATAGAAAGTATGATTTTTTCTCCGATCTAAAAATAATTGTAACATTGTATTTCGATTGTGTAGCATAAATTTTAAGACTCCAAATATCTCATATGTACTTATTTTTTACAATTGTGATATATTCAAATATTATACTTTTAACTAAATTTCAAATAATTTAAAAATAAATATTCAAATATGAATTTAGATATCTTAAAAATCATTTCTTAGGACAGAACAGAAGAAGCATATAATATTAAAATGCAATGCCATTCTAAGGATGAATTAAATACTACTACTATTTAAAAATATAAAAATAGTTGTTTTAATATTACAAACTTGTACATTTTCCGTGTCCGTTTAAAAAAACAAAATTGCATTTCAAAAATCATTTAGTATTATTACGAAAGTCTATGATTGAAATTCTAATTGTATTTGATAAATTTTGATTGTAATATGATCAACATTATAAATATATTCAAAATCTAATAAAGTAAACTTTTTATTATATGAAAATCTAATCAAAATTTTATTACAATTGAATTTTAAGATTTCACAGTATAATAAAAATAAATTTAAATATAACTTGTTTTTCTATTTTTTTAGAAGGGAGGGAAAAGAAATTAGCCTTATACTGGTACAATATTGGAATGAGATTTATTACGACATTTTCTACTGCAAATCATTCTAGAATTAGCATCTTCTTAGTAGGGTTTTAATTTTAGTTAATAAAAAATGTGGTTTTAACTTTAGTTAATAAAAAAAAAAATGAAGAGACACATAGAATCTATTTCTATAAATCTATATATTAAAGGAGTAAATGACTAAATATATGGTAAATGAGTAAATGACGAAATATATGGTACGCACGTACGTAAAAAATAAAAAAGATAAAATTACAAATCCTAATAAATTTTATAACAGAATCCCAAGAGAGCTCTAATTTCATTATAGAGTGAATAATATATTAATTTCGTCATATAATAATTTTAACAAACTAATTTATGTACGATTTAATAAGGTACACATTTATAATCAAATTATATATCCTTCTATAATGTCCTCCTGTGTGCACGAGGTTCTGAAATAGTAGTTTAAAAATATACAAAATATAGTATAATATTGGCCTCGGATAAACTATAGAACTCACCCAGTTTATGAAGAGAAAAAAAGGTCGGCCCATTTAAAAGAAATCGACCCAAAGTCGGGAAAGGAGAAACGGAGAGCAGAGATAAAGAAAGAGAAAAAGGGGGATTACAAGAGAAAGCTAAGGGCCACATCTGATGAATTCGAATACACAATATAATGGGATTACTAGGTGTGGTTTTCTCTTACACTCACAAGGCTTCCATTTCACAATGACAAGGTTTATATTCATCAATCACAGAATGCCATTCTCCTTCACCATGTATATTCTAACCTCACAAAGCTTGATCCAGCCACCAAGATACTTGGTCACCACTCCAAAGAATCATCTCAAGCTAAACTGTCAATATGCTTGGCCACTGCTCCAAGTTTCTAGCTAGCCGCATTTACTTGAAGACTACTCAGACTGCTTGGGGCCTACAAAATATGAAAAAGGATTTGGTTCTTTTTCATGGTGAGGAGAAGCCAAACATAAGCAGCTTTCATTAGTACATTACAGGTACTAAATTTTAACGGACCTGTAATTGCAGTTAATTGACAAACATAGAATCAAATTTAGGATATAAGCATATGGGTATGCTTTTCCTACTTAGGAAGCAAGGTCAATTGTCATGCGCATGAATCTCATATTGGTCTACGGAAGACCGTCTACGATTAAGCAACACAACCATGGAAGTTCAAGAATTGATAACAGAGGTGAAATCCTCAGCCGCCTTCACAGCATTTGTAGTGCTGAATTCACATGCCACATGCGCCTTAAGTGCAGAATACACACAGAACGTCTAGGTCATAGGCTAGTATTGATAATGCACACATAGTTATGGAAGTTACCATCTCCATTAATTTACAATCATGGAGCTTGTTCAGTACAGAAAACCATTTAAATAAACTTAACAGAAATATTGTACACTTTTGATTTACATCAATATGCACGCCAATATCACTGTCACCCTCCCTTTTAGATTGGATACATTTCTATTTTTAAACATTAAAATGACATAAAGTACCCCACATACCATCATCAACTACCTCCCCTCTCTGTACTATCATCCCTAACTTCAAGTCACTATTAGGCAATAAAAAATGTTATTGTTTCACTAAATTCATTATTCTTCTGCTTTATTATCATTTAGCAATGAAATGGATTAGACATTTGCGTAAAAGCCATTATAATTTAT
The DNA here is from genome assembly GCA_014636745.2 of Centella asiatica. Lineage (NCBI taxonomy): Eukaryota > Viridiplantae > Streptophyta > Magnoliopsida > Apiales > Apiaceae > Centella > Centella asiatica. Next base: position 25,456,926 of record CM025784.1, on the reverse strand, counting down.
TATTCTTATGCTTTATGTATCTCTAATTTTGGACCGATGGAGTATATTTTTCAAAATATCATTACCGTTTCACAACTTTAACAGATATTGCACACTTTGTTCACATCAAGTACACACACTTAAGACACACGTTGTACACCTCTCTTGTAACTTGAGTTTAAAGGTTGCTTACACGTTCAATAAAAGATCTCATGCACAACAAAATCCCACAACATTTCACAAGACTTCCTAATGTACATGATACGACAATTACTCCTTAACAACTGCACTTTCTAAGCTGAAAGATCCAAGTAAATTTAGGCAATTTTTAAAAATCTATATATTTCTCTTTTGTGGAGCTGCAGTCAGTGGTCATGACCCAAGGTTGTTTACATTTTTTTCCATATGCCAACTCGATGTGAACTTTGTCTTTTTTGTGCTATACGTAGTATTATGTTAGAGAAAACCTAAAGATCCCAAAACTTGCACTCAAAATGAACAATGGAAATTGTGCTACCGTAAATTGCCATTAGAAACGTAGAATTAAGCCCTATAATTTAATTATATTCAATCAAATAACAAGTACATCCAGTTATGCACTATAACCAGTAATCTAATGGCGATGGGCGAAATCATACTCTAGTACAGTGCAAGGAAGTTTAATAGTTATTAACTGCAACAAATTTCCATCTCTCGAACCTGCCACTGACTTGGACTTGTTTCTATCAATAAGTTCTTCAAAAAGAACGTGATAACCATTTTCTTCAATAGGATACCATGAAAGATCACTTCCACCATATAACTAAACTCAATCAAAAAATACACCAAAATAAATAAAGCCACATGAGAAAAGGGAAGAGAAGCAATACAAATCAAGATTCTATGAGATCTTTTTTCAATACAAAGACCCCCTTCATCCATCTCTACCATATTCTTCGCAAAATCAAAAAGCCTGAGAAATCAACTCCAAAAAAAAACAGGAAAAAAGAAAAAGCGGGAAATGAACGTTGTTATCGAACTTCTAAACTACTATGGAGAATCATGAAAATGTAAGACAATTTATATTCAAACATGTGTTTGATCTTACCTAAAAATTTAAACTAATGGGTCAACAATTCACATTTACAACTGATATGGACGTGTCTCATACATGTGAACCTAACAAATTTTCCTTTTTCACATGTACGTCCCATCATTAGTGCTGTTGCTCCCCTCAAGTGTATATTATCACCCTCAATTGCACCACTTAAGATTTACATAAGCCCCAAACTCCATCCAATGATTCCGCTACCATAGGAAGTCCAAGTTTATTCCGCTTAACATGTTGAGCCTTTGATTACACAAGAGTTCTTGTGATTCAAAGTGAACCACAATGTACCGCAAACTTGGGCTCTAATACCAATTTGTTAGAAAATTATAATGATCACGCACACCGTAGAAAACACAATATGAAAAAATCACTGGGCAACGAAGAAGAAATTTCACCAGTGAAACAAAGAATTATAATGGTGATTCCTACACAAACTCTTGATCTCAATCTCTCTAATTTGTTCTTGAACAAGATTAAAACCCTCTCTCTCGATATTAAATCCTAGGGACCGAAATTTATATAAAAAACAAGATAAAAAACTCAAATCAATCAAAACACTACAAGATCTAGTCAAAATAGGACAGGTAGCCGATTGGGTCGCAACCGAGCCGCCCTCGTTGCTCCCTCTGCCTATTGCGACATGTGACATTTGTCAAAGCCTACGATAGCAACATCGCCCATGCAGGCTCACAGCCTGCGACAGTAGCGTTTTTTTAACAATTTTAAACTAAGATCAAAACAAGTTAATTCTAACATAAACCTTCAACATTAGGGAGCTGCCAAAAAATAATTCGTAAAGTGTGAAGCTTTGAGAAATATTAGACATCGTAAATTTGTGAAGATCATAACTGCTTGCTCAAGTGTTAATTTTCAGGGTAGTGACTTTAAAGCTTTGGTTTACGATCTCATGCCAAATGAGAGTCTAGACAAATGATTACATTCAAGTTTGGAGACAAGTATTGAGCAAGACAAGCAGCATAAACCTAACATTTCTCAAAGACTAAACATTGCCTAGATGTGGCTTGGGCACTCGAGTATCTTCACACAAAGAGTGTGGAACTCCAATCATACATTGTGATCTAAAGCCAAGCAACATTCTAGTTGATGAACGCAAGTCAAAGCAGCTCTATTTATAAGAGGAACTATCGGCTACACAGCTCCGCGTAATTTATTTTTTAGTTTTATCTTACATTATTGCATATTTGTAAGGTATATCATATATTTTTTATTCTGTTAATTGAACATGGTCAGTCGATTTTACGGAGAGTATTTTCTAATGCGGAGTATGGCCTAGGAAGTGAAGTATCAACTAGTGGAGACATGTGTGGTTATGTGATTTTGTTATTGGAGATGATGACAGGAAAAGACCAACTGACCTTAAGTTCCAAGGTGGCCATGATCTTCATGACTTTGCTCGAAAGGCACCGTCCGATCATGCCATGGAAATTGTGGAAATAGTGGCGACGGGATGTTGATGGTGGTGGTAAACATGACCAAAATTTGGGGACGGACAACATTCGTCCAAAAAATAAGGGCATTGGACTAAGAATTTTAGTTTAAATAATATTGAACCGTTTTTTGCCCGACCCATTTCTTGTTTTGTTTTTTCATTTTTACTTCTTAATTTACTTGTATCTACAATATGTGACTTATATTTATAACTATTGTATCATTGTACTTGTATACATTGACATTTATAACTAAATTAACACATTAATAAGGATATTCTATTTATTTATATATGAAATTTAATATTACATTGTAACATTATATACATAAATACATGTAGACATGATAACGGGACGACCTTTATTCCATTACCTAAAATTATTTTTCTTAATTTAATTAATTTATTTTCTCTCTTTTATTTATTTATATTATTCTCTTAAAAAACTTTTAAAATTATTATAAAATATATTTTTTATATAAACCGATCGGAGTTAGAGTTAAATAAAGTGAGATAATAAATCCTATACTTATTCTAATTTTTTAAAATTATTATAAATATATTTTATATATAAACATATCCAAATTAGAGTTAAATAAAATTAGATGATAAATCCTATACCTATTCTAATTCCATATGATTCAAGTTCGATGTTGGACATAATATTAAAATTAGATGATAATATTAATGTTGGACAAAGTCGGGAAAGGAGAAACAGAGGAGACGATAGCAGAGAGCAGAGATAAAGAAAGAGAGATAGGGGGGATCAACGACTAAGGAGTCCATCGGTGATCGTCTGTCGACTTCAACGAGCTCTTTAATTGATCATCGAGTTTCAAAGTATTTGTCTCTCCCTTCCATTCTTTTCTTCAAGCACCAACTGGTATGGCACTGATAAGGGTTTAAGTTTTAGCAAATTTGTGTTTTGTTTGTTTATATATTAATATATGTGTGTGTGTGTGTTTGTTTGTTTGTCAGTTAGATTACACCTTTGTGCTGTTTCATATATACATACGTATGATGGTTATTGGCTTATTATGTATCCATGTGTTCACGGTTAGTATGGAGTTCTCTTTAATTCCGTTTTTTGTTTTTGTTTTTGTTTTTCTAGTTATTTTCTAGAAATTTCAATATTAATGCAGATGGTTTTTCCATTCGTAGGGGAGGGGAGTGGACTAATGATTTCTTGTGGTTCATAGGTAATGATTACTAGTGTGCTGTTTTCTGAGCTGTACGAAATCATTGGTTGATCAAGTCATATTGTTTGATTTCAGTTTGGGATACAGAATTATGTTAGGCACTTCGGCAATATTTCCCCTTCCAGCCCCACCCTCTGATGGGGATCTTGGTACCCTTCCTGCATCTCAAGTGCAGAATGAGGAGATCCAACATATTGAAGAGGAAGCAAAGCAGACCAAGTCGGCTCCGACATCAGTTTCCACTCACACAAAAACAATAGGAATTATCCATCCTCCCCCTGACATACGAAACATCGTCGACAAAACTGCTCATTTTGTGGCAAAGAATGGCGCAGAGTTTGAGAAAAGGATTATTGGTAACAATGCTAGCAATCCTAAGTTCAACTTTCTAACTGCTTCTGACCCATACCATGCCTACTACCAACATCGTCTGTCTGAGCATCGTAACCAGGCCTCCACCTTGCAGCCCCAAGCTTCAGATGCATCTGCTCCTGGGTCAGCTCCTACTGCTTCTGCTGCTGGTGGTAATGAGTCAGAGGCAAAGCCAGATGCGTCAGCCCAATTTAGACCTGTTCATAAAGTCCTTGAACCTCCTGAGGCAGAGCAGTACACTGTCCGTCTTCCAGAGGGGATTACAGGTGAGGAATTATATATAATTAAGCTCGCGGCACAGTTTGTGGCTAGGAACGGGAAATCATTTTTGTCAGGTCTGACAAGTAGAGAGATGAACAATCCACAATTTCATTTCCTTAAGCCCCCACACACAGTATGTTCATGTTTTTTACATCACTAGCTGATGCATATTCGAAAGTGTTGATGCCTCCTAAGGGTTTGGGGGATAAACTGCAGAATAGTGTTACCAGCATGACTACTATACTTGAACGTTGCCTTCACAGGTTGGAGTGGGGACGGTCCCAGGAGCAGGCAAGGCAAAAAGCTGAGGATGAGATAGAACAAGAAAGGTTGCAAATGGCCATGATTGATTGGCATGATTTTGTTGTTGTTGAATTGATAAACTTTGCCGATGATGAGGATGAGGATTTACCGCCACCGATGACTCTTGAGGAAGTTACAAGGAGGAGCAAAATGTCAACTGTGGTGGAAGAAGAGGTGGTTGAACCTGGAAAGGAAGTTGAAATGGATATGGATGAAGAAGAGGTGCAGCTTGTTGAAGAAGGTATGAGGGCTGCTATTCTTGAAGAGAATGGTGGAGATAAGCTGACTGAAGCCAAACCAATTCCAGATGAACAGGAACCCGCAATGAGAACTGTGAAGAACTGGAAGAGGCCTGAGGAGAGGATTTCCACAGAAAGAGACCCAACTAAATATGTCGTCTCCCCAATCACCGGCGAGCTAATTCTAATAAATGAGATGTCTGAACATATAAGAATTTCACTCATTGATCCCAAATACAAGGAGCAAAAGGAGAGAATGTTTGCCAAGATTCGTGAAACAACTCTTGCTCAGGATGATGAAATATCCAGAAACATTGTGGGACTTGCACGGACACGTCCTGACATCTTTGGCACAACTGAGGAAGAAGTTTCTAATGCAGTCAAGGCAGAGATTGAGAAAAAGAAAGATGAGCAACCAAACCAGGTAATATGGGATGGTCACACAGGGAGCATTGGAACGACTGCAACTCAGGCAATGTCACAAAATACAAATGGAGAGGATCTCAATGATGCTGCCAGCAATGAGGCAAGAAACCTTCCTGGTCCTGCTGCTCCTCCTCCTAGACCTGGTCTTCCATCCATTCGCCCACTTCCTCCACCACCTGGCCTGGCCCTTAATCTTCCTCGTATGCCTCCAAGTACTGTCCAGTATTTAGCTCCAACCGGTAGTGTGGGCCTTGCACCACCTCCACCGCGACCACCAGTTGGCACATTGATGTCAACAATTCGGCCTCCACCTCCTCCAATGCAAATGAATTATCAGCAAACAATCATGGTAAATCTACCACCTCCAATGCCTCCATCAATTTCTGTGAACCCACCAAGTATTCCGGTTCCCCCACTACCTGGATCTCAAGTTACACCTCTAGCTGCCCCACGACCTTATGCTCCCAGTCCCATGTCCCAACATGGGATGCATATGGTTCCTTCACCGCCTATGCCTCAAGGGATTCCTCCGCCACCTCTGCCTGAAGAAGCTCCCCCGCCACTTCCAGAGGAGCCTGAGCCAAAGAGACAAAGGCTTGATGATTCGATACTTATGCCTGAAGACCAGTTCCTGGATCAACATCAGGTATGGAGCATCTGGTGTTGGTTGCTTGTTTTACTTGTGGATTAATTTTTGCATTTTGTAAGGTTTTGTTGCTATATTTGTTAGCCAACTGGTCCAATGGGTTGATGCATCTCATGTTTTCTTTTTCTCCTGCTTCAGGGACCTGTACGCATCTCCGTGTCTGTGCCTAATGTTGACGAAGGAAACCTCAAAGGGCAACTATTGGAGATTACGGTACAATCACTGTCTGAAACGGTTAGCAGTTTGAAAGAGAAAATTGCTGGAGAGATCCAGCTCCCATCCAACAAACAGAAACTTAGTGGAAAAGCTGGTTTCCTTAAGGACAACTTATCTCTTGCCTATTACAATGTTGCTGGAGGGGAAACACTTTCTCTTTCTTTGAGAGAATGTGGTGGTAGGAAGCGATAAGATATTTCCAAAAACAAGGTTATATATTTCAAATATTGGAAACTAATTGTCTACTCAAGAACTCTACAAGAACTTGTGGCATCTTCAAATTTTTGTTGAGGTTACTATTCTAAGAGATTAAATTGTTGCGCTGTGTAATTTTTTAAGTAGTTCAGATTAAGTATTTGCTGTGTTTAACTCTCTGGAACTTATCATCATTGTCTTTTATTGCTGTTGGTATCTGCCTTAGATTTGTTTCCTTGGTTGTGGTATAGCAGCTGGAGACTGGCTTCTACATTTACTGATTTACCATTTTATATTAAGATCTTTTCTTTGGTTTAAATGATGAAAGGAGTGTTAAAATATTTATTGCAGGTTATTTATGGAATATATTTCTCCTGTCTTCCCAGTGTCATGGTAGCCTGGGCTCTGCCTCCCGATGGGAAGGTGGCAACTGTACACAGCAGTTGCTATTCATATATCTAGCAACAGTACCACTATGGGTTTGCCATCAGGAACAACATTGGTTTCTTCGTCCCTGTGGTTCCAATTATTTCCCGGGTCTACTTTCAATTCTGTTGCTATTGATTTACTATTTTCCTCAGTCATTGTTGATTTGTTAGTTACTACAAGGTTTCCATTGCGGGGTATTTGTGGAATTTAGATCTACCATGTCTCATCGGGGTTTCCTTTCCAGTAAAGCATTGGACCTTAACCCCTTGGGAAAGGGAAACAAAACTCTGGTATTGCTATTGATAGATCTAGCAATTGTACAAGATTTGCTTTTGCTTCTGGGATTAATTCCTTCTTGAATCTTGCTTGTGGTTTTTCGGGGAAAGCTTAACCACATCCTTTGTTGTTAATTGTAGCACCGTTCACCGGAAGGTTTCTTAGTCGTTCTTTCTGTAACCAAATTGTCTATTCTTTCCACAGTACTGATGTCTTTTAAATGTCTCAAAAAAGTGTTAAAAAGTAAAATGCGATATTTTTAAGGTTGAGAACGGTTGTTTTCCACCCATGGAGATTTACTGAAACTTTTATGATGTAATAAGTAATTCAGGCTTATCTAGTTGATTATTCCTGATTCTTATTACATACGGTTTCAACCTTCTGCTTCCCGGCTTCCCGGTTCCAACAGATTAGAATAGAACATTAGGAAACTAGGTGAGCTTCGCAAGTTGCATTATAAATTTTTCATGTAAAAATAATAATGTTTAGGTTCTTGAAAACAACTTATTATTCTTCTAAAATATGTTATGTAGGCGAGCATATCTTCTTGTAATTTGTGTTCTGCTTGTGTTCGTATCCTTAATGTATGAAGGGAGATCTGGTTGCTGTGGAAGGGCTAGCATAAAGCATTTGACATGGATTTACTTGTCAATTTCACATTCAATCATCTCATTTTGTATCTCATCTTTGGTTTCTTTTACACGTGATGCCATGTGATTTTTATTATCTCCGAAAAGAGAAAAAAAAAGACAACTGGTACCATATGTACATGTAGATATTGTAAAATTGTTGAAATTATCTTATTTCATTTTGAACTTGTGATCCGCCTAAGATTGTAATGAATGGAGGAAGATCAGGTTTCACTTAAAACTAACGGTGACATCATCACAAACAAACTTGTATACTCACAAACAATTGTTTCTACTGCATGCTCAATATAAAACCTTGCAAAACATCATACCAGTGGACAAATATATTGAGAATCCAAGAACATAAAGCATACACGCTAATCCTCTGCTAAGAGCTAACTTGATGTGTTTGACATATCTTGCTGCGTTCAAGCCTCCACATTCTTGGTCTCTTCATTTAAGATAAAAACTGAAATCGGGTTGTAACCAAAAAAATAAAGATAAAAAAACTACGTCAAGTTTCAATTTATAAAAATAAATGTCGGGTACAAGAGTTGAATTACTATTTATTACCTTAAGAATTCTTTGGAGTGATTGTAGCTGAAGGATTACGGATTTTATGTTCATTCGATCTTGTGCCAACTCTATCGAGCAGCCAACACCAATCTTGACAGTTGAGACCATGCACTGTAATATTTGGCTTTGTGATGGATCTGACTCTTCTCCGGTACTGGATACAAGGATCGGATCCAGAACATTCATCGCATCATCACTATCCAAAGACATTTTAGCAAAGGTGTGAAGTGTGAGACTTTCTTCAAACAAAGGGTCTGTAGGTCTTTTCCCTGTCATCATCTCCAATAATATGATTCCAAAGCCGTACACATCTCCCATGGCTGATACCTCACTTCCCATGCCATACTCTGTCATTTAACAAAAGATATATCTCATACTTTAAAACCCAAGGACTAAATGCATGTTTCAATCAAGATTAACAAAAATGCAATCTAATATTGATGATACTAGGAGTTGGTGCAAGGGGGTCAACTGCATGTTATATTTGTAAGTCATAATTACCCATATAGTACTAAAGACTAATATATAGATTTGAAAGCACTGTCAGTAAATATAAAGTTATACTAATGCTCAACTGGTAAATTATGTATTTTTTTCTAGTTGGATATACTAGATATTTCATTTTGAAAGTGAAAAATGACAACGAAAACTATGAAGTCAGCTATAGATACACGTGTTATGTATTATATGATTCAAGCTATAAGATTCTCCAATTTCAAGGTGCTGATTGCAAACTCATAAAAGAAGACAAATAAGAAGAGAACTTATAAAACCATCTATAGATATGTAACATGTCAAAGGTGGTCGAAATTTGATAGTAATACACATATCTAGTAACATTTGATTTACCTGGAGCCACATATCCAATAGTTCCTCTTACTTCACTCAAATTACTTTGAACTGCATCTGCAAGATTAGGAAGCAAAAGTTTTGCTAGCCCAAAATCTCCGACATGAGCTACCATGTCCTCATCAAGAAGAATGTTGCTTGGCTTTAGATCGCAATGTACAATGCAATTTTCACATTGGTAGTGAAGATAATCAAGTGCACAAGCCACATCAATCGCAATGTTAATCCTTTGAAGAATATTTAGTCTCAAAAGTTCTCTTTGCCCAATTTCTGCTTTTTGACTTGAATGCAACCAATGTTCTAGACTCCCGTTAGGCATGTAGTTATATACCAAGGCTTTGAAGGCATTACCGCTATAATCTAAGCTAGAGCATGCAGATACGATACTTATAAGATTCCGGTGTCTAACATTTCTCAAGGCTTCACATTCCGCCATAAAACTGTTAGAAGCTCCCCGAAATTGAAGGTTCAGAACCTTGACAGCAACAACCTTGTCATCCACATCAAAAGTGCCCTTGTAAACAGAACCAAAAGCCCCGCTACCAATCAGATTTTCCACAGAAAACCCATTAGTTGCTTTGAGGAGCATTTCATAAGACACTCGTAAAATTGATCCCTTCAATAGTTCTCCTGATGTTTTTGTTTTTCTTGTTTTTTTATGACAACAAAACAAGAACAACAACATCATAGTTATACATAACACTGAGCATAAAATGGATATCAGGATTACTAATGTACGAGACAATCCTTGCCTTCTCTTTGTTTTTTCATCTGGACAGCGGGGTAACTGAAGTTCAGGAATTCCTCCGAGTAACTTCTTGTTTCCAACAACTGATATCGCACTTAAGTTTGCGAAGACATCACCTGTGGGTACCTTACCCTCAAAATTGTTAAAAGATAAATTTAGCCGCTCCATAGACAATGTCTCAAAAAACATCGGAATCTGTCCGGATAAATTGTTGCTAGAAAGATCAAGAATCCGGATACCTTTTAGAAAGCTAAATGATGAGGGTGTGGAACCCTGAAAATTATTTTCATGAATGAATAGTTTTTCTAGACTACTGCAGCTACCAAGACTACTTGGAATATCACCAGATAAATCATTCTTAGACAAATCCAAGGTCCCCAAGTTTTTAAGGTTTCCAATATTCGGTGATAGAGTCCCATGCAAATGGTTTCGGGATAAATCTAGTGCAATTGATAGCGATGAAAGCCTAAAAAGTTGTGTAGGAATGGGGCCACTGAGATTATTTTGAGAAAGTCTCAAGTCTACCAAATTTTGTAAGTTTTCCAGACTTGTGGGAATGATTCCCTCTAATCTGTTTTTTCTTATATAGAGTTGATTTAGCAGCGATAAATTTCCGATAGAATCTGGAATTGTACCTGAGAAGTTATTTTCCGAAAGTTCCAATCGCTGCAAATTTTGAAGATTGCCTATAGTTGATGGTATTTTGCCAATAAATTGATTACCACCTAACAGCAAGTTTTGTAGTTGGACAAGATTAGTAATCGATGAAGGGAGCCTTCCATATATTTGGTTCAGAACAATATTTGTAAAAGTGATTTTGGAGAGGTTGCCCACAGAATCTGGGAGAGACCCTCTAAATTTGTTCTGGCTTAGTTCCAAAATATTGAAATTGCTGCAGTTGGTTAAAGAATCAATGAAATTCATCTCATCAACTTCCCCACTTCCCAAATCATTTTGTCCCATAGCTATCGCATATAGGTTCTCCATACGCCCAAAGTCGATTGCTATTTTGCCCTCAAAATTGTTACGATTAAAATCAAGTGTCACCAGATCTGAAGAATTGGAGAGTGAAGGGGGAAGGGTTCCAGTGAACTGATTATTTGATAATTGAAGGGTTTGAAGTTGTGGGAGCATGAGACCTATGTTCTTGGGAAGACTACCATGTAGTTCATTTACAGATACAGAGAAAAGATTAAGCAAGGAAAGATTATAAACTGAAAGAGGTATCAGACCTGACAAGTTATTAATACCCAATGCGAGTTTCCTTAGGTTTTTCAACTGCCCAATAGAATACGGAATTCGTCCCCTAAACAGATTGTAAGACATGGATAAAACTTGCAGAGACGTAAGATTTCCTAGGAAATATGGAATATGTCCTTCAAGATTGTTCTTGTGAATGCCCAAAAAGGTGAGGCTTGACAATGCACTCAACTCCTGCGGAACTTTTGCAACTAAGTTATTGAAGCCAAGTTCAAGGCTTATGAGGTGGAAGCAGCTGGATATGTTGGCTGGTATTTCTCCTACAAAGCTGTTATTATTCAGTATAAGCATTTGCAACCTGAATAAAAAACCAACCTGAGAAGGAATTTGACTGTTGAAAGTGTTGTTTTGCAGGTCTAGAACCCGAAGGAAGCTGAGATTTCCAACGGAGGGGGACAATGTACCTACCAAGCCTTTGGAACTTAAATCTAGTCTGGTGACTCTTTGGCGGCGACGCCCACATGTAACACCTTCCCACATGCAGAAATGGGCAGAATCATTCCAGGTGATGAGAGCTTCCCTGCTCATGGAAAGTTGCGAAACCGAATGCTTGAAGTCTACAGTGACAGTCGATCAGTTTCATTTCCACCTATTAATTTTGCTGTGTGGATCCTGCAGCTGAAACTAAGCAATCCTACGATTAAGAACCGATATAAAATGCAGCAGGCCATAATGGAAATAAGGAAGTTACATTTGCCGCGTTTATTTGGTTTTTGATTGAGCTCGATACATGAATTCGACTACTCTCATAGTTATATATACACACACACACACACAGAGTCACTTAAGTATATATAAGGTAAGAAAGTAACACATCCTAATATCCTATAATTGTCGGGGTAAACTCCTATATCCAGAAAAGGGTTGACCAAAGGTTATGACAAAAGTACTTGACTTGGGGGTCAACACACACAATCACCCAGGTTTTTAGCTCTCTCATCATAAGTTTATTCCACTAAGGGCATTGGTTTTATTCGGGGCTCTTTTTAAGCAGCTTTTAATCAGAAATATTACTTTAATAGACTAGAAGTCCTTTATATCTATCTATAATTTATATATATGATTTCAGCAAGATCGTTCGACAAAATAGTCAATTGGATATATAACTCTGACATATTCAATAACAATTAATATAATAGAACAATCAGATATAAATTACACAATCTCTTACCAAAATAAACCTAATCATAATCAAAATTAAAACTGCAATTATACTTAATTATACAATTAATATTTATTTAAGCAATTAAAATCAAATAATAATTACATATAACATAACCAACTAGGTATATAGTTCAATTTATTCGCTCAGTTGACTCACCCTAACTCAACTAAATAAATATCAATCAATATAATAATTATTAGTTTTTATTTAAAAATTCAATCCGGATTAGAATTACAATTATATGTCGAGATCATCTTTTACCAAAATAAATCTAATCTGAGTCAAACACGAAATCATATTTACACGTAATTATACAATCAATATTGATTTAAACGATTATAATCCAATAATATTTACATATAACATAATCAAACAATGACACAATGACTTAATTATTATGATTTAAGTTATATAAAAGATATATAAAATTACTAATCAATTAATGATTAGAAAACATAGTTAAGCAACCATTTATTCATTATAATTAAATTATATATCATAACAAAATAATTTTAATAAAATTAATGATGGTGCATGGGTTCTTATTGCTAGCTACTTATAATCTGAAAAAAAAAAATTAAAAAACCAAAATTTGAACTAATAACATATTAAAAGTTGGAAGTAGCTCTCAAACGGAGCCTAATGGCGTGTTGAACAATTACGGGTGTCATGCCAATTAATTATGCAGTAAATTATTAATATTGATTAGACTTTCGCTAAAAAATAGGTCTGAGTCATTGTCATTGCCGCCCAGATTTAAAATCTAAAGAAAACAAATTGAGATGAAAGAAAGCTAAATGAGGTGGACGTGGAGGTTTAAATTTGGATGAATGTCTCACATAATTAAAATTATAATTCTAATGCCAGGTGGAAAGTTTAATACTCCCGCCGTCTCCTTTTTTCATATTATAAAAGTTTTCGCAGATATTAAAAAATTATAAATTAATATGTAAACTTTAAGTAACATATTAAAATAATTATACATGATTTTTTTTAAATTATGTGGTGAATAAAAGAACGTAAACAAATCAAATACAAACAAATATAAATTCAGATTCTATTTTAATTAAATTTTTGATATTTGAATTTGAGTAATAGATCGAATATTATTTTTAATGCTCAGATTTCACCTTAGTTGAATTTAAGTTACTCACGAACTACTCGCGAGTATTATATTTGATAAATTTTACAAAATATAAATTATATTTTATAAGTTTTCATACTTTATAACATATTTTAAATATGTAATAATCATTTTAGTTACAAACCTCACTCCTAAAATAATTTATACAACATATATTATACTTAAATAAATTATTAAGATTCTACTCCTTTGATTTATAGAAATTTAATTAAAATATCAAGTTTGGTTCGTTTTTATAAGAAATTTGAGTCGATTAATTTTTCAATCGAGTCTGAGTAAATCCAAAACAGTTTGAATTCTATTAGGACCGTAAATAAATATGAGAGAGAAAAAAAAGTAATGTGCATAATCTAATAATACACATAAATTAGTATTAACGACAATTTAAAAATAAACACATTTAATACTATAAAAAATATTATTAGAAAATGTGAATGACTTATTTAAATATACTAAAATAATTTTTTACAAAACTTATTATATCAAAAGGAAGGAGGGAGTAATAAATAACACTCACTCACCGGCATCACTCTTCAACACCATTGACGACCACGGACCGCTACCATTAACGGCCAAAGGTTGACCATTTGCATCATTGTCATCAGGCACACCACTTTCGTCTTCTTCAAATCCATGTGTGACTAGTAGGAAGAAAATAAGGGTGGTGATGGGTGTTAAAAAATTGGGTTCAAATTAGTATTCGAGACGACTAAACAACAAATAAGAAAAATCCGAGTTACGTGTGAACACGCTTTTCTTAAAACAGTTTAGTCTCCTCACTAGGTGCCAGTTTAGTCTCCTCACTAGGTGCTTCAGAGGATCGTTGGACTACTGTTTTCCAAGATACAACGGATTACTGAAACCGGACTTGACACAAAGTCTTTCTACTAGCGAACAGAAATAAAAAACTGTGATGAACACTTTGAAATTAAGGATGAAAGCCGAAAACTTCTTTTTCAAATTGATGGAATAAGCCTCTATTTATAAGCAGGAGAAACCGTTTAAGCAGGTCACGTTCCCATTAACTCAGATGCAATGTCATGTTCTCAACTGTCGAGTTACAGAGTACGTTCTCAACCATCGAGTATGAACATTGCTGCATCCACTGACCCTGACCCGACATCCTCTAAAATAAAAGAATTAACTCAAAAATAGTAAATAAAAGAATTAACTCCAAAACAATAAAAAGTTGGGTTGATCAAACCCCCAGTTACGGTTCCACAGATCGTACCTGTGCATGAGTCATGCCAAATTAGATTTCGCACCCCTGCACGGGCGTGATAGATGGAGCATAGTTTACCCAATTACTTTGACTTATATAGTGAACACTACTCCTTTCAACTTTCAATGTGAGACTAAAATTCTCATTTGTATATCTTTTATTTCAAGTGAAAAAATTTCCTAACTTAATGAGATAGCGATTCTCATTCAAATTCTCTATCACTTTCTAACAATGGGCGACGGCTACGGTGGTGACAGGTTGAGGAGAGGAGTCCATGAGATCCGTACATTTTCACCCTTTTGTAATTCCACCAATTTCTTAATCAAATACTTGTCAAAATCCTAATTTTAAATAAATCGATTCCAACAGGTCTAAAGCTTTTGATTTCAAAATCGAATTGTGTAATTCTCAATTTGCGAATCGTGGAGGTCATGGCTGAAGATGTAAAAAATATCGCGGATCCCATGGCTTTAGATGGTAGAAATATCGTGGTGGCCATGACCGTAGATGGTGGATAAGAGGTTGCAGGACAGGAAGGAGACCAGTACGTTGGGGAAGAGGTGGCAGGGAGGGTTGAGTTTGGTGGGGTGGGCAGAGGGGTGGCCAACCGGCGATCGGGGGTGCGGAACTCGTGGCGGTTGGGTGACTGGGTTCGGGAAGGTCACTACTATAAAAAAGTTTTTTTAGATTGTAACCAAATTTTATTTTTATTTTTTTGATTTTTATGTATATATTCTCACTTTGTAAAACATTAAGACTTAATTTGAATCATCTGTAACTAGGGGTGACAATTTTCGACACGAGACATAGGAGGGTTTTGGTTGATTTATATGGGTTTGAGTTATAAACAGGTCGACCTGTTTAAAACACGACTAAAATACACGACTAAAATAACCGGTTGACGGGTAAACTCGTCAAAATCCATTTATGACCCATTTAACCCGATTATCAAAACAAAAATATTTAAACATTTTATTAAAATAATCATGTTATATTTTTATTATTTCTTTTAAATTAACTAATTAAGTATACATTATAAATTTTGAATTAGACTAAATGTCATCAATTAGTTATTGATTAGTATATATGAATTTGTGAATCATATTTACTAAGTATATATTGACTTAATATGTTATATATACTTAACATACTTATTTATCATTCTAAAAACAAAACTCACCTTATAATATTAGTTATTGGTTTAATATATATGAAGTAACAGTTTTTTCTATATATACATTAAGTTAATATATGTATCAAACATATAAGATGAGTTTATATTGTAATTAAGACTAGCTTATATAATTTTTAATGAATAAAAACATACTAATATAATAATAACTAATAATTATATATATAATTTATAAATAATATAAATTATTAAATTATTTTTATTGATATTATTTTATATAGATTAATTTATAAATAAATATTTATAACAAACAAAAAGTGATTTTATGTTTAAGAAACTTAAGAAAATATGTTATTTTGCCAAAAGACTCAAAAATATGTAGAATTTGAGTTACATATTTGTAAAAATTTAATTTTAGAGTAATATTAAGTGAATTATTCAAGTAGTAATGTGTAAATGAGTTATTTGGGTTATCTGAGTTTTTCGGGTTATATGAGTTATTCGGGTTATATGAGTTATTCAGGTTATATGAGTTATTCGGGTTATCTGAGTTAGTCGGGTTATCTGGGTTAATCGTGTTATTCGTGTCGTGTCGTGTTACCCGTTTAAAAATTGTGTCGTGTTCGGATTTCAAATTTTGACTCATTTATTAATCGTGTCGTATTCGTGTTATACTTAACCCATTTTGCCTCCCTTATCTGTAACATATCTTAAATTTTTTTAATTAATATATTATACGTTTTTACTTTTTAACCATTTAAGTTATGAGAAATTCTCAATTAAGAAACTATATTATATGTTTTTTTACTTTTTTTTTTTTTTGAACTAGGTTATGAGTAATGTGAGTCTTTTTTTTTGATAGTTTTAAGATTTACACTATTGCAACGGAGAAAATTGAACATTCAACATGATAGTTGAAGAATGTCCTAACTCATGAGTAATGTGAGAGTCGATTTTAAAGAAATTTAGAAACTTCAACATATAAGATCACTGTTAGTCTTGATATTTTCGTTGGAACATATTTATATACATAAATAAACTTAACTTATAAATTAATGAAAGTTTGACATGTTAATAATTTTATTATTATCTTTATTTCTTAATAGATGAGATCAACTATTTTTTTTTATTTTCAAGCATTTTTATAAATTTCTTTTATGAAATAGTTTGTATGCAAAAATTTATTGTTTGTAACAAATAGTCGATTGGGACATATATTACAAATTTAGTAATGTTAAATAAACAAATAAAAGCTGAGTTTACCCATGGTGCAAGTCATTGTGACACGAATTGTAGTTGACCATTACAGTTAAATATCGATAAAATAATATGTTTGAGATCGATAAAAAATATTTATTTAGTGAGATTATTTATTTATCGAAAAATGAATAAAATATTTATTTATCGATAAATTAATATTTATTATCTTAGAGAGAGTTTTTTGATATAAATATATACATCGTATGTGATAATAAAAATCAAAAGTAATATTTGAATCTAGAAAATTTCAAAAGTTTTAGTAAAATTTAATGTTTCTAACAATTAAGTTCATGTACATTGTAAATGAAAACTAGTCTTTTACCTATATTATTTAAATCTAAAAAAACTAAATATTTTTAATGAAAGTTAATTTTCTTAAAAATTAAGTTCATGTTACCTAACAAAAGAAAAGATTTAATTTTACCTATAAAAGTTAGATATTTAAAAGATATATTCAAAATACAATAT
Source organism: Centella asiatica (assembly GCA_014636745.2). Lineage (NCBI taxonomy): Eukaryota > Viridiplantae > Streptophyta > Magnoliopsida > Apiales > Apiaceae > Centella > Centella asiatica. The sequence continues at coordinate 25,439,395 of CM025784.1, read as the reverse complement.
CTTTTTCTCATCATTTGAAAGACATAAAAAAATTAATTTTAACCGATAAAATCAGGAGTGTAATATGTAAGCATAAAAAAGAGAATTTAGTTATTAGTAAAAAAAGATATGCAAGCATGAATGCAACAAAATGTTGATTTGACTATAAATGCATATTTTCAAAGAAATAATTATTAAAAGTGTGTATAAATGGACTGAAAAATTTGATTTATACACTATATATATTAATAAAATTCAGTAATTATTACTTTATATTTTTATTAAATCTTTAAGAATTTTTTAATTATTACATGCATTTAACGAGATTATTACTTTAATTTATTAACTAAAGTCGAGATCAAAAAAAATTATTATATAATTATCGGTTATTACTTTATCGGTTAGTATTTACCTAGGTTTTACTGTAATTGGAATAGCGTGCGGAAACTTGCACCTTTCCGGGTCTTCACTAATAAGATGGTTGAGTCATTTTTTTTAATTTTTTATGGTTGATAATTTAAAATTACGGAATAGTCAAGCATCTGGACTTTGCGTCTGAAAATGGAACAGAAATAATAGTGGAGCGAGTACACAAGTGGAGCGGGTGAAGAATGACTGCAATTGAAAGATTATAGGGGTGAGCAAAAAATCAAAATTATGTAAAATATTGATGAAATTGCACTAATTAAGTTGTACTGTAATTTCGACAAGTATGACAATTTTAAGAGATTGAGAACGATTTTGCGTGCAAACTACATCTATACAAAATCGATAGTACTATAAGAGTTTATTGATGTTATAATTATATATTTATTTATTATTATGCAATTTTGGACACTATTAAATTTGCAAACTGTGCGTGTGAGATTTCGTATTTTTCTTTGCATATTTAGATTTAGAAGTTATGAACTATGATAGAATTATTTGTTCTCTTTACATTTTATACATATGCTTAGATATTTGTCTGTATGTTTGAATTTTTTTTTTATTCTTCACGTCCATGATTATGTTTCAGATCATTAGATAAAAATCTAAAGATAAAGAGAGAAACAAATAATATCACTACTGTATAAACGAAAAGTTTGATAGTAAACATTACACAATTTTCAATATCTTTTTTGGAGAAAAAAGAATAAATTCTCCATCTTTATTTTATACTAACTTTTTTGACACAAAAAAAATGAAGTGCTTTTTAGAAACAAAAAAATATTTCAGAAAATAATATTAATATTTTTTTTAATTATAACATTTTTATATATGCAATTATAGGTATAAATTAATAATTGGCGAGATGACAATAGTAACTCCACTAGTGGCGATGATGGGCATTATTTTTGAATAAAAAATTTGAATAAACAATAACATTCAAGTAAAAATAGTATTAGAAAGAAAATAATACAATGGTCGCCAAAACATGAAAAACATATATCAACAATTATAACTTTTGAGATAACTATCAAATTTTTTTAAATAAAATAAAATATACATGTGCAATAAAATTAAACGAGGGAGTACATTTTGAAGGCTCGAATGGAGGGACGGAGTAACATCTCCCCCATAGGCTCGCCACATCCATATGTTCGCGGTGGAATCATTATAATCATTTTTTAATTAAAAAAATTAAATAATAAGTTATTTGTTAATTTTAAAAAAAATTAAATAATAAATCATTTATCAATTTAAAAAAAATAAAACAGATCATAATATTAAAATAGAATGGTCCAACCAACTTCACCGCAACCCTCCATCCCAAACTATAAATCAAAATATTTTTCATGTCCGACATAGCCGCACAACATCAACTGCATGCCGATTCGCAGTTCCCAAGATTCTCGCCACCGGATCTGAGAAATACTCAACATCCCACTATGAAGAGAGAAAAGAGAGATATAGATCGTACAGCTAGTACTGTAACTCTTCTTGTTTGAATCGTGAGACGGTTCGTGGGTGTTTGTGTGGATACAGTAGAGACGTAGTTCTGTTGGATTGCGTTAAAGATTTGGAGACGATCAACACCTTCACCAAAGCTTCAGATTCGCACAATTAATCGGTAAAATCTTAAACTATCTGTATTAAATTGTTTCGCATAGATCCTCGGGTTTGGGTTTCGTTTTGTTTTATTTTAAATCGTATTTTTCCGCTGCGTTTTAGACCCATCGAAACCCAACAGTTGGAACCGGGTTAGTTCGACCCGACCCGTCGTCTTCTTCACAGGCCTGCTAGGGTTTAGCAGCAGCGGCTGTTGCCGGTGTCGTTTCGACCGGACGACCAACCGCGGCCACTGACACGGCTAGATTCACACACACACACACACACGCATGGATCAGTGGTAACGGCTTCGCCATGGCATTTGCCATAGGCAAACCTACCCCTAGCCACCTTGTCGCGGTCGATAAGTCACCAGAGCAGCAGTTTCGAGGTCGCTGGAGGCGTGATTGCCATGGACGTTGTTTTCCCAGTGAGATGCCGAGAACTTGTAAAAGGGGGGGGGGGGGGGGGGGGGGGGGTTGAATACAAGTTCTCTGAATACTTTTCGAATTACTTGTTCTTTAAGAAATTAAATTTTCTTGCGGAATATAAAGAACAAGAACTCAAATCAATTTATAAACAATTGCTATATTGATTTCACAACTGATTACAAATTCTAACAATCACGACAATGTGATCATCAACTTCTTTTCTATTTTGTATAGGAAAAGATACAAAACATGAAAAACCTATACAACTTCAAATTACAATTCTCTGTAAACCTAATTACAGCTTCTCTAACAACTGAATTACTATTAACTCAGTTCCTCATTCTAAATAAAATTCAGCTTCCTTATTTGAATCAAATACAATATTTCCTTTTTGATTAGGAAGAGATTTCTGGTTAGTTTCCTTTCCAGCTACGTCTTCAATAATATCTTGCTTTACGTGGAAGACAATCTTTATTCAATTCAAACTCTGTATCTTTCAGGAAATAAATCATGATTAGTCCTTGATACTTCATCTTTAGTCTCTGGTGACGTCATCAATTAATCTCTGGTGCTTTTAACCTTAGTCTCCGATGACGTCAGCTTTAGTCTCCGACTCCTTTAGACTTAGTCTCTAATGACGTAAGCCTTAGTCTCTGACAGGCAAAACTAGTCTCTGATAGATAAAAAATCCTTAGTCTCTGACAAGTTTTCCTAGTCTCCGACAAGCCTTTTTGTAAACTCTAACGAACCAAATACCCACTTCGACTTGCTGAAGCTTTGATACTCCATTCTAGCAGTTACTTATAAATAAAGAATAATTGTATCTCTTTACAAATAATAAATGAATTACAAATAAAGAGATAACTACTGGCTACAAAACTTCAGTGTTACTAATTAACACTTTCTATACATTTGTACTCTAAGTAATCTAAAGACAATCATCATCAAATGTTCTAAAACCTAACAGACGTCGGCGAGAGCTTCGGCTCTTGCCGTTCATGGCCTTCCCGACATCATTTCCATCGATTCACGCATGGAAATGATTCCGGGGACTTGCAGAAACTTGTACAAGCAATCGATTTCAAGTTTCAACGACTCAATCGCAAGAAAAATGAGAAAAATCATTCAGGTATTAAAACAAAATTCGGTTGAATAAGGAGACTCGAAATACTCCACCATTTCTCAAATTGTTTGAGGCAAAACGAAGAACTAAACAGCAGGAACAATATTGTATAATCAATTTGAACAAACATGCAAGAAATTGGCCAAAAAATCAGTCGGACAAAACTAGGGTTCATATGGATTTTTAATTTATTTCTTGATTTTTGATTTATTTTTTGTTCAAACTTTTAAAATTAATAACTCACAAACCATAAATGCTATGAACATGTGTCATATATGAAAATGATACAAAAAAAAAATAATCTACACAATGGTATAAACAGAAATAACAATAATTGTAAAAATACAAGAGCAATGTGAATACCTCTTTAAAGCTTTAAGTGAATTAAATGCCCAAAACTTCAATAAATGCAAATCCGAATTTAAATATGTGTTTAGTGAGTTTGTTGAAAGGATTTGACTGAAATGGAGGCTAGGGTTTAGTCAAAATGATATATTTATATTACTTGTAAATCATTTTTGGCCATTGGATTGATTTTTGAAAACTTTACTTGGATTGGAAAGATTTTTCCTTGGATTGAAAATATCTCCTTGTTTTGCCACTTTGAGAAAATGCTGAAATTTGAATTAATAAGTGTTTAATTTAAATTGTTTATTCACTAATTACAATTTTAAATGGTTATACATTGATTTAATGCATAAACCAAAAAGTTTAACCGTATAGGTGACATAAAAATGTGTTTATGAAATTCCTGTCATGATTAACGTCTCGTAAAAATAAGAATATCATGTTCGTTTTGATTTATCGCTAGTGGACGTGCGTGCATCGATTAGCGTGATTGTGCGTATGCTTAATCGTAAAATTTATCGGTTATTGAAAATGAACGAAAAATTAATAAATAACGAATTTAATATTCGTACATTTTATTAGAATTTTTGGTTTCTCACATCATCTTTCTTTGAAAATGTCTTTCCATGCAAGACTAGCAGTGGATCCAATTCGATTAAACGGACTAATGAAGAAATTCAAGATCACATTGAAGTTCAAGAAATTGAACTGAGACAAAGCAAACGAGCAAGAGTGGAAAAATCTTTTGGTGATGATTTTGAGACCTACCTGCTGGAGAATGAGCCATTGACCTATGCGGAGGCAATGAGTTCCATTGAGGGACCTATGTGGCAAGAAGTTGTAAGGAGTGAAATCGATTCCATCTTGCAAAATCACACTTGAGAGTTGGTTGATCTCCTTCCTGGGAATAAACCATTAGAGTCTAAGTGGATCTTCAAAAGGAAAATGAAACCAGATGGTTCCATTGATAAGTACAAGGCAAGACTTGTAATTAAAGGGTATAGGCAACGTGAAGGCTTAGACTACTTTGATACATATTCTCCCGTGACGAGAATAAATTCTATAAGGCTGATTCTTGTTATTGTAGCCTTGAGGAATTTGGAAGTCCATCAAATGGATGTGAAAAAAGTTTTCTTAAATGGAGACTTAGATGAAGAAATCTACATGAAGCAACCCGAGGGCTTTAGAGCTCCAGGGACCGGAAAAAAAGTCTGTAAGCTAGTCAAATCGTTGTATGGTCTTAAACAAGCTCCAAAGAAGTGGCATGAAAAGTTTGACTATGCAATGATCACTAGTGGATTTAAGATCAATGAGAGTGACAAATGCATTTATGCCAAAGAGACTAAAAATGGTTATGTCATTTTATGTTTATATGTAGATGACATATTCATTGTTGGTAGCTCTGACAAGTTGGTCAAGTCTACAAAGGATATGTTGAATTCTAAATTTGACATGAATGATATGGGTCTTGCTGATGTGATCTTAGGAATAAAAATCCTTAGAATCGCAGATGGTATAGGATTAAGCCAGACTCATTATGTGGACAAAATTCTTGATAAGTTTAACAAGGATAATCCATATGTTGCAAGAACGCCATTAGATAGTAATTTCCATTTAACTAAGAATCTTGATGAGGGTGTTTCCCAAATGGAATACTCATGCATTATTGGGAGTTTGATGTATTTAATGAGTTGCACATGTCCCGATCTTGCTTTCGTGGTAAGCAAATTGAGCTCCTACACGAGTAATCCTAGCACTGAGTATTGGATTGCTATAACTAAAGTATTACAATACTTAAGAGATACTCGTGATTATGGATTATATTATACCAGATATCCTGCTGTACTAGAAGGCTATACGGAGGCTAACTGGATATCTGATATAAAGGAATCGAATTGCACTAGTGGTTATGTGTTCACACTAGCTGGAGGTGCAGTGTCGTGGAAGTCAGCTAAGCAGACTGTGATAGCCAGATCTATAATGGAGTCGGAGTTTATTGCTCTGGACAAGTGTGGTGAGGAGATTGAATGGTTATGCCATATCAAAGATATTCCAAACTGGGATAGACCTGTGCCGCTTATCAGCAATCACTTCGACAGTCAATCTATTATTGACAGAGCGCAAAGTACTATGTATAATGGTAAGTCAAGACATATTCATCGTCGACATAATGCCATTCGATAATTAATCTCAACTGGAGTTATCTCAATTGACTATGTTAAGTCAAAAGAAAATATTGCGGATCCGTTAACCAAAACATTGAACAAAAAAGCAGTTGAGAGATTGACTAAAGGAATGAGTGTTACGCCTATGAAATGTTAAAAATTTTATGATGGAAAACCCAACCTAGCTGACTGGAGATCCCAAGATCTAGGTTCAAAGGAACAACCTAATCGTGCGTGTGAGAACCCGAAAATTGTAAATTTGTTTTATAATATGAGATAATATATTTTGTGGCAAATCTTATTTTATGTTATCTTATTTTTGCATGGAGTCTAATTCTTTTGGATATGAATGATAAATTCATATATTTTCAATAAGAATTTTATGATAATGTGGTACTCATGATTATAAGGTTAAATCCTTAAGAAGGTATCAAAAGGGGATTAGCAAATCCCATATAAGATTATTTTGATCAACACGAAAGAGGATGAAGGGATTACGTAGCACTACAACTATGTGTTGGATTAAGAATGGTTTGAGTGGCAAAGTTTTGTGCATGAAGGACAACAATTGCCTATATGTACTTAGCTGTTAAGAAATCATGATGAGCAGCCGTAGTTACCGTCCAAATTAACCAATTATCTTCCTTCAAGCTTAATCATAGTCAACTGTTTTGAACTCTATAAATACACTACCCGGAAGGAAATTTTAACTCTTTTACCAAAATTTCTCTCCTAAGAGTTTCATCAAAATTGTTATCTCTGAAAACTTCCGAGTTTTTCTTTCGGAGAATTTTCTCAGAAAAGCTTTGTTTCCACTTTGAGAACGAAGAGGTAAGAACTTAGTGTTCTATTAAGTTTTCTTTCATGCATAAGATCAAAGATTTATGCTAAGATTAATATTCTTTGCATCATCATGAGACATCATAGTCTGAGTTGTTCATGTTAAAGTCTTCCATCATAGCAGAAGTAAGCTCTAATGTTAATCTCTAATGAGATGTTGTTAATCTCTAATGAGATGTTGTTAATCTCTGATGAGATATTGCTAGTCCCTGACGAGATATTCGTAGTCTCCGATGAGATATTCGTAGTCTCCGATGAGATATTCTGTTAATCTCTGATGATGACGTCATTAGTCCCCGATGGGTTATTTAGTCCCCGATGACGTCAGACTTAGTCCCCGATAGTGTTAAATTAGTCTCCGATGACGTCATTTATTAGTCTCCGATAGAGTTAAATCAGTCTCTGATGACGTCATCTGTGATTTTAATAAAGAAAGACTCCGTAGTCTCTGATGAAAGGATTTTTAGTCTCCGATAGAAGAATTGGTTAGTCCCTGATGGGCAAAACATGTTAGTCTCTGATGGCTAAGGGGATTATTCCCCAATGCACAGTTTGTTATCAAAGTTACAAAACATTATTTTCTTAAAGTTATTTCACAATGTTATCATACTAGATTCAAGTCAGTAAAGTCTAAGGACATCTTATATCTATTTTCTTTCATAAATTATTATCAAGGTATTAAAATATTAAAATATTACTTGTGTAATTTACAGAATCTCTTTATCGCAAGTAAACTGATTTGAATTTTGTGCAAAGGACTGAGGCAAGTATATTTACACTCTTATATTTATTTCAAATTAAAGTAAGTATATCTTCATTATTATGCTTGATAATGCAAGTATATTCTTACTCTGATGTTTATTTCAGTTATGTGCATGATCAATTGATTCGACATGCGTACAAAATTATATCCTTTATATTTCCTTCTGAAACAAAATGCTATGCTTTAATTTCCGCTAGCATGATATGAATGAAATGCATGGGTATAAAGGAGCTTTGATTTATTTGATATTATTCAATCTTATATCTATGCAAATGAATGAGAATGATATGTCCCTTAATTGGGAAATGCCACATGGTTGGCAAGAGGAAAGTAAAGGTGTTGATTTGTTCTTCACCTAACCAAGAGGAATTTTTATGTGACTACGTACGTTCACACAAGAGGGATCATGCGGGCACAATTAGGCCAGCTGTATACTGTATGGTTAGCAGATCCAACGGGTATAGCCCCCGATGGATATTTTTACTCCAAGAAAGTTATGCTTTGTCACTAAGAAGGGCTACACAATTGATTATCATCAGTAACCCTAAAGATTTCTTATGGAATCCAAAGGCATTGATATTGTTTCATCAAGCCTTCCAACAGAATTGAATTTTCTTGAAGTATTTTTCGGCCTTGTTTTTCCTAAATTATCTATATACTTGCTGGGCATAAACCGCTCATTCTTGTTGAATTTTAATGTCTTGCAGGGCAAGAAGTAAAGGCTGAACCCTCTGATAAGGGGAAGGCAAAAATGATTGGTTACTGAAGTTGGCTAGCCTTGTAATGCCAATAAGGAGGGAAGAAAGGAAGATGATCTGGGAAATGATGATTGAAATTATAGTATATAGATAGAATAGCTTCCGCTGTGAATGTACTATTTTGGGTTGTAATAACTCCTTATTACTGTTTCTTTCAGTAATTAATCTTTGAGTGGATGTATGGTTATCTTTTCCTTCTTATGACGAAGCCCTGATCCAGTGAGGGATTGTGGGGTCGTCACAGTGCGACTTAGTATGATCACTGTGGGGGTAACCTCAACTCATTCCTGTCAAGAAATAGTGATAAAAATGGTAATATTAGTACTATGTGCTTTAATGACTACTAAGAGAGTATTGTGTTTACTCTGGATTTAGACAGTCACCTATGTGAGAGAAAAGTGGGGCCGCTTTAAAGAAAAACTTGAAGGCTTAGTCCTTTAGCAACTCTTGCAGAACTAAGGGGGTTTCATGGCCACAATGGACCTAATCATGAGAACAGAACGCCACAGAGATGGTTCCTGTGTACTGTATGTGTGTCTCTTTACTCTAATAGATGGACAGTTCAAAGATATCGTGTCTATTGGACAGCTGGTAAAGCAAGCATACTTTACAAGGAGGAAGTTCAAAGGGTAACACCTACTTTCTCTATGCAGGGATTAGTTGATGAACACTTTATCGTTAAACCTAGACAATATCTCATTCATATGGGGGATTGTTGGAAGTTAAGGAGAATTTGAATGAGAATTGCTCTCTCATTAATTTGGGAAGATTTTCACTTGGAATGAAAGATGTAGAGATGAGTTATATGAAGAGATTTTCACTTTATCTGAGTATCTTTTAATTACTGAAGAGACGGGGCCAGATAATTTTCAGGGAGTTAAGACTTATAAGGAAAAGAGCAATTGGCTTAAAGTAAGGCAATATGAGATGGATTCTTTGAACAAGAATCAAACTTATGAGTTGACTACACTTCCTAAGGGCAAGAGAGCACAATAGAACAAATGGGTGTTTAAGCTCAAGAAAGATGGAGAAAGAATTGTGAAATACAAGGCTCGCCTTGTCATCAAAGGGTTCGCTCAAAAGCAAGGTATTGATTTTGATGAGATTTTTTTTCCAGTTGTTAAGATGACTTCCATCCAAACTATTTTGGGATTAGTAGCTAGTTTGGATCTCGAGCTTGAATAGTTAGATGTGAAGACTACTTTTCTTTATGGTGATTTGAAGGAAGAGATCTACATGAAGTAGTCGGAGAGATTTGAAACAAAGGGGAAAGAGCACTTGGCTTGCAAGTTAAAGAAAAGATTGTACGGCCTGAAGCAAGCACCACGACAGTGGTACAAAAAGTTTGATTCATATATGATGAATCAAGGCTTTAGCCAGACTGTTGCAGATCATTGTGTCTATGTGAGAAATTTTTCAGATGGTAACTTTGTTATTCTCCTCCTATATGTAGACGATATGTTGATTGTTGGGAAAAATGTGAAGATGATTCGCATTCTCAAGGAGGAGTTAACTGAGTCTTTTGACATGAAGGACTTAGGCTTAGCAAAACAAATTTTGGGTATGAAGATTGTTCGTGACAAACAAGTAAAAAAGTTAATGGTTTTCACAATAAGCATACTGTCATGTATACATGATAATAATGCTTAGAGTTTTGTTTGTGCATCTGTACATACTCAGGGTGTTCTATAAACCTAAGTATATGCACACATTTTGCATCTATTGATGATCAACTTAATCATCAGGGGATGAAGTATTAGACATTAGGCAAATCATCAGTTGAAACTTCTAAATGACTTGATAGTGAAGAGGGATGTCTGTTGTTACTCAAAAACACTTAAGTATTTCACACATCAGACATTCCAAACAAAATCAACAAAGCTTCAATGATTAAAACCGTCAGGAGAAAACAATGACAGACGAACCCGTCAGGGGATGACAAAGGCAAATCAAACTATTAGGGGAACGCATCAGGATATGGTAGTGACAAGTCAAACTCATTAGGGGGAACGCGTCAAGGCATGATAGTGACATGCCAACTCGTCAGGGAAACTCATCAGGGTATGACAGTGGCAAGCTAACCCGTCAAGGGGAATACTCAACACTGCATCAGTAGATGCTTTGAGTCTTAACGTCAGGGGATCAAGAAGCACTTGGATAACTCAAGTGAAGGTTGAAGCATTGATCGAGTCTTAAACAGGACTTGTCGTCAAGGGATCCGGAAGCACTAATCAAGTCCACATCAGGGATTGCTATCAGTGGACAGTTATGACTGCATACACTATTCATCAGGTCTTACACGCAAATCAATGAACCTTGTTACAGAAGCAAGAGATATAAACTGGAAAGATATTTCTTGAAGTTTGGGGGTCCAATGACAACTCTCGATCATTAAATGCACGCAGATCAGGGGAAGAAAAAGAAGAAACAAAAGTAACAGCAGTCTGACACATCATTCCTAAAGGACAATGATGTGACATATATGCGACTAAGTTGAAAGAGCAGCACGTCTAAGAATGTGGGTTCAACTACTGATCTTCTATATATGCAAAAGAGTTCTCTTTACATAGGAGAGGGATGAACAACAACGAAAACACATAGAAAATCCAAAAAGGACAACAAAACAAGAAGCCACACAATGAAAACTAGAAGGAAGCTTTGTAATAGATCTATATAGAGATATTAAAAGAAAAGTAGTAGCTAGTGATTGTGAAAAAATGAGTTGTAATCTTATTACAGAGACGTTGTAACTTGTTACAGAAGTTGTAGCTGATTAATCACATTTGTGATTAACCAGATTTCCAGAAAAACCTTAAGTTTTAATACAACTATTTTAACTTGAATGCATGTATATCCGTTTTAAGTTTGTTAAAGTTTTTCTGGTTATTGTAGTTATTTCCATTCGTGCAAAAACTTTTAAAAGATAGAAAAAGTTTGGAGTGTTTGTATTCAACCCCCCTTCTACAAACACTTAAGGCTATTTTATTCTAACACATACATTCAACTATTGCTTGAAAGGTTCAATATGAGTGATGCTAAACCAGTTAGCACACCTTTGGCCGCTCATTTCAAGTTGGATAAATGCATGTGTCGTTCTACCAAAAAAGGAAGAGAAGAGATGGAATTAATTTCTTACTTCTTTGTAGTAGGAAGTTTAATGTATGAAATGGTTTGTACGCGATTAGTTATTGCTTATGCAGTTGGCGTCATAAGCAGATTCTCATCCAATTCTGGAAAAGAACATTGGGAAGTCGTCAAATGGATTCTCAAATATTTGAAGGCTACTTCTAGTTTGTGCTTGAGTTTTGGTGTTTTGAATCCTATCTTGGAAGGATATACTGATGCAGACATGGCAAGCTCCGAAGGTGGAGAGATTGTTGGGAAAGTCCTCCCCACATGACATATAGTTTGCTAGGCCAGTGCTTCAACATGGTAGCTCACCCTAGCAACTCAAGCTACTAGTTCATTCATATGGAATAAGTCATATTTCCATTAAATGAGCTAAAGACTTTGGCAACAAAGTTTTGGCTATAAATAGCCATTCGGGCAAGCATACCAATATACAAAGAAAATACATTTGCTAAACAAGAAGTGAGCAATTGAAGTTCTCTTGGGTTAGCATAAGTTAGAGAGAAGGAGAGAATATTAGTGTGATTATCCATCATTTAGTGAAAAGTGGTAGAAGTTAAATTGAGTGGGTACTCAAATTGAAGGGGTTTTATTTCTCTATTCTAGGTGTTACTTCAAGTTTATTGTGTTAGACTTAAAAAAATTGTTGTATTATTATTTGATGATAGAGGATTTATTCGGAGACCATCATGTGGTTTTTACTTAGGTTTTTCACGTTAAAAATATTGGTGCTCTTCTCTCATTTTAATTTATGCAAATTTAATTTATTAAAAATACGAGCGATTGTTGGACGAAATTACCGATAGTTTTTTCAAAATAATATAAGGCATGCTTGCTTTCTCAAGATGTGCTGTGTTTTCGCACTGAATTAAATACTATAACGAGTATTTTTTTAAGGTGTACCGAGTTTGGTGTACCATATTCTCGCTTTTGTTGGAGCTCACAAAATTGAACACCACCAACGTAGGAGAACATAGAGAAATAGAAAAAAATAATAATAATAAATGAAAAAAGCGTACTGTATAAGATCAGGCTTGACTTCATGGAGTCAACACGTACAATTGAAATTAAGGCCAAGAAATCTTCCTCCGTATATTGTAATTTATATGTTTTGGATAAAGGTGGACCTTTATGATCATTACAAATCGATTCATATATCATTTTGCAATTAATGTGGAGAAGAAAAGTTTCTCAACATATCTCCAAACTTCTTCGTGCATTATCTCTAACAAAATCTCCCTTTATTCTTTTTTTTTTTTCTTTTCTTTTGCTTCTGGAACCTTGTTCGAAGAACAATTTGTTAGATTTATTATGACATTGTGCCATAAATTACAAGCTCTAGGATATGTTCGAATTTTTATACTTCAAATCTTATAATTTGTAAGCACTGATTTATTTCCAACCATGTGAATTTTAATTTTTGTGAATTTTACCTCTTCTAACTATTCATACTTCCGCTAAATTATCTTTTGAAGTTCAAATGTGCACACACTTTGCACTCGTCTAACAGAACACTTTGTTAACTTCAACTTGATTTTGATACCATTTTGTCAAAAATAAAAAATATAGAAGAGGACTAAAGATCGAGTAGTGGAGATAGATATGTAAAGCAATTGTTTCATTTAACTTTTAATTCTCATTTGAACAAAATGTCTCAAATATTTCATAGGCTATAAGAGATGATTCGAGTACTTCTAAAATACATTCTAAAATACATCGAGAGACACTCTATATAACCATATACATGTACATGAATCATGCATGGATATATCCATAGACTCCTACATACATTTATATATACGAATTTAACATGTACTTAGATATCAATTTTTTATGTATTAATTTTTATAAAAAATACTTTTTGGATTTCTATTTTCAAACTTACGAATGTCTAAAGATAGGTGGAGGAAAAATATAAGCTTACATATCCATTGAAAAAGTCCTCCATAGGGGTCAACACAACGTGTACATCATTTCATGCTTATGCTACCAGCCTACCAAGGAATGAAGTAAAAGGAGTTCAGCCAATTGGGCTCTCATTCTTCTATATATGTCATTCTCATTTTGCCCAACTAGCGATTATATTGATTAATGAAAGGTGGAGAATGAATTGACTCATTCGGTCTCCATTTTCTCTCTTATTTCTTCCGCTCTATTCAACCCACAGTGCTCTTATCATTATTGTATATACTCATAATGAATATGAGAACTAGTCTTGTATATATTCAATGGACTAATCGTTCATTGTACTCCCTCCGTTAAAAAATAATAATAATATTTGAAAATAAATTTTGTTTTAAAAAAAAAAGCAATGCATAATTTTTTTATTATAATGTCATGTTTTTTAAAATTTGTCATTATAATATTTTTATATGATCTTTAATTGATCATTCATAACAAATTTAATGTGAAAAACTTATTATTTATACATATAATTTTTAGTTAAATATACAAAATTAAAAATTTGTTTTTGTGAATGTCATATCATAATAATGATAAGAGCACTATGAGTGAACTCCTCCTCCACAGAGGTCAAACACAGTGTCCACTGCACTTCATGCCTAAAACGGCACTCGGGATTTTCTAAGCACAAGCTTTGACTTTTATATCGTACAAGTAGATAATTAATCTGCAAGCAATCAATAGGTAGCACAATGAATTTAGTGAAGTACAACTGATTTCTATGTCAGATTCTCTCCTCATTTTTCCCCAAAAAAATTAGTTATACTTTTTTTTTTTTTTATGATAGGTATGACTGACATAAGATCTACTATTAGATTTAAAAAAGTATAGGTCTTGGGCAATTTAGCAAAGAAAAAACTACTCAAATAAAAAGCAGAATTAAGACAGATACAGATCAAACTAGAGATATTAAGTATAATAGACATTTTGTTTTTGGAGATAATTGCATTTTGATTGAGTTATTGATATAAAGAAAAATAAAGTAAAATAAGGTAGAATTTTTTACTTACTTATTTTGTATCTAAAAAAGGAAGTAAGAAAGAAATTATGATGACCAGCCAAATTGAATCATTTTAATGTGAAATGTAAAGAAAATACTAGAATACTAGTAAGGGGCAGATGTAGTTAAGTGGATCAAGGCAGTGGATTGTGAATTCACCATGCGCAGGTTCAATTCCCGTCGTTTGCCCAAAACTTAATAAACGATTCGCTACAAAAAGATTGTTTTTTAGTGAACGTGTCACAGCTTATTCTTATTTTTCCTTCTTTTTTTTTTTTGGAAGAAAAAAATTCAAGGAAGTTCTTAATAAAATGTTTGACAAGCTTGTTGATTGAGGTGATTTGAAAGGTCATAACGTCGGTAGCACCGTAGCAATTGTTGGCACATTTCACACACTTGATTTGCAGATGACGCAGTTTTGTTTGGGGAGTTATCCGTGGGGGACATTCTCTTCACTAGATCTCCCATACCGAAGAAAAATATAGAGAAAAGTTGCTCAATTCCATGGGGTTTATCAGGAGAGGAAGTGAAAATTTGGTAAGTATTTTTGGTTCTGTTGTGCAGCAATTACCTGTTTCTTAATTTGGTGAGAATCTTACCAATTTCGTCACTCTTGGAACCTAACCTTACCTTTCTTAATTTGTTAAAAGCAGTTCTATCGAATTTACCTTTATATTCTATCATTAATATATAAGAAAGTAAATTTTCTGTAAAACAACTTAACGACTTATATCATGAAAAGAAGTAAGTATAACTAATTTGTTTTGGGGAACAAAAGAAATAAGAGACAAAGGGTCTCCTTGCCTTAAACCTTTTTACTTAAAATTTTTTTGTAGTGGGACAATCATTGACAAGAATAGATACTCGTGCTGAACTTAAACACTCTATGATCTACCTAACAAATCTGTCTATAAACCCCCATACATCTCTATGATGATATTCTTTTGTTTGAAACCAATATAGAGATTATTAATGAGACAAAGTGTTTTTTGACAAGTAAATTTGAAATGAAAGATATAGGTGTAGCTAATATGATTCTTGGCATCAAGTTGATTCAATCAATAGATGGGATAACCATGTCACAATCTCATTATGTAGAGAAATTTATACTTGAGAGATATGGTTATTCGAATTGTAGAATCTCTAGCATTCCATATGATTCCAAAGTAGTCTTGTTCAAAAATGAAACAGGAGAACCTGTGTCTCAGTTAAGGTATTCTCAAATTATTAGGAGTTTACAGTATCTTGCTAATTGC
This sequence comes from Centella asiatica, assembly GCA_014636745.2. NCBI lineage: Eukaryota > Viridiplantae > Streptophyta > Magnoliopsida > Apiales > Apiaceae > Centella > Centella asiatica. Next base: position 25,423,613 of record CM025784.1, on the reverse strand, counting down.
ACTAGTCCAGATATTTCATATGATGTGTCTAGGTTAGCTTGATATACAAGCTGTCCAAACAAGTCTCATTGGAATGCTTTAGATAGAGTTCTTAGATACCTCAACCCTTGGGCTGCATTATGCCAGATTTCCTGGTGTACTACAGGGGTACAACGATGCAAGTTGGATAGCTAAGAATTCTAGTTCCAATGGAGTTACAGGATATGTGTTCACTCTAGGGGTGGAGCAGTATCATGAAAGTCTTGTAAACAAACTTTAATTACTTGGTCCACCTTTGAGGCTGAGTTGTGTGCATTGGATGCCACATGGGCAAAAGCTAAATGGCTACATGGACTGATGTCTATGTTACCTGTTGTGAGTAAGCCTTTTTCAGCAATTGTCATTCATTGTAATAGTCAGACAACTATTGCTAAGATTGGTAGTTCAAAGTTTAATATGAAAACCAAGAGACATATCCAAGTTAGGCTCAAGTCTACAAGGGGTTTAGTGTCTGAGAAGATCATTGCTATTGAGTTTATTGGTACTCAAGATAAGATAAACTTTGCAAGAACATCATAACACTGGACATATATATGGATAATCCAATAACATAAAGCATATACAAACAGATGGCAATCATCAAGCATCCATTCTTGGCCTCTTCTTCTGTGATTAAAAAAATGATCAATTCTTTATTATATGAAAAAATGTGAATACTTAGAATCGAATTGCAACTCATTACCTTTAAGCTTTGGGCACCACCAGGGTAAGATTTCTTTTGACCGACAACAGCTGATTAATTGCAGAATTTATGTCCATCCGATTCTGTGCCAACTCCATCGAGCAGTTAACTCCAATCTTGGCAGTTGAAGCCATGCACTCGAGTATTTGGCTTTGTGATGGAATTGCCTCTTCTCTAGTATTGTTTACAAGGACTGGATCCAGAGCATTCATCACATCATCACTATCCAATGACATTTTAACAAAGGTGTGAAGGGTAAGACTTCCTTCAAACATAGGGTCAGTTGGTCTTTTCCCTGTCACCATCTCCAGCAGTATGATTCCGAAGCTGTATACATCTCCCATAGTTGATACCTCACTTCCCATACCATACTCTTATCATTTAGAAAAGAACATATCATGCTCAAGAATGCCAAGATCATATGTTTCAATCAAGATTAAAAATTTGTAACCAGTATTGCAGGTTCGTTGATATATGGTAGTAGTTATGTGTATGGGATCAATTACATATTAAATATATAGATATGAATGCATGAATTGTATACAATTTTATTGAAGCAACATTCATAAATCGTTTGTTGTTCTACTTGGTTACTTACATACTTTATTAGAAAAATAAGAAAGCTAAAAGGAAGTTGAAAAACGATCTATAAACATGTGTTATTTATAATTCCTATATTTAAGCCTATAAATTCTCCAATCTCAAGGTGTTGATTAATTTTTCATTCATTTCAAATAGTTTTATACATGTCATAAGGTGCTGGTAACTTGATAAAAATTCACACAGCTATCTAGTGACATTTAAATTGTGAGTTTTGTTTACCTGGAGCAGCATATCCAACCGTTCCTCTTAATCCAGTTGAACTGCTTTCAACTACGCCTGTTAAATTGGGAAGCAAAAGTTTGGCAAGCCCAAAATCTCCAACATGAGCTACCATGTTCTCATCGAGAAGAATGTTGCTTGGCTTTACATCACAGTGTATGATACAATTTTCACATTGGTTGTGAAGGTAATCAAGTGCACAAGCCACATCTATTCCAATGTTTATTCTTTGAACAATGTTTAGTCTCTGCAGTTTGGTTTGCCCAATTTGTGCCTCTTGACTTGAATGCAACCAGTGCTCTAGACTCCCGTTGGGCATATAGTTATACACTATTGCTTTGAAGTCGTTACCATTATAATCTATGCTAGAGCATGCCGATATGACATTTATCAGATTCCTGTGTCTGATATTTCTCAAGGATTCACACTCCCTCATAAAACTCTTAGAAGCTCCTCGACATTGAAGGTTCAGTACTTTGATAGCAACAACCTTGTCATCAACATCAAGAGTTCCCTTATAAACAGAACCAAAACCACCACTACCAATCAGATTTTCTACAGAGAACCCATTAGTTGCCTTGAGGAGCATTTCATAAGACACTCTTAAAAATTGTTCATTCAATTCTTGTCCTAATGATTTCTCTTTTCTTGTTTTTTTATGCCAACAAAACGAAAGAAACAACATTATAGTTACACACAACAGTGAGCAAACAATTGATATCACAATTACCAGTGAATGAGACAACCCTTGACTTTTCTTTTGTTTTTTATTGGAGCAACTGTGTAGGTGAAGTCCTAGAATTCCTCCGCATAGCTTCTTGTTTCCAACAACTGAGATTGCACTTAAGTTAGCGAAAACACCCCCAGTTGGTACCTTACCCTCAAAATTGTTAAATGATAAATTTAGGTACTCCATGGAGAAATTCTCAAAAAAAATTGGAATTTGTCCAGATAAGTTGTTGCGAGAAAGATCAAGAGTACGTATGCCTTTTAAGGAACTCAATGATGATGGTATGGAACCTTGAAAGTTATTTTCATGAAGAAATAGATTTTCAAGGGTACTGCAGCTACCAAGACTACTCGGAATATCACCGGATAACTCATTCTTAGACAAATCCATGTAACCCAAATTCTTAAGGTTGCCAACATCTGGTGGCAGAGTTCCATACAAATGGTTATCAGATAAATCAAGTGCAATTGAAAGTGATGGAAGCCTAAACAGTTGCCTAGGAATCAAGCCACTTAGATTATTAGAAGAAAGGCCCAAGGCTATCAAATTTTGTAAGTTTCCGAGGCTTGTGGGAATATTCCCCTCTAATCTGTTTGTCTCCATGTATAGCTCATTCAACAATGATAAATTTCCAACAGAATCTGGAATCCTACCTGAGAATTTATTTCCACCAAGATAAAGCCGTTGCAAACTCCGAAGATTGCCTATGGTGGAAGGAATTGTTCCTGTGAATTTATTAACAGCAAAAGTGGAGTATGCTAATCCAACAAGGTTACCAATTGAAGGAGGAAGTCTTCCATATATTTCATTTAACTGAAATATTAGAGTGTGTAGTTTGGATGAAAGGTTGCCCACAGAATCTGGTAGTGACCCTTTTAATTTATTGTTACTTACTTCCAGATACTCTAAATTACTGCAGTTAGCTAAGGAAGCAATAAAATTCATCTCATCCGCCTCTCCACTTCCTAAATCATTATCGTTCAGACCTATAATACGCAAGTTCTTCATGAGCCGAAAGTCAATTGCTATTTTCCCGTTCAAGTTGATAAAACTTAGATCGAGTGTTGTCAGATCTGAACAATTGGAGAGTGAAAGCGGAAGAGCTCCGGTAAAATGATTATATGATAATTGAAGGAATTGAAGATGTGGGAGCATGAGACCTATATTTGGGGGAAGACTACCATATAGCTCATTCTCAGATACAGACAACAAAGTGAGTGAGGTGAGATTATAAAGTGAAGGAGGTATCACACCTGACAAGTCATTTCCACCCAATCCAAGATGCCGTAGGGCTTTCAACCGCCCAAGAGAACCTGAAATGCTTCCCCCAAACCGATTGTAGGCTGCGGATAAAATTTCCAGAGACGTAAGATTTCCAAGGAAATGTGGGATACGTCCTGTCAACCTGTTACGGTGAATGCTAAGAAAGGTGAGCCTTGACAATGCACTCAACTCTTCTGGAATTTTCCCAACCAACCTGTTGTAACTAACATGAAGGTCTTTGAGGTCGAAGCAGTGGGATATGTTGGCTGGAATTTCTCCAACAAAGCTGTTGCCATTCAGTTTAAGCTCTTGCAACCTGAATAACTTACCAATTTGAGAGGAATTTCACCGATGAAACTGTTGTTCTGCAGGTTCAGAACCCGAAGGAAGCTTAGATTTCCTACTGATGGAGACAATGGACCTGCCAAGCCCTTGGAATCTAAGTCTAATCTGGTGACTCTTTGGTGGTGGCGACGGCCACACGTAACACCTTCCCACGTGCAAAAGTGGGAAGAATCATTCCACGAGATGATAATTTCCCTTCCCACCACCACCACCGAATGCTGCAAAAGGGCGCGCTTGAAGTCCAACAATGCCAGTAGATCAGTTTCATTCCCATCTGTTGATTTTGCTGTTGCATCGATCCTGCAGCAGCTAAAACTAAACAGCTGTGTCATCAACAGAAATAGAATGCAACTGGCCATAATGAAAAAATAAAATTATTTCTAATAGCTCCGTGCTAAAAATTTTGTTTGAGCTTGATACATATACTCGATTATGCCCATACATGTACATATACACCTATATTTATATAAATTGCTCAGTCAATCAAAATTTATGACAAACTCGGGGTCTTGAGCTTAATTTCATGCATCCATGGAATTCCAATACTTTAATGTTAGATTTGAATTGGTCAAGGAGGACTGATGGAGAATGGATTGGGTGAATGAATATGTTGTAGCGGAAGAAAAATGGAAACCGGACTGATGAATGAATTATTCAATTACTTGAGATATACGTCAATTTCAGTTAATGATTTTCTGATATTTATATTAAGCAGGTCGTACTAAACTATAGCGGAGAAACTGTGGTACCGTGGAAAAAGTTGCAATGACGAGCTGGCGCACGAAATTGGGAAAAACTTGCAACTAGTCAGGTCTCCTTTAGTAGTTGCTAGTCAATCGTTCACTTAAATTGACATAAGCACCTCAACTTTTATTGTCTACGCATTTAGTAGGCTATGAGATTAATGTAATTTTATACTCTAAAGTCAGAGATAAATTTTAATTTTTTTATTCAAAATGATAGCATATTAAATTTTAAAATTAATATAATTTATTAAAAAAAGTAATATGCAAATTATATGATAATTAAAAGTTTTTGTTATAAGTATTTAAAATAAAAATAATAATAAATAACTGTTGAATAAGCAATCATTAGTTTCCATATATATCCTTATACCTATTAAAATTCTACCACATGCATATGGTTAAGATCTTTTCTATCTTTAGCAATCAAAAAATAAAAACTAATATACCCTACTTATAATTTAAAATTTAATATGTCATGTATCGCATAAAAATGGTAAACGGATCTCTAAAATCTAACTTTGTAAGGGGAGATAGTACTACTCTCATTCAGGTGTATCAATTATATTATTATGAAATTGTATTGGTCAGAATAGAGAAAACTGGAAGGACGACCGTCCGAACCTTGTCAAATTCAATTCTTCCTATGATTTGGTCTATCATGTTTCTTAGGCCTTAACTTCAATGGAAATTTTCCCGAGAACCCTAACCTCCTATGACCCAATTTAGAGTTTTTCCCTTCCAATTCTTCTTTTGCTGCAATCAATTACGAGATGGTGGGGGGAGAGTGGTCTGATGTGTGAGGGAGATGGTGCACCACCAAACCTCGGTGGTGACGTGGTGGGCTTGGACCTGACGGTGGCAGTGTAGAGGCTTCCTCAAACAACTATTGTGGGAGTAGAGGTGGTCAAAACTCGCCGGCAATGAAGACCGATCGGCTAGTTTGGTCGCTAAAGAGTAAGATGAACGGAGAAAAATGCTCTGGAAACTAGAAATAAAGGGGGTGACCAATATCCGCTTTCTCAGTCCAAAAATCATAGCGACATGGATGAGGTTCAGTTTCTTTCACAGAAAATGATTTCTTCAAAAATATTTTTTATATTTTTGGCTGTTTGTTTAGTAAAAACGTTTTTCGAAATTTTTTTTTTGTTGTTTGTATTGTTTACGGAAAATACAGAAAAATGCAAAAAAAAATTTGATTCCTTTGCATTTTCTTAAATTTTTCTGAAAAGTGACTTATTAATTTCAAAAGGAACAAACGTTTTCGGGAGAAAACGTTTTCAGCCCCTATGTCAAGATCTCTATTTTTGAACTCGTATCTCATATTATATTATTTAGTAGATGAAGTTTTTTCTCGTGTCTTTTTTTGGGCTAATTATTAGCCGGTCTATTGTGAAGTCAAAATATCTTAAAATATTTTATTTTCTACGAGTATATTCTTGTAAGGGTATTTTTGTAGATATAATAACTTATAAATATTAACTTAGAATATTAATTACAAAGTACATTAAAAATATACTAAAAAATAATAACTTACAGAAAAAAATACACTTATGCGAAATTAATTTAAAACACGGAAATTTTAGAGAATTTTGAATTTTTCATTGTACTAGCCCAAGATTTGCCCCTTTTTTATTTCAGCCCAATTTTCACCCTTCCTCTTGAAAATTACAATTAAATTTTTCAATTCTATTTTGTAGTGAAGAGAATCTAACATCAAAGTAGTTGAGACATTGAACAATAGTTTAGGGGTACAATAATTTAATGATTTAACCAATTGAATTGATACCATTTAAGTCGGATTATTATTATTAATATAAATTTATATACTTAAATTTTAGTTTAACCAACAAAAATAAAATAAGTTCTTGCCAAATACAAATTTTAATAAAATTACTTGCAAACAAGTTTGACTTACTTATAAGTCATTGCCAAACTCTCCCAACAAATAGTATATACTAGTATCAGCGTGTGCAAATTCACTAAATAATATATCGTATTATTGTAAATATTATTTTTGAATTATATCCCTCATGTTTAGATATAAAATTTTCAATTATATTAAATAAAGATGGTTCATAAATTTATAATAATATATGTGAGTAGTTATTACTTTTTTATAATTTAGAAGATGAGGAAAGATAAATGGGTTATAAAGTATGAAATAGCCTGAGTAATTAAAGAGAAGTTTTATTGCAGAAAACAAATGCAATTGTATAATCACTAAAATACTGAAATTTATGCACAAACAGCTTGGTAGCTACGGAAAGTGCTGAAAGAGATGTCCTTATCGGATTCTTATTCACATGTTCAAGATAAACCTCGCAAGAATATCATAACACTGGACAGATATGTTGAAAATCCAAAAACATAAAGCATACACACCCAGACATGGTACTCCTCTAAGTGAATATAGCTGGTTCCTTTCCTACCCCAACTCCTGGTCTCTTCTTCTAAGATTGGGAAAAAAAATGAGAAGACCAATTTTTTAATTTATACAAAAAAATGTGATACTGAGAATTGAATTACAACTCATTCTTTAAGCTTTAGGCACCACCTGGTGAGATTTCTTTTGACTGACAACAGCTGATTTATTGCAGAATTTATGTCGAGCAGTTAACTCCAATTGTAGCAGTTGAAACCATGCAATCCAATATTTGGCTTTGTGATGGAATTGCCTCTTCTCTGGTATTGGTTACAAGGGTTGGATCCAGGGCATTCATCACATCATCACTATCCAATGACATTTTAACAAAATTGTGAAGAGTAAGACTTCCTTCAAACATAGGGTCAGTGGGTCTTTTCTCTGTCATCATCTCCAGTAGTATGATTCCAAAGCTCTATACATCTCCCATAGCTGATACCTCACTTCCCATACAATACTCTATCATTTACAAAACAATATATATCTTACTCAAGAATGCCAATATCATATGTTTAATCAAGATTAATATAACTTACGTTGCAGTTTAGTGAATATGATGGTAGTAGTTATGTGTATAAGGATCCATTACATATTAATTATATTTGCAAGCCATTTGTTGCTCCCATGACACTAATATATAGATTTGAATGCACAAGCTGTTTACAGTTTTATTGAGGCAACACTCATAACTTGTTTAGTTGTTCTAGTTGGTTATATACGTACTTTATGAGAAAAAACAAGAAAAGCTGAAGAGAAGTTATAAAACCATCTATAAACAACATAGGCATTATTTACAATTCCGTATGATTTAAGCCTATAAATTCTCCAATCTCAAGAGATTAATTTTTTATTCATTTCACATAGTTTTATACATCATAAGGTGCTGGTAACTTGATTAAAATTCACACAACTATCTAGTGGCATTTAAATTGTGAGATTTGTTTACCTGGGGCAGAATATCCAATTCCAGTCGAACCTACACCTGTTACATTGGGAAGCAAAAATTTGGCAAGCCCAAAATCTCCAACATGAGCTACCATGTTCTCGTTGAGAAGAATGTTGCTAGGCTTTAGATCAGTGTATGATACAATTTTCACATTGGTTGTGTAGGTAATCAAGCGCACAATCCACATCTATGGTAATGTTTATTCTTTGAAGAATGTTTAGTCTCTGCGGTTTGGTTTGCTCAATTTTTGCCTCTTGATTTGAATGCAACCAAAGCTCTAGATTCCCGTTGGGCATATAGTTATACACTGTGAGAAACCAAAATTTTGAAATATAATCTTGAATTAAAATTATTGTTCAATGATTTTAAGTGTAAGTTTACAAGCTTTTCAACATTAGATGAATACCTTACAAAGCTTATATTAACACTAATGCATCTGCCATAAAAGGATTAGTGAATAAAATAAGGATGCAACAAAAGAAGAAAAGAAAAAGAAAGCTTTCAAGAAGCTTTAGAGATGAAATCTTGACACGTTGGGGAATAGATTTTAGTATATATGGATTAAGATGTTTCCCTAATCATACTCACGCCTCCATAATTTCAAACATCTGAAGTTATTGCAAGAGATTCAGATTAAGAAGTTGTGGAATTAAAAGTTGGTTCAAGCTTAGAGATTTAGCACTAAAAAGCTTGCAAACTTGAGGTAATCAATTTATTTTGGTTATGAGTTATATTTATTATGCTTGCATAGTTAAATACTACATATCGGTAGGAGCACAACACAAAAAGGCTTACATAAATTGAGTCTGAAACGAATTTATTATGATTTTTCCAAGTTAATGAACACCTTTAACCACAAGATATTAACGTTTACTGGAAACAGAGTATGAACACCAAGAACATCAACAGGAAACCTAGCTGATACGATTCAAATCCATCGAGTGTAGTCCGTTAAAAACAAAATCTAATGTAGAGAAAGGATTTCTGCACTCGTCCTTGTTCTTTTGCCTCTATCGATTTCAAAATGGGAGACTATACAGTATGTTCATACTGCTGAAGTATTTGAAGAACCTGAACTGAAGCTTCGACCTTTATGACTGCATATTGTGTTTCAGTTCGATTAGTTAGTTGGGATGTGTCTCTGGGAGTCTAAAGGAACGATTCCGTGTGTGAATTGTCGGAAACAGTCAAGAGATGATCGACTAAGACCTGGGCCGAAGCCTCAGTCGAAGAAAATGGAGGTCACTGCTCCGGTGACCCCCAAACCCACTCCATGCAGTTTCTGACCATGACATGAGGTGTAAGGGCATATTTGCCTATGGCCAAGCCCAGGGTGGTACACCCACCTCCGAACTGACGTCGTGGGTAGAGACATCAGAGGATAATTTATTTCCCAGAAGATGTTCTACTTAGCAGAGGATAATTTATTCCTCAGCACATATCTTACTCATCGGAGGATAATTTATCCCTCAGTAAATTTTCCTTGATCAGAGGATATTTCCTTCATCGGCAGATATTCCTTCATCAGAGAATATTTCCTCCATCAGAAGATATTCCGATATTCCTTCATCAGAGGATAATTCCTTCACCAGTAGATATTTCCTCCATCAGTGGATAACTATTTCCTCCATAAGTGGATAACCATTTTCTTGATCGAATGTTAATCATTTTCTTTATTGGAGGATAACCATTTCTTTCATCATTGGATAACCATTCTCTTCATTGGAGGATAACCATTTCCTTCATCGTTGGATAACCATTCTCTTCATCAGAGGATACTAATTTTCTTCCTTGGTGGATATTTCCTTCATCCATGGATAATAACATACACTTTCTTAACTAAAGAAGAATTAATTTCTTAGTTAAGAAAAATTAAATGATGAAATTATTTAATTAAGGAATAATTTTTGATTCAATAATAAATGATTAATAAATCATTTAAGCTAAGATTAACTAAAGAATAATTAATCTAGGACCCCAAGTACCTCACCTGTACATTCCCATGTCATAATTATCATGTTATGTGGATGTACATATTTTACAGAACTGTACTCTCACAAAGACAAGGATAAGTTCTACTAAAGAGCTCAGACAAGTATATATTCATTCTGATATTAATTGCAGTATATATATCCACTCTGATATTTGCTGCAAGTATATATCCATTATGATATTTATTGCAAACATATATCCATTCTGATATTTATTGCAAATATACATTCACTCCTCTTTTATTTCAATAATATGCATGATCCTTGTTTCAGTATGCGTAAGTTATCATGATGTACTTTCTTTAATTGTTTCATATATTTGTGTGTTATGCTTCAATTTCTGCTAGCATAATTATGATTGTACATGTTTGGATATAATTGAGTTTTAAATTATCAATTGTTTCTTGTATATTATATATGTACCACAGTTAAGAATGATTTGCCCCCTATGGGGACATACCACATGGTTGGCAAGAGATGAGGATGGTACTGATTTGTTCAGCCACTTGAACCATAGATATACAGATTCAGACCAATCTGTACTGACTAGGTATATTCACAGGTTAGACCATGTTACTGTAGTTCGGCCGGTTGTAGTGGTATGGTAGAAGATCCAAAGTGTATGTGCCCCCTGCGGATAAGTTCAGTAAAAGATTACAGGCTTAGTCTTATCTTTACTTAAGGAGGTTTAAGTCTCGAATATCATCAAAGGCCCTCAAAGTTATTCTTCAATCTTCTCGAGGTCGCGATATTGATTCCATCGGACCTCACAAATAGTTATGAACCATTTTTAGCGTTCAAGCCTACCCTATATGTTTATATACTTGTTAAGCGTAAATCACTCATTCTTGTTGAATTTATTATTTTACAGGTTATGGCATGAAGGTCAAGCTATCAAATAAAGGCAAGACAAAGATTTATGAGCATTAAATCTCTGGTAGCCATGTTGTGGGTAGTCTATTAAAGGAGAAAGAGCAGCGAGTCCAAGAGCTTAGTCTAGTATGTAACGTGCCTATGTGCACAATACTTTCCGCTATGAGATTTAAACTCTGATTTTGTAACAACCGAGACAACTATGTCGTTGATTTACATTTTTAATGAATGGATGTTGTTTATCTGTTTTTCCGCTTATTGACGACACTCTTGTCCGGTATGGGATTTTGGGGTTGTCACATACACTATGGCTTTGAAGTCATCACCATTAAAGTGTATGCTAGAGCATGCCGATATGATATTTATTAGATTCTGGTGTCTGATATTTCCCAAAGCTTCGCATTCTGTCATAAAACTCTTAGAAGCTCCTCGAGATTGAATGTTTAGTACTTTGACAGCAACAACCTTTTCACCCACATCAAGAGTTCCCTTGTAAATAGAACCAGAACCACCACCACCAATCAGATTTTCTACAGAGAATCCATTAGTTGCTTTGAGGAGCATTTCATAAGGCACTCATAAAATTGGTTCCGTCGATGGTTCTGCCAATTTCTTTTCTTATTTTCTTATGCCAAACAAGAAAAACAGCATATAGTTACAGAGAACAATGAGCATATAATGGATATCACAATTACGAGTGCATGAGGCAGTCCTTGCCTTTCTTTTGGCTTTTCGGTAGGGCAGTTGTGTAATTGAATTTGAGGTATTCTGCCACAAAGCTTTTTGTTTCCATCAAGTGATATTGCACTTTGGTTTGCAAAAACACCTCTCAGTGGCACATTACCATCAAAATTGTTAAAGGATAAATTCAGGTAATCCACGGAGGGTTTCTCAAAAAATATTGGAATTCGTCCTGATAAGTTGTTCTGAGAAAGATCAAGAGTTTGTATACCTTGTAGGAAACTCCATGATGATGGTAAGTGACCATGAAAATTATTTTCCTGAAGGAACAGATTTTCAAGGCTACTGCAGCTACCGAGACTACTTGGAATATCACCAGATAAGTGGTTCTTAGCCAAATCCAAGGTCCCCAAGTTCTTGAGCTGACCAACATCTGATGGCAGATACCCAACCAAATGGTACCCTGATAAATTTAGTGAAATTGATAAAGTTGAAAGCCTAAACAGTTGTTTAGGATGGGGCCACTAAGGTTATTTTGAGATAAATCTATATCTAACAAACTTTTTAAGTTTTTGAGGCTTGTGGGTATGATCCCTTCTAACCTGTTTGCTTCCATGTAGTGGTTATTCAACGAAGATAAATTTCCAACAGAACTTGGAATTGTGCCTGAGAATTTATTTTGCCCAAGATTTAGCTTTTGCAAACTCCAAAGATTGCCTATGATCGAAGGAATTGTATCTGTAAATTGATTAACAGCTAAACTGAGGGTTCCTAGTTCAACAAGATTACCTATTGAAGGAGGGAATCTTCCATATATTTGATTTAATTGAAAATTTATAGTATGTACTTTAGATGACAGGTTGCCCAAAGAATTTGGTAGTGACCCTTGCAATTTGTTGTTACTTGTATCCAAAAACCTTAAATTACTGCAGTTGGTTAACGAACCAATGAAATTCATTTCATCAACTTCTCCACTTCCTAATCATTATCGTACAAAAGTACAATACCTAAGCTGTTCATGAGCCCAAAGTCAATTGCTACTTTCCCCTTAAAACTGGTATTTCCTATGTCAGGTGTTGCGAGATCAGAACAATTGGAGAGTGAACGCGGAAGGATTCCAGTGAACTGATTGTTTGATAATTGAAGGTATTGAAGACATGGGAACATGAGACCTATGTTGGGGAAAAGACTACCATGCAGTTGATTTCCACCTAAAGACAAAACAATGAGCGAGGAAAGATTATAAAGCGAATGAGGTATTGCACCTGACAAGTTATTGCCACCCAATGCAAGCACCTTCATGTTTTTCCACCGCCCAATAGAAAATGGAATGCTTCCCTCAAGCAGATTGTAAGCTGCTGATAGAACCTCCAGTGATGTAAGGTTTAGAAGAAAAAGTGGGATACCTCCTGTGAAATTGTTGTCGAAAATGCCAAGAGTGGCGAGGTTTGACAAAGCACTGAACTGTTCTGGAATTTTACCAACTAAATTATTGTAACCAAGACGAAGGTCTGTGAGGTGGAAGCAGTTGGATATGTTGGCTGGGATTTCTCCAACAAAGCTATTATTATCCAGTTTAAGTTCTTGCAACCTGAATAATCGACCTATTTGAGAAGGAATTTGACCGTTGAGACTGTTGTTTCTCAGGTCTAGAACACGAAGGAAGCTAAGATTTCCGATTGAGGGAGACACTGTACCTGTCAAGCCTTTGGAACGTAAATCTAGTCTGGTGACTCTTTGGCGGTGGAGATGACTGCATGTGACACCCTCCCATGTGCAAAAGTGCGCAGAATTATTCCAAGTGATGAGAGTTTCCCTGCCCACGGAGTGTTGGGAAATGGTACGTTTCAAGTCTAACAGCGCCAGTCGATCAGTTTCATTTCCACATATTAGTTTTGCTGCGCTCATCTCACAGCTGAAACTACACAATTGTGTCATGAAGATCAGATATAAATTGCAACTGACCATAATGGAAGAAGCGAAGTTATATTTCATTGGTTTGTTTTGTTTAGTTTTCTATTGAACTCAACACACGAACTGGGCTATTCTCATAATTATATAACTCTCTCCCTCGGTCCCATTTTCAACCCTTTGCACAATTATTAAATTACGATTAAAATGTCTATTTTGTCGTTTGAAATGAGCGTATAAATAAGATGGTCAAATTTTTTATAAAAGGAAAGACATTCAAAAAAAAGAAAAGTGTTCTAGATAGATCGGTAGAAGTGATTATATGTATGGCTGCAAACGGACTTAAATTCATGTTAAGATTCCTATCCACGACAAAGGGTCTGGGTCTTGGACTTAGGGTCGATTGCTCAAGAAATATTACTGTCAACGTCTATGCACATTGACTTGTGCCAACATGTATGCACATTGACTTGGGGTCAACACGTACCTATGCACATTGACTTGAGTTCAACGCATATGGTCGTCGATTGTTTCTCTTGCAGCCATGTAAAGAACATGCATTCGCTCTGGCCTACAATTCAGCTCATTATTCTTTCCATACCTGAGTTGGAAGGCAAAAACAAAATAGATAAAATCTCAAAATTTAATAAGTTCATAGATTTTATTTGATCAAGATAAAAATTCAAGATTTAAACCACCTTCATATATATAGGAACAACTTATATAAATTGCATCAGTAAATTTGGTTAAAATTTCTGTGCGTCTATATATTATTTATTTACTTATTTTTAGGTATGTATGTATCTGGCCAGGGTGAATTGATGGATCGATGGGAAAATGGCATATTATGTGATCATACAAGGGGCTTCGCTTTTCATTCAAGGCTGAAAGAACAGAGCACCAGTTCTCTTTTTTTCTTTTTTTGTTTCCTTTCTTTCTTTAAGGTGGATATGGAATCATAATTTATCATAAAATAATAAAATTTACGAAACCCAAACCTGCTCATGGTCGTCCTCTTTTATCTATATGATGATTCTTTTTTACCTTAAACAAGATGAGAATGGGTCTTATGAGATTTATCAATAGGCAATAGCTAATGATATTCAAATTTACAAAAAGCCATTTCATAAAGATACACAAAACAAGCATTGAGGTTTGATAGTAAGGAGTTGTTTGTTAACTCAGAGCAGCTCAAGGATAGTGGTACTTGTGTCAATTCTATCTTCTGCAGTTTTGCCAACACCATTGAGCAGCCAAAACTAAAATGGTCTTGATGGGGAAAACCAGGCACCGCATCATTCTGTTTTTTTCAGCCTTTGAAAAAACAAGCAGCCTGCAGAAAGAGATTCAAAGCTTCTGATTAGCCTTAGTGTCTTTGATTCTTTTGACAAACTTGGTTGTGGGTCACAACTTAGAGTATGATATAGTCTTGAGTATATGACAGAAGTTGTATTGCACAAAACAAATGTACTTGTATGATCACTAAAATACTGAAATTTACTCACATGTTCAAGATAAACCTTGCATGAACATCATTACACAGGACAGATAAATTAAGAATGCAAAAACATAAAGCATACACATGCTAATCCTCCTCCAAGAGCTTGATGTATTTAATATCTCTGGTTACTGCATGCCTCCATCCCTTGCCAGCCTCTTCTTGTAAGAATTTTTTCTAAAATTTGTTTTATAAGAACAAATGTGTATACTGATAACTGAATTACAACTCAGTACCTTTAAGCTTTCAGAACTACCTGGGTAAGATTTCTTTTGACTGATAACAGCTGATTTAATGCAGAACCTATGTTCATCTGATCCTGTGCCAACTCCATTGAGCAGTTAACTCCGATCTTTGCAGCTGAAACCATGCAATCCAATATTAGTCTTTGTGATGGAATTACCTCTTCTCTGGTATTGTTTACAAGGATTGGATCCAGAGCATTCATCACATCATCACTATCCAATGACATTTTAACAAAGGTATGAAGGGTAAGACTTCCTACAAACATAGGGTCAGTTGTCTTTTCCCAGCTAAAATTCTAATATCAATGTGATGATTGTGGATTCAACTGGCATAGTTTAATATATGGGATGAAGGTGTTGGTAACTTGACAGTAAGTCACATACTATCTAATAGCATTTAAATTGTGAATTGTGAGGTTTGTTTACCTGGAGCTGCATATCCAATGGTTCCTCTCACTCCAGTCAAACTGCTTTGAATTACACCTGTTAAATTGGGAAGTAAAAATTTTGAGAACCCAAAATCTCTAACATGAGCTAACATGTTCTGGTCGAGAAGAATGTTGCTGGGCTTTAGATCGCAGTGCACCATACAATTATCACTCTGGTTGTGAAGATAATCGAGTGCACAAGTCACATCTATGCCAATGTTTTTATTTTGAAGAATGTTGAACTCTACCCTAAATTTGCCTCTTGACTTGAACACAACCACTCTTCTAAACTCCTCTCTTTACTCGTCCCCTACATATATATCTCTCAATTGATCCACTATATTTATTTATTTATTTTTATTTTATTTAAATATATTTCTGTTTATTTGTGGTGAAGAGTATGGTGGGGAAGAAATTTTGTTTCTCTTCACATTAATAGAGAGCACAATGAATTTAGTGAAGTATAATTGATTCCATGTCGTTACTCTTCACATGTTGCCCCATTATAATTATACTCTTCTTTTTCATGATTATTAAGCTGTTTTAGAGAAAACTTATTTCCCTATATTTACAGCATATACTTGAAGTAATGAATTTTGAAGAAATTAGTACAAAGATGAAAAGTTGTATTGTTGTATGTTAGGATTGTTAAATTGAGTAATTAGAAGTAATTAATATAGGAAAATTTTAGGGGAATAAAAATGAACATTCGCATTTCCATTTATTACTTTTAGTGTTATTAATTAATTATGTGTTGAAGAGAACTAATACTCCGTATAATAAAAAGGAAAGAGTATTGATCAATAAAGTGCAGAGAAAGTTAACTCATTCATTCTTCATCATTGTCTTACTCTTATTCCTTCCACTCTATTTTCATCCGAACCAGAAAATTGTACAAGAAGTTGACTGAAAACAAAAGTATTCATATATGAAAGGACTAATGATATTATCCTATACTCTGTAATATCTTTAATACAAAAATCCTAAACTACATACAAATATCTCCTATTACAATGGTATCAATCTAAATACCCACAAGGAAATCACTGAAAGAGATCTCCTTATCAAATCCTTATCCACATGTTCAAAAAAGTAAATACATCAGATCGATTTCTTTAAAATAAGTTTGAATTCCAAGTTTTGAATTAATAGCTCATTTACCTTCACTAATTGGACGCGCATTTGATCAAGTTTCTGACAGACTGCAACCGAAGAGTAACAGTTTTAATGTCCATTCGCTCTTGTGCTAACTCCATGGAGCAGCCCACTCCAATCTCGATACACGAAATCACGCATTCCAACATTCTGTTTTGTAATGCAACTGCTGCCTGTTCTTCAACATTTGATACCAGGAATGGATCCAAAATGTTCAGCACATTGTCACCATCCAAGGACATTTTAGCAAAAGTGTGAAGGGTAAGACTTCCTTCAAACATAGGGTCTGTTGGTCTTTTCCCTGTCATCGTCTCCAGTAATATGATTCCGAAGCTGTACACATCTCCCATAGTCGATACTTCACTTCCCAGACCGTATTCTATCATTTAAAAGAGAATATATATATATATATATATATATATATATATATATATATATAATGCTCAAGAAAGCCGAGACCATATGGTTAAGTTAAGATTAAGGAAAATGTAAATGACCTATTGCATGTTTGGAAATTAATATGGTAATAGTAATGATGTGCATAAGGATTAAGTTGATGATGTACTTGCAAGCATTTTATTGCTTGTGCAGTGCTAACAGATTTGAAAGTACTATCGTCTATGGCTATTGATATTGGCTATACAGTATAGTTGCTACCAGAGCAATATAGTTGGCTAAAACTATAAATCATCAATACTAATATAGAAACCTTGAATTGAATTGGCAATCATAAAACTATGTATGTGAAAGGTGCTTCTAACATGAGAGTGATGCACCTATTCATCCATTGAAAGAGAGTAGCTCAAATTAAGGGTGACTTGTTTACCTGGAGCTGCATATCCAATCGTTCCTCTTACTCCAGCTGAATTACTTTGAACTTCAGCCGTTAGTTCAGGAAGTAGAAATTTTGCTATCCCAAAATCTGCAACATGAGCTACCATTTCCTCATCAAGAAGAATGTTGCTTGGCTTTAAATCACAATGAATGATGCAATTTTCACACTGGTTGTGAAGATAATCAAGCGCAGAAGCCACATCTATTGCAATATTTATCCTTTGAAGCAGGTTTAGCTTCTGCAGATTACTCTGCCCCAAATTTGCCTCTTGACTTGAATACAACCACTCTTCTAAACTCCCGTTGGGCATGTAGTTATACACTAACGCTTTGAAATCATTACCATTAAAATCTATGCGAGCATGCAGATATGATACTTACAATATTCCGGTGTCTAACAGTTCTCAAGGCTTCACACTCAGTCATAAAACTCTTAAAAGCTCTTTGAGATCCAAGGTTTAGTATTTTGACAGCAACTACCTTGTTATCCACATCAAGAGTTCCCTTGTAAACAGAACCAAAACCACCACTACCGATCAGATTTTCTACAGAGAACCCATTAGTTGCTTTCAGAAGCATTTCATAAGATACTCGTAAAAATGGTTCTTGCAATGGTTGTCCTGCTGATCTCTCTTTTCTTGTTGTTTTATGCCAACAAAACAAGAAAAACAACATTATAGTTACACACAAGAGTGAGCATATAACCGATATCACAATTATGAGTGCTTGAGACAATCCATGCCTTTTCTTTGATTTTATAGTAAAGCAGTTGCCTAGATTAAGTTGAGGTATCCCACCGCAGAGCTTGTTGTTCCCATAAAGTGATAATGCGCTTTGGTTAGCAAAAACACCGCTCACAGGTACCCTGCCCTCAAAATTTTTAAAAGATAAATTTAGGTACTCCAAGGAGAGCTTTTCAAGAGACTGTGGAATCTGTCCAGATAAGTTGTTGCAAGAAAGATCTAGAGTTCGGATACCATTCAGAAAACTCAATGATGATGGTATGGGACCCTGAAAGTTATTTTCATGAATGAATAGATATTCAAGGCTAGTGCAGCTCCCAAGAGTAGTTGGAATATTACCAGACAAATCATTCTTGGATAAATCCATGGTTCCCAAGTTCTTGAGGTTGCCAACATCTGGTGACAGAGTTCCATGCAAATGGTTTTGAGATAAATTTAATGCGATTGACAGCGATGAAAGCCTAAACAGTTCTCGAGGAATGGTACCACTAAGATTATTTTGAAAAAGATACAAGGCTAACAAACTTTTTAAGTTTCCAAGACTTGTGGGCATAGTTCCCTCTAATATGTTTGTGTCCATGTAGAGTTCATTCAGAAGTGATAAATTTCCAATAGAATCCGGAATTGTACCTGAGAACTGATTCTCGCTGAATTCCAGGCGCTGCAAATTCCAGAGATTTCCTATGGTCAAAGGAATCTCACCTGTAAATTGATTGCCACCCAATAGCAAGTACTCTAGGTGGACAAGATTTCCAATTGATGAAGGAAGTCTTCCACGTATTTGATTTTCTTCAAAATTTATAAAAAACATTTGGTGAGAAAGGTTGCCCACATAAATTGGTAATGGCCGTCTTAATTTGTTTGAACTTAATTCCAACAAGCTGAAATTACTGCAGTTAGTTAAAGAATGGATGAAATCCATTTCATCAACTTCCCCACCTCCTAATTCATTTCCTTGCATAGTAATTGCATACAAGTTCTTCATGAACCCAAAGTTAATTCCTATGCTTCCCCTGAAGTAGTTAACATCTAAGTAAAGGTTACTAAGATCAGAACAATTAGAAAGGGAGCGCGGAAGGGTCCCTGTGAACTGATTTACTGATAGTTGAAGATATTGAAGGCGCGGCAGCATAAGACCGATATCAGGGGGAAGACTACCGTGTAGTTCATTACCAGGAAGAGATAATACAATGAGCAAGGAAAGATTATAAAGCGGAGGAGGTATTATACCAGACAAGTTATTGCCACCCAATGCAAGTATCTTTAGGTTCTTCAACTGCCCGATAGAATATGAAATGCTTCCGCCTAACAGATTGTAACCCGTGGATATGACTTCCAGAGATGAGAGATTTCCAAGGAAATCTGGGATACCTCCTGTCAAATTGTTACTGTGAAGTCTTAGATTGGAGAGACTTGACAATGCACTGAACTCTTCTGGTATTTTTCCGACTAATTTGTTGTAACCAACATTAATGTATTCGAGGCGGAAGCAATGAGATATGTTGGCTGGAATCTCTCCTTTTAAGGTATTGTTATTCAGTGCAAGGAATTTCAACCTGAATAAATTACCAATTTGAGAAGGGATTTCACCTCCGAAACTGTTGTTTTGCAGGTTTAGAACCCGAAGGAAGCTAAGGTTTCCCACAGACGGAGACAATGTTCCTGCCAAGCCTTTGGAGTCTAAATCTAATCTGGTAACTCTTTGGCGGTGTCTGTTGCCGCATGTAACACCTTCCCACTTGCAGAAATGTAAAGAATCATTCCAGGTGGTGAGAGTTTGTCTTGGAATTTCCACAGAAAAAACAGATTGCTTGAAGTCCAACAGCACCAGCCGATCTGATTCGTTTCCACTAGTAAATTTTGTAGCATGGATCCTACAGCTGAAGCTAAAACATATCATGTTTAAAAACAGAAACAGTATGCAGCAGGTCATAGTGAAGGAGAAAGAGTTACGCCAACTGGTTTAATTCAATTTTGGTTTGAGGAATATATGGAATGGTTAAAAATTGCTACACATATGTATGCAGTTCTCATTTTTCAAGAACATACCAGTTAAAAGTTTTTGGTTCATATATTGATATCCCTTCATATCCATACTTGTGCAAAAGTTTTCTGTCCACATATTGATGAATCAGCATAGGATTATATAATGACACAAGTTCTTAACTGGCGTCAACACATGTGGTGTAATGAGTCAGCTTTCTTATCTATGCCACCAAAGGAAAAGATTTTTCAAGAATGGAGGCCTTTGATAAGCAGCTTGACTTTTTCAACAATGGGGCCTTTGAAAAACTTCGGATTTTAGCTGCTTTTTGCTACTATGAACATTTTTTCAAACTCACACCCACTTGAGAATCCTATGAAACTGATTAACCAGAGTTCTTTTTAGCACAGAAAACAGGAATTTTCTGGCATATATGAGAATCACAATGTTTTTGTGGTTGATGCTTATAAATTTAAATTAGAATCGCGAGAACGCTTAATGGCTTGAAAGTTCTTCCCTGCTAAATGCAGAAGTTCTTTTCTCTCTACAGATCTTCCAAGTTCGATTACATATCACTGCTTATGAATCTGTTTTGGAGCAGATGCCATTATTACTAGCAAGAATATAGCACATTTTGTTATAAATGGCGTCTTGTTCTGTTTTGTTGTACATTATTATTAGCAGTTCAATTTTGCTTTCAATACAAAATAAGTGTGGAATACAAGCAGTCTTACCTTCTAATGTTAAGCCCCATGTGTGGTTTATGGAAGAAGATTTTTCAACTGACTCGCCAAAGATTGAGAATTTGGGTCTTATCGAATCGGTGCCAAATGGGGTTGCTGTGAGAATTTTTTTAGCTGACTGCAGCTCAAGGATTACGGTAGTTATGTCCATTCGATCTTGTGCCAACTCCATTGAGCAACCAACTCCAATCTTGAGAGTCGAAATCAGACACTCCATCTTTCTGTTTTCTGATAAAACTGTCACTTCCCCGACATCAGTCACAAGGATGGGGTCCAAACTTTTCAGCACTTCATCCTTTTGCAAGTAAATGTTAGCAAAATTATGAAGGGTCAGGCTGTCTTCAAACAAGGGTAAGTAGGTCTTTTCCCAGTCATCATCTCCAGTAGTATGATCCCATAGCTGTACATATCCCCGCGACTGATACCTCGTTTCCCATTCCATATTCTACAATTTATATATCATAAGATAATATCATGTTCATATCAATGATTTCAAAAGAAAGTGAAAATGTTGGATTTAAAAACCTCAAGGAAATTTAAAATTATAGAAAGAAGTAACAAGAATACACAGAAGAAAAGGACGAAAATTGCTTCTTATTTCTGAGAACTGAAACATGCTTTAAATACATTGAAGAACAGAACTGAAAACTCATAAAAAACAGCAACTAACTTATTCTTAACTACTAAAAAATAGCAGTTAACAAACTACTCAACAAAATTTAGATAATGACTGTTGATATAGTCAAGCAACTAACTTATTCTTAACTACTAAAAAATAACAGTTAACAAACTACTCAACAAAATATAGATAATGACTGTTGATATAGTCAATAAGACCATGTTTGCTTATTTTTAGCAAGTACCGATGCATTTCACTAACACTCCTCCTTGCATCAGTAGTTACAAACACCAAGTTTCATCCTTAGAAATTCGAATTTGCTAAGTGGCAATGGCTTGGTAACGACATCTGCAAGTTGATCTTTAGTTCTACAGTGGACAAGAATAATAAATCCCTCTTGTTGTACTTTCCTTAAGAAGAATAACTTAATTTTAAAGTGCTTGGTTTTCTTATGAAAAACAGGATCATGAGATATTGCAATGAAAGCTTCGTTGTCAACAAGAATCTCTGTACTTTCCTTCTGCTCCAAGTTAAGATCAACTACAATTTTTTGCAACCATATAGCTTGATTAACGGCAGCATTTGCAGCTACAAACTCAGCTTCAGCAATAGATTGAGTTACCATTTCTTGCTTTTTTGAACTCCATGAGAAAACACCAGAGCCAAGTGTGAAGCAATAGCCAGAAGTGCTTCTCATATCATCAAAAGAACCTCCCCAATCACTATCTGAAAAACCAACTAGCTTAAACTCACTATTTTTCTTGAACTTAATGTCAAAATTGCACGTACCTTTAATATATCAAATTACTCTCTTTGCAGCCTTGAGATGTATTTCGCTAGCACAATGCACAAATCGAGATAATATACTTACAGCATTTGAAATGTCAGGACGACTTGCTGTAAGATACATCAGACAACCAATTAGACCTCTAAAGTAGGTCTGATCAACCTTTTCTGTTCCATCATTTTCACAAAGTTTCTCCTTCTGGTTCATTGGAGTGCTTATTTCTTTGCATTCTTCGAGCTTAAATCTTTTTAGAATTTCCTTGGCATATTTCTTTTGACAAATAAAAACTTCATGGTCAGCCTGTTTAATTTCCATTCCAAGGAAGAAGGTCATCAATCCTAGGTCTGTCATCTCAAATGCCTCCATCATTTGTTTCTTAAATTTCTCCACAAGGATTGTGTTGTTTCCAGTCACAAGAAGATCATCTACATATAATGAGATGATCAATATGTCAGTCCTGTTGGGTTTCGTATCATCAGACGCAGCGGAAAAATACGGTTTAAAATAAAACAAAACGAAACCCAAACCCGAGGATCTATGCGAAACAGTTTAATACAGATAGTTCAAGATTTTACCGATTAAAAGTGCGAATCTGAAACTTTGGTGAAGGTGTTGATCGTCTCCAAATCTTTAACGCAACCCAACTGGACAGCGTCTCTACGGTATCCACACGAACACCCGCGAACCGTCTTACGATTCGAGCAAAGAGGATAACAGTACTAGCTGTAAATAATCTGTATCTCTTTTATCTCTCTTAACCTCTCTTATGAGCGGCTACGTCAAAACGTTGGTTGTTCAAGAGAAAAATTCTATATCTATCTCTATCTCATAGAGAATAGCTGATATATCATATATATATAGCCTTCTATAGAGTAGATTCCAAAACCTAATCTAATTAGGAGATTAGAATCTGAATCCTATATTCATTAGATATATATTTAATCAAGTCTCACTTAATTAATATATGTACAAATAAATATATATTCGTATTTCCTTCCAAATGACTCTTCTTCATACAGATTACATATATATATATATATATATATATATATATATATATATATATAT